>CM065596.1:7548500-8178500 GCA_033119425.1 Bufotes viridis
TGTGTGTGCAGTGTGTGCTGTGTGTGTGCAGTGTGTGTGCAGTGTATGTGTATTGTGTGTGCAGTGTGTGTGCAGTATATGTGCTGTGTGTGAAGTGTGCAGTGTGTGTGCAGTATATGTGCTGTATGTGTGTAGTGTGCATGTAGTGTGTGTGCTGTATGTGCTGTATGTGTGCAGTGTATGTGCTGTGTGTGTGCTGTATGTGTGCAGTGTATGTGCTGTATGTGTGCAGTGTGTGCTGTGTGTGTGCAGTGTATGTGCTGTGTGTGTGCTGTGTGTGTGCAGTGTGTGTGTGCAGTGTATGTGCTGTGTGTGTGAGTGTATGTGCTGTGTGTGTGCAGTGTGTGTGCTGTGTGTGTGCTGTGTGTGTGCAGTGTGTGTGCTGTGTGTGTGCTGTGTGTGTGCAGTGTATGTGCTGTGTGTGCAGTGTGTGCGCAGTGGGTTCAGGAATTATATTAGTTTTGCTTCTTTGTGGAGATTTGGGGTTTCCTGTGGATGTTGTGTGTTTATTACAAGGAGTAGTCACTTTTAGCTTCTGTCCATCTAGTATTACAGGACTGGTGTGTACTGGTGTGTACTGGTGTTTACTGGTGTGCACTGGTTCTTAGGGTAAAGGACCCTTAATACATAGCTCAGGGTTTTTGAACTCTGTGTACATTGCTGGGATGATGGGGGTAGTGATCTTCCTGGGACATATGAGCAGGTGCCTCCGCCTGCTGACCGTATACACTCCATACAATGCACATCAGATCCCCTCCCCCCACCCAAAACAACCCAGTAATCATAAATGACTATAAGGGATTCCTAAAAGCAGATCAGTAGATCCAAAGTCATATCACAAATCCATGTGTATGTAACAAAGAAATCACTGGTGATCTGGTGATCTGGTCACTTGTATTAGTGACTTCTATAAGTATGACGGGGATCTAGTGTTATACGATGCCACGTGTATTCTTGTACTGTCCAAGTAATCTGGTGATATCTGCAGGAGGCTCATAAGATCTTGTCCTAGTAATCTAGTATGATAATAATATTGCACATGACCAACTGATCTAGTCTGATGTGCCAGAGATCCGGTGATCTGGTCACATCTCCTAATAATTTAATGTCTAGTGATCAACCAGGGGATCTGGTTTTACATGAAATCCCGAGTGTTTCTCTTGAGGTCCTTGTGATCCGGTCACATTGTATGTGTTGGTGATCTACTGTAGCCTTACAGAATCTGTCGAGTTGATCCAGTGATCTAGTGTGATGTTACAGCCAACTGTGTCTTGTGATGGGACATTCAGTTCTGAAATGTGCTAGTGATCTGCTAGTGATCTTGTGGCATGGATTACATGAGTGATCTGCAACTCGTCTGATTTGACTCGGCGTTCCAGTACCATTTTTGAGTAAGGTGTCAGATGCTATTATGTGATCTTGTCATGTCCGAGAGATCTCATCCCTTCTGCTAGTGATCTAGTGTGGGGGTAGAGGCTCTTTATTGCCCGGTTGATCTAATGATATAGCAGTGTGGAATTTCCGGGACAATTTGAGATTAGCTGGTGATCTGGTCCCATGTGCTGGAGATCTAGCGCTTAGAATCTCTTAGGCTGGGAACACACCTAAGCGTTTTTGGAGCGGGCGTTTTTTTGAGCGTTTTTCGTGCGACAAACGCGCGTTTTCATGGGCGTTTTTGCATTTAAGGTACGCGCGTTTTTGAGGCGTTTTTTTGATTGACAGGTTCCAGATCCACTAAAAAGGGTCTCCGCCTCACATCCAGCTTCCTCCATGCTGGGGCCTTGGATTCTGTGTTGAACCTGGAAGCCGCCTTTTTATGCTGGGTCAAATGAGAAAAACGTGCGATCGTATGCGCGTTTTTAAAACAGAAAAGCGCATATCTTCATCTTGGAGCGTTCCCATGCATTCCAATGGGTGGAAACGCTTGAAAAAACGCCCCAAAGAAGCTCAAGCACTAGCGTTTGGGTCAGGCGTTTTTCAGCGCGCTGTAAAACGCCCAAATGTGTACCATGCCTATAGGGATACATGGCATTTCACATGTTGTGCGTTTTTCAGTGCGTAGGAACGCGCTGAAAAACGCTTAGGTGTGTACCTAGGGTTAGGGATCTAGTGTTCTGTCTTTGTAAAGTGATCCTGTGCGGGGTGAGTCTGCTGCGGTGGGCTGCACAGTTGCAGCAGGTATTAGTGATACGCCGTTCAGGGCACTGCAGTGATGTCTGGCTGGTTTCATCCCCATCAGCGCTGATTCTAATCCCATGTGACCCACTTTCCTCCCTGTGATCTCATGGCCAAGTGGTTACCTCCCATGGATACAAGTGTTTGTCTGCGCAGAGCGGGATTACACTGTCGAGGCTGGGCTGTGTGATTTGGGTGGTGATAGCTGGGATTATGGCTACAATGTACTGATTATGAAGAGTATGTTGGGATTACATATATTATATGGGGATTATTATATCATTATGACCCTCCTGCGTTGGAGGCTCCATCACAAGAACTGCGCTGTTCTGTCCAGTGAAATGACGGACCCCACTGTTGTCGGACCTCGTTTCTGCCCTCATCTGACGGATCTGGCGAAGCCGCCATTTTTGTTGCTTTGATTCATTGACACAAATGGTAGCGGAGGTTTTGCGGTGATGTGAACAAGCTGCGTGCACATCACCGTATCCAGCATAGCCGGATAATGCCGCAAACCGCCGGATGCCTATTGACTATAATGGGCTCCGATGGGGATCTGTTGGCGGCTTTCAGACAAACAAAAAGTTGTGCACGCAGGACTTTTTGTCAGGCCAAAAGCCGCCATTTATGCCGGAAAGCGGGAGGATCCCTTTATAGTCCAGTATATTGCGGCATTATCCGTCTATACTGGATACGGCGAACTCCCACAGGCTGTTCCTCTGCCGGAGTTCACCATGGAGATGTGAATATAGCCTTACGTCCACACGAGCGTTTACAGTTGCGGTGTTGTGCTCCAGCGGATGCGGCATATGCCAGACACCATCGCTGCCCGCCGGATCCCATTCTCTGTAATTGGATTCTGCATGGACACCAGCATTCTGCCAGACAAAATACCGCAGCCCCCCTGTCCTGCTAAACAATGGATTAGCATTAGGGGTGCATAACCTTTCATTACAGAAGGGAGGCGCCATTGACCCAAACGGCTAATGCACCAGAGCCTTGATGCCGTGATTGGGCAGTGTTATCTGTGCACCGTATGGGTGTATTACATGTGCACTATATGGGGGATAAGGCTCTGCATAGAGGAAATAGAATGTGACACATTGTATCCATAAAGTGATAACACTCTTGTGTGTTCTGTATGTTGATAATTAACCCCTTCTCCCCCTCTCCCCACGTGTCCACGGCTGCGGTTTATTACTCTGCTGCTCCCGGAGCTGTGGCTGGAGTAATACTGAGGAATACTCTGGTGTAGCAGGTTTATGGATCGCTCATTACATGGATTTACTTCTCATACGCTGTAGGGTTAATTGCAGTGATCCCTTTAAGGGCCTCCTGGGAGATTGGATGCTGGGAGATTCAGATGTAGCAGAGCTGAATTTGCAATAAAGAGACTATTTTAAGCCAAATAATTCTTGTATGATAGCCTGCTCAGATGTGGTAGGGTTGGGTTTGTCATTTGACACACTCCATCATGATAGCCATGGTTTTACATGGGACTTCTAGTGTTGCCTGGACACCTAGAGTTATCTCAGTTGACAAGCCATTCAGCTCTGCTACATCACATAGATTTTGCTGTGTCACATATGAACTTTTAGGCCTCTTGCACACAAACATTTTTTTTTTCCGTTTCTGTGTGTTGCTTATGCCTTCCGTTTCCGTATTTCCATTCCGTTCAAAGATAGAACATGTCCTATTATTGTCCGCAAATCACGTTCCATGGCTCCATTCAAGTCAGTGGTTCCGCAAAAAAAACAGAATGCATTTGTATGTACTGTGTACTTACTGTTAAAACATTCTTATATGCTTCCGTTTCTGCTTCTGATCTGCAAAAAATGGATCACATACGGAAACTACTGAAACCAAAAACAGAAAAAAGGATCCGTTAAAAACGGACCGCAAAACCACGGTCGTGTGCAAGAGGCCTTAACCAGAGGTGAGGCTGTAAGGTGAAATGAGGATCTAAGGAAAGTCCACACCACAAAGGGAATACGTACATTTCAGTGATAATGTCTGGCGCTGACCTTCTTCCGCCCGTGATCCCCGGGCTCTTCTCCGTGTTCAAAGAGTTGTCAGCTGCTGGATGGCGTTTGTCAGAGGCGGCCATATTTGCAGTGATCTGTAATGTAGCTCCAGTAATTACTGCTCCCTCCCCCTCCCCAGAAATTACATCCAAATCATACACATCAGCAGGAATCTGGTGCTGAGTCTGCTAGGAGTTGTAGTTTCACAAACACAGGCTGCTAAACCCTGCAAACATTTCCATCGTAACTTCACACAACCTACAATCTATTGCTGCCCGATATCAGCCATTCAGACCGGAGAGGCTGAGCCCTGAGTGCGCCATATGCGGATGTGACTATACTGTTTGTGCAATGTGTGTATATGGTGTATATAGTGTGTGTGTATATAGTGTATATATAGTGTGTAATGTGTGTATATAGTGTATATAGTGTGTATATAGTGTGTATATGGTGTGTGCGTATATAGTGTATATATAGTGTGTAATGTGTGTATATAGTGTATATAGTGTGTATATAGTGTATATAGTGTGTGTATATAGTGTGTATATAGTGTATATATAGTGTGTGTATATAGTGTATATATAGTGTGTGTATATAGTGTATATATAATGTGTATATAATGTGTATATATTGTGTGTGTATATAGTGTATATATAGTGTGTGTATATAGTGTATATATAGTGTGTAATGTGTGTATATAGTGTATATATAGTGTGTGTGTGTATAGTGTATATATATATTGTGTGTGTATATAGTGTATATATAGTGTGTAATGTGTGTATATAGTGTATATAATGTGTATATAGTGTATATATAGTGTGTGTATATAGTGTGTAATGTGTGTGTATATAGTGTGTATATAGTGTGTAATGTGTGTGTATATAGTGTGTAAATGTGTGTGTATATATAGTGTATAATGTGTGTATATATAGTGTATATATAGTGTGTGTGTATAGTGTATATATATATTAGTGTGTGTATATAGTGTATATATAGTGTATATATGTGTATATAATGTGTATATAGTGTGTGTGTATATAATGTGTATATAGTGTGTGTATATAGTGTGTATAATGTGTACATTGTGTGGTTATAATATGTATATATAGTGTATATGTTTGTGTAATGTGTGTGTATATGACTGTAGTGTATATAATGTGTATACAGTGTAATGTGTATATATATATAATGTATATGTGTGTGTATGACTTTAGTCTGTGTATATAGATTGTGTATGACTAGTGTGTATATTGTGTGTGTGTATGACTGTAGTGTGTATAGTGTGCGTGTATATAGTGTGTATATGACTTTAGTCTGTGTATATAGATTGTGTATGTGCCTGTATTGTGCACGGTGTGTTTCTCTGGTGCCTCCTCTTTGTGAGGTTCTGCTCTTCTCCTACCTCTCTTCCCCTTTGTGGTGCCCTATGCCCCCTCCTCCCTTGGCCATTGGGGGTAGTAAGTCATTTTGTGTTCCCAGCTGAGGTGTGGATTCACACCAGGCATACCCCCTGCCAGCCTCGTGATTTGCATGGCAATGAGGCACCAATGCCAGATGTCCCCTTCCCTCTTCACGTGGAGGAATTTACTGCACAAAGAGTCCAGGAACAAAGTGCCCGAGACAAAGCCCTGGGCAGGAGAGCGGGCACGGCCTCTGTATGTGAGCACCTGGGTACAGGATGGGCGAGCAGGGGGCATGCAGAGAGGTGCCCTGCGTGAGCAGCGCTGGCACTGAGGCGCTTTGTGTCTCCATTCTCCTTTGTCAGGCTGCCCAGTTCTGCAGAGCGAAGCAGAATCTATTCATCCTGCAGCAGAGCCGGATCACATCACAGACAGAGCCAGGGACTGTCCCCAATGGTCCCCCGTGCCTTTGCTTTCTGCAGCCAGTACTGGCCTGGCGCAGTCCATATACCCACTGCCTGCTGCTAGAATCATATTCAGCGACTTTCCTGTAATCCAGAATCAGCAGGACCATTTCTGGATTATCAGAGGGTCCTAGAAAAGTCGCACTTGTAATAGTAAAAACATTTCCGGGAGACCTGGTGCCATAGAGGTGCATTAGGAAGCAAATTCTGGATTATCAGATGTCCGGACTATAGGAATTTCACTATGATAATAATATGTACCCCGCTGATTATCTCACATACGGGGACAGTAGTGCTAGAAACGGCTGCGGGGGAAATCTGATTGGACCCTACTACAGATTTCACACTGGAGCCCAGGAGCTTCCGACTGAACTGGCGGTTTACGTACCATACAAGTCGTTATGTCTTTGGCCGGTTTACCCTGACCTGTCCGACAACCGCAAGAGCGTTCAATCCGCGACAAGAAACCGAATTCCGAACGCAGCTTTGGGTGTGAATGGAGAGAACCTTATGTAACACAATCAGTTTTAGAGCTGGCTGGGCCCGTGCTGCAGACCGCAAATTGAGGTCCGCAATGCAGGGCACCCACCGTGTGCCCACCGTCTGCGGATGCTCAGCCATTCACTTGAATGGGGTCCATGATCCATATCCGAGGGTCCGCACCGCAAAAACGTAGTGCAATCGCAACTTTTTGCAGTGCAGAGGCACGGACATAAAACCCATGGAAGCATTCTGTAGTGCTTCCGTGGGGTTCGGTGCCGCCGTTCCGCACCTTCCGCATCCGGTGCCCGTATATTTTGGACCCGCAATACGGTCGTGTGCATAAACTGTTGTAAAAGGGACGTTTCCGCTAAAGCACTGGGGCTCTCCAGCTGTGGCAAAACTACATCTCTTACCTTGATCGGACAACAACCTTCCTGATGGGAGTTGTAGTTTTGGCAACAGTTGGAGAGCCACAGTTTGAGGACTTGCTGTAAAGTTTCATAGACCACAGCAACCCTTAGGCCAGAATGTATGGCGCTGAGTCTGTCCATCTGCACAGTGAGGGATTTAGTCGCTTGCACAGTGACATGAGCAGAAATCGCACATCTCCTGGACCGTATCTCCGCGTGCACTTACACATACTGTAGGTCACATCCCTCACTCCATGTCTTTTTGTCTGAAGTTATTACATCTTCTGGGTCGTGCGGACCCCCGGGGTAGAAGATCAGCTGTTATTGTGTGACCCTGCTCCCAGCTGTCAGGAGATTTGTGTATGAATAGTGCGCGGGGCGATTGTGGTCATCTGTGTCTCAGTCTTCAGCATTGTTCCCCTGAGCTCTACCTCCTTCCATTGTCTTTTCTATGGGGGAGGGGCATAAACTTATTGGTTTGCTACAATGTATCCAGTCTGAACAATCCTCTGCAATATAAACACATCAGATTCTTTCTCTTGTCCTGATAGTTTGTTACAGTGTAGCGGTGCAGGTAAAATGTATCAGTCTGGAAAGTGTTTGTATCACAGAGGATTGTCTAGACTGGATACATTTGTAACAAATCCTCATCTGTGAAATATATTAGGTCTGTGCAGTTTTCATGTATTGACAGCAAGCACAGATCTTGAAGGTGGTGAGGAATTAGAACACAAAAGGGGAAGATTTACTAAGATCGGTGCCAAACTTAGTAAAATATGGAGAAAGGTGTGTCAAATGTATTGTGCATTTTTGGGCTGTCCATGAACCCAAACAAAACCTACACTAGCTGTGGGCTTCCACTAAAAAAAAAAGTCCATTGATAAGTAGAAAATTCCAAAAAGTTGTACTTTTTGTGCAAAATGCAACTTGTGGAAATATTTGCTATGCATAAGCGACAACCCCTCTAACACTAGCTCATTGGTAATTGGACATTTGCTGTGAATTTGACCAATTAAATCTAATGTCCTTCTCTGTTCTATTTCAGGTCCGATCCAGGGAGGGAAGAAAATCAGGATCAAGACTCTTATTAACCCTTGCCCAGTTTTCTGCAGCTTGCATATCTCCCCAGATGGTGGCCATGGCCTGTAGGAAGCTCCTTGTGTTGACATCTTACAAGTTGCTGATTGGATTCCTCATCACTTCTTTAACAGGATCTGAAGCCAACGAATGTCCTCAGCTTTGTGTTTGTGGGAACCGTCCTTGGTTTACTCCACAGTCGACCTACCGCGAGGCCAAAACCGTGGATTGCAATGACTTGCGTCTGACCAAGATCCCAGCCAACCTTTCTGCAGACACCCAGGTGCTTCTTCTGCAGAGCAACAACATCGAGCGGACTAATGGAGAACTCCAGCAGCTGGTGAACCTGACGGAGCTGGATCTTTCCCAGAATAACATCACCTCCATTCAAGATGTGGGTCTGGCCAATCTCAGCCAGCTCACCACTCTGCACCTGGAGGAGAACCAAGTCTTCGAGATGACCGACTACTGTCTTCAAGACTTGACCAACCTTGAGGAACTCTACATCAACCACAACCAGCTCAGCTCCATCTCACCTAGTGCCTTTGCTGGACTGCGCAGTTTACTCCGCTTGCACCTAAATTCAAATAAATTGCGGATTATTGACAGTCGCTGGTTCGATTCCACCCCCAACTTGGAGATCCTAATGATTGGTGAGAACCCAGTCATCGGTATATTGGATCTAAATTTCCAACCACTGAGAAATTTGAGGAGCTTAGTCTTGGCCGGCATGTACCTTAGTGACATTCCAGGGAACGCTTTGTTGGGGTTGGATAATCTGGAGAGTTTATCCTTCTACGACAATAAGCTCAGTCAGGTTCCACAGGTGGCTCTACAAAAACTTCCGAACCTCAAATTTTTGGACCTTAATAAAAATCCCATCAGAAAGATTCAGGAAGGAGACTTCAAGAACATGTTACGCTTGAAGGAGCTGGGGATTAACAACATGGCGGAGCTGGTATCTATAGACCGCTACGCTCTAGACAATCTCCCAGAGTTAACGAAGCTTGAAGCTACGAACAATCCGAAACTGTCCTATATCCACCGATCCGCCTTCCGTAATGTGCCTACCCTGGAGAGCTTGATGCTAAATAATAATGCTCTCAACTCCGTGTACAAGGGTACGGTGGAATCACTGCCCAATCTGCGGGAAATTAGTATCCACAGTAACCCGATACGTTGTGACTGCGTCTTGCGCTGGATGGGTTCCAATCAAACCACCATCCGTTTTATGGAGCCGCTGTCCATGTTTTGCGCATTTCCCCCAGAATATCGAGGCCAGTCTGTGAAGGAGGCCTTGGCTCAGGACCCGACTGGAGAGCAATGTTTACCCATGATAGCTCAAGAAACCTTCCCCAGCCATCTCAGCCTAGACTTGGGCATGACCGTTTCCTTGGATTGCAGAGCAATGGCGGAACCTGAGCCTGAAATCTACTGGGTTACCCCCATGGGCCATAAGGTTACCACAGAGACTTTATCGGATAAATATCGCCTGGGCGGGGAAGGGACCCTGCAGATCAGCAATGTGCAGGTGGAGGACTCTGGCCGGTATACCTGTGTGGCACAAAATTCAGAAGGGGCAGACACCAGGGTGGCCACGCTGCGTATAAACGGGACCCTTCTGGATGGGTCTCAGGCTCTCCGGCTTTACGTGCAGCAGACTGAAGCTAGTTCAGTCCTGGTGTCCTGGAAGGTTAGCTCCAGTGTCTTGGCTTCTAACCTGAAGTGGTCTTCAGCCACCATGAAGATTGACAACCCTCACATCACATACACAGCCCGGGTTCCTGCCGACGTCCACGAATACAACCTGACCCATCTCCAACCCGCCACCGAGTACGAAGTGTGTCTGACGGTATCTGGTCTACATCAACAAGCTCAGCGAGCCTGCATTAATGTCACCACCAAGGGCACATCCTACTCGTTGACCGTCACCGACCAGGAGACCAGCGCGGCCCTGGCTGCCGTTATGGGCTCTCTTTTCGCCCTCATCAGTTTTGCTTCGGTTTCTGTTTACGCAGCAAAAAGATTCCAGAGGAAAAACTATCGTCATTCCCTGAAGAAGTACATGCAGAAGACGTCTTCCATCCCACTGAACGAGCTGTACCCCCCACTCATCAGCCTGTGGGAGGGGGACAGTGAGAAGGAGACCGCGGAGACCAAAGCCTCCCAGGTGGACACATCCCGGAGCTATTACATGTGGTAACGCCTGATGGTGACGTCTGAGCAGAGCACAATGACTGATGGAGGCGACTACAACACCCCCCATGGCCCCAGTAAGTTTCCCCTTACACGCACCATGGCCACCTTAGGCTCTCCTTGGCCCCACCGCCTTTTTGTCCTTTACCAGTCATGGCCTTCTTCAGTTGCTCTTATATACCCCACGGCCCAATAAGCTTCCCCTTCACCCCCATGGCCCCGATGGGTTTCCCCTTCACCCCCATGGGCCCCTTAGGTTCCTATTACATCCCCCATCACCCCCTTAGTTTTCCCCTCTCTATCTTTCCTCTTTTTTTACCTCCCTTGTGCGCTGCCCGGCCAGAAACCTATGAATGGCTGCCAAGTCCGAGCTGCTGACGGCTCCGCTGCCTCAGCGGGCGACTCTCGGTCGCGTTTCAAGCTCGTCAGTTACTGGACATCAATGTAAATCCATTTAAGATTGAGCTGCAGAAAGACGAGAGAAAAGTGCAGTCTCATCATTACACTTCATCACTGAGGCAAATATAGATATAGCAAGGGCCCAACCAGGGGGAAATGGGGGGAGGGGCATGCATCCTGGGGGCCAGTTGGGCCCCAACCAGCTACTCGGCGTAGATGCCAAGCCATGAGTCCGGGCCCAGCTGACGAACCTTCTATGGGAAGGATGGACCTGCTGACTTAAAGGGGCACTCCACCTAACCCTACTGACTTAGCATTTTGCACATACGTGCTTGTCATTCTCATTAGGTCTCTGTATATTTCTTACACTTGGACACGACGCAGAGCTGCTTTCTAAATTCCAGTGTGTATAATACAGGGAAGCCGGCAGATCTGTGTCGTGTTCAGCGGAGGCACAAATGAGAATCACTTTGGTTGCTGATGTGAGATACAGAACGATAACCTCCTGAATCCTCCGGGATCTTCCGAGATTGTCCCGCGGGAGGAAATACTGCAATCATTGGAAGCCATAGCAGCCTACATGCCGTACCTGAAGGCCTCACCCACCCAAGGGTGCCATGTAATTGCCAGTCATTGCCCCACAGCCGTAGTACAACAGACTGCATTGCATAATGGGCTCCAGCTGAACTGCCGAGGGTTATGTCGGCACATTGCTGAATGCAGCTCTGGTTGTGACTGGAGTAGGAGACCATGCACATAATATCACAGGAGCAGCGGTACTGAAGGTTTAGGGCTTCTTCACACGAACATGCCGTATTTTGCAGTCCGCAAATTGCCCATGTGCCTTCCGCAATTTGTGGAATGAAACGGACGGCCGGTCCTTTATAGAAATGACAATAATAGGACATGATCTATCATTTTTGTGGCCCACGGAACAGAGCAACGGATGCGGACAGCACACAGAGTGTTCTCCGCATCTTTTGCGGCCACGTTGAAGTGAATGGGTCCTCACCCGAGCCTCAAAAATTGCTGCTCGGATGCGGAACAGAACCACGGTCGTGCATGAGCCCTTAGGCAGATTTAACTGGTAAAGTGATTCTATTAACCCCTTCCCCCCTGCACCTATACAGTCTGAACTGTTGTAACCTGTCAGCAGGATGCAGGGCGCCAGTATTTACGCAGCCGTCTATCATTGTAAATGATCGGATCCTTTGCAGCTTGTCAGTTTCTGGCCAGGCGGCGCAGCAACGCATTTCGGGCGTCTTTGCTGCTATGGTGGCACGGTGATTTTATTCAGCCTGGATTATATAGTTGTTTTTTTTCGTACGGCGTATCGCAGCTTTATTGGGAGGAATTTTTGTTTCTCTCGCTCCCAGTTTCCCATTTTAGACATTTTCGCTCTTTAATTATTTCGGCAAAGGGCTGATTTATAAAGCGGCCAGCGCGCCACGTGAACACTTGTTGAATTGGCGTGAGCAAAACCCGGAGGGCACGGACCCCGCCCGCCCCAAACAAGTGAACTGACTGTATCGTTGTATCAACTTCTTCTCTGGAATTTTTTGGACTGATGGGGAACAGGAGCCTGAACCCCTTTTATAGTAGAAGATCAAAGCTTCCTGGTAGAGCTGTCCTAGCAATATGTCCTCTCTCGGGAGAGGCCTCACCTGCACCCCCCTCACTTACACAGGCGGCCATCTTGAATACACAAGCCGTGGACTGGCTGGAGGAGTAGTGACGTCATCAGTTTCTGAAGAAAAGCCATGCTATAACAACCCCTGAGTGACTGATAGACTGCGTCCCCATGATAACTCTTCTGGTCGGTGGAATGGCTGCCACTGCTGCATGCGTAGACGACGGGTGCTCTTTAGGGACTCTTCATCCTGAGTATCATGCGTGAGAGACGGGCGGCTGCACTCATTTCTTCGCCACATCATTACAAGGTGCATTGAGACCTCAGGAAGAAAATAACTTTTACTGCTTCAGTGGCGGCGGCGGCCGCTTGTCACGTGACTGTTACCGCATGTCACCTTCCTCGTTAAAGCACAACGTCATACTATTCCGCTGCGCCCAGTAAGGCGGTAGAGAGTAGCATACAGCTCACCCCACCCCCGAATGCCATCTAATGCAGTGTAATTGTATAGCGCTAGATTCACTTTATTCTGTACAATACGAGGTTTTCTATATAAAATAAACCCTGTTTTTCACACTGCGCCGTAAAATTATTCATTGTTGTCGATTGCACCAGCAGCGCTGTTGTAAAACTACAAGTCCCAGCATGCCCTGATAGGAATTGGAGCTGCACTGCTGGAGGGGAGTCACGGGTTGCAGCCCATTGTGACCACCAGGTGGCGCTGCTACTGGATGCAGCAGGTGATTCTGCATTGATACAGTTTGCTACGTGACAGCTGTCAATCATTATATCAGGGACCTGTCCCCCTCACCCCAGAGACTACAGACGGGGACTATCCGGAGGAATAATGCTCCGCTTCTGACTAGTCAGCTGGAGGTGAGAATTAAGCAGGTCCTGGGGCCGCTGTCCCCCGTGTCGCACAGCAGAGCTCTACATGTTACTGCTGGATCAGGCCGAGATTGTATTTTGGTCATTTTTACACATTTCTATTTTAAAATGTTCAATTAACAACTGAGACCCAAGGGAACATTCAGAAAGTGGAAAGAAAAACAAACTGGTGTATCTAAGCCAGCCGTTTGTGATACTGTTTGTAGAGCTGTGTATCCAAGCTTGTCCTGTGTGATACTGACTGCTGAGCCATGTATCTAATCTCGTCAGGTGTGATGCTGTCTGCTGAACTGTGTATCTAATCTCGTCAGGTGCGATGCTGTTTGCTGAGCTGTGTATCTAATCTTATCAGGTGTGATACTGACTGCTGAGCTGTGTATCTAATCTTATCAGGTGTGATACTGACTGCTGAGCCATGTATCTAATCTTATCAGGTGTGATACTGACTGCTGAGCCATGTATCTAATCTTATCAGGTTTGATACTGACTGCTGAGCCATGTATCTAATCTTACCAGGTTTGATACTGACTGCTGAGCCATGTATCTAATCTTATCAGGTGTGATACTGTCTGCTGAGCTGTGTATCTAATCTTATCAGGTGTGATACTGACTGCTTAGCCATGTATCTAATCTTATGAGGTGTGATACTGACTGCTGAGCCATGTATCTAATCTTATCAGGTTTGATACTGACTGCTGAGCCATGTATCTAATCTTACCAGGTTTGATACTGACTGCTGAGCCATGTATCTAATCTTACCAGGTTTGATACTGACTGCTGAGCCATGTATCTAATCTTACCAGGTGCGATACTGACTGCTGAGCCATGTATCTAATCTTACCAGGTGTGATACTGACTGCTGAGCCATGTATCTAATCTTATCAGGTGTGATACTGACTGCTGAGCTGTGTATCTAATCTTACCAGGTGTGATACTGACTGCTGAGCCATGTATCTAATCTTATCAGGTGTGATATGGTGTCCCAGGGACCACACTCTGACCTGTAATGAGGCATGTCTGGTAACTGCAGGTGGGGGCCTCGGTGCGGTGTTGTGCCTGTGTCTCGGGCGATGCAGCGCGGCAGATGATCGATACGTGTAATGTACGGTCTCCGCAGCGCCATAAGTCTTTGTTTACATTATTGCTTCTCGCCGGATATTGAGGCTTAGATGGTTCTCTGCGTCTTATCTCCCCAGGGCCTTTTAGAGACCCTAATGCAAGACAATAAAACCAGCAGCCATCATCCATCATTGTGAGAGGAAGATGAAGGGGAGGAAGCACAGATATGTCTGCAACTCAGGACCAAAAAGATCTCCATGAGAGCAGTGGAGGAGCAGAGAGGAAGAAGAAGGGGCAGAGAGGAAGGAGCATGGGGAAAGAAGAAGGGGCAGAGAGGAAGGAGCATGGGGAAAGAAGAAGGGGCAGAGAGGAAGGAGAAGGGGCAGAGAGGAAGGAGCGGGGTGAGAGGAGAAGGGGCAGAGAGGAAGGAGAAGGGGCAGAGAGGAAGGAGCATGGGGAGAGAAGAAGGGGCAGAGAGGAAGGAGCATGGGGAGAGAAGAAGGGGCAGAGAGGAAGGAGAAGGGGCAGAGAGGAAGGAGCATGGGGAGAGAGGAGAAGGGGCAGAGAGAGGAGAAGGAGAAGGGGCAGAGAGGAAGGAGCATGGGGAGAGAAGAAGGGGCAGAGAGGAAGGAGAAGGGGCAGAGAGGAAGGAGCGGGGTGAGAGGAGAAGTGGCAGAGAGGAAGGAGAAGGAGCAGAGAGGAAGGAGCATGGGAAGAGAAGAAGGGGCAGAGAGGAAGGAGAAGGGGCAGAGAGGAAGGAGCGGGTGAGAGGAGAAGGGGCAGAGAGGAAGGAGAAGGGGCAGAGAGGAAGGAGAAGGGGCAGAGAGGAAGGAGAAGGGGCAGAGAGGAAGGAGAAGGGGCAGAGAGGAAGGAGCATGGGGAAATAAGAAGGGGCAGAGAGGAAGGAGAAGGGGCAGAGAGGAAGGAGCGGGGTGAGAGGAGAAGGGGCAGAGAGGAAGGAGCAGAGAGGAAGGAGCATGGGGAGAGAAGAAGGGGCAGAGAGGAAGGAGAAGGGGCAAAGAGGAAGGAGCGGGGTGAGAGGAGAAGGGGCAGAGAGGAAGGAGAAGAGGCAGAGAGGAAGAAGAAGGAGGCAGAGAGGAAGGAGAAGGGGCAGAGAGGAAGGAGCATGGGGAAAGAAGAAGGGGCAGAGAGGAAGGAGCATGGGGAAAGAAGAAGGGGCAGAGAGGAAGGAGCATGGGGAGAGAAGGGGCAGAGAGGAAGGAGAAGGGGCAGAGAGGAAGGAGCATGGGGAGAGAAGAAGGGGCAGAGAGGAAGGAGCAGGGGAGAGAAGAAGTAGAAGAGGGAGAAAGGAAGGAGAAGGAGCAGAGAGGAAGGAGAAGGGGGAGAGAAGAAGGAGAAGGGGGAGAGAAGAATGAGAAGAAGGAGAGAAGGAGAAGTAGGAGAGAAGAAGGAGAAGGGGGAGAGAAGAAGGAGAAGGGGGAAAGAAGGAGAAGGAGGAGAGAAGAAGGACCAGGGGAGAGATGAAGGAGAAGGGGGAGAGAAGAAGGAGGAGAGAAGAAGGACCAGGGGAGAGAAGAAGGAGAAGGGGGAGAGAAGAATAGGCAGAGAGGAAGGGGCAGAGGGGAAGGAGCGGGGTGAGAGAAAAAGGGGCAGAGATGAAGGAGAATGGGGAGAGAAGAAGGACCAGGGGAGAAAGGAAGAAGGAGCTGGGGGAGAGAAGATGGAGCGGGTGGGGGGGGGGGGGGGAGAAAAAGGGGCAGAGAAGAAGGAGCGGAGAGCAGGAAGGACAGAGAAGAAGGGCTTCATACTCATTTACTTCAATACAAATAAGTTGCAATACCAGACACAACCTATGGACAGGTGTGGCGCTGTCATGGTCTTAAGGTAGTGATGAGGGAAAGACAGATCACTGACCTCCATCAAGATCAGCACACTCCTCTTCTGAAATACTCTGTGCTGCTGGGGACCCGTCCCTTCTACTAGATAACTCTCAGCCTCTGTTCCCCCCTAGATCATCAGAGCAGCAGGATTGCAGGGGCCCCAGGATCCATTGTTTTGGGGACACTGTGAGAAAAGTAACATAGTAACATAGTATATAAGGCCGAAAAAAGACATTTGTCCATCCAGTTCGACCTGTTTCCTGCAAGTTGATCCAGAGGAAGGCAAAAAAAAAACTGTGAGGCAGAAGCCAATTTTCCCCACTTAAGGGGAAAAAATTCCTTCCCGACTCCAATCAGGCAATCAGAATAACTCCCTGGATCAACGACCCATCTTTAGTAGCTATAGCCTGTAATATTATTACACTCCAGAAATACATCCAGTCCCCTCTTGAATCCCTTTATTGTACCTCACCATCACCACCTCCTCAGGCAGAGAGTTCCATAGTCTCACTGCTCTTACCGTGAAGAACCCTTTCTATGTTTGTGTACAAACCTTCTTTCCTCCAGACGCAGAGGATGTCCTCGTCACAGTCACAGTCCTGGGGATAAATAGATGATGGGAGTGATCTCTGTACTGACCCCTGATATATTTATACATAGTTATTAGATCTCCCTCAGTCGTCTTTTTTCTAAAGTGAATAACCCTAAATTTGATAACCCTTTCAGGGTACTGTAGTTGCCCCATTCCAGTTATTACTTTAGTTGCCCTCCTCTGAACCCTCTCAGCTCTGCTATGTCTGCCTTGTTCACAGGAGCCCAGAACTGTACACAGTCCTCCATGTGTGGTCTGACCAGTGATGTGTAAAGTGGTAGGACTATGTTCTCATCACGGGCATCTATGCCCCTTCTGATGCAACACATTATCTTATTGGCCTTGGCAGCAGCTGCCTGACACTGGTTTTTACAGCTTAGTTTGTTATTTATTAAAATTCCTAGATCCTTTTCCATGTCAGTGTTACTGAGTGTTTTACCATTTAGTATGTACGGGTGACTTGCATTATTCCTTCCCATGTGCATAACTTTACATTTGTCAGTGTTAAACCTCATCTGCCATTTCTCTGCCCGAGTCTCCAATCTATCCAGATCCCTCTGTAGCAGAAAACTGTCCTCTTTAGTGTTAATACTTTACACAGTTTAGTGTCATCTGCAAAAATTGATATTTTACTATGCAGGCCTTCTACAAGATCAATAATAAATATATTGAAGAGAATAGGGCCCAATACTGATCCCTGAGGTACCCCACTAGTGACAGTGACCCCTCCAGTACTGACCCCTGGGGGAGAAAAAGGCAGAGAAGAAGGAGGCGGAGTAGGAAGGACAGAAGAAAGGGCTTCATACTCATTTACTTCAATACAAATAAGTTGCAATACCAGACACAACCTATGGACAGGTGTGGCGCTGTCATGGTCTTAAGGTAGTGATGAGGGAAAGACAGATCACTGACCTCCATCAAGATCAGCACACTCCTCTTCTGAAATACTCTGTGCTGCTGGGGACCCGTCCCTTCTACTAGATAACTCTCAGCCTCTGTTCCCCTAGATCATCAGAGCAGCAGGATTGCAGGGGCCCCAGGATCCATTGTTTTGGGGACACTGTGAGAAAAGTAACATAGTAACATAGTATATAAGGCCGAAAAAGACATTTGTCCATCCAGTTCGACCTGTTTCCTGCAAGTTGATCCAGAGGAAGGCAAAAAAACCTGTGAGGCAGAAGCCAATTTTCCCCACTTAGAGGAAAAATTCCTTCCGACTCCAATCAGGCAGTCAGAATAACTCCCGGATCATCGACCCATCTCTAGTAGCTATAGCCTGAAACATTATTACACTCCAGAAATACATCCAGGCCCCTCTTGAATTCCTTTATTGTACTCACCATCACCACCTCCTCAGGCAGAGAGTTCCATAGTCTCACTGCTCTTACCGTGAAAGAACCCTTTTCTATGTTTGTGTACAAACCTTCTTTCCTCCAGGCGCAGAGGATGTCCCTCGTCACAGTCACAGTCCTGGGGATAAATAGATGATGGGAGTGATCTCTGTACTGACCCCTGATATATTTATACATAGTTATTAGATCTCCCTCAGTCGTCTTTTTCTAAAGTGAATAACCTAATTTTGATACCCTTTCAGGGTACTGTAGTTGCCCCATTCCAGTTATTACTTTAGTTGCCCTCCTCTGAACCCTCTCCAGCTCTGCTATGTCTGCCTTGTTCACAGGAGCCCAGAACTGTACACAGTCCTCCATGTGTGGTCTGACCAGTGATTTGTAAAGTGGTAGGACTATGTTCTCATCACGGGCGTCTATGCCCCTTTTGATGCAACCCATTATCTTATTGGCCTTGGCAGCAGCTGCCTGACACTGGTTTCTACAGCTTAGTTTGTTATTTATTAAAATTCCTAGATCCTTTTCCATGTCAGGGTTACTGAGTGTTTTACCATTTAGTATGTACGGGTGACTTGCATTATTCCTTCCCATGTGCATAACTTTACATTTGTCAGTGTTAAACCTCATCTGCCATTTCTCTGCCCGAGTCTCCAATCTAACCAGATCCCTCTGTAGCAGAAAACTGTCCTCTTTAGTGTTAATTACTTTACACAGTTTAGTGTCATCTGCAAAAATTGATATTTTACTGTGCAGGCCTTCTACAAGATCATTAATAAATATATTAAAGAGAATAGGGCCCAATACTGACCCCTGAGGTACCCCACTAGTGACAGTGACCCCTCCAGTACTGACCCCTGAGGTACCCCACTAGTGACAGTGACCCCTCTAATACTCACCCCTGAGGTACCCCACTATTGACAGTGATCCCTCCAATACTGACCCCTGAGGTACCCCACTATTGACAGTGATCCCTCCAGTACTGACCCCTGAGGTACCCCACTAGTGACCGTGACCCAATCTGAGTGTGTATCGTTAATAACCACCCTCTGTTTTCTATTACTGAGCCAGTTACTTACCCACATACAGACATTTTCTCCTAGTCCAAGTGTTCTCATTTTATATACTAACCTTTTATGAGGTACAGCGTCAAATGCTTTGGAGAAGTCCAGATATACGACATCCATTGATTCGCCGCTGTCAAGTCTAGAACATTCCCTGTCAGTATGGAGTCCGTGAATATCAAAAATAAGGGTCTGGTAAATAAAGTACTGCAGGAATGGAAGAAATTTTTGCAGATATGATGAAGGTGACAATGACTGGTGCTAAGAGAAGCACAATGTCTCCCCTGCTGCTCTGTGTTCTCCTCAGTAAGATTGGGGGTCATTTACAAAGACCGGCTTTTTATTATGGTCTTTTACTCCCCTTTTTCACTGACTTTGCTGACTAAGGATGCTCCTAATTTATCACAAGGCGCAAACATCGTAAATCAGGTGCACCTTCAGCCATCCATCCATGGCGGAGAAACCAGACCAGCCCCTGACAGGAGTAAATGTTGGCAAATCTGTCAGGCCTGGCTCCCACCACACCCTCGACACTCCTATACATTGACTGCGGTGCAAAAATGCTCAAAAAGTTGCAAAAAGGGGGTCATGCAACATTTTTATGACAAAAATTAGTGTTAAAATGTTTGTAAATGACCCCCATGGTTCTGAGCTTCATGAATGCTCTGGCGAGGCGTCAGTATACAAAGACTGAGGGAAGAGAGCCCAGAGAACCAGGCATCAATCCAGGCCCCGGGACCCCTGAGCCAGTGGTTGATGTGGGGGGCCAAGTGCCGGTTTCTGCCAGAGGCTGGAGCTGCTGTGTACACCCTGATGATCGGGGTGATCTGAAGACACAGCAGTGAACGTCCGTCCCCATCTGAACGAAACGTGCCACAAACCAAACAAGCAGTTCAAGACTTAAGCCTCATTCACACGTCCGTGCTCAAATCTGTGAGAAGGTGGTCAGTGAAGGATCCGTGTTGGGTCCGTGTGCCATCCATGTTTCGCTGACACTGAACAGCTGGAAAATAATTTTCAAAGCATCTCTTGCTAATGATCCGTGAAACACTGATGCAACACGGATAGCATCCGTGGTTTTCACGGATCCATAGACTATAATGGGCGTGATGGATTCATGACAAAATAGAGCATGCATCCGTGCTGAAAAAACGGACCGTGCTAAATCACTGATGTGTGAATACACACATTAAAATGAATGGGACGTGTGCTGTCCACGGAGAACGCGTACAGCACAAGTACGTAAAACACTGATGTGTGAACGAGGCTTTATTCAATGAGCTCCTCAGCCAACGCCACCCCCTAAAAGCCCCCCCCTGTCATAAGGTTCTCAGGACTCCAGCAGCTCATTAATACACTTTGGGTTTCAAGATCTTTGCCTTCTGACAATGAAGGGAAACAAATACAGACCTAATACTTCTCACAGTTTAGGTTTTGTCGCAGTTATATCCAGTGTAGGCAATCCTCAGCGCACTGTCTAGAGCAGATACAATTGTAACAAACTCTCAGCCTGGACTCCAGATTGATATATTTTACCTGCACTGATACATTGTAACAAACTGCCAGGAGAGGAATTTGTGCTCCTGACCAGAGGATTGTCTAGACTGGATATAATTATAACAAATCTTTATATAAATGGTGAATTCAAAACAACTTGGAAACAGCAATAGAAACGAATCAGAAAGTAACAGAAAGTAAATTACATGGTGATTAAGCTTCATTTACATATAAACATTTGCATAAAAATGAACAGTAGTGGAAAAAAATGTTACATTGTGTATAGCCTAGTACAGGGTCCAAGAGGGCGGAGCATGACACTGAGGTTCAGAGGTAATCCCTGTGTCATGCTCCGCCCCCTCAGATTTCAACACCACATACAGTACAGTGTATTGTTTTTTCCTGGAGTGTTCCTTTAAGGGCTCATGCACACGACCGTTGTTCGTTGGTTCCCGTATTGCGGCCTGCAAACATTGGGTCTGCAATATATGGGCACTGGTCGTTTGTGCCACACATCACAGAGTGCTTCCGTGGGTTTTCTGTCCGTGGCTCCGCACCGCAAAAAAAATGTTCTATTTGCTTTGCGGTGCTGATGGATCACGGACCGGTCTGCATCCATTTGCGCCAGCCACGCGGAAGGTGCCCGTGCATTGGGGACCACAATTTGCAAGGAACAGGCGGCAGATATTCGTGTGCATGAGCGCCAACTGTGAGTCCAGGTTCTGCATAGTGAATGGTGGGAGTGATATGAAGGCTCCGCCCTTCGCGACGCATTTAATCACTTTTCATACAGCTTAGGCTACATGCACACGAACGTATTGTTTCCCTGTCCGTTCCGTCTTTTTTACGGATAGCATGCGGACCCATTCATTTAGATGGGTCCGCAAAAAATGCTGACAGCACACCGTGTACTCTCCGCATCCATATGTCCATTCCATATAGCCGCAAAAAAAATAAAGCATGTCCTATTCTTGTCCGTTTTGCGGACAAGGATAGGCATTATTACAACTGATCCGCAAAAAAAAACGGATGCCACCCGGTCGTGTGCAAGTAGCCCTAGGCAGGGCTTTCCGTAAAGAGACCTGCCCTGTATCAAGATTTACTGGCAATGCTCCATGGGAAAAGAGAACCATCCCACTAGCGCCACCTTCTGGAAGTGGTTCCCTATGGGTCAAATCTGACTTTTTAAGAAATCTTGGGACATGACAAGGGAAAATAGCCAGGCCACGTATCCATCCCTACACCGCTGTTTTGGGGTGCATGCTGGCTGGCATCAGAATCCTGCTCCGTACTGATGAGGGGCAGGAACCCTGACTTAGCCCATATGGAGCCAATTCCAAAAGGTGGCGCTGGTGAGACGGTTCTCTTTCCTTGGGCGATACCTCTTTGCAGATCAATTTTCTTAGGGCCCCTTTCACACTAGCGTTTTCAGGATCCGGCATAGAGTTCCGTCCTCGGGGCTCTATGCCGGATGAATACTGATCCGGATTATGCTCAGATTTGACATTCAGTCCTGTCACGGACGTGTCTGCAAGAAAGCTGCCAGGTGTGAATTCAGTCCTCTGGAAGCCAGATTGATATACTGTATGTTTCCTGCACTGACACACTGTAACCATCTATCAGGACCACAGAGAGATTTGTGCTGCTGATGTGTTTAGGTCACAGAGGATTGCCAGACTAGATACAATTGTAACAAACCTTCAGCTGTGAGAAGTATTAGGTTTCTATAGGGTGTCAGCCTCTGCATCTAAAAAAAACCAATGTTTCCATTCATTGTCAGCAAGCATTGCCGAGTTTATCGATTACTAATCGGTCAGACAGAAATTCTATTTTCAACAATTGTGGACAATCATTGCTTATGCTGCTGTGTATGTCCCTTTAAGGACCTGCACCTGTCAGTGGCGCGGGCATCGGTCCCTCAGCAGTTCCTCCTGTCACTGACGCAGATGCTGTGTAGCATTATAATGTTCTGTGAATGCTCCATCTTACACATTGGGTTAATAAAAGGCGCGGCGAGGACCCCCCTTCCCTCCGTTTCCACCCTCTCCGCGCGACATCATTAATCATCAGACTTTACTCTCTCAGCCAAATTGTGTAATTAGACAAACGAGGTCTCAATGGTGAAATCTCACAGAGTTTATTAGTCCTAAACTGAACGTGAATTGTGGAAGTCTCCAGACGCGGGTTGTGCAGGAAGTCGGGGGTCTCGTCTTCTCTTCGCGGCGGGAGGAATGTGTTGCCTGGAAACTGCTTTAAAAACGGTATTAAGAAGAATATTTACACAATAAAGAGATCTGAGGCGAAGGCGAGCGCTCAGCACACAACCCAAGCTGTCTGCAGCCAACCAGTCCAGGGGGACCCAAAAACCGATCTAATACTGGGCCTGGGGGCTGCAGAGGCGACAAAATGGAAGTAAAAAGTTATGTTATAGAGCTGGACTGAGTAGAGATGAGCGAATTTCAAGGTATGAACTTGGTTCACGCTTTGTTTGGTGGTAAAAGGTGAATTGCGTTATGGATTCCGTTACCACCGACCATAACGCAATTCTAGGACGGAATGCCCTTATTTAGAGCCATTCCGTTATTCATTCCGTCATAATAGAAGTCTATGGGCTGCAAAAATCTGTCCCCTTTGCATTATTATCCTCTCCTGCATAACGGAAAGGGGACGGACACGTTTTGCAGCCCATAGACTTCTATTATGACGGAATGAATAACGGAATGCCTCTAAATAAGAATCCATGTAATTTTTTGCGTTTAACAGTAAACGAAGCGTGAAAGAATTTCAAAATATGAAATTCGCTCATCTCTAATCCTGAGGGACTGTTGTCTTCTGCTCCAGTCGCATCCAGAGCTGCATCTAGGACAGCACTTCACTGATCAACAGGACATGTCGTATCTCATATGTATTATATTCTAATCTTCCACAATGGTGATTATGGGTATAATGATGGTGGTTGTAGTAAAAGATGTAATGATGATAGTGAGAGGGGGGTAACAATGGTGGTGCTAATAGTGGAGATGATAGGGATTGTGGTAATGGTGATGATAATGATGTCATTATTATAATGGTGAAAGCAGCGAAAGTGGTGGCTATGATGATGGTATTAGTAGTAGTGATGATGATGGTGGTGATAGTAGTGATGGGGATGGCAGTAGTTTTTATAATAATGGTGTCAGTAGTAGTAGTAATGATGATGGTGCTCACAGTAGTAGTGATGATGATGGTGTCAGTAGTAGTGATGATGGTGTTAGTAGTAGTGATAATCATGGTGACAGTAGAGGTGAGGATATTAATAATGATGGTGGTGATAGTAGTGATAGGGATGGCAGTAGTGGTGATAATAATGGTGTCAGTAGTAGTAATGATGATGGTGTTAGTAGTAGTGATGATGATGGTGACAGTAGTAGTGATGATAATGGTGTTAGAAGTAGTGATGATGGTGACAGTAGAGGTGGTGATAGTAGTTATGATGGTTGTGATGCTGATAGCAGTAGTGATGATGGTGGTGATAGTAGCGATGGTGATGGCAGTAGTGATGATAATAATAATGGTGACAGTAATAATGATGGTGGTGATAGCAGTAGTGATGATGGTGGTGATAGCAGTAGTGATGATGGTGGTGATAGTAGCGATGGTGATGGCAGTAGTGATGATAATAATAATGGTGACAGTAATAATGATGGTGGTGATAGCAGTGATGATGGTGGTGATAGTAGCGATGGTGATGGCAGTAGTGGTGATAATAATGGTGTCAGTAGTAGTAATGATGATGGTGTCAATAGTAGTAGTGATGATGATGGTGTCAATAGTAGTAGTGATGATGATGGTGTCAGTAGTAGTGATGATGATGGTGTCAGTAGTAGTAATGATGATGGTGTTAGTAGTAGTGATAATCATGGTGACAGTAGAGGTGGTGATAGTAGTTATGATGGTTGTGATGCTGATAGCAGTAGTGATGATGGTGGTGATAGTAGCGATGGTGATGGCAGTAGTGATGATAATAATAATGGTGACAGTAATAATGATGGTGGTGATAGTAGTGATGATGGTGGTGATAGTAGCGATGGTGATGGCAGTAGTGATGATAATAATAATGGTGACAGTAATAATGATGGTAGTGATAGTAGTGATGATGGTGGTGATTCCTGCCTCCTCATCTTCCCGGATACCGGCGGTATTTTTAGCTGCAGGGGATTGACGCCGCTATTAGCCACATTAGGAACGCAATTAAAATGAAAACAAATAACGAGCGGCGTAATTACCCTTGAAGCTGCAGACAGAACAAGAACATTCATCCCTCACATCTCTGCTGGAAACCGCAATGTGCGCAGCCCATGGAGGAAATACGTGAAATCCACGCTGTGCACACTTACTGATCCGATATCACCCAGCACCAACACGGCGACACCCATCTGAACCCTCTACATCACCACAGTGCCGACACTACATCTCCTACAACGCACTGCAGCATCCTCTCTACAAGCACCCCTTCCAAAAGGGGACGGCAAGTTGAGATGAGCCCCTGCAGAATTCTGAATGCAGCTCTGGAGGTCACTGCCATAATAAACACAAAAAAGTGACAGCAGTTTCATCACACTTTGGGCTCATTCAGACGACCGTATGTGTTTAGCGGTCCAAAAATGGTGGATCCGCAAAACACAGATACCGGCCGTGTGTGTTCCGCATTTTGCGCAACGGAGCAGCCAGCTCTATCATAGAAATGCCTAATCTTGTCCACAATTGCGGGGCTACGGAACGATGTATGGATGCGGACCGCACACGGGGAGCTGTCTGCATCTTTTGCGGCTCCATTGATATGAATGGGTCTACAACCGTTCTGCAATTGCGGACACAGATATGCAGTCGTCTGAATAAGCTTTTCATCTGTGCTCCTACGGCGGCGGCGGCACATTTACACAGGGAATAAGCGGCCGTACGGAACTTCTGTTCCCAATAACTGGCCCGGTCCTCGGCTTATGGAAAGGGGCCCTAAAGAAACAAATTACATAGTCAGCTCTGCTACATCTGTTTATCTAAGAAGGGCTGCATACATTACAGCTAATCCCTGAGGACACATTTCTGGTATACACTTCATTCTCTGACAATAAGATATTACAAGGCATCTCCGGCCTGGGCCCCGGCTGATAACAGCGGTGACATTTCGCAGCAGGGCAGATAACGCAGCTTCATGGACAGGTGTCTTATCTCTGAATGATGTATTTGTCACTGGATGGGATTTCTTATCCAGTCGCGGAGGCGGAGCTGCACCGTACCACGTGACTGCGCTGATACAATGCGCAGCAGCAAATAAAACCTGCAACATTGTAACAGCCGCCGGGTCCTCGTACATGTATTACATTGTAACAGCCGCCGGGTCCTCGTACATGTATTACATTGTAACAGCCGCCGGGTCCTCGTACATGTATTACATTGTAACAGCCGCCGACTCCTCGTACATGTATTACATTGTAACAGTCGCCGACTCCTCGTACATGTATTACATTGTAACAGTCGCCGGGTCCTCGTACATGTATTACATTGTAACAGCCGCCGGGTCCTCGTACATGTATTACATTGTAACAGCCGCCGGGTCCTTGTACATGTATTACATTGTAACAGCCGCCGGGTCCTCGTACATGTATTACATTGTAACAGTCGCCGGGTCCTTGTACATGTATTACATTGTAACAGCCGCCGGGTCCTTGTACATGTATTACATTGTAACAGCCGCCGGGTCCTTGTACATGTATTACATTGTAACAGCCGTTGGGTCCTTGTACATGTATTACATTGTAACAGCCGCCGGTCCTCGTACATGTATTACATTGTAACAGCCGCCGGCTCCTTGTACATGTCTTACATTGTAACAGCCGTTGGGTCCTTGTACATGTATTACATTGTAACAGCCGCCGGGTCCTCGTACATGTATTACATTGTAACAGGCGCCGGGTCCTCGTACTTGTATTACATTGTAACAGCCGCCGACTCCTCGTACATGTATTACATTGTAACAGCCGCCGGGTCCTCGTACATGTATTACATTGTAACAGGCGCCGGGTCCTCGTACATGTATTACATTGTAACAGCCGCCGGGTCCTCGTACATGTATTACATTGTAACAGCCGCCGGGTCCTCGTACATGTATTACATTGTAACAGCCGCGGGTCCTCGTACATGTATTACATTGTAACAGCCGCCGGGTCCTCGTACATGTATTACATTGTAACAGCCGCGGGTCCTCGTACATGTATTACATTGTAACAGGCGCCGGGTCCTCGTACATGTATTACATTGTAACAGCCGCGGGTCCTCGTACATGTATTACATTGTAACAGCCGCCGGGTCCTCGTACATGTATTACATTGTAACAGGCGCCGGGTCCTCGTACATGTATTACATTGTAACAGGCGCCGGGTCCTCGTACATGTATTACATTGTAACAGGCGCCGGGTCCTCGTACATGTATTACATTGTAACAGGCGCCGGTCCTCGTACATGTATTACATTGTAACAGGCGCCGGGTCCTCGTACATGTATTACATTGTAACAGGTGCCGGGTCCTCGTACATGTATTACATTGTAACAGGCGCCGGGTCCTCGTACATGTATTACATTGTAACAGCCGCCGGGTCCTCGTACATGTCTTACATTGTAACAGCCACCGGGTCCTCGTACATGTATTACATTGTAACAGCCGCCGGGTCCTCGTACATGTATTACATTGTAACAGCCGCGGGTCCTCGTACATGTATTACATTGTAACAGCCGCCGGGTCCTCGTACATGTATTACATTGTAACAGCCGCCGGTCCTCGTACATGTATTACATTGTAACAGCTGCCGACTCCTCGTACATGTATTACATTGTAACAGCCGCCGGGTCCTCATACATGTATTACATTGTAACAGCCGCCGGGTCCTTGTACATGTATTACATTGTAACAGTCGCCGGTCCTCGTACATGTATTACATTGTAACAGCCGCCGGGTCCTTGTACATGTATTACATTGTAACAGCCGTCGGGTCCTTCTACATGTATTACATTGTAACAGTCGCCGCGTCCTTGTACATGTATTACATTGTAACAGTCGCCGCGTCCTCGTACATGTATTACATTGTAACAGTCGCCGGGTCCTCGTACATGTATTACATTGTAACAGTCGCCGGGTCCTTCTACATGTATTACATTGTAACAGTCGCCGCGTCCTCGTACATGTATTACATTGTAACAGCCGCCGGGTCCTCGTACATGTATTACGTTGTATATGAAATTGAAGGAGGCGATCCCCCCCCCCCCCAACTATTATTGTATAAGTGTAAGGAGCTTGGCCGGGGAGTGCAACATTGTACAATTTGTAAATCTTATTTTCACCAGTTATTGGCAGCAGAAATGGCGACTGCATACAATAAGCCGGATCCCTCAGCCTTTCCTGCAGTTCTGAATGCAGCAATCGTTTGAAATGCGAGAAATGGCGACAATTTTATAACAATAAACTATCTGAGTATAAAAGCAGCACTATTGATCGAGGTCCTCGGATTCTGCGCAGGAATCATTACCTTTCCATTAGGAGAAATTACCGCCGGCCGCTGAAACGCCTCATTAGATTTTTGGAACAGTCTTGTGCTGATGACTAGAGATGAGCGAATTTCCGCTTATGACATTCGTTCACGCTTCGTTTGGTGGTAAAAGGTGAATTGCGTTATGGATTCTGTTACCACGGACCATAAATCAATTCTATGACGGAGTGCCCTTATTTAGAGGCATTCCGTTATTCATTCCGTCATAATAGAAGTCTATGGGCTGTAAAACGGATCCCCCCGTTTCCATTATGCAGGAGAGGACTCGGGATCAGGAGAGGACTCCCCTGCATAACGGAAACGGGACGGATGCGTTTTGCAACCCATAGACTTCTATTATGACGGAATTAATAATGGAATGCCTCTAAAGGCACTCCGTCATAGAATTGATTTATGGTCCGTGGTAACGGAATCCATAACGCAATTCACCTTTTACCACCAAACGAAGTGTGAACGAATTTCATAAGCGGAAATTCGCTCATCTCTATTGATGACCCTTTTCGGTGATCTGCTACTACAACCCTCATTATACTCCTTCCCATGGCTGTTGGATTTACCTAGATACATTACTCAGGCCTCGTTCACACTGCCAGCACACATAGCCATTTAGGGGGTCAGTGGAAGAATCATTTGTGTTCTGTCAGTGATTTTTCACGGACATTTGGAAGGAGATGTTCTGGATATTCGTTTTCAGGCTAGCAGTGTCCGTGGAATACGGATGACACATGGATAGCAAAATACGGACACATGGACTAAACATGGATCCTTCACGGATGAAATACCGTTGGATTTTGAAATGTGAATGAGGCCTTACGCCAGTTTCAGATGAGCGAGTTCACTGCGAGAAACAGGTAGGTGTGGGTGGCGTGATTTCCCAGTCTGATCTCTGCTCCTGTGACAGAACCTCAGGCCATTATGATTTAGAACGCTGCGTGCCCCACACACTAACTGTTTGCGGTGCGAAAGCCCAGACGGAAAACCCACTAAAGCAGTACAGAGCTTCCAATCCGTGCCTCCGTTCTCTACTGCACCATATTTTCTAGATTGCAGACCCGTTCAGGCGAATAGGCCTGCATCCGTGATACAGTGCGCACGCGGTCAGTGCCCGTATATTGTGGACCTGCTCCGGCTGCTGCTCTGTTCTCGATGCTTAAGGCCTCATGCACACAACCGTAGCCTGTTTTGCCGTCCACAAATTGCGGATCTGAAAAACATGGCTACCAGCTGTGTGCCTTCCACATTTGGTGGAATGGAGCGTCCGGCGCTTTATAGAACAGTCCTATCCTTGTCCGTAATGCGAACAAGAATAGGCAACATGCGGACAACATACGCACTGTGTGCTGTCCGGCATCTTTTGCGGCTCCAGTGAAGTTAATGGGTCCACATGCGATGCACACAAAGGCCTCCTACACACGACCGTATGGTTTTGCGGTCCGTTTTAAACAGTTTTTCTGTTTTTGGTTTCAGTAGTGTTTCCGTTTCCGTATGGTTTTAGTTTGTGATCCGTTTAGTGCGGATCGCAAACGGAAACGGAAGCATACAATAATGTTTTAAGAGTAAGTACATTGAAAGATTGGGCTGAGCATAAAATTTTTAATAGATGCTCCCGCAAAAATGGAACGGATACAGAAGACACACGGATGCATTCCGTATGCGTTCCCTTTTTTTTGCGTCCCCATTGACTTAAATGGAGCCACGGAACGTGATTTGCGGGCAATAATAGGACATGTTCTATCTATTTGAACGGAAATACGGAAGTACATTCTGTTTTTTTCGGGGACCCATTGAAATGAATGGTTCCGCATACGGACCGTATACACAACGGAAAAAGTAAACGTTCGTGTGCAAGAGGCCAAAATGTGGGTCTGATGCGGACAAAAAAAAACACGGTCGTGTGCACGAGCCCTAACACTGGGTTCAGACCTGAGCGTTTCTAAGACGCGCGTTTTACGTGCGTTTTAGTCGCGCGTTTTTATGCGCGTTTTTGGCAATAGTAAACGCACGTTTTACGCGCGTTCGTGACTCTGGAGACTTTTTTTAATTGGTCTGGAAAACGCGCAAGTGTGAACCACTCCCATAGGGATGCATTGGTTTTCATGTGTTGAGCGTTTTACAGCGCGTTTGAACGCGCTGTAAAACGCTCAGGTGTGAACCCAGGGTAAAGGAGTTTTCGAGAGTCTGATATTGATAGGTCATCATTATCAGATCGGCGGGGGGTCCGACACCAGGGACCCCCGACTATCAGCCGTATGAAGAGGCTGCTGCACTCCGGTGAGCACCGACACTGGATAGTGGCTGTGCGCGGTACTGCAGGTTGGCCCCATTCACTAGAAGGCACTCATCTCGGCCACATGACTAGGACGTCACTGCCCTACGGAGAGGCCATGGCACTAACTGGAGCACCGCGGCATCCGCAAACAGCTGACCAGCGGAGCTGCCGGACCAGAACCCCCACCAGTCAGATACAGGTGACCTATCCTGAGGACTTTAAACCCTCTGACAGCCCCTTCAACACTGCAGCTCTGCTCATTCTGCACGGCTGCTATGTATTAGCAGTCAGCAGGAAGTGCACGGAGAGAAGATTATAAATACGGATGAGCGAATCAACTTCGGATGAAACATCCGAAGTCGATTTGCATAATACTCTGCTTGAATACTGTACGGAGCGAGCGCTCCATACAGTATTAGGCCTCATGCACATGACCGTATGTGTTTAGCGGTCCGCAAATTGCGGATCTGCAAAAAAAAAGGATGACGTTCCGTATGGCATCCGTTTTTTTTTGTGGATCCGTTGTAATAAGGCCAATCCTTGTCCGCAAACTAGAAAAAAATAGGACATGTTCTTATTTTTTTGCGTAACGGAAAAACGGACATACGGAAACGGAATGCACACGGAGTACCTTCTGTTTTTTTTGCGGATCCATTGAAATGAACGGTTCCGCATATGGTCCGCAAAAAAAACGGAACGGACACGAAAAGAAAGTACGTTCGTGTGCATGAGGCCTTAGAATGTATTGGCTCCGATGAGCTGAAGTTATTACTTTGCGAAGTTTCGTGAGACTTCGCATAATAACTTCATAAATCAATTTCTACTGTAAAAAAAACATTTCCCGAACTCGGGTTCGGTTCCATTCGGGAAATGGTTTTTAAATGAAGTATTATGCGAATCGACTTCGGATGTTCCATGCAAAGTCGATTCGCTCATCCCTAATCCCCCGTCTAGTTATACATTCCTAGTCAGGCTAGATGATAGCCAATATGGCTGCCATCACATATTGCACGGGAGCTGACACCGAGGAGGTGCATCACTGCATATCCCAGCAGATTTACCATTCAGCAGCGTGAGGAAGTTGGGGGTCATCCTTTTATCCGATGTGTTGCCCTGGGGCAGGATGAGAATTGTCATCTCCCCCACCGCCTTCTCCAGTGCTCAGAGGGTTAATTCTGGGCTGGATCGATGGCTGCCGCTGCCACAGATGAGGATGGGGGCTACATGCTGACACCACAGAGCCGCGGCCCCAGGAACGATTCTGCTGCGGCAGCACTGGAGCCACGAACTCTGCTGCGCCATAAACTTTTTATATGCACTTAGCAGAGAGGAGAGAGTTGTGTGGGGTCAGTGCGGGTTCTCCGAGCTCCTGTACAGCTGCCAGGAACATTACTGCAGCCTGCTGCCGGTGTGAGACGCAATCTGCCCTGCAGAGCATCGCCTAAACAGCAATTCCCCATTACACTGATATCACCTCAGTCACCTGCAGTCCTATGTAACACCACAGGAATAACTCTCTGAGGATAGATAATGTAGTAGATGTCACCTGCAGTCCTATGTAACACCACAGATAACACAGTGATAACTCTCTGAGTACAGACAATGTAGTAGAGGTCACCTGCAGTCCTATGTAACACCACAGATAACACAGTGATAACTCTCTGAGTACAGATAATGTAGTAGAGGTCACCTGCAGTCCTATGTAACACCACATATAATACAGTGATGACTCTGAGTACAGATAATGTAGTAGATGTCACCTGCAGTCCTATGTAACACCACAGATAACACAGTGATAGCTCTCTGAGTACAGATAATGTAGTAGATGTCACCTGCAGTCCTATGTAACACCACAGATAACACAGTGATAACTCTCTGAGTACAGATAATGTAGTAGATGTCACCTGCAGTCCTATGTAACACCACAGATAACACAGTGATAACTCTCTGAGTACAGATAATGTAGTAGATGTCACCTGCAGTCCTATGTAACACCACAGATAACACAGTGATAACTCTCTGAGTACAGATAATGTAGTAGATGTCACCTGCAGTCCTATGTAACACCACAGATAACACAGTGATAACTCTCTGAGTACAGATAATGTAGTAGATGTCACCTGCAGTCCTATGTAACACCACAGATAACACAGTGATAACTCTCTGAGTACAGATAATGTAGTAGATGTCACCTGCAGTCCTATGTAACACCACAGATAACACAGTGATAACTCTCTGAGTACAGATAATGTAGTAGATGTCACCTGCAGTCCTATGTAACACCACAGATAACACAGTGATAACTCTCTGAGTACAGATAATGTAGTAGATGTCACCTGCAGTCCTATGTAACACCACAGATAACACAGTGATAACGCTCTGAGTACAGATAATGTAGTAGATGTCACCTGCAGTCCCATGTAACACCACAGATAACACAGTGATAACTCTCTGAGTACAGATAATGTAGTAGATGTCACCTGCAGTCCTATGTAACACCACAGATAACACAGTGATAACTCTCTGAGTACAGATAATGTAGTAGATGTCACCTGCAGTCCTATGTAACACCACAGATAACACAGTGATAACTCTCTGAGTACAGATAATGTAGTAGATGTCACCTGCAGTCCTATGTAACACCACAGATAACACAGTGATAGCTCTCTGAGTACAGATAATGTAGTAGATGTCACCTGCAGTCCTATGTAACACCACAGATAACACAGTGATAGCTCTCTGAGTACAGATAATGTAGTAGATGTCACCTGCAGTCCTATGTAACACCACAGATAACACAGTGATAACTCTCTGAGTACAGATAATGTAGTAGATGTCACCTGCAGTCCTATGTAACACCACAGATAACACAGTGATAACTCTCTGAGTACAGATAATGTAGTAGATGTCACCTGCAGTCCTATGTAACACCACAGATAACACAGTGATAACTCTCTGAGTACAGATAATGTAGTAGATGTCACCTGCAGTCCTATGTAACACCACAGATAACACAGTGATAACTCTCTGAGTACAGATAATGTAGTAGATGTCACCTGCAGTCCTATGTAACACCACAGATAACACAGTGATAACTCTCTGAGTACAGATAATGTAGTAGATGTCACCTGCAGTCCTATGTAACACCACAGATAACACAGTGATATCTCTCTGAGTACAGATAATGTAATAGATGTCACCTGCAGTCCTATGTAACACCACAGATAACACAGTGATAATCTCTGAGTACAGATAATGTAGTAGATGTCACCTGCAGTCCTATGTAACACCACAGATAACACAGTGATAACTCTCTGAGTACAGATAATGTAGTAGATGTCACCTGCAGTCCTATGTAACACCACAGATAACACAGTGATAACTCTCTGAGTACAGATAATGTAGTAGATGTCACCTGCAGTCCTATGTAACACCACAGATAACACAGTGATAACTCTCTGAGTACAGATAATGTAGTAGATGTCACCTGCAGTCCTATGTAACACCACAGATAACACAGTGATAACTCTCTGAGTACAGATAATGTAGTAGATGTCACCTGCAGTCCTATGTAACACCACAGATAACACAGTGATAACTCTCTGAGTACAGATAATGTAGTAGATGTCACCTGCAGTCCTATGTAACACCACAGATAACACAGTGATAACTCTCTGAGTACAGATAATGTAGTAGATGTCACCTGCAGTCCTATGTAACACCACAGATAACACAGTGATAACTCTCTGAGTACAGATAATGTAGTAGATGTCACCTGCAGTCCTATGTAACACCACAGATAACACAGTGATAACTCTCTGAGTACAGATAATGTAGTAGATGTCACCTGCAGTCCTATGTAACACCACAGATAACACAGTGATAACTCTCTGAGTACAGATAATGTAGTAGATGTCACCTGCAGTCCTATGTAACACCACAGATAACACAGTGATAACTCTCTGAGTACAGATAATGTAGTAGATGTCACCTGCAGTCCTATGTAACACCACAGATAACACAGTGATAACTCTCTGAGTACAGATAATGTAGTAGATGTCACCTGCAGTCCTATGTAACACCACAGATAACACAGTGATAACTCTCTGAGTACAGATAATGTAGTAGATGTCACCTGCAGTCCTATGTAACACCACAGATAACACAGTGATAACTCTCTGAGTACAGATAATGTAGTAGATGTCACCTGCAGTCCTATGTAACACCACAGATAACACAGTGATAACTCTCTGAGTACAGATAATGTAGTAGATGTCACCTGCAGTCCTATGTAACACCACAGATAACACAGTGATAACTCTCTGAGTACAGATAATGTAGTAGATGTCACCTGCAGTCCTATGTAACACCACAGATAACACAGTGATAACTCTCTGAGTACAGATAATGTAGTAGATGTCACCTGCAGTCCTATGTAACACCACAGATAACACAGTGATAACTCTCTGAGTACAGATAATGTAGTAGATGTCACCTGCAGTCCTATGTAACACCACAGATAACACAGTGATAACTCTCTGAGTACAGATAATGTAGTAGATGTCACCTGCAGTCCTATGTAACACCACAGATAACACAGTGATAACTCTCTGAGTACAGATAATGTAGTAGATGTCACCTGCAGTCCTATGTAACACCACAGATAACACAGTGATAACTCTCTGAGTACAGATAATGTAGTAGATGTCACCTGCAGTCCTATGTAACACCACAGATAACACAGTGATAACTCTCTGAGTACAGATAATGTAGTAGATGTCACCTGCAGTCCTATGTAACACCACAGATAACACAGTGATAACTCTCTGAGTACAGATAATGTAGTAGATGTCACCTGCAGTCCTATGTAACACCACAGATAACACAGTGATAACTCTCTGAGTACAGATAATGTAGTAGATGTCACCTGCAGTCCTATGTAACACCACAGATAACACAGTGATAACTCTCTGAGTACAGATAATGTAGTAGATGTCACCTGCAGTCCTATGTAACACCACAGATAACACAGTGATAACTCTCTGAGTACAGATAATGTAGTAGATGTCACCTGCAGTCCTATGTAACACCACAGATAACACAGTGATATCTCTCTGAGTACAGATAATGTAGTAGATGTCACCTGCAGTCCTATGTAACACCACAGATAACACAGTGATAACTCTCTGAGTACAGATAATGTAGTAGATGTCACCTGCAGTCCTATGTAACACCACAGATAACACAGTGATAACTCTCTGAGTACAGATAATGTAGTAGATGTCACCTGCAGTCCTATGTAACACCACAGATAACACAGTGATAACTCTCTGAGTACAGATAATGTAGTAGATGTCACCTGCAGTCCTATGTAACACCACAGATAACACAGTGATAACTCTCTGAGTACAGATAATGTAGTAGATGTCACCTGCAGTCCTATGTAACACCACAGATAACACAGTGATAACTCTCTGAGTACAGATAATGTAGTAGATGTCACCTGCAGTCCTATGTAACACCACAGATAACACAGTGATAACTCTCTGAGTACAGATAATGTAGTAGATGTCACCTGCAGTCCTATGTAACACCACAGATAACACAGTGATAACTCTCTGAGTACAGATAATGTAGTAGATGTCACCTGCAGTCCTATGTAACACCACAGATAACACAGTGATAACTCTCTGAGTACAGATAATGTAGTAGATGTCACCTGCAGTCCTATGTAACACCACAGATAACACAGTGATAACTCTCTGAGTACAGATAATGTAGTAGATGTCACCTGCAGTCCTATGTAACACCACAGATAACACAGTGATAACTCTCTGAGTACAGATAATGTAGTAGATGTCACCTGCAGTCCTATGTAACACCACAGATAACACAGTGATAACTCTCTGAGTACAGATAATGTAGTAGATGTCACCTGCAGTCCTATGTAACACCACAGATAACACAGTGATAACTCTGAGTACAGATAATGTAGTAGATGTCACCTGCAGTCCTATGTAACACCACAGATAACACAGTGATAACTCTCTGAGTACAGATAATGTAGTAGATGTCACCTGCAGTCCTATGTAACACCACAGATAACACAGTGATAACTCTCTGAGTACAGATAATGTAGTAGATGTCACCTGCAGTCCTATGTAACACCACAGATAACACAGTGATAACTCTCTGAGTACAGATAATGTAGTAGATGTCACCTGCAGTCCTATGTAACACCACAGATAACACAGTGATATCTCTCTGAGTACAGATAGTGTAGTAGATGTCACCTGCAGTCCTATGTAACACCACAGATAACACAGTGATAACTCTCTGAGTACAGATAATGTAGTAGATGTCACCTGCAGTCCTATGTAACACCACAGATAACACAGTGATAACTCTCTGAGTACAGATAATGTAGTTGATGTCCCCTGCAGTCCTATGTAATACAGAGGGGACATTATTTATACTAATAATACAGAGGGCTATTAATATTGGCCCCTCTGTATAATATATATTGGCCCCCATTCTTTTCCCCACCTCCATAGTGCCCCCAGTATGATTCCTAGTAGGTACATGCCTCTAGCAGGCTTTGCTCTGGCGTCCCGGCGCAGGCGGTCAGGAACACATCACTGTGCCCTCCTGCGCCGCGTCATCACATCATCTCGCGAGACTCGGCGCAGTAGGTGACAGGGATATACCCGCGATCTCCCGCGCCGCTCTACTGCCTCACTATAGTCAGGCCTGGCCTGAAGCTTATGAGGCAGAATGGAGGGGATGGGAGCCATAGGTTTCCATCGCCCTCATTTTGCTGCCTGGCGCCCCCTGAAATTTGGCGCCTGGGGCAACAGCCCCCCTGGCCCCCCCATGCTACGCCACTGGAGAGGAGCGCAGCCGTGCAGGGAAAAACACTGTGAGGAACGCAGCTCTAAACCCCACAGGTCACACCCCCACCAATTATAAGGAGATTGCACAGCCTGGCCATAAGACATCTGTTCACGGATTGGCCCCCGACCTTACAGGGATTCTCCCCGTTGGGCCGATGCCCAGGAACATGCCTGGGTCCTCCTCACTGCCAACCATTTTGTGCTGCTGGCACTATTCTGTGATGGACTGTGGTATTTGTGCCACAATATGCTACTGCTGGCCAGACCTTTCTTACATCAGTTTAGACCCCACTACAAAACAGGGCCACTATTCCAGGGCCACTTGTTTCCAGTCCACCCCTGTCTATTCATAACATAGGAATATCCCTTTAAGAACATGTATTATTTACATTGTAAGAAACCAAACAAAGTGTCAAGATCTGTTACAAAAGTATTTGTCAACGAAAATGTACAGTTACCATGGAGACCAAATGCTGCCATCACAAACTACAGAGCAGGGTTCACTCCAGGTTGTGCTGTTCTTTGCTGCCATCTACTGGTGATTTAGCAGATTACAATGGAGCGTTATCAGAGATGCGGCTGATATCAGTCACATAAGATGCAATGTCTCTGGAGGTTATAAGAGGAGCAGATGATATCAGTCACATGTGATGTAATGTCTCTGGAGGTTATATCAGGGCTGGAGCGTTATAAGAGGAGCGGCAGATATCAGTCACATATGATGTAATGTCTCTGGAGGTTATATCAGTGCTGGAGCGTTATAAGAGGAGCGGCTGATATCAGTCACATATGATGTAATGTCTCTGGAGGTTATATCAGCGCTGGAGCGTTATAAGAGGAGCGGCTGATATCGGTCACATATGATGTAATGTCTCTGGAGGTTATATCAGTGCTGGAGCGTTATAAGAGGAGCGGCTGATATCAGTCACATATGATGTAATGTCTCTGGAGGTTATATCAGTACTGGAGCGTTATAAGAGGAGCGGCTGATATCAGTCACATATGATGTAATGTCTCTGGAGGTTATATCAGTACTGGAGCGTTATAAGAGAAGCGGCTGATATCAGTCACATATGATGTAAAGTCTCTGGAGGTTATATCGGTGCTGGAGCGTTATAAGAGGAGCGGCTGATATCTGTCACATATGATGTAATGTCTCTGGAGGTTATATCAGCGCTGGAGCGTTATAAGAGGAGCGGCTGATATCAGTCACATAGGATGTAATGTCTCTAGAGGTTATATCCGTACTGGAGCGTTATAGGAGGAGCGGCTGATATCAGTCACATGTGATGTAATGTCTCTGGAGGTTATATCAGCGCTGGAGCGTTATAAGAGGAACGGCTGATATCAGTCACATGTGATGTAATGTCTCTGGAGGTTATATCAGTGCTGGAGCGTTATAGGAGGAGCGGCTGATATCAGTCACATAGGATGTAATGTCTCTGGAGGTTAGATCAGTGCTGGAGAGTTATAAGAGGAGCGGCTGATATCAGTCACATATGATGTAATGTCTCTGGAGGTTATATCAGTACTGGAGCATTATAAGAGGAGCGGCTGATATCAGTCACATATGATGTAATGTCTCTGGAGGTTATATCAGTGCTGGAGCGTTATAAGAGGGGCGGCTGATATCAGTCACATAGATTGTATTCTCCTGTCCTAGTCGCTCTCTCCCAGTCTCTGAACACTTCTCTGGATTTTGTGAATCTTTGTAACTTTTCTGTTGTTTTTTATTTTTCTACTTTTACTTTACAAAATGCAGCAGTTAATGGACTGCTGCTTTTCAGGACGCATCAACAAGCTGCTGTTGATGGATCTGCTCTTCAGTATTCGGTAGTCTTAGCACATAATGGTGTCTGGTGGTAACTCTGATTGGTTCAGAGACATCTGATGCAAACAACAGAAATGACCAGAGCGTCATAACACCATGTGCTAATAATATCCAATAAATCCATAATAAGATCCACCACCAGACACCGCCTGCTTGCTGATGGTTTCTGTGTAGTAACAGATTCATTTTCTACAATTAGAGCTCCTGGCTCCAGGGTTGTTGCACTGTATTTTCTGTACCCGGCTGCTCCCGGGCAGTTCATGGATCACAGTCGGCTTTTTGGGTTATTTTTGATGAAGTGATGAATAATCCACATTACAGAGGATGAGATTACAGCGGCGGATGTTACGAGCAGCGAGGCCTCGGATTTACAGCCCCCGGAGGTGCGCAGCAGCTCTGTATCACAGTTATTTTTAGGCAGCGCGGCGTTTACTGGGAGAATTGTGAAACTCAGCAGAAAATCCACAAAATCCACAGATCAGAGGGAGAAGGTGGAGGAGAGCTGCGGACCCATCACCCACAAGAGGCTGCAGGATGACTCCCATCAGAGTCCAGACTCCCGCCACGGGCTCCATACACTGGTACCATCCTGTAAACCGGACAGTCAGAGGGTAAAGTGCGGGAGGCGAGGAAATTTCACTGCGCATTATCTAGATACGTTCACTCCACAGGAGGAGACGGCACTTTGACACGTCGCATAACACATATGTACTGGGTCCACAGGCTTGATGGTTGCATTGCTAAAGAGGAAGGTACATTAATCATGGTGGTTACAGTCTCTTAAAAGTCACGTCAGGCATACTGGTTCTCATCTCTTAAAGGCACAGTACTTTAAAGGGGTTATCCCACCCCTTAAATGCCCCCCTTCCAGATGCCCAGGCCCCTTACACACAACGTACTTACCTCGCTGCTCGCCACCCGCGTTGCCTTCCCCCGTGCGCGGATGAAAATATTCGGGATCGGGGGGTGGGGGGAGCAGCCAATAGCAGGCGGCAACGGAGATGAGCCTCCCTAACATCATGGGTGACACTAGGGAGCCTCGTCCCCTTAACCACCTAATATTGGCTGCTCCCGCGACGCAGGATGTTTTCATATGTGCAAGGGGAGAAGCAGCGGCGGCCGTGCGGGGACCAGGAGGGACACAGGTGCCGGGGGAGCAAGGTAAGTACAATTTGTGTGAGGGCCCGGGAATATGGGGGGGGGGGGGCATTTCTACCGTGTCACTTACATCACTTCCATGCAGACATCATATTGGCAAGAGCAGGACTCTTTCTCCTCCTGCATGCACTGTTCTGCTTCCACCTGCTGCAGCAATTACTACAGCAGACCTTCTTTGGTGCTCGCCCCAACCAGGGGGGTGAATGCACATCATAAGGTGGCTCACAAATATGATGCTTGATATGTGGTCATACTAGTGCTCCATGAGTGGGTGACGTACTAGCCGCTTCACCTGCTCATCACACCAAGGGGTCGACACTTGTCCTGCTCAGCTCCTGGCATTGAGCTGAGCAGACTTCCATCGGTGGTGCAGCAGCAGCCCCATCTAGTGGCTGGACTCTGCTACTACATTGGGGCTGGGAGCCCTTACATTACAAGGGGCCATTCTGTCCAGCCTCGCTCTCATAACATGGTCCTGGCCTTGCAGCTGAGACCCTCCTTTTACACTTTGCAGTTGACATTGTCGAGCGCAGGGCCCCAACGGAAACAAACAAGAGATTCCATCCAAATGTTCTCCTCTGTCACCGACGAAGCCCCAGAAACCAGTACAGTTGTTATACCTGAGATCTCCCATTCACACTTGTGTGCGCTGCAGCCGCAGGACACCCCCGTGGACTCCTCTGCCCTGTAATTTACCTGCCACTTATAGGAGGCAGAATAAATGGCTTCAGCCACGCGTACGTCATATCCCACAACGAGCCCCCCACAGCGTGAATGAGATATATCAGTGGATGCAGGGGCGTCACCAAAGGGGGGTGCGGAGGCAGCCTTCAGTTTTGGGCCACGGTGCTTGAAGGGACATAAGAAGACAGCAGGATTACACAAGGCACATGGCAGGTGGGGTCCAGGAGCCGCTCCGCGCCCTGGCGCTTGCGCAGATGAGGTGGATTCAGGTGTTTGTGCTTGCGCCAGGTATAATCTGGCACCATCCGCAGCAGAAGTGACGTACCGTCCGTAGCCCAGACCGGGAACCTGGTAGCGAGGAGGGAGCGTCAAGTGACCGGAGTCTGATCCAGGCAAATTTCCAAGGGTTAATATATTACAGCAGAGTCTTTCTTCCACCGGCGAGATGTGAGAAATTACGGTGGGATCGTGGGGTCTTCTGGGTCCTGGAAAGACCCTTTAACCCCTCTGACATTATTATTCATTCTCAATTATTGAAGGGTTAATTTCCAACTTATACGGGTCGCCTACGATAAGCTATCACTTTGTCATCAGTGATGGTCTTTCTGGGGCCCTCACGGATCCAGAAAATGAAGGACACAGGGCGGCAGATGCAGCACTACACCAACTCCTTCATTCTAAGGATGGGTGGGGGTCCCAGGGGTCAGACCCAATAATCTGAAAGTGATGTCCATGACTTGCCTTAAAATCAGCCTCTGCTGAAACACTCTGTGCTGCTGGGGCCCTGCTAATTCCAATATGTCACTCTCTTCCAACTACCATGATATTCTAGGAATTTTAGTGACATAGAAGGACCTCTGCACTGCATGTAGCCTTCACTCCTTCCTGTATGTTTCGGCTCTTGTTTTGTTCGTTCCTTGGGAAGTAGGCACGAGACAAAATGCTGGGACTTGTAGTCCTTCCCCGGCCACATTGTATCAGCCGCCGATCACAGAGGTGTAATTCCCTTTGCTCCCAGCAGAGGGCGCCAGACACCGGCAGACGGCCGGAAGCCGCTCAGCGCTCCGGGGGGCCGCCTGGCGGATGTCGGTCCAGGCCTTGTGAGCCGCATGGAGCCCCGAGACGTGTGCGGGGGAGAGGAGGCCCTGCCGGTGCCGGTGTGCGGGGCATGGGAGCGGCTGCAGGCCTTCCAGGTGAGAGGGACTGGAGGATGCTGGGAACTGTAGTCCTCACACCTGTAGTGCTTTATTGAAAGCCAATCACAGCGCAGGAGCACAGTGACGTCATCACCTCCGACTCGGAGACTCCTGGCGCCGCTTATCACACTCCGGGCCCAAAATACAGAAATATAAACAAAAAATAAAGAAATACAATTGTGACAGGTATAGAGCCCCCCCCCCCAATAATACCAGCTATAGAGACCCCCCCCCAATAATACCAGCTATAAAGCCCCCCCCCCAATAATACCAGCTATAGAGACCCCCCAATAATACCAGCTATAAAGCCCCCCCCCAATAATACCAGCTATAGAGACCCCCCAATAATACCAGCTATAAAGCCCCCCCCCCAATAATACCAGCTATAGAGACCCCCCAATAATACCAGCTATAAAGCCCCCCAATAATACCAGCTATAGAGACCCCCAATAATACCAGCTATAAAGCCCCGCCCCAATAATACCAGCTATAAAGCCCCGCCCCAATAATACCAGCTATAAAGCCCCCCCAATAATACCAGCTATAGAGCCCCGCCCCCAATAATACCAGCTATAAAGCCCCGCCCCAATAATACCAGCTATAAAGCCCCCGCCCCCAGTAATACCAGCTATAAAGCCCCCGCCCCCAATAATACCAGCTATAGCGCCCCCTAATAATAACAGCTATAGAGCCCCCCAATAATACCAGCTATAGAGACCCCCCAATAATAACAGCTATAAAGCCCCCCAATAATAACAGCTATAGAGACCCCCAATAATAACAGCTATAGAGACCCCCAATAATAACAGCTATAGAGACCCCCAATAATAACAGCTATAGAGACCCCCAATAATAACAGCTATAAGACCCCCCAATAACAGCTATAGAGCTCGCCCCAATAATACCAGCTATAGAGACCCCCTAATAATACCATCTATAGAGACCTCCCCCAATAATACCAGCTATAGAGACCCCCAATAATAACAGCTATAGAGACCCCCAAATAATACCAGCTTTAAAGCCCCCAATAATAACAGCTATAGAGCCCCCAATAATAACAGCTATAGAGACCCCCAATAATACCAGCTATAGAGACCCCCCAATAATACCAGCTATAAAGCCCCCTAATAATACCAGCTATAGAGCCCCCCCAATAATACCAGCTATAAAGCCCCCGCCCCCAATAATACCAGCTATAAAGCCCCCGCCCCCAATAATACCAGCTATAGAGCCCCCCTTAATAATAACAGCTATAGAGCCCCCAATAATACCAGCTATAGAGTCCCCCTAATAATAACAGCTATAGAGACCCCCAATAATAACAGCTATAGAGCCCCCAATAATACCAGCTATAAAGACCCCCAATAATAACAGCTATAGAGACCCCCAATAATAACAGCTATAAAGCCCCCAATAATAACAGCTATAAAGCCCCCAATAATAACAGCTATAGAGGCCCCCAATAATAACAGCTATAGAGCCCCCCAATAATAACAGCTATAGAGCCCCCAAATAATACCATCTATAGAGACCCCCCAATAATAACAGCTATAGAGCCCCCCCAATAATAACAGCTATAGAGACCCCCAATAATACCAGCTATAAAGCCCCCTAATAATACCAGCTATAGAGCCCCCCAATAATACCAGCTATAAAGCCCCCGCCCCCAATAATACCAGCTATAAAGCCCCCGCCCCCAATAATACCAGCTATAAAGCCCCCGCCCCCAATATACCAGCTATAAAGCCCCCGCCCCCAATAATACCAGCTATAAAGCCCCCACCAGTATACCAGCTATAAAGCCCCCGCCCCCAATAATACCAGCTATAGAACCCCCCTAATAATAACAGCTATAGAGCCCCCCCAATAATACCAGCTATAGAGACCCCCAATAATAACAGCTATAAAGCCCCCAATAATACACAGCTATAGAGCCCGCCCCAATAATAACAGCTATAGAGACCCCCAATAATAACAGCTATAGAGACCCCCAATAATAACAGCTATAGAGACCCCCAATAATAACAGCTATAAAGCCCCCAATAATACCAGCTATAGAGACCCCCAATAATAACAGCTATAGAGACCCCCAATAATAACAGCTATAGAGACCCCCAATAATAACAGCTATAAAGCCCCCAATAATAACAGCTATAAGCCCCCAATAATACCAGCTATAGAGCCCCCAATAATAACAGCTATAGAGGCCCCCAATAATAACAGCTATAGAGACCCCCAATAATACCAGCTATAGAGACCCCCAATAATACACAGCTATAGAGCCCCCAATAATAACAGCTATAGAGCCCCCAATAATACCATCTATAGAGACCCCCAATAATAACAGCTATAGAGCCCCCCAATAATAACAGCTATAGAGACCCCCCAATAATACCAGCTATAAAGCCCCCTAATAATACCAGCTATAAAGCCCCCAATAATAACAGCTATAGAGCCCCCCAATAATAACAGCTATAGAGCCCCCAAATAATAACAGCTATAGAGACCCCCAATAATACCAGCTATAGAGACCCCCCCAATAATAACAGCTATAGAGCCCCCAATAATAACAGCTATAGAGCCCCCCAAATAATACCATCTATAGAGACCCCTCAATAATAACAGCTATAGAGCCCCCCAATAATAACAGCTATAGAGACCCCCCTCAATAATACCAGCTATAAAGCCCCCTAATAATACCAGCTATAGAGCCCCCCCCCAATAATACCAGCTATAAAGCCCCGCCCCCAATAATACCAGCTATAAAGCCCCTGCCCCCAATAATACCAGCTATAGAGCCCCCTTAATAATAACAGCTATAGAGCCCCCAATAATACCAGCTATAGAGCCCCCCTAATAATAACAGCTATAGAGACCCCCAATAATAACAGCTATAGAGCCCCCAATAATAACAGCTATAGAGCCCCCCCAAATAATAACAGCTATAGAGACCCCCAATAATACCAGCTATAGAGACCCCCCAATAATAACAGCTATAGAGCCCCCAATAATAACAGCTATAGAGCCCCCCAAATAATACCATCTATAGAGACCCCCAATAATAACAGCTATAGAGCCCCCAATAATAACAGCTATAGAGCCCCCACAATAATACCAGCTATAAAGCCCCCAAATAATACCAGCTATAGAGCCCCACCCAAATAATAACAGCTATAGAGACCCCACCAATAATACCATCTATAGAGACCCCCCAATAATAACAGCTATAGAGCCCCCCCAATAATAACAGCTATAGATAGAGACCCCCAATAATAACAGCTATAGAGACCCCCCAAATAATACCAGCTTTAAAGCCCCCGCCAATAATAACAGCTATAGAGCCCCCCCAATAATAACAGCTATAGAGACCCCCAATAATACCAGCTATAAACCCCCCAATAATACCAGCTATAGAGCCCCCCAATAATACCAGCTATAGAGCCCCCAATAATACCAGCTATAAAGCCCCCCAATAATACCAGCTATAGAAACCCCCCAATAATACCAGCTATAGAAACCCCCCAATAATAACAGTTATAGAGACCCCCAATAATACCAGCTATAGAGCCCCCCCAATAATACCAGCTATAGAGCTCCCCACAATAATACCAGCTATAAAGCCCCCCAATAATACCAGCTATAGAGCTCCCCCACAATAATACCAGCTATAGAGACCTCCCAATAATAACTGCTATAGAGCCCCCAATAATAACAGCTATAGAGACCCCCCAATAATACCAGCTATAAAGCCCCCCAATAATAACAGCTATAGAGACCCCCAATAATACCAGCTATAGAGCCCCCCAATAATAACAGCTATAGAGACCCCCAATAATACCAGCTATAAAGCCCCCAATAATACCAGCTATAGAAACCCCCAATAATACCAGCTATAGAAACCCCCCAATAATACCAGCTATAGAAACCCCCCAATAATACCAGCTATAGAGCCCCCAATAATACCAGCTATAGAGACCCCCCCAATAATAACAGCTATAGAGCCCCCAATAATACCAGCTATAAAGACCCCCCAATAATACCAGCTATAGGCCCCCCAATAACAGCTATAGAGACCCCCAATAATAACAGCTATAGAGACCCCCCAATGATACCAGCTATAGAGCCCCCAATAATACCAGCTATAGAGCCCCCAATAATACCAGCTATAGAGCCCCCAATAATACCAGCTATAGACCCCCAATAATAACAGCTATAGAGACTCCCCCAATAATACCAGCTATAGGGACCCCCAATAATACCAGCTATAGGCCCCCAATACCAGTTATAAGGCCCCCACCAATAATACCAGCTGTAAAGCCCCCAATAATACCAGCTATAGGACTCCCCCAATAATAACAGCTATGGAGCCCCCCAATAATACCAGCTGTAAAGCCCCCAATAATACCAGCTATAGGACTCCCCAATAATACCAGCTATAGAGCCCCCAATAATACCAGCTATAGGGCCCCCCAATAATACCAGCTATAGGGCCCCCAATAATACCAGCTATAGGGCCCCCAATAATACCAGCTATAGAGACCCCCCAATAATACCAGCTATAGAGCCCCCCTAATAATACCAGCTATAGAGCCCCCAATAATACCAGCTATAGAGACCCCATAATAATACCAGCTATAGAGACTCCTCCCCAATAATACCAGCTATAGAGCCCCCATAATAATATCAGCTATAGAGCCCCCCATAATAATATCAGCTATAGAGCCCCCCACAATAATGCCAGCTACAAAGCTCCCCCCACATCTATACCCCACATAGCTCCCCGCACCAGTGCCAGCTATAGAGCCCCCTGCAGGAGTGGGAGCCATGGTTCTCCCCATAACGTTGTCACTTTCTATCATTTCCTTTCATTATCGCATTGTGTGACTACGGCTCATGAGCGCCACCAGTGGCAGCGGCAGTCATCACATAATGTGGCTCCTCCCACTGCGCCGGGTGTTAGCTGCAATGCATCCGGGTGACTCACGACCACTGAACGCAGCGGCGCTGTCTGCGGAGAAGTGATAATTACCAGGTCTGATGGGAGTAATGATACGTGTAATCCTCCGTGGGTCCTAGCAGTCCTATTACAGGTACGGGGGAGGGGTGCCCGGGGGGGGGCGGACCCCGCTTCCATACAGCGGGACGGCTGTGGGCGGATAAACAAGAAAACCATTGTCTTACACGGCCCGTAATGTTACTGCGCCAACGCTGCAGGGCGATGTACAACGCTCGCAAAGTCCCGTCCCCCCTTTATGGAGGACAGGGTAACTTGACTGTAATTTAAGGACTGTCATTTTGTTTACAGTTTTCAAGATCTCTGCTTTGTGTCAGCGAGTAAGGCTGAAAACCTGTATAGTCCTAACCTTTCTTAGGGATGAGGGTTTGTTACAGTTGCATCAAGTGCAGATTCTTATGAGCTAAATATATCAGTAACAATCTCCCTCCAGATCTGATAGTTTGCTACAATGTATCAGTTTGGAGCTCAGGCTTTACCTCACAGAGGACTGGATACAAATGTAGGAAACCTTCCACTGTGGTAAGTGTTTGGCCAGGATGGGTTTTCAGCCACCGGGATGTTCTCATTTGTTGGCAGCAAGCAGAGATCTTAAACTGGTTAATAATTAGGTTTCCAACATGTGATATAAAAGGGGCGGGGCCATGACAACCTCTGGGTGTGCGGTAACGGTGGCGATCGGTGACGTCTCATATATCTCGCTTCTTTCTTTTTCGCACAGTACACGGCTGAGCTCGTCGCTGGTCCTGGAGCAGAGTTGGACCCAAGTGAAGTCACCGTCCAGGGCTGTGAGTGCCAGGGGCCACACTGCTCGCCGGGGGCGTGTGCCTGCCTGCCGCACGGTGAGAATTACCTCCACCGCCGGTTACACAGCGGCCAGAAGCCAGTCCTGGAATGTAACGTCTTGTGTCGCTGCGCCGACTCTTGCCCCAACCGAGAAACGCAGCAAGGACTGCAGTTCCGGCTCCAGGCGCGTCATATGCCCGGGAAGGGTTGGGGTCTTCTCACCCAGGAGAACATACCCAGCGGGCGCTTTGTTTGTGAGTACGCGGGCGAGGTCCTGGGTCCGGAGGAAGCGAGTCGCCGGATACGGGCGCAGGACCCCGAAGCCAATAACTACATCATCGCAGTACGGGAGCACCTTCACAGCGGGCACCTCCTGGAGACGTTCGTGGACCCCACCTACATAGGCAATATAGGAAGGTTTCTCAATCATTCATGCCAGCCTAACCTAGTGATGGTGCCAGTCCGTACCCACTCCATGGTGCCCAGGCTGGCGTTATTTGCCGCCCGCGATATACAGGCCGGGGAGGAGTTATGCTACGATTACTCAGGAATGGCTTTTAATTTTACCCCCAACAGCGAGATGAGCAGCGGGCACAGCCAGGGCAAGGAAAGGGACCGAAGCCAGCACAAGAAGTGTCTGTGCGGCACTGCCCCCTGTTCTGGGTACCTGCCCTTTGATGCCACGCTCTATAAAACCGAGACAGAAACGGCCTCTGATCAGACTCCTCTGGTGCCCACTGGGCCGACCTAAGCCACGTCTGGCAGCCACGCATCTGAAATACCGGTGTTTGTGGGCGACTCCAGATACGCAATAAGCAGCAGAGTTCTGCTCACCGTGTCAAAGGGCAACAGGTGGTAACTGATGGCGTACATCCGGGCACTTCCTTTATTTAGATTTTTGGTTGTACAATAAAAATCTGCAAGAGATTGGTAATATTTGTTGTATGCCATCATATAACAATCCAGGGGTTTATTGCACTGTCCACGAAAAGGCAATCAATAGTCTCCTCTGCCAGGCGGGTGGAGAACCCCCATTCATGTCAATGCACATTCATCCAGAGACACCACCATCTAGGTGGGGCCCCCAGCAGTTGGGCCCCTGATGATCAGAGAAGTCAGGCAATGTACAAGCATCGGCTTCAGCAAGTCAGGAGGTTCCTGAGAATCTGATGGCCACAAACAAAGGATTTACTGAAACTGAAAATAAAAATGTTACAAGTTTGAAGCAGAAAAAGTAACAAATGCTGTAAAAAAAAAAAACGTTAATATTTGATGTTTCTTTTTTGTAATCTGCACCGTTTCCACAGATTGCGCTGATCATGGGGGGGGGGGGATGAATCCTTGCACCCCTCCCCCCAGCACACAGGCGTCACACTCTCTATAGGCTCCTATCGCGCAGCGAACGTCTCTTCCTCGCGTCTTTGTTCCCGTGTACAATGGGCAGATCCTGCAGCTGCGTCTCGTCATCGCTGCTGCTTATTATAGCCCAGGAGGCGGGAACATTTCCACCCCCAGAAATCTTATTATCTGTTCGCCCCCCCGGAAAGTCACAGAAGAGACGAAGGGAATCACAAAATAAATTTATTGACACGATTTCTGTATGGCAAAATGAAGGTGAATTGTGCTTCCTATTGGTCCATGGTGCCAACTGGTTGGCGTCAGCATTGCCCCAGGCTGGCTCTCCGCAAAGAGCCCCCTACCGTCGGGGTGCATTATCCGACACTTGCGGCGCAGCGGAATCCAAGGTTGGAGGAGGAGCTATCAGGGGTGTTCTGACTGCGAGCGGCGCAGCGATATCTGTAGCAATAAGACTGCAAAGAAAGTTAGGATTATTTCTCATCATTTTCAAGATCTCTGCTTCCTGTCAGTGAGTGTAAACATTTTGTACGTTTACAGTGTAACAAACCATCAGCTGTCTAATGTGCAAAGGCCAACAGAGCGCCACTTCCAGGATTCCATCGATGGAATGTAGCACAAGATGCCGCGACCTGAAGCTGAGCAGATCCACACATCACGTTTATCAGTTGCTTCTCGCAACGTTCCGGGATCGGACTCCACGAACCAGCACTGAGGCGGCGCACGGACTCCTAATGTACGCCTGTACCGCTATACAGCACCAGTACACTCCTGTATACAACCAGTTTACATAGGGCTACAGATACATTGTACTTTACAGAAAGTGAATCCACCCTGAAGGTGCCCGATCTAGAAGATTAGGGAACGGGCCAGTGCTAGACATCAGCTCACCTTGTGGCACATGTAGGACCCGCCTTTCTTCACTTTGTCCTTTCCTGAGCTCGGACCTTTCTGCACAAAGTAAAAAGAAAGGAAAATAATAATATGATTCATTTCTCTGTTGCAATAAGAAAAGAAAAAAATCCTAGAAAGATAGTTATGCATTGTCCCTCCACCATGCTTTACACTGCAGCTGTATTTTAGTAGGACACCACTATGATGAGATACAACAATGACAGAGCACTGGCTTCACTGGGGCGGGTTTGCATTATCATTATGTTATACCAGGGATCAGCAACCTTTGGCACTCCAGCTGCTGTCAAACTACAACTCCCAGCATGCAAACATGCTCGTGGGGCTGAAACGATTACTCGATTGAATCGAGTAATTCGACCCAAAAAAATCCTCGATGCAAATTTTTAGCATTGAAGATTCGTTTGTGTCATGTGACCACGGAGCGGAAGTGAAGCACTTGCTATTACTTACTGCTCCGTGGTCACCCGCCGGCCCGTACCGCACTTTCAGCCCTGACACAGCGCCAGGACAGTGCACTATGACCCAACGCTGTGTGACGTCAGTGCAGCGCGCGGAGAAGACGACGGAGGGGCGCCCCTACAGGAAAGGTAAGTTCTGGCACTTAGGGGGGCAAGCTGGTGGCACTGGGAGAACGGAGCTGATGGCAGCAGGGGGGTGGGGGTGGTGATGGCACCGGGAGATAGTGGAGCTGATGGCAGCAGGGGGGTGGGGGTGGTGATGGCACCGGGAGATAGTGGAGCTGATGGCAGCGAGGGGGAGGTGATGGCACCAGGGGATAGTGGAGCTGATGGCAGCGAGGGTGGGGAGCTGATGCAGCGAGGTGGGGAGCTGATGGCAGCGAGGGGTGGGGGAGCTGATGGCAGCGAGGGGTGGGGGAGCTGATGGCAGCGAGGGGTGGGGGAGCTGATGGCAGCGAGGGGTGGGGGAGCTGATGGCAGCGAGGGGTGGGGGAGCTGATGGCACCGGGGATAGTGGAACTGATGCACTTGGGCTGATCACACAGGGGGAATGAAGGCTGTTGGGGTCTGATGAGTTTCTATGAAGGAAAACAGTCTATTAATTCATTTTTTCTTATTACTCGATTAATCGTAAAAATAAATCGGTAGAATACTCGATAGCTAAAAGAATCGTTTACTGCAGCCCTACATGCTCGGCTTTTCCTATAAATCCTATAAGGCCTCATGCACACAAACGTATTTTCTTTCCGTGACCGTTCTTTTTGCAGATAGGATGCAGAACCATTCATTTCAATGGGTCCGCAAAAAAAACGGAAGGTACTCTGTGTGCATTGCGTTTCCGTGTGTCCGTTTTTCCGTGCCGCAAAAAAATAGAGCATGTCCTATTTTTTTCTAGTTTGCGGACAAGGATAGGCGATTACAATGGATCCGCAAAATAACGGATTTGCAAAAAAAAAAAACGGACGCCATACGGAACGTCATTCGTTTGTTTTTGCAGACCGCAAATCACATACGGTCGTGTGCATGAGGCCTAAAAGTGAATGGAGCATCCTGGGAGTTGTAGTTTCAGAACACGGAGCGCCGCAGGTTGCTGATCCCTGTGTTATACCTTTGTTTGTTGCAGTTGGAAGTAGTCTGAAATCCACCTCCTCTCATTACAAGCTCCTCCCCTTTTCCCCGATGCTTTGCACTGCAGCATTAGGCTACTTTCACATTAACGTTATCAATTCCGCTATTGAGATCCGTCATAGAATCTTCAGTTTTGTCCCCATTCATTGTCAATAGGGACAAAACAGAACGAAACGGAATGAGCCAAAATGCATTCTGTTCCGTTTGGTTGCGCTCCTATCGCGGACAGAATAACGTCACAAGCAGCGTTTTTCTGTCTGCGATGTGGTGCGGAGCAAGATGGATCCGTCCCGACACACAATGTAAGTCAATGGGGGCGGATCCGTTTTCCCTGACACAATAGAAAACGTATCCGTCTTGGCTATAGAAGACATAACACAACCGGATCCGTTCATGACGGAGGCATGCGGTTGTATTATGGTAATGAAAGCGTTTTTGCAGATTCGTGACAGAGCCGCAAAAAACGCTAGCGTGAAAGTAGCCTAACTTGCATATTATCTGTTGTGTGTAACCACAAAGATAACAAAGTCAGTGCATGGAATAGAATGCAACTCCAACCCCACCTTCTAGGAGGACTGCGGACTAACACACTGCTGCCAAGTCGTTTATTAGAGCAGAACTGCAGTATAAAGCATGGGGAACTGGCAGCCTGAGCCTCTGATGAGACACAAAGTGGATTTCAGATTACCTCAGACGCCAACAGAAAGTGAAGTGTATCACTGATAAAGACTGTGCAACAATAGAGTAGAGATGAAGTGCAAAGTATGGGGGATGAAAACAGCAGCAGTCTGTGATGAAACAAAAGGTGAATGGTGCAGCTGAGCTGGAGTCACTGAATACGGCTGTGTCTAAGGGATTAGCGCAAATAACAGCCAATCAGCAGGTCAGATCCAATCATGGCTCGGAGGCATCTATTATAATACTTACCCTCAGTTCACACTTGCGCGTTTTACAGCGCGTTCGAACGCATAACCGATGCAAACCAATGCTTCCTTATGGGACTGGTTCACATTTTTGCATTTTACAGCGCGTTCGAACGCGCTGAAAAACGCCAGACGGATAAACAAGTACTTGAGGTTTTTTGGGGCGTTTGTCGCGTGTTTTGGCCCATAGACTTCAATGGGAACGCACAACGCTTGTATTTTGCGCGTTTTTGACACTTTATGAATTTGCAACATGCTGGAAAGGCCAAACCCCAGCTCTGATTGGCCAAACTTCATATAGACAGGGATATTTGGTCATTGGACAACACTGCAGTCAATCACACAAACGCACGTAAAATGCGCGTTTACTATTGCCAAAGACGCGCGGAAAACGCGCGTCTCAGAAACGCTCAGGTCTGAACCCAGGGTTAATCCCTCAGCAGGAATCCCGCTGTAACTCCAAGACTAGGCGACACTCACAGGGTTAAACGCCTCGTCGGCCGTGTGATGGGTGCTCCACCAGTTCGATGTCCATTCCCAGGCGTTTCCCACCATATTGTAAAGACCATAACCATTAGGTGGGAAGGCGGTTACCTGGAAGAAAGACAATGACGTAACGATACGGCTTACAAAAAATAGAAGCTGGTCAAAATAAACATCTGCTTAATGAATCTTATGTAGAAAAGGGAAATAATGCAGGCTTCAGAGCTGAAATCTATCTGCATTCTCATGTCCAGGGTTTGCAGAGACTGGCTTGCTCTGGAGATCTGTACTCTGGTAAGGCTACTTTCACACTAAAAGCAGGCTGTTCAGGCGGGAGACGTAGTGTCATAGTTTTATTCCGGCCGCCTCTTGGCATTATAGTGAACGGGGCCCGAGTGGTAGCACGGATCAAGCAGGCTGTTCCCCTGCCAGAACAGCCTGCCGCTAGTGTGAAAGTAGTCTAAGTGTGTTTACATCAGGAACGACAGAGCCTATCAACAGAATAGTGAGTGCAGCTCTGGAGTATAATACAGGATGTAACTCATGATCAGTACAGGATAAGTAATGTATGTACACAGTGACTGCACCAGCAGAATAGTGAGTGCAGCTCTGGAGTATAATACAGCATGTAACTCATGATCAGTACAGGATAAGTAATGTATGTACACAGTGACTGCACCAGCAGAATAGTGAGTGCAGCTCTGGAGTATAATACAGGATGTAACTCAGGATCAGTACAGGATAAGTAATGTATGTACACAGTGACTGCACCAGCAGAATAGTGAGTGCAGCTCTGGAGTATAATACAGGATGTAACTCAGGATCAGTACAGGATAAGTAATGTATGTACACAGTGACTGCACCAGCAGAATAGTGAGTGCAGCTCTGGAGTATAATACAGGATGTAACTCAGGATCAGTACAGGATAAGTAATGTATGTACACAGTGACTGCACCAGCAGAATAGTGAGTGCAGCTCTGGAGTATAATACAGGATGTAACTCAGGATCAGTACAGGATAAGTAATGTATGTACACAGTGACTGCACCAGCAGAATAGTGAGTGCAGCTCTGGAGTATAATACAGGATGTAACTCAGGATCAGTATAGTAATATGTTGTATTAGCTCAACTTTTATTTTTACTTTTTATACAAATTTTAAATTGTGTTCCATATGATGTGGAGTTGCTGATCTCACTACAGTTTCTGTTGGAACTAGGACTCACCGGAGCCGTCTGCAGGTATCCGTCTTCTCCAGTGTTTGTATTGGGGAAATCGCCCTGCCAGACATTGGCATAATGTTGTCCCTTCGGCTCCAGAGTGTTTCCCCATGGGAATAATCTTAAAAAGAAAATGACCAATGCAAGAGGAGGGGTGAGAACCTTAACATACCAAGTAACAAGAAAGAAAACTGAATACAGCAGTAAATAAATAATGGATATACAGCAGGGGTGTATACCTAGGAGGAGGGTCCCACCTCAAAATCAGACAATATAGGACCAAATACAGGCCAATAATAACTATCCCTACTTGTGACAAGCCAAGAACATCCGCTATACCATCAATCAGACCCCAATATGTAATACATAAATGGAATTAGCAACAATGATAATTAGGCTGATCAATGCTCGAGCGACCTCTTCCTGAATTACTTGGAAATGTAATCATATTAATAGAACAACAGCGTTCACAGATCAGTAATGGCAGCAGAACATCTTCTAAAGAAAAGAAACCCGTTATTTACCCCAATGATAGGACACAAGGAGCAATAGCACCCATCCAGGAAACCCATCGGGCGAGGTATAGACTGAGGGCACTGTTACTACTAATGGTTAAATAATACAAACTCCTGCCCCCTATGTACAAGAATATAACTACTATAATACTGCTCCTATGTACAAGAATATAACTACTATAATACTACCTCCTATGTACAAGAATATAACTACTATAATACTGCCTCCTATGTACAAGAATATAACTACTATAATACTGCTTCTATGTACAAGAATATAACTACTATAATACTGCCTCCTATGTACAAGAATATAACTACTATAATACTGCTCCTATGTACAAGAATATAACTACTATAATACTGCTCCTATGTACAAGAATATAACTACTATAATACTGCTCCTATGTACAAGAATATAACTACTATAATACTGCCTCCTATGTACAAGAATATAACTACTATAATACTGCCTCCTATGTACAAGAATATAACTACTATAATACTGCTCCTATGTACAAGAATATAACTACTATAATACTGCCTCCTATGTACAAGAATATAACTACTATAATACTGCTCCTATGTACAAGAATATAACTACTATAATACTGCTCCTATGTACAAGAATATAACTACTATAATACTGCTCCTATGTACAAGAATATAGCTACTATAATACTGCTCCTATGTACAAGAATATAACTACTATAATACTGCTCCTATGTACAAGAATATAACTACTATAATACTGCTCCTATGTACAAGAATATAACTACTATAATACTGCCTCCTATGTACAAGAATATAACTACTATAATACTGCCTCCTATGTACAAGAATATAACTACTATAATACTGCCTCCTATGTACAAGAATATAGCTACTATAATACTGCCTCCTATGTACAAGAATATAACTACTATAATACTGCTCCTATGTACAAGAATATAGCTACTATAATACTGCTCCTATGTACAGGAATATAACTACTATAATACTGCTCCTATGTACAAGAATATAACTACTATAATACTGCTCCTATGTACAAGAATATAACTACTATAATACTGCTCCTATGTACAAGAATATAACTACTATAATACTGCTCCTATGTACAGGAATATAACTACTATAATACTGCCTCCTATGTACAAGAATATAACTACTATAATACTGCTCCTATGTACAAGAATATAACTACTATAATACTGCTCCTATGTACAGGAATATAGCTACTATAATACTGCCTCCTATGTACAAGAATATAACTACTATAATACTGCTCCTATGTACAAGAATATAACTACTATAATACTGCCTCCTATGTACAAGAATATAACTACTATAATACTGCTCTATGTATAATATTATGACTAGTATATACCGTACCTGTTCTCCAAACCACCTCTACATGCATATTCCCATTCGCCCTCGGTCGGGAGGCGCTTCCCGGTCCAGCTACAGAAGGCGGAGGCGTCGTTCCAGGACACGTGGAGAACGGGATGATCCAGTCTGATGTTACCGAAAGATAAAAGTGAGGAGAGCGGATTCACCCAGGGAGCAGCGTATCCATTTCCTGCAGATCCGCACTGTCGGCGCGGACGGAGCCCTGGGTCCATTTACCGAGACGTCATGGGGGTTGTCAGCGAGATATATTTACAGTCTACAATATTTAAAGAAATGGCGTCTACCAGCGTCAGCGCTCATCTGGAATTTAACTGTTTCAAGAAATGTACTGTGTACCTGCAAATTTCAGTCATTACTGCAGTTCTAGCATTCTGTTCATGAACCAGAAAGATCAGGATGAGCACTGCTAGAGGTTCTAGCCAGACAATGAAGTGAAGGTGGATACAATGTATAAAGTAAATCATGTGACCATCAGGGAACAATAGGACGCTCCTGGAACGGGTCTATCACAGGAGTAGGTGAGGGACCAGGACCTCATCGGTGGGCGCTCGCCCCTCCCCCACCTGCCAAGCTGTCATAGGCTCATAAGTCAGGTCTGATGCTCCAGTCACATCAAAAGCTGCAGATTTTACAGGTTTTGCGAATTTCCATCCTGTCCTGCAGTGCATTATGGATGATGTAGTTTTGCCAGGCACTGTAGACATAACCCACAAGGGGCGTCACCGAGGAGATCAGCGGACGGCGGAGTTCGGAACGCAGCTTTGGATGTGACTGGAGTACGTGTGTTTGCATGGCTTGTGTGTTCAGATACCTTTCCAGGATATCAGAGTCTGGTCCTTCCGGATGCCTCCAGTCTGCTCCTTTCACCGGGAGCCACCAGGGAGCAGCTGCAACCTGGGCAAAGGACGACACGAACATCAGCACAGCGCGGTGTCGGCGCACATCTGTCACACTGCGCTCGCGCCAGGCGTGCAGGGGACACGTGTCACAATCATTCTGTATTCCCATCCAACGCCCGCGGCGGCCCCTGTCGGTTCCATGAAGAACGCACCGTCTTATTGTCGAGTCAGGTCATGTGACACGGCGAATCTGCTCCTAAGACTAGCGTTAACCCCCTCAGTGCCGCCCCACTTTCACCTTGGTAGGCAGAGCGCAGGTTTCCGCGTCCCCGTAGGATAGCCGGATTATAATTGAGTTTTATCTAATTAGCACAGACGATAATTGGTTTAGAGATGTTGGGGGTCCCCGGGGTGTGCTGCAGCAAATAATCCGACCGTGGCGGCCGGCCGCAATCAGAGCAGAGGAAGAAAGCCTTCAACGGAGAGTGGGTACTACAGAGCCCAGCAATCTATTTCCGAAAACATGGGTAATCATTGCGTGTAGACCTTTGCAAGCATTTTCTTGATTGCTTCGATGCATCTAAGAGTAAGCAAAGCCTTATTAAAAAGCTCCACTCGTTTTGTACCTACAGCTCCTCTGCAGACCTACGTGTCTCCATGGTTACCGACCACAAACAAACCCTGTGTATTCTGAGCCTGCAGTCATGCGTTTTCCTGATGACCTACAGACAGAGGAGAGTAACATGACAGCACGACTACACGGGGTTCGTTTGTGGTCTGTAACCATGGAGACACATAGGTCTGCAGAGGAGTTGTAGACACAAAATGGGAGAAGATTTTTTAATAAAAACTATTTGCAAAGTTTTTTATTTTTTATTTTTAGATGCAGCAGAGTAAGGGCCCTGACACACCTGCAGAAGAAGCAGGCGATTGTCGGGAAAGAAGTGTTCCTTCCCAGCAATCGCCTGCTCGTCAGTGGAGGAGAGTGCTGCTATTACATGCAGCCATCTCCTCCACAGTATGACATCACTTGTCCCCATACAGAAATGTTCCTTTCTGACAATCGCCTGCTCGTCAGTGGAGGAGAGTGCTGCTATTACATGCAGCGATCTCCTCCACAGTATGACATCACTTGTCCCCATACAGAAATGTTCCTTTCTGACAATCGCCTGCTCGTCAGTGGAGGAGACACATTTACATGCAGCGATCTCCTCCACAGTATAGGGAGCAGTGATCCCTAATGCGATCGCTCGCCTCCTTACTGACTCACCGTTTGCCGGCAGCACAGCGCTGATCACATGACACGATCTGCTGCCGACAAATGAGGATTTTTAAACCTGCTGAAAAACTCCAATTACCCGATGCTCGTTCGGCGGCAGAATTACACTGCCAGATCATTGCTAATAAGCGTTGTTAGCGACAACCTTCATAATTATTTTCCGGTGTAACTGGGCCTTAATATAAACTGGACAAACCCTTTAAATCCACGTTTCGTGTCGCACTCACCGCCTTGTCGATGCCGCTTTTCACTGCTTCACTTATCAAACCTTCAAACACGAACGAGTCCCCAAACGTCTCCGCCTGGAAATATAGAAGTGACGCCGCGTCAGTCAGCAGCGCGGGGAAAAGCACGGCAGCCAATAGTGCTGAAGGTGGGATTAGTGTCATGTACTGATCTCCACGTGTATCCTCTACTGCTCCTCCTGTCGCTCCAGCCTCTGCCCAGCCTGAAACGGGGAGCAATAAACTTTAAATGCACTGCAAATGTAGAGAAGATGGACTGCAAGGTTACTGGCCCTTTAATAAAACAGGATTGGGGGGCATGATGGAGCCTGAAGATAATGGGTGTAGTAGTGTTTCACATGTAGACAGTGTATCTGGGGCACAGGAGACACAGACCCACTGTCCGCAGTTCTCACCTCGGTCACGTAACCGGTCGCTGCTACAAACTTCTTAAATTCTGCGTTGCTGACTTCATATCTGTCCATATAAAATGAGTCAATGTGGACTCTGCGCGCAGGACTCTCACCATCCGGGGGGATTCCCGGCTCATCTGTTCCCATAGTAAACACCCCCGAGGGCAGCAGGACCATCTGTGGGAAGAAGGGTAAAGAGTCATTAGGTGCCACAGGGTTCACCAGACCCGTGTCCGTCCTCTTACTGCTGCGCCTGATAAAGAACCCCTCCCTCCATTATACCCAGGGCCCTCTCCTACCCCGGCCCCCCGCCCCCTCCATTATACCCAGGCCCCTCTCCTACCCCGCCCCCTCCATTATACCCGGGGCCCTCTCCTACCCCCCTCCCCTGCCCCAGGGCCCCCTCCATTATACCCAGGCCCCTCTCCTACCCCCCCTCCCCTGCCCCAGGGCCCCCTCCATTATACCCAGGTCCCCCTCCCCTACCCCCAGTTCCCCCTCCATTATACCCAGGTCCCTCTCCTTCCCCTACCCCCAGGGCCCCCTCCATTATACCCAGGTCCCTCCCCTGCCCCCAGGACCCCTCCCACCCCTTCCATTATACCCAGGCCCCTCTCCTGCCCCCTCCCCCATCCCAAGGTCCCCTCCATTATACCCAGGTCCCTCTCCTGCCCCCTCCCCCATCCCGAGGTCCCCCTCCATTATACCCAGGTCCCTCTCCTGCCCCCTCCCCCATCCCGAGGTCCCCCTCCATTATACCCAGGTCCCCCTCCCCTACCCCCAGTTCCCCGCCATCATACCCAGGTCCCCTCCCCCACGTCCTACTCCCTACCTCCAGGTCCCCCTCCTGCCCCCTTCCCCATCCCGAGGTCCTCCTCCATTATACCCAGGTCCCCCTCCCCTACCCCCAGGTCCCCCTCCTGCCCCTGTCCCCAGGCCCCCCTCTATTATACCCAGTTCCCCCTCCTGCCCCTTCTCCTCACATCGTCACGCTGCTTCGCTCCGGGCTCCCCGGCTGGCGCACTATTCGCCTCTCGGGAGTATTTGAAGGCCGCCCCCTGGTGGTGGCTGTGGGCGCTGCCCTCTCTCTGGGCAGAGTTACAGCCGCAGTCTCCTAGCACGGGGGTCAGGTACCGCAGCGCCAAGCACAGAGCGCAGAGCCCCGAAAACCGCACCGCAGCAGCCGACGCCATCATCAGGTCACGTGACAGCGGTCAGGTGACCTCTATAACCGGCGCCTCTGGACGCCCGTTACATCCGGAGATGGATACGTTGTTGCAGGTTGTGCTGATACATTGTATGTAGAGAAACAGGAGGCAGCACAGGGCCCCATCATATTAATGTAGGGGTAGGGTACTGTTCACAATACACAGTCAGCTGCTGCAGAACTTCTTTACCATGATCCGCTGCCCTGATACAATCTCCTTGCAGGCAGTGGGGGCAGGGTCTGCGATAATTGCAGCTTTCTTCTACAAATAGCGCCACGCCTGAGCACAGGTTGTGGCCTGGTACTGCAGCGCAGCTCTATGGTGGAAAATGGGGTTCAGTTGTAATACCGCGCAGAACCTGTGGATCGGGGCGTTGCTGGTTTTGAAAAAAAAAATCAGCTATTTTTATTTTTTTTTTGGGACACATCATTTAATTGTCATCATGGATCCCTGACCTTACAGTGAACAGCCGCAATCAAGCTTCATCACCCACTTAGCCTCATGCACACGCAAACAGCGGATCCGCAATATGCAGGCGTCGGCCGTGTGCACCCCGCATCACGGATGCGGACCCTTTCACTTTAACACTCAGTTCACACTTTCGCGTAAAACGCCGCGTTCGAACGCGCAAAAAAACACACAACAGTACAGGAACCATGCATTCCTATGGGGGTGGTTCACACTTGCGCGTTTTTATGCGCGTTCGAACGTGCCTAAAAACGTCCGACGCATAAGCAAGTATGTTCGCGTTAAGTCGGGCGTTTTCGAGCGTTTGGTGCCAATATACTTCAATGGGAAACGCGATACGCGTGTTGTTCGAGCGTTTGTGCAGCGTAAAACGCGCCTATGGATGCGTGTTTTACAAAGTTTGCAACATGCTGAATCAGCCACCATGGAATGTCACACCTCTAAAGCACTCAGATTGGCCAAACTATATCATTGGTCATTGGCCAACTATGCAGTCAATCACATAAACGCGCATCAAACGCGCCTACACTATTTACCAAAACGCTTGAAAAAAACGTGCGTTAACGCCCGTCTTGAACGCGCAAAAAACGCTAGGCTTCAAAACGCTCAGGTCTGAACCCAGTGTAATGGATCCGCAATCGGGAAGGTCTGGTGCGGAACGGAGGCACGGAACCCCACAGAAGCACTACGGAATGCTCCCGTGCGGTTTCTGTCCGTGCCTCCGCACCGCAAAAAAAATAAAACATGGTTTCTGTGGTGAGGACGGATCACCAACCCATTCATTTGCCTGTGCAAACGGCCGTGTGCATGAGCCTTTAGGTTCGTGTGCGCCCCGTGCCCATATTACGGACCGCATTTGCGGATCCGCAATACATGGGCAACGTTCCGTGGCCATTGCGCATCACGGATGCGGACCCATTCATTTCAATGGGTCCGCTAATGCGGAGATGCGGAACGGAATCACGGAACGGAAAACTACAGAAGCACTACGGAATGCTTCCGTGGTGTTCTGTTCCTTACTTCTGTCCCGCAAAAAGATAGAACATGTCCTATCTTTTTGCGGAACAGGCAGATTGCGGACCCATTCAGGTGAATGTGTCCGCGATCCGCTGCGGCTGCCCACAGTCGGTGCCTGTGCATTGTGGGCCGCAATTTGCGGGCCGCAGCACAGGCACGGCGCACGTTCGTGTGCATGGGCCCTTAGTTGGAGGAAATTAGGATGGGGAAAAGGACGATGATCTTGGCAAAGCAATTTTCTTACAGAAGACCGCTCCTCTGACACCTTCCCTCAGTTGCCTTTCCGTTTCCGGGACGTTTTTCTAGAAATATCCGTAATCCATTACCCCAAATAAAGCCTCTGGAACCAGAGCTGAATGTCATTATTAGGGCTCATGCACACGAACATATTGTTTTGTCCGTTCTCTTTTTTTTTTTTTTTTGCAGCCCGTATGGGGAACCATTCATTTCAATTTTGCAGATCCGTGTTTTGCAGAACAGAATAGCTGGTCCCCAATAGAACAGTCCTATCCTTCTACGGACAATATTTTTGCGGAACAGCAATACAGACTTACAGAAACAGGATGCACACGGAGTCATTTCCATTTTTTTGGCCCCATTGGAGTGAATGGTTCGGCATACGGGCCGCAAAAAAACGGACAAACGGAATGGACAAAATACATTTGTGTGCATGAGCCTAAGGCCTAGTTCACACGTCCGCATTCAGTGTCCGCACCCATTCCGCAATTATGCGGGACGGGTGCGGACCCATTCATTCTGAATCTAGATGGAATGGATGCGGAGAGCACACAGTGTGCTCTCCGCATCCGCATTTACAGAGCGTGCCGCCGAACTTCCGGTCTGCGGCTCCGTAAAAAATAGAACATATCCTATTCTTGTCCGCAGTTGCGAATAGGCTGTTCCATGGGGGTGCCGGCCGGGTGTATTGCGGATCCGCAATTCACAACAGACGTGTGAATGGATCCTAAGGCCTCATGCACACAAACATATTTTCTTTCCGTTTTTTTTGCGGACCGTATACGGAACCATTCATTTCAATGGGTCCGCAAAAAAATGGAAGTTACTCCGTGTGCATTCCGTTTCCGTATGTCCATATTTCCGTTACGCAAAAAAATAGAACACGTCCTAATATTGCCCGCATTACGGACAAGGATAGAGCTGTTCTATTAGGGGCCAGCTGTTCTGTTCCGCAAAATACGGAATGCACACGGACATCATCTGTGTTTTTTGTGGACCCGTTTTTTGCGGACTGCAAAATACATACTGTCGTGAGCATGAGGCCTAAGGCCTAGTTCACACGTCAGTGTTTGGTTAGTGATTTCTATCAGTGATTTTGAGCCAAAACCACCGCATGACCTATGGTTCTACCCTCACAATGGGGACAGCAGACCCTTCCCCCAGGTCCTGTAAGGTACGTCCGCTCAGGCACGGTTTACGTGCGGTGTTGGACCGGATCATAATAGAATCGAAAGTATAAAGGAAAGATAGCAAAGACTTTGGCTTCCAAAACCGCGTACAAAAACCTGACTGTGTGGTCGTACCCAAGGCCTTCTTCACACGAACGATACGGATTGTGTCAGGATGTGTTCAGTGAAACCCACCCCATTACGAAAACAAGTTTAGTCTGCGATTGGGTTCAGCGGTTCAGATTTTACTCACGTGGATGCAATCCGTTTTGATGCGTTTTTTCACGCATATTAAAAATGAAGATTTACAAACAACATCTCCTGGCAACCATCAGTGAAAACTGTTTGCTTCCCAATGCAAATGCGTTTTTCACGGAAGCCTCTTTAACTATGGAGCCAGGGCTGCGGGAAAACACAGAATATAGAACACGCTGCGATTCTCACACAACGCAGAAATGATGCGTGAAAATCACCGCTCATGTGCACAGACCCATTGAAATGAATGGGTCCGGATTCAGTGCGGGCGCTGTGTGTTCAGGTCACTTCACGCATCGCACCCAGACTGAAAACTCGCTCGTGTGAAAGAGGCCTAAGGGTATGACCCCATGTACCGGGTCTAAAGTGGAAGATCCGCAGTGGATCTCGCCAAATTCTGCTGCAGAAAAATGTTTCAAATATGGACTATTTGGGGGTTGTCATTGCTGCTGGAACCACAGAGGGTCTTCTGCTGCTTTCAGCTTTTGCATCACAAAGATTGGAAGCTGTGGGTAAAGCCCGCCGCATAAATCGACAGGCTGCGGACTGGAAACCTGCGTTTTATGCTGCGGATTTATTCTGCCGCATGTGGATGAGATTCCACTGTAAAAGTCCTTTTCGGTGTGGTTATACTTTTATGGTCTATATCAGCTTTTTTGCTACAAAATACTCAGACCCGTAGGCCTCTTGCACACAAACTTTTTTTTTCCCGCTTACGTTCCGTTTTTTTGCGTTCCGTATATAGAACCATTAATTTCAATGGATCCGCAAAAAAAACGGAAGGTACTCCATATAACTTCTGTTTCTGTATTTCCGTTCTGTTCAAAGATAGAACATGTCCTATTATTGTCCGCATAACGGACATGGATAATACTGTTCTATCAGGGGCCAGCTGTTCCGTTCCGAAAAAAATTTGCCATACGGTCGTGTGCAAGAGGCCTTAGACCCCGTCTCTGGGCTCCGCAGTTGAGGCTGACTTGTTCGTTACTGAACTACCGGGGAAGCAGCAGGGGCGTAGCTAACGGCTCGTGGGCCCTGGTGTAAGAGTTCAGCTTGGGCCCCCCTTCCCTCAGTGCTTTGTGTGTCTTCTTATGCGGCACAAGGGTCTTTGGGCCCCTCAGGCTCCTGGGCCCGGTAGCGACTGCTGCCTCTGCACCCCCTATAGCTATGCCCATGGGAAGCGGCTGCTTCGGGGCCCGGCAGCGTGTCAGTCAAGTTTCATAGTTTTTATTTATATGCAAATTACCTTCCTAACATGCCTTTGACCGTTTGTGCCCAGCCTCGCCCATTATCGCCAAGCCCTGTGCGCCGAGTCTCGCACATGCGCCGATGTTACTCACGTCTGGGCCCGTGCGGGTTCCTGGCAGCAGCCTCAAGTAGTGTAATCGCGCATGCGCAAGGTTTCTCCGCTTTTTGGCTCGAGGCTACCCATACAGAAATTTGCTGTGGGGCCCGGTCACTTCTAGCTACGCCCGATTCCTGCTTGTCTTCACTCCGAGGTATAAAAGGAAGGAGAAGTTTTACCACAGATATTACCCCACAGTTCCCAGCATCGCAGATATTGTAATGAAGCTGTAATGTTTCCCTGTATGTGACACTTTCATGTCTGTATCACGTGTGAGAATCGCAGGGAATGTGCGACCGGCGCAAAACTGTGAAAACTCGTTACTTATTCTAATTATACAGCAACACACAAGGCAGGAGCAGGAGCAGGAGCGTCCATCTTTCTACATTTCCACTATATTTAGTGTAGATTATCTTCTTCACCCCCGGGATGTCCCCGGTGGGGGCCCTCCATTACATGACACCCTGCAGTGTAAAACCTCATTCACGCATCCGCGTCCGTGCTCAAATCCATGAGAAGGTGGTCAGCAATGGATCCGTGTGTCCGTTTATTGCTGTCTCATTTTCAAAGCATGTCTTCCTAATGATTCATGAAACACGGATGGCATCTGTGTTGCATCTGTGGCTTTCACGGACCCATAGACTATAATGATGTATCCATGAACAAAATAGAGCACGCATCCGTGCTAAAAACACGGACCGCGCTGAAACACTGATGTCTGAATACACATATTAAAATGAATGGGGGCGTGTGCTGTCCGTGAAACACTGACGTGTGAATGAGGCCTAACCCTGAGCTCTTCATTGCAGAACCTTCAGATAACAGAATTCCTGAGTAACGGACTCCAAAAATAAAGTCCATATGTCCCAATAGGACGGAAACAGAGGGACCACCACCCAGTTACACAGAACTGGCGCATTGTGAGCCTCGCTGCTGGACCTCATGGGCCCTGGAGTTGCTGGGGCCCATTGTCATGTCAAGGCCGGGTCTACAAAGGCATCCTATACCCTGCTAGGTCAGTCGGACCATGTTGCTAAGGCCACACGGCGGTTTTGGTCATGTGGTGAATTGTGACATTGCATTTAATAATTGTCACTGTCGTCACACGGTGTCATGTGACCTAATGGATCCGTAACATGACTGTCTCCAGAAATCCAAACCTGCAGATCGCTAGTTGCATGCCACTTTGCAGTTGGTGACCGGCCCGCTTGTGACCTATCTGTGCACAAATCTTCGGGTTATTTGCCGGAGATTCAAAGTTCTACAACCAAAGTTGCCTTCTGGTTGTCGCCTAAGCCGATGCATCCCTCTCAACCGTCCCAGATCCGTCCCGGATTTCGGGGGCTATCCCACAGTCCCGGACGGCTGAGGAATGTCGCAGATTCCAATTGTATCTGCATTCCGAGGATGCTGACACAGTGTAATACAATGGTGAAGCGCGGAGCCCCTCCATTCCCCGGCCGGCGCTCGCCCCAGCAGCAGGCGCCATGCAGTGACATCATCAGCGCCTGCTGAGCTGTGCAGAAGAGTGCAGAGGCGGGATATCATGCATGCGCGCTCCTGCGGGTGTGATGACATTAGGATGTGCTCTGCTCATGGGGGAAGAAGGACGCACTAAGGGGGCAGCGCTTATGTAAGGGGCACTAAGGGAACTGGGCGGAGTTAGGGCACTAAGGGAACTGGGCGGCATTAGGGGCGTGGCTTAGAGGAAACAATTGCCATTCAGCTACCAAACCTGCTGCTCTCATCCCTCCTTGGGGTCTTCAAATGTTGGGAAGTCTTCATGACAAGGGATGTGACAGCGCAGGCGGCCTCACTCAGCTTTCCCAGACTCCTGTATGACAAATCTACCTTGGCCGTGCCATAACCAGACCTCGAAGGCTCCCTCTTTTTGACCCAAGTCCCTCTTTGCTCCTTAAGGCCACTTTCAGACGAGCGAGTGTCACGCTCCGGACTCGCAGCGCAGCACCCGTCCTGACCTCCCAGCACTGCTAGCATTTTATTAGTTTATGATGCTATGTAACCCTTACATAATGCTGTCAGTGTTATCCAATACTTTCCAGAACTGTAAGGGTTACATAGCATCATAAATCAATATAATGCTCTGTGACCTCGGCAGTGCTGGGAGGTCAGGACGGGAGCTGCACTGCGAGTCTGGAGTGTGATACTCACTGGTCTGAAAGTGACCTAAATGTCCCTTCTTTATCTGAAGTTTAGATTTGCATTGTTACATTTACGATATTGATCCAGAAAATGCATCTCTGAGTCCTTGTTCCGTTCCTGGTCACCACACCGCCACCGCTGCTTATCCCCGTGCACGGATGAAAACATCCGGTGTCGGTGCGGGGAGCCAGGTATATGGGGGAGGTTTTCCCCATCTCAGAAAATGGGGGAATATCTCTCAGACACGTGGGGCATAGCGCTAGAATATGCCCCCATTGTCTGATAGGTGCAGGTCCCAGCGGTGGGACCCGCACCTACAATCAGAACGGAGCGGGGAAATGAACGCAGGGCGCACTGCGCTGGCTCGGCTATTTTCGTCTGTCTCATAGAAATGAATGGGAGCATGGGCCGCGTGGTGGGCTCCCTTTTACTTCTATGGGAGCAGCGCCTGGTGGTGGACGGACCCCATGAAACCCAGGGTCCTCCAGCCACAACTCTCCCAGTTTCGTTCTCGTTGTAGGTGCGGGTCCCAGCGGTAGACAATGGGGGCATTTCCTAGCGATATGCCCCCACTGTCTGAGATGGGAATACCCCTTTAAGTTTCCCTCATTTTCATCCGAAATTTAGATTTTCATTGTTACATTTACAATACTGACCCAGAAAACGCTTCTCGGCCCCTCTCTGTATATTAGACGCCGCCCTGTAGATTATTTCATTATTAGATGCAATTTGGATTTTAGAAATTTCTATATTCAGCTAATTTTATATAAGGGGAAATGGATTTATTCCTTCCAGAAGGTTGGGAGGCATGCCGTATAGGTAAGGAGCAGGGAAGGTGGGCAGCAGGACTAGCAGGATGGAGAACCCCGCGCCCCCTCCTAATAGCAGCCCCTCTAGAGTACATACAGAGAGTGGGCGTGACGTCACCAGCCTCCCGACCAATCAGCGCTAGAGAAAAGTTCTCCCATCCTCGAAGTAACGGGCCTGTGAGCCTCCTCTGGCGCGGAGCATGCCGGGAGGTGTAGTCGGCGGCCGAGGGATGCAGGACTACAATCCCCGCAGCCCATATAAAGAGAGCGAGCTGGGAGGAGGGGGCCAGAGCCGGGAGCGGAGCATGGATGCGCGGCGGAGCGGCAGCAGGCAGGTACGGGGCCCCCGGAGAGGGGGTTTATAGAGACCGGTCTCTGCGGCTGATACATCGGATCTCACTGGCTCCGGCTTCCTGCATGTGCTGCCGGACTGCGCCGTCTATAGGGTGCGGGGTCTGCGGGCAACAGGTGGATGGATGGGTGCAGGGGTCCTGGGAAAGTTGACCGGGCATGAAGAGTTAATCCTGGCCCCAGGAAACATGAGCATTAAGGGTTAATTAATGTGTGCGCCCAGGTGGGCAGGGGGTGGAAGGGGCCCATCCTGCTCCAGGATTGTGTATCAGCTTTATCTTTTATTTTTCATGGTTTTGGCTTATTTGGATTTTTTTGTATTTGCATTTTGAGTCCCCCCCCCAGGATCTGTTGATGTGATAATGGATCTCCTCCAGGTGAGGAGTTGTAGTGACCTCGCGCTGCTTATCCCAGAACCTTTGCCTTTAAATACGACCTGGATCTCCATGGTGGGTCATAATCGGATCCTTTACGGTGCAGGCCTGCTGCTGCTGCAAAACTACAACTCCCATCTTCTCCTGCAGCTTGGTAGTAAGGTGTGTGTCCTTGTGGCTCTTCAGCTGCCCTGCAACTACAACTCTCAGCGTGTGCTCACCGCCTGATCCAAGTGATCCGCTGGGACTTGTAGTGCCCCAGAATGCCGGGCACCTGCAGGTGGTTAACCACCGGGTGATATTAGGCGCATTACCTTCTCTATCCGGAAGGGGGTCCCGCCTTGGACTGGAGCCGATCGGATCACCAAATACTGGCAAATAAATGGATATACGGAAAAAAACCTTACCCGGGATTAAATCGTATGTCAATGGATGCGGCGAGTGAAGACTCCCGAAATGGATGCCAAGGATCCAGCACCGCCTTTCTCCGAACTGTGGACTCTATTGAAGCGTACACATGCAATTAAGACACTGACACCAGCCGAAACGCGTCCAGAAAACCCAGTCTCTATTAATTGCATGTGTACGCTTCAATAAAGTCCACAGTTCGGAGAAACGCCATCTACTGGCAGTGTAAACCGACGAGCCTAATCATGTTTCTGGGAGGAAATGTGCGCACGCAGAAACCCCACGGCCACAAAGATGCTACATAACGGCACAATTAGCGGTGAAGGGCGCCCTACAAAATGGGACTCCCTATAGTTACCCCAATGAACCCCAAAAATGCCAGTTGATGTGGTGAAGAAGGGCACCAAGGAGCTTCCTGCGTAACGTGAAAGACTCTCCTTCCAGGAGGAACATAAAGATATAGCGCTGGCGGAATAACCCGTAAAGCCGACAGAACGAAGGTCAATGGCGCCCGTCACATTATATCCTGGGCTCCACCAGAGACGCTTCAGACCTGATGATGATGATACCGGCTCAAGCCTTCACCGGCCGAGGTCCCTCTATACAAGAACATGTATAATTATATCCAGGAGATACCCAGGTTATACCAGCTGTACATATATAATTATATACAGGAGATGCCCAGGTTATACCAGCTGTACATATATCATTATATACAGGAGATACCCAGGTTATACCAGCTGTAGATATATAATTATATAGGAGATACCCAGGTTATACCATCTGTACATATATAATTATATACAGGAGATGCCCAGGTTATACCAGCTGTACATATATAATTATATACAGGAGATGCCCAGGTTATACCAGCTGTACATATATAATTATATACAGGAGATGCCCAGGTTATACCAGCTGTACATATATAATTATATACAGGAGATGCCCAGGTTATACCAGCTGTACATATATAATTATATACAGGAGATGCCCAGGTTATACCAGCTGTACATATATAATTATATACAGGAGATGCCCAGGTTATACCAGCTGTACATATATAATTATATACAGGAGATACCCAGGTTATACCAGCATGGTCCATATCACTATATACAGAAGATATATAACTTATACCAGCTGTACATATATAATTATATACAGGAGATGCCCAGGTTATACCATCTGTACATATATAATTATATACAGGAGATACCCAGGTTATACCAGCTGTACATATATAATTATATACAGGAGATGCCCAGGTTATACCAGCTGTACATATATAATTATATACAGGAGATGCCCAGGTTATACCAGCATGCTCCATATCACTATATACAAGATTTTTATCTAGCATGAGAAGGAATTTTTTTCCTCCTGAAGTGAAGAAAGTTGGGATTTGCGTTAAGGCTATTTTTTGTTCTCCCGCGTCCTCTCTGCAGGAGAATAAGCTAAATGGGATGGAAACTACATTCCTGTCAAGGTGACCTGTATAACTGTGCTGGTGGTGACTAGTCTTGTTTTGTGCATGATAGTAAATTGCAGAATAGTGAGTGCAGCTCTGGAGTGTAATACAGGATGTAACTCAGGATCAGTACAGGATAAGTAATGTATGTACACAGTGACTCCACCAGCAGAATAGTGAGTGCAGCTCTGGAGTATAATACAGGATGTAACTCAGGATCAGTACAGGATAAGTAATGTATGTACACAGTGACTGCACCAGCAGAATAGTGAGTGCGGCTCTGGAGTATAATACAGGATGTAACTCAGGATCAGTACAGGATAAGTAATGTATGTACACAGTGACTGCACCAGCAGAATAGTGAGTGCAGCTCTGGAGTATAATACAGGATGTAACTCAGGATCAGTACAGGATAAGTAATGTATGTACACAGTGACTGCACCAGCAGAATAGTGAGTGCAGCTCTGGAGTATAATACAGGATGTAACTCAGGATCAGTACAGGATAAGTAATGTATGTACACAGTGACTGCACCAGCAGAATAGTGAGTGCAGCTCTGGAGTATAATACAGGATGTAACTCAGGATCAGTACAGGATAAGTAATGTATGTACACAGTGACTGCACCAGCAGAATAGTGAGTGCAGCTCTGGAGTATAATACAGGATGTAACTCAGGATCAGTACAGGATAAGTAATGTATGTACACAGTGACTGCACCAGCAGAATAGTGAGTGCAGCTCTGGAGTATAATACAGGATGTAACTCAGGATCAGTACAGGATAAGTGATGTATGTACACAGTGACTCTACCTATATTTAGATGAATTCCTATAATATCCAGTTTACCTCTCATGGATGATTCTGCTACTAAGTCATTTGTGTAGCTTAGGCCTAGCAATACACGTCTGTGGATAGCTGTAGCACTACAAGGCTCAGCATGCCATTGCTCAGGGCTGTTGGTGTCTCTTGCACATCACGGTTCGGCTTTGCGGTCTCTGCCGCTTTCCTCCTCCTCCTCCTGATTTTTCTATTTATAGGATCACAAGACATTATTGTAACCAAGTTGAGGAGTATATTTTCATTCAATCACCTTCCTCCTCTGCGTTCTGCGCCATCTGGAAGGCCGCGCGCTCCACTGGTTTGGATAACGGCATCTCTGTGTGGAGGTGAAGAGTAAACTTTGCTCGGGCCTGGAAGCCTCTTCCTTGGGGCACTTTGCTTTATGTGAGGATTTCCCCTCTGCCCAGCGTCTCCTTAAAGTGCCAGGCGGTTCTGAACCCTGCTCTGCCCTCGATAAACGGATTTCGTGTTTACGTCAAATTGCAGTAAACTTCATCTTATCATAATACAGTAGAGTTATAAGAGGAGCGGCTGATATCAGTCACATATGATGTAATGTCTCTGGAGGTTATATCAGTGCTGGAGAGTTATAAGAGGAGCGGCTGATATCAGTCACATATGATGTAATGTCTCTGGAGATTATATCAGTACTGGAGCGTTATAAGAGGAGCGGCTGATATCAGTCACATATAATGTAATGTCTCTGGAGGTTATATCAGTGCTGGAGCGTTATAAGAGGAGCGGCTGATATCAGTCACATATGATGTAATGTCTCTGGAGGTTATATCAGCGCTGGAGCGTTATAAGAGGAGCGGCTGACTTGATGCAGTAATGTGAGTGCTTCTATTATAGCAGAAGGAGATTTTCTCATTGATCCTTTCAGATGAGGCCGGGTCTGGTGGCGGGATCAGTCAGGGCTCTGGAGGCCTTATACTGGGGAAGAAATGGTGAATGTTCTTTAGTTTTTGATAGATCATTTTTATTTTATTTTTAAATATCCAGGGCAGCACAGAACTAATGTGACGCTCCGACAGCGAGTCGCCCTGTATTTGGTGTGGGCCTGTCGAGTTCCCGGCCCTTTAACAGGTAGGAGTCGGGTCTATATAGATGGTTGTCAGCAGCTCGGGTTGGTTCTGCTCATACAGACGTTCATTTTGGATGGAATATCTGCATTGCAGTCACTTGCCGGCTTGGGACTTGTGGTTCTACAGCAGGCATCGGCAACCTCCAGATCTTCTGAAACTACAACTCCCAGTATCCTGCTTTCACTTCTATGGGTGTTACAAGAACAGCCAAGTACATATGCATGCTGGGAATTGTAGTTTCACAGGAGCTGGAGTGCCGGAGGTTGCGGATCGCTGTTCTACACAATGTATCCAATGCGACCAGGTTTAATGTCGGCTCCCTTTCGAGATGGTCCGGAATGACGTACAATATCACAAAGACACTTTAATAGAAGACCCACAAGATGCATTCGTATTGAGGGGCAGCGCGGCGACCTCCTGGCCTTCGCCGCTCTGACCTGTCGCCTTCTGTTTGAAGGCCACTAATTGCAGCAGGCGCTGCCGCATTTCTATCTCACAATCTGAACTCCTGATCGTAGAGCGTTCCGCTGTCTGTCCGCTTAATATGGTCGATTATATCGGGTGTCAAGACCTGCAAGATCCCCGATTATCGGGATCATCGGCGCCCGGGTGTCGTGCCCGTCGCTGATCACTTTGTAGACCTTCCCCAGAATCCGTTCTGTTCACTGATCTTGTGCGGAACAACCGAAAGCGATGCCCTGGTCCTCACCCGGGGTCTATTTTTGGGCTATGAATTCTAGGAATGTAAAGCCATAAACAGGACGTTTCATAAAATCTGTGCCAGTCGCTGATGTTGTGGACGCTCAGCGTAAGCGTCGGATCACGGTCTGGACAACCACCGCTTCCCGACAGGACCCTGATCGCCATATTATCGGAGGTTCTCTGTTCTAGGCTGTAGCGGCCACGTTACCGTGTGAGGCTTTATACTGCAGGATGTAACTCCTCTCCGCAACTTTTCTTTGCGTTTGGCCTCTTGCACACGAACATGTGCGCCCGTTCCCGTATTGCTGATCCGCTGCGATGCTTGCATCAGAGGGGTCAAAATGGGGATATGTCTGGGTTCAGCTCTTTTCCTTTTTGTGTCCACTCCAGGTCTTGGCTTCAAAAACGAGATAAAAAAAACGTAGGTCATCGTTATCTGATCTGTGGGGGTCCTACACCTGGGACCCCCACTGATCAGCTGTTTGAGAAGACACCGAGCTCGCAGTAGCGCAGCCGCGTTCTCACTGCTCACCAACCACAGCGCCGTACATTGTATAGTGGCCGTGCTCGGTATCGCGCTCAGCCCCATTCTCTTTAATGCGTTGCGCCTAGGCCACGTGACCAATGACCGTGACGCCACTGGCCTAAGGAAAACGGAGAGAAGGCCGCGGCGCTACTGTGAGCTCAGGCGCTTTCTCAAACTGCTGATCAGCGGGGGTCCTGAGTGTCGGACCCCACTGATCAGGTACTGATGACCTTTCCCGAGGAGAGGTCATCAGTATAAAAGCCTTAGAAAGCCCCTTTAAGGTTATGGCTCTTGGAATGCAACAACGACGTATTGTCTGATCCTGAAGACCCAGCACAGGCCATGACTTAAGGGGTTAAACAACGTACTTCATGTATGGCGGTTTACAGTATTTAGCCACTGACCCGCCTGTCTCTGCGGCTGGTTCCGCGTCACTCAGGATCTCATTCTACGTGGGTTTTGTTCTGCCTCGTGTATTGCAGAAGTGTTCGCCGCGTCTCCGGTGCCCTTGGCCTTGATGTGAAGTTTTGTAGATGACGCCGTGCTGGATGCTATTGGCTGGCGTCAGATGCTGCTAGGTGAACCTGCTTTGGCGCACAGAGTGTTTTTCTGACCCTTGCGTCCTATACGAGTTAATGTTCCAATGAATTCAGCACCTGAGGTGACGGCTTCTGCCGCGGAGTGTTTACTAATGACTTGCTAATTAGATGGCGTTTTACTCCTCTCCTCCGGTCCGGTGTCCTGGCCCAGCCGTGCGATGCAGCGCTGCTTTATTTCCCCTCTTTTCCTTCCTCGGTCTGATAGAAATAGTTTTCAGCCTAATTTGGTGATCGGTTAAATAGGGCAGGCTACCGTGCGACAGACCTCCGGGACTGAGTCCGTGGTGAGTGACGGCTGATGGTGTTCACACAGGGAATCTCTGCACCAAAAGTAATTTCTCTACTGTAGAAATGTCGCCTTCATCATCTTTCTTCTTCAGGGACTTGAGACCCTGACTATTAGAAGTATACGGTATTTGTTTCTTGTGCTGACGCGGTTTTAGTGCTGCAGAAAATCCAGGAGGGACCCATCTCGTGTGGGTGTACCCATAGGTTGTGTTCAGACACGACGGTTGAGGTGCAGCTTTGTTTTTTGCAGGTGAAGCGCGTTTTCAAGAAACGTTTTGGGCTACTTTCACGGATCCGTAATGGATCTGCAAAAACGCTTCCGTTACCATAATACAACCGCCTGCATCCATCATGAACGGATCCGGTTGTATTATGTTTTATGTAGCTGTGACGGATCCGTCTTGAACACCATTGAAAGTCAATGGGGGGACGGATCCGTTTTCTATTGTATCAGAGAAAACGGATCCGTCCCCATTGACTTGCATTGTGTGGGAGGACGGATCCGTCTTGCTCCGCACCACATCGCGGACAGAAAAACATGTTATTCTGTCCGCGGTGGGAGCGCAGCCAAATGAAACAGAATACATTTTGGAGCGCTCCATTTCGTTTTGTTCAGTTTTGTCCCCATTGACAATGAATGGGGAAAAAACGGAAGCGTTTTCTTCCACTATTGAGATCCTATGACTGATCTCAATAGCGGAATTGAAAACGCTGGTGTGAAAGTAGCCTTACTTGTCCAAACTGCATGTGCATTAAAAACCGGCTATGATTATCCCGCGTGGTTTTTGGCAACTCGTTCAGAACAGCTTTAGGGCTCACGCACACGAACATATTTTCTTTCAGTGTCCGTTCCGTGTGTTTATTTTTTTATTTATTTTTGTCTTTTTTGCGGCCCTTATAGGAAACCATTCATTTTAATGGGTCCACAAAAAAAAACAAAAAACGGAAGTTACTCAGTGGGCATTCCATTTCCATATTTCCGTTCGACAAACAAATAGAACATGTCCCTATTATTGTCTGCGTTACGGACAAGGATAGGACTGTTCTATTGGGGGCCAGCTGTTCCGTTCCACAAAATACGGAATGCACACGGATGTCAAAATACATACGGTCGTATTCCTGAGCCCTGGAAAGTTTAGGGACTTCTTGGTAGTGGTTGGAACTTTGTTTTCTAATACAGATCCAAATCCTGTAAAGAGACATGGACTTCAAAGCTACCGTTCTGATCGCCTGCAGCCGCCACTAGAGGGAGCTCTGTGTGCACTGACTTATGGAGTTCAATGCATGCAGTGAGCTCTTGAGCTCCCCCTAGTGGTGGCTGCAGGCAGCATACTTTTTAAAGGAGTTTTCTGACTCTGCTGCAACCTCCTCGACGCTCACCGAGCACAGTGCTGTCCGTATTATAGTGGCCGTGCTTGGTATTGCAGCTCGGCCCCATCTACTTGAATAGGACTGAGTTGCACCGAGGCCACGTGACCAATAGATGTGATGTCGCCGACCTAGGGCAGTGATGGCTAACCTCTGGCACTCCAGCTGTGGTTAAACTACACCTCCCAGCAGGCTCCATTCATTTCTGAGAACAGCCAAGCAAGTGTGCATCTTGGGAGTTGTAGTTTTACCACAGCTGGAATGCCGGAGGTCGGCCATCACTGACGTAGGGTAAACTGTGAGAAGGCCACGGCCTCCACAAATGGCTGATCTGCGGGAATCCCCCCCCCCGGTGCCAATCAGTTACTGATGACCTAACCAGTCATCAGTAAAAGTCCAGAAACCCCTTTAAATCCGCGCTGGGGATTTGACGCTCTGTATCAGGAATGAAGTTAGGACCACTTTCATGTTCTCAGCCAGAAATGCAATGTTGTCCCTGAATGGAGCCCTATTTCAGCAGGTTGTGAAGGAGCAGGTCGGCTCCAGGAGGCGTCCGGTTGCTGCTCGGTCCTCCAGGGATTGACTCTTCCCCTAGGAATGCACTGGCACCAGTCTTTCCATCGTAATAACGAAAATCATAAAAATGTTCTTGCGGGATCTGATGGCTGCTGTGTTGTGCAATTTAGCTGGAAGCCAGAGCGCCCGACGGGTGGGCGCAGAAAGTAGACGAATTGTTTGCGCTGCCAACCCTGACGAGTGCGAGGATTAAGTGAAATGTCTCAAGAGACCGGAAAGATTTTCGCTACTTAATGCTTTCACCTCACAGGGTTGGTGCAGCCCCTCATCCTACCTTTACCAAGATGGCCGCTGACGTACTGGTCCCACCTCTGCTGTGTCTGGGTGGTCCTGTCCGGGGGCAGTCGCCTGTGGATTGGACGCTGATTGTGCCACGTCCTGGTGGGACGTTTACAGCGAAACCCACATCAAAGGCTGAGCTCTTAACCCAGCGTTGCCCTGTCCAGCCTGTCAGTGACCCGGGGGATCTGGCCACACGGACGGCGCCAGTGCTGTGGGTCTTGGGGCCCCTTTCACACGAGCGAGTTTTCCGCGCGGGTGCAATGTGTGAAGTGAACGCATAGCACCCGCACTGAATCCTGACCCATTTCAATGGGTCTGTGTACATGAGCGTTGTTTTTCACGCATCACTTCTGCGTTGCGTGAAAATCGCAGCATGTTCTATATTCTGCGTTTTTCACGCAGTTCTGGCCCTATAGTAGTGAATGGGGCTGCGTGAAAAACCCATCGCATCCGAAAGCAAGTACCGGTGCGATGTGTTTTTCACTGATGGTTGCTAGGAGATGTTTGTAAACCTTCAGGTTTTTTTTTTTGTTTTTTTTTAATCCCGCGCGTGAAAAACGCATTGCACCCGCGCGGATAAAACTGAACGCAATCGCAGGCAAAACTGAAATGAAACTGATTTCACTGTGAAATCGTTTTCATTGAACGCATCTACAACACATCCGGACCTAATCCGCTCGTGTGAAAGAGGCCCACATGTCGAGGCTGCAGTTCTTGCCTTTTTTCCTCGAACCCTCCGCTGCTCACGCATAAGCACCAGGGAGCGCTGCAAAGACATTGCCTGAATGGGAGGTAGAGGAGAAACCAGCGCACCGCGGCCCCTCATATCCGGGACACCACCGGTATTAATATCTAACTGGGCGAACTGGAATAGATGTAATTTTCAGAAAATAGGGCGACTGTTTGGGCCACTAAAGTAGGGCAAGCGCCTGGGATTTTATCAGGGACCATGGAGACCAAGCGGAAGCAAATCTTCGGTGCGCTCGGGGTTGGGGTCCTGGGGATGAAGGCTCTGCAGCCGGCACTGGTTGGGTTGTCCCCTGTGTAAATGATTTAAGGAGACCCCCCAGCTGCTCGCTATACGTTTATCTATGGCTTCTAGGGTGTCCCTCGTGGGCAGGGTGCTGCTCCTGCTGTAGAAGCCCTGGAAGGAGCATGAGTAATAACTGTGCAGTGTTTGCTCCCACAATGCACTGCAGCAGAACGAGTGTGACAAGGGAGCCCCCATAACGGAAATCCAGCAGAAAAATCTGAATGCAGCTTTGGATGTGACTAGAGCAGTGATGCCCAACCTGCGGCCCTCCAGCTGTTGTAAAACTACAACTCCCACCATGCCCTGCTGTAGGCTGTTTAGGCATGCTGGGAGTTGTAGTTTTGCAACAGCTGGAGGGCCACAGGTTGAGCATGCCTGGACTAGAGGATAAGGCCTAATGTTGCTCGGAAGATTTGCTTTACTTCTCCGAAGACTGGATAGTTTTATCGTGAAAGTGAAGCCGCGTTCCTGGCTTGTGGCCGGACCCTCCGCGTCTCTCCAGGCTGAGCACTTGTGACATCAGGCGGTCGTCTTTCCATGAATTCAGCCTACGTCTCCATTCTGTGTAGGAAGCGGAAACGCACAGCACATGGCGAAGTGGCTTGGCCAACCATAATGGACTATTTATAACCCGCTTTGGCCTCCTGTCGGTGAGGGGTTGTCGCTTGCCACACGACCCCCTCCTCCGGTGACGGATACAGCAGTTGAGCTTGTGTCCCAGGGAATAGGCGGCGCAGTCGCTGTTCTGCGTCCTCTGCTCGCTCCCCCTGACAGATTGTGAAGAGCGACATCCTAGTGACAGACTGCGGTGCTGTCACCTGGAAGCGCAGATCATCTCTACCCATCTGCTCCGCACATTTCATCCCGGTGTCCATATGCAATGTTCTGCCCCCGAGTCTCCATGAAGGACCGGAATGGAAACCTCTGATCTCGGCTCAAAGACAAAAATCCTGATGATCCGGGTTTCTTATCAGTGGCTGGAAAAGCTGGGTGTAAAATAAAACCGCAACCGCGGCATAAAGGCTCATACACACGGTCCCCAAATCAGAGCCCGGCCGAGTGCACACCACCGTTTATCTTAACTTCTGTAGAAGTGTCCTGTCCTTGTCTGCAAAACGGAATAGGACACGTTTTATCTTTTCTACGGGGCCGCGGAATGAACTTACGGATGCGGACTGTACATGCTGTGCTGTCTGCGTCTTTTGCCGCCCCATTGAAATTAATGGATCCACATCCGATTTGCAAGAAATGTGGATCAGATGTGGACCAAGCTTACGGTTGTGTGAATGAGCCCCAAGTCGCACGACTCCCCTATAACATCACCATTTTTATAATTCACATATAGTATTAATCCAATACATACATTATCCTGTACTGATCCTGTATTATACTCCAGAGCTGCACTCACTATTCTGCTGGTGGAGTCACTGTGTACATACATTACTTATCTTGTACCGATCCTGAGTTACATCCTGTATTATACTCCAGAGCTGCACTCACTATTCTGCTGGTGCAGTCACTGTGTACATACATTACTTATCCTGTACTGATCCTGAGTTACATCCTGTATTATACTCCAGAGCTGCACTCACTATTCTGCTGGTGCAGTCACTGTGTACATGCATTACTTATCCTGTACTGATCCTGAGTTACATTCTGTATTATACTCCAGAGCTGCACACACTATTCTGCTGGTGCAGTCACTGTGTACATACATTACTTATCCTGTACTGATCCTGAGTTACATCCTGTATTATACTCCAGAGCTGCACTCACTATTCTGCTGGTGCAGTCACTGTGTACATACATTACTTATCCTGTACTGATCCTGAGTTACATCCTGTATTATACTCCAGAGCTGCACTCACTATTCTGCTGGTGCAGTCACTGTGTACATACATTACTTATCCTGTACTGATCCTGAGTTACATCCTGTATTATACTCCAGAGCTGCACTCACTATTCTGCTGGTGGAGTCACTGTGTACATACATTACTTATCCTGTACTGATCCTGAGTTACATCCTGTATTATACTCCAGAGCTGCACTCACTATTCTGCTGGTGCAGTCACTGTGTACATACATTACTTATCCTGTACTGATCCTGAGTTACATCCTGTATTATACTCCAGAGCTGCACTCACTATTCTGCTGGTGGAGTCACTGTGTACATACATTACTTATCCTGTACTGATCCTGAGTTACATCCTGTATTATACTCCAGAGCTGCACTCACTATTCTGCTGGTGCAGTCACTGTGTACATACATTACTTATCCTGTACTTATCCTGTACTGATCCTATATTATACTCCAGAGCTGCACTCACTATTCTGCTGGTGCAGTCACTGTGTACATACATTACTTATCCTGTACTGATCCTGAGTTACATCTTGTATTATACTCCAGAGCTGCACTCACTATTCTGCTGGTGGATCAGTACAGGATATATAAGCTGTACATTGATATTCGGTTCTGATTTGTCGTCCGTCCGGTTCAGCCTGTTCTCCTTTTATGTGGATCCAGGAGAAAGTAAGAACCCTTATGAAGTAGAAGCGAATTTTCCTAATCTTAGGCTCCATTCACACGACCATATGTTGTCCGCAAAAAAACGGATCCGTGTCCGCAAAAAAACGGATTGCATTCCGTTTTTTTTGCTGATCCATAGACTTCAATAGGACATGGCCCTATTAAAGTCTATGGATCAGCAAAAAAACGGAATGCAATCCTTTTTTTTGCGGACAACATACGGTCGTGTGAATGGAGCCTTAGAAGTGGGAATTAAACTCCTTTCTGACTCTAAGGCCTCGTTCACACGTCAGTTATTCGGACAGCGCACGTGTGCCCTGTTTTGTCTGTATTTACGGATCCTTCACGCCCATTATAGTCTATGGGTCCGCGTTCTTCTGTGGTTACCGGATCAATAAGAGGCGATGCTCTGGAAATCAATTTTCTGCTGTCCAGTGTCCGTGGAACACGGATGACACACGGACCAAACACGGATGCTTCACAGACGAATCACTGACTATCTTTTCATGAATTTCAACGTGGACGTGTGAAGGAGTCCTTACTCTGGGGATCCGAATCGCTCCTGGATCTCTGATATCGCCCTGCAGGCCCTTGTTCTTAGTGACTCCACCACCATGCTCTCGCTGCTCTTACAGTAGAGAACCCTCTTCTCTGTAGATGTGGAGGACGACTCTCGTTACATCATTAGACGAGATCTGGATTATTTTTACACTTGGTTATTGCTACTCTGCCATCTCTACCCCCCCCCCCCCCCCCCCAAGTTTCCCATCATTCCAGCCTCCTCGCTGATGGTTTCCCAGTTAGTTATCGTTTACTGCTGGAGTTGACTGTATTGCATAAAGATGACAAATTTACAGACCTGCAGGTGATCGCACCGCGTACCCGTATCGTTCTCACCACTGCAGGCAGACGCTTCCTCCATGTCACCCGATCGCCGCGGATCACTTCCAGTCTTCTCGCGTCCTTTGATTGTTATCAGCTATGCTGGTTCATGGGGACGAGCTTCCCACATCAATCTGCCTGCCAGCCACCAGTGAGGACATCCAGCCTCGGCAAAACTACAACCCCCAGCATGCTGTGGAGCCCAGAGCTGTTACATTGTATCATTGTAGTGGCTGCACGCGTCTTGTATGACACTTGAGTGGGTCCGCGGTCCGGGAGATGCGGTGCGGAGGCACGGATCGGATGCACTACGGAGTGCTTCCATGGGTTTTCTGTCTGTGTCTCTGCACTGCAAAAAAGTAGCGCATGCAGTACTTTTTTGCGGTGCGGACCGTTGGATGCGGATCACCGACCCGATTCAAATGATTGGGTCCGTTATCTGCATGTGGCTGCCCCACGGTCTGTGCCCGTGCACGGTCCCGGCCAGCAAATGGTCGTGTACATGAGCCCAAAGTATCATTTACACATCCGTATTCAGTCAGTGATTTCCATCAGTGATTGTGAGCCAAAACCAGGATCGGATCCTCCACAGACATAAGGTTTAGGGCTCATTCACATGACCATATGATCGGGTGCGGACCCATTCATTTCAATGGGTCCTCAAAAGATGCGGACGGCACACTGTGTGCAGTCCTCATACGTTGTTCCGTTTTGCGGCTCCACAAAAAAGAGGATGTGTTATTGCGGACAAGACGCAATGTGCGCGGTCCGCAAAATGCAGAACGCACACGGGGCAATATCCATGTTTTGCGGATCCACAATTTGCAGTGAACGAAACACTATGGCCGTTTGAATGAGCCCTTAGGCGGATCGGCTCCGGATGCGTTCAGGGAAACTCGCACCATTTTGCAAGCAAGTTCAGTCAGTTTTGCCTGTGATTGCGGTCAGTTCAGGTGTTTTTCACACGGGTGCAATGCGTTTTTCTTGCGATTGATAACTGAAGGTTTACAAACAACATGTCTCAGCAACCATCAGTGAAAAACGCATCGCGTCCGCACTTCCTGATGCAATGCGTTTTTCATTGAAGCCCCATTCACCTCTATGGGGCCAGGGCTGCGTGAAAAACGCTGAATATAGAACGTGCTGCGATTCTCGCAGAACTGATGCGTGAAAAAAAACGCTCATGTACACAGTCCCATTGAAATAAATGGGTTGGGATTCAGTGCGGGTGCTGTGCGTTCACGTCACGCATCACGCCCGCGCGGAAAACGCTCTCGTTTGAAAGGGGCCTAAGGCGTTTTGCATACGAATATATTTTCTTTCGATGTCCGCTCCGTGTTATATTTTTTATTTTTAGTTTGTTTTTGTGTTTTTTAATTTGTTTGTTTTGCGGAACCTTTAATTTCAAGGGGTGCAAAAAAAAAAGGCAGGTACTCCATGTGCATTCCATTTCTATAGATTCGTTCCGCTAAAACCTAGAACTTGTCCTATTATTGTCCACATAACGGACAAGGATAGGACTGTTCTATTAGGGGCCAGCTGTTCCTTCCCACAAAAAACGGAATGCACACGGACCGCAAATGCATACGGTCGTGTACAAGAGGCCTAAGGGAAAGATCTGCACCTATCCTGGGTTTGGAGCCGCACCTGGTTTTGGCTCAGTCACTGACGTGTGAATGAGACATTAGTATGGAGCTTTTTTGGGGGCGTTTGTCGCGCGTTTTGTGACTGACACCACAGTAGTCAATCACAAGAACGCGCGTTTCCTATTTGCAAAAACGCGCTGAAATACGCGCGACTAAAACGCGCGTTTCTAGAACGCTCAGGTCTGAACCCAGGGTGAGCGATTTTAGATGGACGCCGTGGTGGTCTGCTCACTAAGGCTTGGATACAAAAGCTGAGACGTTTTGGCTAGGGGCTCATGCACATGCCCAGAAAATACCTACATACGCTCATGTGCATGAGCCCTCGTTTCATGTTCCGTTCCTGGGTGCGCAGACTGTGAAGGAGCTCATCCTCTTACCTCTGTGCGTCTGTCTGCAAGGGCCTAATCTGGACACTGCTCCCCTTATTCCAGCGATCGGACCCCCACCAACACCTTCAAGCCATTGTCACCTAGGACAGAGGCACAGAAGCCTCCAACTATGATCTGTCCTGGATAAAAACAAAAGTGGCTGCAGTCTAAACACACCGCCCCCCTGTCCACAGGTTGTGTGCGGTACTGCATGATGGCCCCGTTCACATCAGAGGAGCTGAGCTGCAATACCAGACACAGCCTGTGACCAGGCATGGCGCTGTTTTTGGAAGAAAGTGGCCATGGTCCCTAATTCTGAGCATTGGGATTGTTCCTGGATGTTGGTGATCCACACAGAAGTCAGAACCGGACTTAAAGGCGTTGTCCAGTTTCTGTTACAGGGGGAGCACTCTAATGATCATATGCTGGGGTACAAACCAGATCTTCGCCTCTGGTGCATGGTTTATTTGAACTCCATTCATGACGGACACTGGGGCTGCAGTGCATGTTGAGAGTTGTAGTTTGGGAGACCATTACACCAGGCATTGTCAAAATTGCAGAAATTCTTTAGCGATTTTTTTTGCACAAACCGCTAACTGTCGTTCCCATTCTGCAGATCTGCGACCTATAAATCTGTAATTGGTTCATTATTTTCCATAAATGTCATTATCCTCACTGAAGCAGAGCGGGGGTGACGGCTGATGGGCTCCGGCAGTGCCGATCATTGATCGATCGCTGACAGTCTGAGGTGGGGTTGCCGTGCCTCTGGGTCACCTGCAGTCGATGAGTTTCTCCCCCAATAAAGGGGGGGTCATTTTGATATTTAGATGTCCGGAGTGCCCCATCTGCGCTTGCACTGCAGTGTCACATCAGCTCGGACAATATAATGAGCGACTGAAGCATTTTTGAGTCATTAAATCTCTTCTGCCTCGTCGCTGCCAGTTCTCCGCAGATCGTTCCTCTGTGACGTGACTCCCGGCAGCTGGATTTTCACAAAGTCCTAAAAATAGAGCCACAAATTTCAAGGGCTTTGGGGAAATGAAGATGAGGACGGTCCGTGGCCTGCAGCCCACCTGGCACTTGACCGAGGCTCTCTGGGGCCCCTGCCGGGCTGCATCGCACTAATATCTTCTCCCGTTGTGTTTCGCATTAGTCGGAGGGTCGCGTACGTTCCTGTGTGATTGGAGCTGCTTCTTCGTTTGTCTTTCACGTGTAGAAATGTGTCATACTTTGATGGTAGGGGTCTTGGGTACCGCCTGCCTGGTGCAGTATTACCAAGCGATATAAACGGGATGATGGCGATTTCTTCAGACTCTTAAACATGCACGCACCCCCGGCGGAGCGGAATTGTCCACTACAAGACCCCTCTGTTACCTCTGACTTCACTCGCGCCGCTTGTCTCCTATTAAAATGCTAGATCCCTGTGTCCGGGATTTCTGCCGCCGATATAGGGTCGGGGGCTACCCCTACCCATATGGGCGACCGACCGGTTTGGCTGCCTCTTATCTTGTGTATGGGCCCCATAAGAGGGTGTGCACGAGCTCTGCGATTGGGGCTGCGGAGTCAAAATGCTGTGATCGGGTGCAGAACCGTAACCCGACTCGGGTGCACGATCCGCTCTAACCTGGGGTTGATGATGATGAATATTGACCCTCCATTTGCTCCTCGCCTTGTTACGTGCTGTATTATTGCTCCTCTGGGAGGTGACCATTCTGCTTCTCCTTGGCAGACGCTCGTGTCCTGTGATCGTCACCACAGTCGCACGTTTCCTTCTTGGATCCTTTAACAATGAAGGAGAAAATGCCAAACTTGGGTAGAATCTGCGCGGTGGAGTCTCTCGGCTGCTGCCGGTTTTATGAGCTCTTTAGGGGTTATTTATTCAAGGTTTCCGCTCGTCCTAGAATCTCATCAGGATCTCGTCTCCAGAGGTTGTTAAAGTTACGTTTTTGGTAGTTTGCGCCAGTGAAATTCTGCCTGACTGCCGCCGTGTCCTGTATGAAGGGGCTGTGCTGCCTGGGAGGTCAGGTTTTATATGCAGAGACTTCTATAAAGATGGCGGCAGGTCCTGGATCATAACAGTCATTCTGCAGACTGCGGCGCTCATAAAACTGTCCATGGATCCTGATGACAGAAACTCGGTGGAGCCCCTCGTCTATAGTAGGGCATCCCAACCCTGCCCCCTATTATTGCCACATCTGGCCTGAGACCACGTGGTGTAGTGGCACGTGGCCAGCTGTTTGTGAGCATTGGATGCACATTTCATCAGGCTATGGGCATGAAATCTGCACCTGAACATGTGGACCTGGCCTAATGGTGCTGAAGCGAGACACGTAGAACACAACTTTCCTGCGATCAAGGCCTCATGATGATGGATGAGAAGGGGGTAATCATGGGGTGGGGGCCAGGATCCACTTCCCCCTCCTGCTGCGATGCTACAGGTGATGGCCACCGTCCCTAGGACTGCAGCATTCCTCTTCCACTCAGAACAACGTCCATTGTGTTTTGTTACATTTTTGGCTACAATGTCGCTAGAGCCGTGTCTGCTGGAGATACGTTGTATCGTATGGTGGTCTTGCCGTCCACAGGGACGCGTATCCTATGTACCGCTGCTAGGCCAGCGATATCCCTTCTCGCTGCTCACGTTAACCAGTGAGGGGCGCCCTGTACCCCGCTCCTCCCAATACTCATTTATCAGGTGACTAAGTTCTCATTGATCACGGTGACTATTTTGAGGTAAAGGCCGACGCACAGACATTATCTTATCGCCATCCGCACGCCTTCTCCTTTCTCACCGCAGGGTAATGTATGCCATGTTTGTAGACAAGGCTTTACCCTAAGGAATAGCCGTAGGGTTGTCATAGATGGGTGATCGCTGCGTCCGTCGCGACTCCTTCCAGCCTGTCGTAACGACAGGGATCTGTTACATAGAGGGGGGTCTGAGCCGGAGCCCCCCACGTTGACACCCATTTGCCCTAATGGGTGACTCCATGAGGCTGTGGTTTTTGTTTTTCCACTGCATTTTTTCTGGTTTTATCTCTTTGAGAAAAAAAAACGTGCTTTTTGTTTTTTCTCTTTTCAGGGCAGCAGGCGACTTCTGTGAGGCCGGGACACCTTGGCATTGACACTGAGGATTCCAGGTGTGTATAATGACCGCGCTACCTCCTCTTCTCCTGTTTTTCCGTGGTGCTTGGTGACCCAGGACAAATATCACCCTTGTATCTTCCCTCCACCTTTGCACCATGGTCCGCTCTGTAACGTCGCGTCTGCCCCGGCTCCTTTGCGATCAGCGTCTGGGATGATGGACGGTTCTCAGATCCTCGAGCTGCACAGGAGGGAGGTGGGAGAATGCAGAGATTACAGCGTGTCCTGACGGAGGGCGAGCTGGCACGGGATGCTGCCGTCAGTCATACAAGCGCCAATGTCACCTTGGCATCGTCCTTGTTATCACTCGTTTCTTCTTTCTTTTTTTTCAGGATCAGCAAACATGTCGGACAAGATGTCGAGTTTTCTCCATGTGGGGGACATTGTGTCCCTGTATGCCGAGGGGTCGGTGAATGGATTTATCAGCACGTTGGGGTGAGAGATCAGTTTGAGTGTAGAGTTGCGTTCTAATGGTTGCGGTGGGGATCAGTCTGGACATTTCTGATGTTTTGTTTCTTTGCAGTTTGGTGGACGACCGTTGTGTGGTACAGCCTGAGGCCGGGGACCTCAATAACCCACCCAAAAAGTTTCGAGGTAATTGCTGGCTATTGTAAGAGGGGGGGGGGGGGTACATGTTTTTCTTAGGGTGCATTCACACACAACTGCATGTATTTTGTGATCCGCAAGAATTATTATTTTTTTTTCGGATCCATAATAAAAAATGCCTATTCCTTTCTGCAAAACAGACAATCTTTTTCAGAGAAATGCGGAACGGACATACAGATGCGGACAGCACACAATGTACTGTCTGCGTTTTTGGCGGACCCGTTGAAATGACTGGATCCGCATCAGTTCTGCAAAAAATTTAGATCGGAAGCTGAAAAAAAATACAGTAGTGTGAATGGGGCCTTAGGGAGATCCCGTTGACGTGGGATGTCTTTCCCCCAAGGCGAACTGCCACTTTTAGGTAGTCAACCTGTAAGACTAAGGGTACTTTCACGCTTGCGTTAAACTTTTCCGGTTTTGAGTTCTGTCCTCGGGGCTCAATACCGGAAAAACTTTATCCTAATGCATTCTGAATGGAGAGAAATCTGTACAGTTTTTGGACGGAGAAAATACCGCAGCATGCTGCAGTCTTGTCTCCGTCCAAAATTCTGGAACACTTCCGGCATTAATTTCCATCTAAATGTATTAGTACCGGATCCGGCATTAAAATTACCGCATTGACTGATCTGGTCTGCACATGCGCCGACCTTTAAAAATGTGACAAAAATAAATACCGGATCCGTTTTTCTGAATGACAAACGTAGAGATGGATTGCAATGCTTTTGTGAGACGGATCGTCGTCCGGATGCGTCTACAAATGCTGTCCGTTTGCATACATATTGCCGGATCTGCCTGCCTGCAACGCAAGTGTGAAAGTGCTCTAACTAATCAGGACCAGGGGTATCAGCCAGGTGGCTTTTCGCGGTTGGGTCTGTAAGATCCGCAATGGCAGCAGGTTTCACAGGACTGCAGGCCCCTTTGGTGGCGCTAAGTTTTATCCATTAGAAATCTTCAGCTTTTGCAGTAGCTGGTAAGATGGGCAGTGATCCTTGAGGATGCTGCGTGGTGAGGCATGTTACCTGCACTGATACATTGTAACAAATCAGGACAGAGCTTTTGCAGCGTTGCCCTGACGATATTCCTCTGCAGAAGGTTTCTGCTATCCCCATTCTCTCGCCCCCACCCCCCTTGGCCCCTGTCTGGGTCCCTCTCATCATCCACCCCCCTCCTGCCTGTATCTTCTGCCTTGGGCTTTCCTGCAGCAGTTTCCTTCTAATGTAAGCAGACTGCTCAGTGTCTTGGAACAATCTGACTCGTTTCTGGGATTCACCCATCTCCTTACTGTAAGGCTCCAGCATAAAATGTCAGGTACCTGGAATCCTTGCATGCTGCACAGAGCCCAGTACGTGTTCTCCAGTCTTCTGGAGCGATGGCTTCCTCCTCGAGGAGTTTACATACCAGGGTGTTGGAACTTTATATACAAAGTGGCGTCCTGCCTGCACAGAAATGTTCCACCTAGTCCCTGGTTACTAGATTACTAGGGTCCAGCTGTGTCTATACTCGCTGCTCCTTAAAGGGCGTCTGAACCTTATAATGCTCCTGCACCATTATAAGATCTGAAGTCGAGCGGCAGTTATTGGTCACGCATGATGTAAATGTCTCTGGAGGTTCTCAGAGAGAGACAGAAAGTAGTGATCATGGGGGGCAGGGAGGTTTCTATAGCAGAGAGCAATGGGTAGAAATCTACTTCTCGTCTGATCAGCGTCAGACTGGGAACTTATTGTCCCTGGAAAAAACCTTTTAAGTGGTCCAATGTTGCATGGAGAGCCCAGTCCAAGTAGGCCAGACCAGCAGTACATATATCACACTAACAGAAAGAAGTACCGCAATGCATCTTAAAATACTGCCCAGACTTTGCCCCTCTGTGGTGCCCAGTGCCATACAGGAGAATGCAGCTCTACATCAGAGGAAACATCCCTGGATGTAAGAAGTTCAGTCCTCATCTTCTCCATTCAGCCCAGACCGCCATGACAACTTCTGAGGACAGCAATACAGTTGAATTCAGGAGGTCACCTGTGGACACCAGCCTGATGCGTAGGCACCTCCCTTTTCTGAGAGCATCAGATCTTTATCTACCCGGCTCAGGCAGCCCCCTGGGCGTCAGCCCACCAGGAATTCTCCCTGTGGGGTCTGTTTACAGTCCGTCCCTGCATCTGATTGATTAGGCTTCAGGTTAATATTCTGAAATATGGCATTTGTCCTAAAGTTAGTCTTCCGTTAAACTGACTTTTGTAAGTATATATTAAAGTAATGATCCTGATTTCTATCATGTAATATACTCCAGAGCTGCGCTCTCAATTCTGCTGGTCATTTTTAGAAGCAGTCCACAAACTCCTTGTTGGACACACAGCGATCGGTTTGGCTGAGATTCTTTGTCAGGGGGCAGTTATTTAAATTCTCATTACATTCTGAGAAGTGTCCTCTTTACATCGGGCTCTTGGAGATTTCAGCTCTGAAGCCAGCAGAATGGACTGCTGCTCTGGTGTATAATGCATTTGATGCTTCCAGCATTTCTGCCCTGATTGCTGTACGTCCTGCGCTGGCACAGAATTCAGCGGCTGCGGTTCAGTGATCACAAAGCACAATGATGATGATTTGTTGTGTGAAAGCTTTTATGGAGGTTTCCGGTTGTGCGTTAATCTGAGGCTCCGGCCGCAGTTTTTTATTTATTTTTGCTGTGCACTGGCACAGAAAGGGTTAACCCTCCTTTACACACAGATTATGGAGCTCCGCGGAGATTGCTGATTTGCTTTTTCCCCTTCTCCTTCCCTCTCGTGTTCACGTATTAACCTCAATTCTACTGATTCCTGTCCTTCCCATCATCCTCTGCTCTGGACGCGGCGATCCACGAGCCGAGGGCGGTAGACTACAGTCAGCAGTCCGCCTGAAATGGCTGATAACGGGGAGCAATAGATTGCCGTGGGATGAAAGACGGTAAATTCATAAAATGCTCCCCGGCCCTCCCCCCCTGCAGTGTCGCACTGGCTGCTGAGGACCTCTAGACTCGTTTGCCCCTTTGGGTCCGGGGTCCTTTGAGACACGGAGATCCCCATCGTCTATGTTCCTAGTATAAATGCTTATAGGTATATCCTGCCAGGAGTAGTTGTACTGACACGAATCGGGTATTTTTGCACCCCCCTCCGCTTCCTTTTGCACACTTCTGCCCCTGTAACCAGGTCCCTCCAGCCTACATGTGATCTGCATCCTCTTATTAAATCTCTGTCCTCCTCCTCTTCCTCGCAGGCAGCTAACTACCAAATAAGGGCAGCCCTGCCGCGGACACTCCTGCTCCATTCCCAGACAACCCTCAGATTCCCAGGCTGCATGACAAAGGGTTAACCCCTTCAGGTCGGCTGGGGGGCGTGCGCCTTGGTTGCGTTCTGTAAGACCTGACCCTTTGGGTTATCAAAGTTTTTCTAAAACTTATTGTTTGTTACAAAGTTTCCAAGTTTATCAGTACATTCAGCAATTCTCTCCTGCATTGTGCTTGTATCGGATGCTTGGAAGGCGGTGACAACCGATATGGCTGCAACTGCAGGTCCCATGGGGGTTGTCAGGCAGAAGTGAGGTATTGGGGTCATAACTAGGAAGCAGTGCCACTCGGGATTCTGGGAAAGCTGGGTGAGAAATCCAGTAACAGTCCAAAATAGCACAGACCGGCAGCGGGGCACGGAAGACAAGGTAGCAAATCGGTGGTCAAACGGCACCACTTTACCGACGCGTTTTTAGTCCTTTTACATGCCCGTCCCTATAGGAGCTTTACTGGCAGCCATACTGCTTGTCCAGAAAATAAACTAGTGTGCTGCTTGAACTGAAGGATCAGGATACTTTACAGCTTAGCAAAAGTATTCAACCCCCCCACAAAAGATTGCTCTGGGTCAGCTTAGGGGCCAACATGGGAAACCAAACCACAATTCTGAAGAGCGGCTTACTGTTCAGCCACAAAAATGTTTGGTTCCTCCGAGAAACGAGGGATTTGATTCTTTCTTGAAAAACTGCACTTCCCCTTTAAGCAATATTTCGGATTCTTTCCCCTTTAAGGAGCTGCTCAGTGTCATGCATTTTGTCCTGGATGGTGCAGACCCAAATGAAGCCCGTGCACATTGTTATCGGTTTCCTCTCTGCAGCCGCGGTATTTGACGTTCTAATCTGGCCCATAAGCCGTCATCTGCTCCAGCTGCTGCCCTATTATTCCCCCCCCCCCCCAAACACTAATCCTCTAATGTGCCCGCTCCTGGGCAGGATGCCCGGCTCTGTAGTGGCTGGTGCTGTCATCTGGGATGAATAAATGAGTCCTGGGCCCAGTGTGTGCAGAACCTGACACGTGACGGCACCAGGGACTAACATGTTGCGTCTTCTCTTACAGACTGCTTGTTCAGGCTCTGCCCCATGAACAGATATTCTGCACAGAAACAATTCTGGAAAGCTGCAAAGCCCGGCGCCAGTAGTACGACCGACACCGTCCTGCTCAACAAATTACATGTAAGGCCCAGCGTCACAGCCACGTGACGGCCCACAGTGGAGGATAGCTCCTCTGTGGTTTTTGTAACAAAGTAAATCAGTGTTTTGTTCTGGTGAATTCATTGTTTAGCCGACCCCTTGTGGTGATGAGCCGTTACTGCACACTGATAAAGACGCTACCCGGATGGACGTCTCTCAATTTTTCAGCCGTACAAACTATGTGACAAATGTTCTGTTTCTTTTTAAAGCATGCAGCAGATTTGGAAAAAAAGCAGAATGAGACGGAGAATCGAAAGCTCTTGGGGACAGTCATCCAGTATGGAAATGTTATCCAGGTGTGGTGCTTTATCGCTTTGTATCTATGGTTTATAACCAACTCCTTACTGATCCGAGTTATATCCTGTATTATACTCCAGAGCTGCACTCACTATTCTGCTGGTGGAGTCACTGTGTACATACATTACTTATCCTGTACTGATCCTGAGTTACATCCTGTATTATACTCCAGAGCTGCACTCACTATTCTGCTGGTGCAGTCACTGTGTACATCTATTACTTATCCTGTACTGATCCTGAGTTACATCCTGTATTATACTCCAGAGCTGCATTCACTATTCTGCTGGTGCAGTCACTGTGTACATACATTACTTATCCTGTACTGATCCTGAGTTACATCCTGTATTATTCTCCAGAGCTGCACTCACTATTCTGCTGGTGGAGTCACTGTGTACATACATTACTTATCCTGTACTGATCCTGAGTTCGTCCTGTATTATACTCCAGAGCTGCACTCACTATTTTACGTCCTTCAGATCTGATAATTTCCAGCATTCTCTGCTTGTTCAGTGTGATGTGTTTATGAAATAACTTTTGTAAATGACGCCCGATAGTGACCATAAAGGGACACGTCCTTCTTAAACATACATCTGTATGTGGTTCTGCCATAATCTTCTACTTCTTGACTTTCTTTTCCTTAGATGCTTCATTTGAAGAGTAACAAGTATCTGACGGTGAACAAGAGGCTCCCTGCGCTGCTGGAGAAGAACGCCATGCGAGTGACACTGGATGAGGCTGGGAATGAAGGCTCCTGGTTCTACATCCAGCCCTTCTACAAGCTCCGCTCTATCGGGGACAGTGTGAGTATGGAGACTACTGCCCCCCCCCCCCCCCATGTATTACCAGGACATGGACAGCCTTTCTCTCTCTCAAAAGATATTTTCAGGTTTTCTTGGTTTTATTTGAAATTGGGAAAGCTGGGTAATGACCTGTGCGGCGTCCATGGTGGAGATGATCCTTCCTGGAGCCCTGAAAGGCAGATCTGCCTGGAGTAATGGCGTGAGGGGAATCTCATCATTCTTCTTTCCCAAGAATGTAATGATAAAGCCGTTTGTAGCTCCTCTTCTTCTTGCTCCAGTTTTCAGTGCACGGCCTCGGGTCTATAGGATGTTATTTGGGTCAAACTTGAATATGTTTCTCTCCTGTACCGGAGTCTGGACCCTGCGGCCTCCAGTCAGACATTCCTGTATTGTGTCTACAGAACCGATTAACAAATTTCACTTGTCTGCTGACAACCGTCAACCCCCATTTATCAACTGATTCTCTAGTTATGGACAAGATTGTTAATTAACTCTAAGCATCAAATCATTCTTGTACATGGGAGGCAGTATTATAGTAGTTATATTCCTGTACATAGCAGGCAGTATTATAGTAGTTATATTCTTGTACATAGGAGCAGTATTATAGTAGTTATATTCTTGTACATAGGAGCAGTATTATAGTAGTTATATTCTTGTACATAGGAGCAGTATTATAGTAGTTATATTCTTGTACATAGGAGCAGTATTATAGTAGTTATATTCTTGTACATAGGAGCAGTATTATAGTAGTTATATTCTTGTACATAGGAGCAGTATTATAGTAGTTATATTCTTGTACATAGGAGCAGTATTATAGTAGTTATATTCCTGTACATAGGAGACAGTATTATAGTAGTTATATTCTTGTACATAGGAGGCAGTATTATAGTAGTTATATTCTTGTACATAGGAGCAGTATTATAGTAGTTATATTCCTGTACATAGGAGACAGTATTATAGTAGTTATATTCTTGTACATAGGAGGCAGTATTATAGTAGTTATATTCTTGTACATAGGAGCAGTATTATAGTAGTTATATTCTTGTACATAGGAGCAGTATTATAGTAGTTATATTCATCTTTATGATAAATATTTGTTCCTTGCAGGTTGTGATTGGCGATAAAGTTGTCCTTAACCCAGTAAATGCTGGGCAGCCTCTACATGCCAGTAGTCATCAGCTGGCAGATAACCCAGGATGCAATGAGGTAAGTACTTGGGTTTCTCTGCTCCTTATCTAGATAATGATGCATCCAGCTGTGACTCTTGGCTGTTTTGGGGTCAAACCTATCTAATGACGTATACTTTATGGGCTGCACCATTGGCATAGAAGACTTCTGATTTTGTTACGAATATTACAATGACCTTTGTAGAAGTCGCTCTGCCGTCTACTCTAACTCTCTCGTTTGGCTGCAGGTGAATTCTGTGAATTGTAACACAAGTTGGAAGATTGTTCTGTTCATGAAGTGGAGCGACAACAAGGATGACATCTTGAAGGGGGTGAGTGCAGAATATGGTACCGGTCACTTCTGGTGGACACATCTATAGCCGTGTTTAATGGAATCCTAGACCTGAGACGTGATGTCCGGGTACTGGAGCATGAAGGTCATGGAGCAGGAATATAAGTTTAGCGAAGACTTGCGGGGGGCCTCTAGACCCTTCAGCAGGCATATTGGTTTGCACAGACCTGGCCATGGCCTCTACATGTCTGCACTTGAGTTCCTAGTCCTGTCCAAAATCATGGGATTTAACACATAACGTCTAATTTTTAAGCTGCCGCCAGTCCTTTTGATCTGTCTGAGGGGTAAAACTCTGGTCTCTGGGTGTTCATGACAAGATAGCCGCCCCTACCGTGCCCGGGGTGCAGGTCAGGTAGAAAGACCAGAGTCTATAAAATCTAACCTGGTAAAGATAAATGTATCAAATGTTAAATGAATCCATAAATATTTGAAATGAAGGCCTCCGATGGTTGATGGTCTTCCATGTCTCAGATGTTTTGATACATTGTGTTGGCGGCCAAGTTACCACCATTATTGTTTTCTCTCCTAATTATACCCATCTTGGGTAGTATTATACCCTTTTCTGGACCGTTCCTTTTAACCGCACAGGCCGGGGTCAGTTTGTAAAAGTTGCTGTTTTTGGCTTGTGTCCATCACATAAAACAATAAGTACTTTACTGATTGATGCCCTGGACACATGGGTTTAGGTGGATCCCACCTTTTTAAGATTGCGCTCGGCAAATAATCCTGGTGCACACATCGGAGCTTTACCTTATTTAACCCTAAACTTACCCCCATCCTCTGTTTCTTCCTGAATAACTACATGATTTCTCAGGTGGGATGAAGATTTGAGATCGGGTTGTAATATCTCGCCTATAATGCGTCTGGGTTTGATACCTTCCCAGAGTCTGTTGTGAGTCTGAGATCCTTAAGAGGGAAATGTGCAGTTTAATGTCCGCACCATGGCTGAGGATGCAATCCGCTCCTCTCCATAGGTACTGGAGATCGTCCCGCAGGGGCCAGGAAAGGTTCCTCTGCTTTCCATGGGGTTTTCCCCTGATGGTACATCCACCATTATTTTATGGTGCTTTGTAACACTTGGTCGGGATTGATGCGAGGAGTAGTGAGGTCAGGGATCTGACGGGTCACCATTTATGCCTCCTTGGTATCAGATGTTGTTCCTACTGAGGTACAAGATGGAAATCGTGAATCCTTTGTGACGTTTGCAGTGATAAAATGTTACTTTCCGTTCACTCGCTACATAATGTATCATAGTTGTGGATGAGGAGATACTGCCCGCTCTGAGTGACCCCATTATCTGTCTACAGGGCGACGTGGTTCGGCTCTTCCATGCCGAGCAGGAAAAGTTCTTGACATGTGACGAGCACAGGAAGAAGCAGTACGTGTTTCTCAGGACGACAGGGCGGCAGTCGGCCACTTCGGCTACTAGCTCCAAGGCTTTATGGGAAGTTGAGGTAAGTGATCCAAACCCACCTCAAATGTAGTGCGAGGTCAGATTATGGAGATGTTTGGCCAATTGAACCAAAGACCTTCTGAGTCTTGTGAAACGTCTTTCAGAACTTTATTATCTTTGTGTCCAAAGCTTCTGATGGAGCGTTAACCAAATGTCAGCAAGAGCCGCCCTCTGTAACCCCTTGATACTCTGACTATAAGATGAGAGAGAAAATGTCTATTGACTCTCGCCCTCTATTATGGACAACCCCTTTAAGAGGACTGTTAAAGGGGTTGTCCCATCATGGACTATGCTAGGATATGCCCCCATTGTCTTATAGGTGCGGCTCCCACCGCTTGGACCTGCACCTATATCGAGGACAGAGCCCCGCAAGGTGATGGCTGCAGTCTGGCCACCACCAAGGCGCCTCCCAGTAGAAGTGAATGAGGGCGTACCGCGCGTGCGCAGCCCCCGCTCCCGTTAATTTCTATGGGGCCTACGGAAATAGCTGGCCCCATAGAAAATGAATGGAGGGCGGCTGCACATGTGCAGTGCACCCTTCACTTGCAGGGCTTCATTCTCGATATAGGTGCAGGTACCAGCGTTGGGACATGCACCTATAAGACAATGGGGGTATATCCTAGCGATATGCCCCTATTGTCTATGATGAGACAACCCCTTTAAATCCTCAATCCTCTGTAAATCTTTTTTAGGTGGTGCAGCATGACCCATGTAGAGGTGGCGCGGGCTACTGGAACAGTCTCTTTAGGTTCAAGCATCTCGCAACTGGGCATTACCTGGCAGCAGAGGTGAGTGACTCCTCCACGGAGGCTGAAGGCTACGATTTATCCCCAGACTAGGAGTTAGCTGAAGACCGGCAGGGCTTGAGTGGGCCACTGCCCAGAATGAATCCTGGCTGACTATGGTGGGTCACCTCATGGGTAACTCGCCCGCTTGTTCCACGTGGGTAAGGCTCACTTTCCGGTTCTCTTTCCCCAGGTAAATCCTGACTATGATGCAGGTTGCCTGGAGTCTGAGGTTTCCGTAAGTAAAGGCTAAGCCCGTAGAAGATCCTTCTCATCCTATAGCATGGCTACCGGAAGGATGCCAGCTTGTTAACCCTTTCCCGACCACAGTTTCCACCTCACCTTGCATTTTGCCTGGCATCAGCTTTCTTGCCCATTTCATGAACTACAAGAAAGCCGTATGTCCTGTACACGGGGCTCCCATTGTCTGATCTTGATCCGTGCCCACCGCAGAGCCATTCAGCTGCACCGACAGCACTGAAGCCTCCAGTGGTGATTTCTGTAGTATTTTCTATGGCGGCATATGTTACCGGTAGAAGAAGGGGATTAAACTGCGTGACGTCTGCCGCTGCCCGTATATATAAAGGGGGTTTAGGAGAATGTCGCTACGGGGTTCAGGGGGGTTGGGAGGAGGCGCTGCCTGCATGCAGTCATTGTGGAGCGTTTCTATTCTGGTCCGGAGCCGTGCAGAAGCTCACAAGGGTAGACGGTAGTTAAAGTTGCAGGCGGGTGCCGACTCCAGGCTGATTTCTATGGATAAACCTGCCTTTTTTTTCCCGTTCATGCAAGTATTTTGTCCATATTTTTATGTTTTCCCCTGGTGCCTCTGATCATGTACATATCAAACTTTACATCTGAATTGGTTTCTACATCCATCCAAAATCCCCTTTACTTATCAGATGGACGCAGAACAAGACCCCACCCGCGCCCGGCTCTGCATCGACTCTGAGAAGATCAAGTGTACCTTGGTGTCAGTCCCTGAAGGCAATGATATCTCCTCCATCTTTGAGCTGGACCCTACCACCCTCCGAGGTGGAGACAGCCTGGTGCCAAGGTATTATACAATCACTGAGGTGTTTTGAGCCTCACACCTCCATGCGATCACTGTTTGAGTCTGTAGTTACAAGGAGGCTGCAGATCTTCTGGTCAGATTTGATTTATTGGGGGTTTTCTTCACTTTCAGAAACTCGTACGTTCGGCTGCGTCATCTCTGCACCAACACCTGGGTCCACAGCACCAATAGCCCAATAGACAAGGATGAGGAGAAGCCGGTCATGCTGAGGGTGAGTGGCACCCAGCGGTCTTGCCGCTTGTGCCCTGACTAGAGGTCTTGTCATAGTCCTGGTCACGTGGTCCTCGCTTGTCTCTTAGATTGGTACGTCGCCCATTAAAGAGGACAAGGAAGCCTTCGCCATAGTTCCCGTCTCGCCTGCCGAGGTGCGAGATCTGGATTTTGCCAACGATGCCAGCAAAGTTCTGTCTTCCATTGCGGGAAAGTTGGAGAAAGGAACGATCACCCAGAATGAGAGAAGGTGAGGAGTCTGGGACACAACAAGTCCCAGCATGCCATGGCCACCACCAGCTTTCAAGGAACGCTAGGACTTCTAGTTTTACCACAAACCGATCCTCACATTGTCTTTAACTTAACACTTCTGCTCTTCTACTCTAGTCACATCCAGAGCTGCATCTTGTATGATATCAGGTCTTGTATGTAAATTGCATCCAGAGCTGTGCTCCGAATTCTGTAGCTTGCACCCACTTGCCAGAGTGCAGTGCATTGTGGGAGCTCAGATTTTGGACAGTAGTGTGAAGAAAGATAAAGCATGGTGTAATTCAGAGAGCCAGCTGCAGAAGGGGCTTTAGGCTACTTTCACACTTGCATTATTCTTTTCCGGCATAGCGTTCCGTCAAAAGGGCTCTATGCCGGAAAAGAACTGATCAGCATATCCCATGCAATCTGAGTGGATAGAAATCCGTTCAGTTTGCATCAGTATGCCGTCCGTTCAGTCACTGTCAGGCATTTTGGCCAGACATAATACCGCAGCATGCTACGGTATTATGTCCGTCCAAAATGCCTGATCAGTCGCCGGAATGCCGGATCCGGCATTCATTTAAATTGACTTGTATTAGTGCCGGATCCGGCATTGCGAAACAACTGAAGGACGGATCCGTCATGCGCAGACCGGGAAAACTGTGGTAAAGACTGCAGGACGGATCCGTCCATCCGCATGACAAGCGGAGAAACGGATTCGTTCTTGCAATGCATTTGTAGACGGATCCGCAGCCGCATCCGTCTACAAATGCTGTCAGTTGTCACACTGAACGGCGGATCCGGCTGGCAGCTCCGACAACGGAACCGCCTGCCGGATCACACGAACGCAAGTGAAAGTAGCCTTAGATGTGCCTGGAGGATAAGATACAATGTAACAGGAGAGCAATACAAGAAAATTGAAACAAAGTATCTTTCTCAACACTTTATGCTGGTTGAAGATGTGAAATGTTGTGGAGTTCTCCTTTAAACTCTTCTGTTATCTGACCAGGGCTGTGACCAAGCTCCTGGAGGAACTGGTCTACTTTGTGACGGCTGGGGTCAATTCTGGTCAGGATGTCCTGGAGGTTCTGGTGAACAAACCCAACCGTGAGCGCCAGAAGCTGATGCGGGAGCAGAATATCCTAAAACAGGTGACTGTATCCTCTATACAGATAACGTGCCCCCCTGAACGCTGCGTGGTGGTAACTTGTGTGTCCCCCTAAAGATCTTCAAGCTGCTGCAGGCGCCATTTACAGACTGTGGGGATGGTCCGATGCTGCGGCTGGAGGAGCTCGGAGATCAGCGGCACGCACCTTTTAGACATATATGCCGACTCTGCTACCGTGTACTGAGGCATTCGCAGCAGGACTACCGGAAAAATCAGGTGCAGAAATGTGTATTGTACAGGGTCCAAAACTCTGCATCTATTACAGCTTTACAAGGTTGAAAGTTTAAGGGGTGTTCTGGTTAGTACAAGTTACACCCCACTGACCTGAGAGAGATCCTATATGCAGTGAACAGCGGATAACTTAGATCGGTGGGGGTTGGACTGCTGGGATCCCCCACCGATCACCAGCATGTGGGGGTCCTGTGTGACTGGCATGATGGTTGAGCATCCACACCTCTGCTCCGTTCGTACATGTGGGACTGTTAGATGAGCAGTCCAGCAGTCCTATTGAGATGAGTAGTGACAGAGCGCATGCTCGACTGCTGCTTCTTACACGGAAACCGTTCTCAGATCCGTTAGGTTCCCAGCAGTCGGAAACCCTTATGTAACACTTTTTTTCTCTACTCAGTCATTGGGGAATATCCCTTTAATTTCAGATCCAGATGTTACAATTCTTGCTATAGACAGCCACCACTAGGGGGAGCTCACTACATACAGATTATACAGCCACCACTAGGGGGAGCTCACTACATACAGATTATACAGCCACCACTAGGGGGAGCTCACTACATACAGATTATACAGCCACCACTAGAGGGAGCTCACTATATACAGATTATACAGCCACCACTAGAGGGAGCTCACTACCTACAGATTATACAGCCACCACTAGAGGGAGCTCACTACATACAGATTATACAGCCACCACTAGAGGGAGCTCACTACATACAGATTATACAGCCACCACTAGAGGGAGCTCACTACATACAGATTATACAGCCACCACTAGAGGGAGCTCACTACATACAGATTATACAGCCACCACTAGAGGGAGCTCACTACATACAGATTATACAGCCACCACTAGAGGGAGCTCACTACATACAGATTATACAGCCACCACTAGAGGGAGCTCACTACATACAGATTATACAGCCACCACTAGAGGGAGCTCACTACACACAGATTATACAGTCACCACTAGGGGGAGCTCACTGCATACAGATTATACAGTCACCACTAGGGGAGCTCACTGCATACAGATTATACATCCACCACTAGGGGAGCTTACTGCATACAGATTATACAGCCACCACTAGAGGGAGCTCACTACATATATGCTATACTGTGAGCCCCGAGCTCCTTCTAGTGGCGGTTGTAGGCAGCAGGAATGTTATGTTACTTGGTCTATAGATGGGATCTGGAGCTCTGTATGACATGCCCCTTATATATTAAGGAATTAATCAGTGAGATGTTGGATCAAAGAAGTCTTGAAAGGGTTCTTTGGGAATTAATAAAATAAATTTTACTGTAAATACTTAATTATAAATATATTCCCAAACACCTTTCATTAGTTATAAGGGTTTGTTTTGTCTGGTAAATTTAACAAATTATTAGGCAGCTCATAAAACTTGACTTTTATTCAAATCTATATAAATAAGGCCCATTGCAATGTGGTTAATATTAAGAGACAATGCTCTCTGCCGGAGTTTTAGTTGCAAACCGCAGAGGATAAATTGAGGACCCCTCTAGGGATAGCCAAAAATGTGGGGTAGAGGGGAAAACGGTGAGCAGAAGGACACACTGCTGGGTCTCTTGCCCTATTGGTCCCTACTGCTAGCTCTGTAGGGTCTCGCTACACATTCCTGAAGAGTCCCTTGGATCATTATGGACTGCCCAGCTTCATCTAAAGAGATGACAAAGAGGATCCTCAAACACCTCAATGGCGCTAGTAGTCACCAATCGCACTCTTCCTCCTCGTCGGCGCTCTATGCCGGAAAAATCCTGATCAGTTTTATCCCAATGCATTCTGAATGGAGAGAAATCCGTTCAGGACGCATCAGGATGTCTTCAGTTCGGGACCGGAACGCTGTTTGGCCGGAGAAAATACCGCAGCATGCTGTGGATTTTGCTCTGGCCAAAAATCCTGAACACTTGACGCAAGGCCGGATCCGGAATTAATGCCTATTGAAAGGCGACGTTTAGCTTTTTCTGAATGGTTACCATGGCAGCCAGGACGCTAAAGTCCTGGTTGCCATGGTAAAGTGTAGTGGGGAGCAGTATACTTACCGCCCGTGCAGCTCCCGGGGCGCTCTAGAGTGACGTCAGGGCGCCCCACGCGCATGGATCACGTGATCCATGCGCATGGGGCGCTCTGACGTCATTCTGGAGCACCCCGGGAGCCGCACGGACTGTAAGTATACCGCTCCCCACTACTACTATGGCAACCAGGACTTTGGTAGCGTCCTGGCTGCCATAGTAACACTGAAAGCATTTTAAAGACTGATCAGTCTTTAAATGCTTTCAGTTAACTTGCGTTGTTACGAATCCGGCGGGCATTTCCGGCGACGGAAGTGCACGCCGGATCCTAAGAGTACAGAAAAACACTTGACCGGTAAAAGCACTAATGACTGGTAAATGTGCACTGAAACCTTCAGGACATGTCTAACCTGGTGTTCCAGTATCAAGAGGAATTCACACAAGTCGACACGTAAATAAAGGGATATATCGAGCATATGTTGATGCTCAAAACAACGTCCCAACGCGTTTCATCGGCGTCTGCCAATTCATCAGAGGACTGGTATCCTTAGTAACCAAATAATGCCAAGATGTTGTTATGGCACTGATGCACACTCCTGGGTCACGGTGATGAACATATTCTAAACCCAGGATAATGTCAAGTGCAGAGATGCATAAAGATGCTAACATAACAGATCCTCCACGTTTCATACTGGTCAAGTCACCAGCGATATATACGTGGATGATATTAGCAAAGTTCTGCGCAGCTTTTCAATGATGGCCGAAGACCGCTCAAGCAAGAGGATACTCATCTGAACGTCGCTGATACGTGTAGGTCAGAGATGTCGTGCGGATGTCCTCCATGGCGTCCTGCATGTGGCAGAGGCGGCTGGAGTATGCTGCCGCAGCGTTCATCCACAGCGTTCACACCCCCATTGCGTCACGTGACCTGGTCACATGTGGCATCACATGCTTAACAACAGGTCACGTGATCGGACGTTTCCCGGAAGTGCTGGCAGTACGGCGGAGCCCTAGAGATTGTGCTGCCGCCCTTATGCTGACGTCACTGGTGGGCGGACCGCTAGCGATGTCGTGGGAAGGCCCACAAGGCCAGAGAGGGCGTTCCCCCACGGCAACGCTCCTTAGTATAATGATTCCCTAATGAACACACATAGTTAGAGTCCATGGGAAAAAGCAGAGTTTATTTGGCATGTTTCATATATCGCTATAGTTATGTTGACTCTGCAGGAATAAATACCAAAAAAAAAGGTATTCAGGTTTGTTTTGTCTGGGGAGCAATCATGAGAAGAAATTAAGTGGCCGCCGTCCTATTGGTACCCAGAAGACCTGTCGCACAGGAAGACAAGTTACTTCAGAGCCCGGAGCTAAAAATCTGCCTCATCCTCCTCTCTGCTCGTCAGGGATTGTGATCCTGAATACAGAGAAGATCTTCAGCTTAATCTCTTGGAATGGACATGAGGAGATGGCTAAAGTACGAGCAGAGCAGAGGGTTTAGCTGTAGATCATAGTAAACTGTGTTCTGGATCATAATCCCTGACGAGCAGAGAGGAGGATGAGGCAGCTCTAGTTCAGTGCTCTGATGTAACGTGTACTTCTAGGACGGCGGTTATTTCTCCTCATGATTGTTCCCCTGACAAAACGTATTTGGGAATATATTTGTAATAAAGTAACGTAGAAGTATTTTATTCCCGGAGAAGCCTTTAATGAGGAGTTTGAGGTGGGATTTGGGAGATGGTGACCTCTTTGCGCTGTGTCCACAGGAATACATCGCCAAGCAGTTTGGTTTCATGCAGAAGCAGATCGGTTACGATGTTTTGGCAGAAGACACAATCACAGCTCTGCTACACAATAACCGCAAGTTGTTGGAGAAGCACATTACGGCCGCCGAGATCGACACGTTCGTCAGCCTGGTGAGAAAGAACCGCGAGCCCAGGTGAGGCCACCGGAGGAGCATCCCTACTGCACTTAAAGGAGCCCCCAGCCGATGCATCGTATGACTTTGTATCTTTGCTTCCTGTGAAGGTTTCTGGATTATCTGTCGGATCTCTGTGTTTCTATGAATAAATCCATCCCGGTCACTCAGGAGTTAATCTGTAAGGCGGTGCTGAACCCGGCCAATGCCGACATCCTCATCGAGACCAAGTAAGAAATCTCAGTATCTGATCTGTCGTGTTTAGTGCTGCCATGGTGTTCACCTGAACTTCAGAGGGGTTCCCCCCCGGATGTGGGGGTCAGGAGACCCCTATTCTGAAGATAGAAAGGTGGTACCCATCTCTATGGCCAGTGCTCTGAATGTCTGAAATTGTAATATCCCTTTAAGTCTAAGGATGTGAGAGGCAGCTTCACCTGTCCACCCCAATGGCCGTCAGGGAGGGAACTTGACTTTCCCATAGTAGGGCCCTGGCCATAAGCTTTATATGGAGCCCATAGAAATCAGAGGACTGTCAAGAAGTGCCTGGATGCATCAGGGTCCTCGCCTTCTGTTGCCTGTGGACAACCCCTTTAAGCCAGTCTGTTCTTGTGATGGTTGGTTGCTGGTTGACCGCCATGCTTTATCCCTTCCTATAGGCTAGTTCTGTCTCGTTTTGAGTTTGAAGGCCTGCACACTGGCGATAACCCTCTGGAAGCTGGCGAGGATGAGGAGGAGGTTTGGCTTTTCTGGAGGGACAGCAATAAGGAGACGCGCAGTAAGAGCATCCGAGAACTGGCTCAAGACGCCAAAGAGGGTCAGAAAGAAGATCAAGACGTCCTGAGCTACTACAGGTAAAACGCGTGAGCGCGCTGGCCTGTAGCCTGCATGGCGTCTTCATCTGCTCTTCATACTGTAATCTCCCCTGCAGATACCAACTCAACCTGTTTGCCCGGATGTGTCTGGACCGCCAGTATCTGGCCATTAACGAGATCTCAGGGCAATTGGACGTCGACCTCATTTTGCGCTGTATGGCTGATGAGAACCTGCCGTTTGATCTGCGGGCGTCCTTCTCCCGCCTGATGCTTCATATGCATGTGGACCGGGACCCGCAGGAACAGGTGACGCCAGTGAAGTACGCCCGCTTGTGGTCCGAAATCCCATCTGAGATCGCCATTGACGAGTAAGTGAGCACCATAGAGGGGCCCTGTATTAGGGGCCAGTAGTTCTGCTGCACTTGGATGAGGCTTTGGGGATATTTCGCAGCCGTGTCCTCTTAAAGGGGTGCTCTGTATGGGATGGTCCAAAGTTGTTAGAAGGATTCTTAGACAAAAAGCAGATCTGTGTCCCCAAGCGATAGGTAATCTGTGGTGAGTGTTCACTTTCCCTGCAGCACCTCCACAGGAGAAAATGGGCACTACAGTGTCCGTGGATAGTCTGTATAATGCAGGAAAGGTCCCCCCAGAATGAGAGGTGCTCTCCACCCTGGCCGAGAGATGACCCTGAACTAAGGCCCCCCTCAATTAAAGGGGTTCACCAGGAGTTTAAAATCATTGGAAAAGCCACCATGTGTACTAAACTATGAAAGCACCCCGTAACCTCCCTCACTGATGTCCATCCGCTTCCTAGTTCTGTCTCACAATTGCGGATCCGCACTTCCGGGTCCGCAATCGCGTTCCCGAAAAAAATTGAACATGTCCTATTCTTGTCCGCAATTGCGGACAAGAAAAGGCATTTTCCATGAGAGTGCTGGCGATGTGCGGTCCGCAAATTTCGGAACGCACATCGCCGATGTCCGTGTTTTGCGGATCCGCAAAACACACACGGACGTGTGAATAAGGCCTTAGAACAGGAGCGGCGGGAGCGGATTTTTTAGTTTTTAATAACCCCCTCTGAGGCCTATGCCCACCCTCTTTACCCCCAGGACAACCGTGCTGCAATGGACAAGGATATGACTGTTCTATTATGGGCCAGACATTCAGTTCCACAAAATGCGGCATGCACGCGGCCAGTATCTGTGTTTTCCGGATCCGCAATTTGCAGACCATAAAGCGCCAACGGTCATGTGCATGAACCCTAACGTTGAACTCCTTAATGCGGTGAATGAACGTTAAGTTTCTGAATTGGACAATTTAATTATGACTTTCGGATTTTCCGCTGCTGGCGCCATATCAGCGTATTGCGCCATTTTCTATTACCTCTGTACACCAGAGCCGCTAGGAAGGAGACGTATTGTCTTAAGGACTGACCCCTGAACCCAGAATGTTTTTGCCCCCCCCCCCAGCTATGACAGCAGCGGGACCTCCAGAGAGGATATAAAGGAGCGTTTTGCTCAGACCATGGAGTTTGTGGAAGAATACCTGCGCGATGTAGTCGGCCAGAGGTTTCCTTTCTCGGACAAGGAGAAGAACAAGTTGACCTTCGAGGTGAAGTGACCACAGCAGCCACAAGACCCTGCTGCATTAGACCGAACCTCTCTGACCTATCTCTGTGGGGTCTTTTCTTCGCAGGTGGTGAACTTGGCGCGTAATCTCATCTACTTTGGCTTTTACAACTTCAACGACCTCCTGCGATTGACGAAGATCCTTCTGGCTATCCTGGACTGTGTGCACCTGACGGCCAACTTCCCATCTAACAAAATGGGCAAAGGGGATGAAAAGCAAGGTATCTAAAGGGGGCAAATAAATGGTCATAGGGGTAGAGGGTGGACTCCTATCATAGGTTCCCCAGTTTACCAGTTTCCATTGCATCTGTTGGTATAATGGGGGCAATGCATCAGGGTCCCAGCAGGGTCTGAACTCTGGATATCTCCCCTTTAAAAGCCACCATCATGGGCCCCACAGCAGTTGTTCCACAGCACTTTCGGGTATCTTGTGGTGTCTCACTGAGCGTCTCTAACCTGCAGGGGGCAGTAATGTGATGCGCTCCATACATGGTGTCGGGGAGCTCATGACACAGGTAGTCCTGCGCGGTGGAGGCTTCCTCCCAATGACCCCGTTGGTGGCCCCTGAGGGAGCCATCAAACCTCAACGGGAACCTGAGAAGGAGGACATACTGGTGATGGACACGAAGCTGAAGATTATAGAAATTTTACAGGTACAGGATTCTTCCATGGTTCGGAGGGCGATACTTGGGTTGGGACTTGTCCGGGGGAGTTATTACAAGGAAGTGCGTTACGTGTTTTCAGATGTTTGTTTTTCCTGATCTCTGACTCTCCTTCGTCTTGTTCTTTAGTTCATTCTCAATGTCCGTCTGGATTACCGCATCTCCTGCCTCCTCTGCATCTTCAAGAATGAATTTGATGAGAGCAATGCTCAGAGCAGCGATGGTTCAGAAACCACCACAGTAGTGCCAGGTATGACTGACCCGCAGCAAGAAGTGTCGCATCCTGCAGCGGACAGTTACATGCGTGCACAGCACAAGTGGATGGATTTGATTGTGTTTTTTTTTATGTTATAAATTTTATTTTTTTTCTTCTGAACCTTCAGGAGCTCTGGATTTTGAGCACATTGAGGAGCAAGCAGAAGGAATCTTTGGAGGAAGGCAAGTGTCAGTAATTCCTGCCACAAATACAGTAGTTTACAAGTGGTCACCGCTCCGTATTCCAGCTGCAGAGCTTAGACAGGCACATGATAAAACTGTCTAACTTCAGCCACCACTAGAGGGAGCTCGCTACATACAGATTATACAGCCACCACTAGAGGGAGCTCACTACATACAGATTATACAGCCACCACTAGAGGGAGCTCACTACATACAGATTATACAGCCACCACTAGAGGGAGCTCACTACATACACATTATACAGCCACCACTAGAGGGAGCTCACTACATACAGATTATACAGCCACCACTAGAGGGAGCTCACTACATACAGATTATACAGCCACCACTAGAGGGAGCTCCTACATACAGATTATACAGCCACCACTAGAGAGCTCACTACATACAGATTATACAGCACCACTAGGGGGAGCTCACTACATACAGATTATACAGCCACCACTAGAGGAGCTCACTACATACAGATTATACAGCCACCACTAGAGGGAGCTCACTACATACAGATTATACAGCCACCACTAGAGGGAGCTCACTACATACAGATTATACAGCCACCACTAGAGGAGCTCACTACATACAGATTATACAGCCACCACTAGAGGGAGCTCACTACATACAGATTATACAGCCACCACTAGAGGGAGCTCACTACATACAGATTATACAGCCACCACTAGAGGGAGCTCACTACATACAGATTATACAGCCACCACTAGAGGAGCTCACTACATACAGATTATACAGCCACCACTAGAGGGAGCTCACTACATACAGATTATACAGCCACCACTAGAGGAGCTCACTACATACAGATTATACAGCCACCACTAGAGGAGCTCACTACATACAGATTATACAGCCACCACTAGGGAGCTCACTACATACAGATTATACAGCCACCACTAGAGGAGCTCACTACATACAGATTATACAGCCACCACTAGAGGGAGCTCACTACATACAGATTATACAGCCACCACTAGAGGGAGCTCACTACATACAGATTATACAGCCACCACTAGAGGGAGCTCACTACATACAGATTATACAGTCACCACTAGAGGGAGCTCACTACATACAGATTATACAGCCACCACTAGAGGGAGCTCACTACATACAGATTATACAGCCACCACTAGAGGGAGCTCACTACATACAGATTATACAGCCACCACTAGAGGAGCTCACTACATACAGATTATACAGCCACCACTAGAGGGAGCTCACTACATACAGATTATACAGCCACCACTAGAGGGAGCTCACTACATACAGATTATACAGTCACCACTAGAGGGAGCTCACTACATACAGATAATACAACTACCACTAGAGGAAGCTCACTAAATATAGATTATACAGACACCACTAGGGGGAGCTCACTACATACAGATTATACAGCCACCACTAGGGGAACTCACTACATACAGATTATACAGCCACCACTAGAGGGAGCTCACTACATACAGATTATACAGCCACCACTAGAGGGAGCTCACTACATACAGATTATACAGCCACCACTAGAGGGAGCTCACTACATACAGATTATACAGCCACCACTAGAGGAAGCTTAAAGAAGGGATGTGTAATCCGTGACAAAACCCCTTTCAAAATGTGGTCCTAACCCCAGCATCCCCTGAGAATAAATCTGTATGCAGTAAGCTTCCTCCCTGGTAACAATGAGCAGACTTGGTACTTTTTTTCTTTTCTTCCTAGTGAGGAGAACACTCCTTTGGACTTGGACGATGATGGTGGGCGCACGTTTCTACGTGTCCTGCTCCACCTCACAATGCACGACTACCCCCCACTAGTGTCAGGAGCCCTGCAGCTCCTCTTCCGCCACTTCAGCCAGCGCCAGGAGGTTCTGCAGGCATTTAAACAGGTAGGGAGTTGGTGGAGGAGCCTCCATATCTGTGGTTATGGTCCTGGAGGGTCTTCTGACCGGTAATCTGTGCTCCAAGGTCCAGCTCCTTGTGACCAGCCAAGATGTGGATAACTACAAGCAGATAAAGCAAGACTTGGATCAGCTGAGGTCCATCGTGGAGAAGTCCGAGCTCTGGGTGTACAAGGGGTCGGGTCCAGAAGAAGCTCCGGAGCCGTCGGCTACAGCTGCAGGGGGCAAGGATGTGCGTTTTGTTTGATAATTCCCATAGACTTTCTTTCGCGTCTGTCATGTTGCAGCTGGTGTCAGGCATATTGATCTGCACGCTTGTCCGGCTCTATAACTGGACCCTATGGCGCACTGGTACCGGCAGAACCACTTCAGTTCCTTTCTTTCAATCCCACAGGAGAAATCCAGGACCCCAAAGAAACCAGAGACTACAAGCAGCTACAACTACAGGGTGGTCCGGGAGGTGAGCCATAGACCTGCTGTACTGACCCGATTGTTAACAATATGAATTCGACTCATCCTCGCTGCTTTAACCCTTTAGATCCTCCTACGTCTCAGCAAGCTCTGCGTGCAGGAAAACACGTCGGGCCGGCGAAACCGCAAACAGCAGCAGCGTCTCCTACGGAACATGGGGGCGCACACGGTGGTGCTGGAGCTGCTGCAGATCCCATACGAAAAGGTGGATTAGATTTTCTCTTCGTGACGTTTGTCACTAAAAGCCCGTCAAGAAGATTTATGCAGATTGTCACTCTTTCAGACCGAGGACACGCGGATGCAGGAGATCATGAGAATCGCACACGAGTTCTTGCAGAACTTCTGCGCAGGGAACCAACAGAACCAGACGCTGCTGCACAAACACATCAACCTGTTCCTGACACCTGGGGTACGTGACAGACTATTCGCATTCTAGGGAGCCCAATGTACTTCGGGATTTTTTTTTTTAACTGGTGATCTGTCCTCAGGATAGATCATCAATATCTGATCGGTGGAGGTTCGACACTCGGGACTCCCGCTGATCAGCTGTGAGCGCCGTGGCCTTCTCACTGCTTACCAAGCACAGCGCTGTACATTGTATAGTGGCCGTGCCTGGTATTGCAGCTCATCCCTATTCACTTGTATGGGGCTGAGCTACTTCTAGGGCACATGACTGATGACTGGCTCATACTGATGACCTATTCTGAGGATGGGTCATCAGTAAAAAATCTTGGAAAACCCTTTTAAAGAGATGTGCCGATTGTTGGGGGTGCACAGACTTTCCCCACCTCGTAGTTGGAGCTTGGGCTCTGTCTCTAGTTCATTCTTGTCGCTGCTGGGATTATTCAAACTGGAAGCCGCTCTTCAATATAAGTGACAAAGATGGACATTTCGACACGTGGAACATTGCATGGAGACTAAGTATAAATTTATCCACTTGGTGGCGCTCTGTCTCCTCCATACATAATCCACCTAAGAAATCCGTATCCGGATTTGATCGGCTTTGGAACAGTAAGGGTTCTTTCACACTTGCGTTTTTACTTTCCGGCGTAGAGATCCGTCGTCAGGTCTCTACGCCAAAAAGAAACTGATCAGGATTATCCTAATGCATTCTGAATGGCGAGAAATCCGTTCAGGATGCATCAGGATGTCTTCAGTTCAGTATGTGAAGGTTTCTTAGACGTTGACAAAACCGCGGCATGCTGCGGATTTGTCTCCGTCCAAAAATCCGGAAGACTTGCCGTAATGCCGGCAAGTCTTTAACGCCGGCAAGTGCATTAATCCGGAATTAAGCTAAACGTCGTTTCGGCGCATCGCCAAGTCCGACGTTTAGCTCTGCGCATGCGCAGCAGCAGTTCCGATCGGGGCCCCAGTGTAAGCTGGGGCTCCGATTGGTTACCATGGCAGCCAGGACACTACTGAAGTCCTGGCTGCCATGGTAAGTACTCCGCAGCAGTGTACTTACCTGCGCTGCGACCTCCAGGCGCTCCTTCATGGCGTCACAGGTCCGGGCGGCGCATTGATCTATGCGCCGCAGGGACCTGTGACGTTATGAAGGAGCGCCCGGCGGCCGCAGCGCAGGTAAGTACACTGCTGCGGAGTACCATGGCGGCCAGGACTTCAGTAGTGTCCTGGCTGCCATGGTAACTTGAAAGCATTTCGAAAGCTGATCAGGATCTTCAAATGCTTTCAGGCGACTTGCGAAGTGTGATAGAGGCCTAAGGGTACGGCCACATGGGTCGGTTACGCTGCAGAAATTCCACATATAAAGTAGAAGAAAAATGGATGAGACTTTTCTTTCTTACATTTTCACGTGCTGTGGACAGAATCTTCACCCATCAGAATCCACACGTGATACGTGGCGCACATTTTACATTCATAGCATGTTCGTTTTCACTGTGAATTTCATGGCATGCAGAGGGTGAAACCAAAGCCAGATCCAGTTTTGTGACCGTGTCCTAAAGGGGTTTCTGGCTTGATGGAAATTACATTTAATCACTCCATAAATAAAAAGTTTACAACTTTTATAATATTCCTTGATTTAACTGCTCAACCATGTTAAGATCTGCTTGCTTTCAGTGAATGAGAACACTCCTGTGTCCATTCAGAGGCTGTAAACCTGTACATGGCTAGTTCTGCTCTCAGCTGAGAAGTGGATGCAGTTGTTTGTCTGGACTCCAGACTGATACATTGTAGCTGCTTTGTGTAGCATTATCTAGATTGGATGCACTTGCATCCTCTTCCCTGCCTAGCTCTGTATGGGTTTACTGCCTCTGAATGGAAACCGTAGTGCGCTCATTAAGGGCTCATTCTCACGAACATGTATTTTTTAAATTTTTTCCATGTACGTTCTGTGTTATGTGCGGCCTGTATGCAGAACCATTCACTTCAATGGGGCTGCAAAAAAAACCTGAAATGACTCTGTGTGCATTCAGTTTCCGTATGTCTGCATGGCCGTTCCCCAAAAAATAGAACCTTATATTGTCCACATAACGGACAAGGATAGGACTGTTCTAGGGGCCAGCCGTTCTTTTCCACAAAATTTGGAATGCACACATTCGGTATTGGTGTTTTGCGGATGTGCAAAACAACAATGGTCGTGTGCATAAGCCCTTACTGAAAGCAAGTAGAGATGTTTAAAATGGGCACAAAGTGGGAAATTTATCAAAATTGGTGTAAAGGAAAATTGTCTCCAATCGGATTCCACCTTTCGTTTCGCAAAAACTCTGAAAAATGAAAGGTGGACTTATTTTTTTTTGATAAATATCCCCCAAAGTCTACAGCGAAGTTGCAGAACTTTGATTTTCATTAAACTGCAGCGTCGTCCAGGCGTTTCCTGCATAATCCGGTTTGGCTCGGTTACTTTGTAGCCCAGGCGCCATGTTTGATTTGGCGCCCGCTGCAGATCCGTCGCACGTCTGTTGATCTGGTCTCTTCTCCTGGGGTTGCAGATTTTGGAAGCGGTCACCATGCAGCACATCTTCATGAATAACTTCCAGCTGTGCAGCGAGATTAACGAGCGCGTCGTCCAGCACTTCGCTCACTGCATCGAGACGCACGGACGCAGCGTTCAGTACATCAAGTTTCTGCAGACGATCGTGAAGGCTGAAGGCCGGTTCATTAAGAAGTGCCAGGATATAGTGATGGCGGAGGTGAGCCTTGGCAGCCGTCACCTGCTCTGGACTTCATCCTCCCTGACAGTCGGACACAATCGTCTCGCTTTGTCTCCTGCAGCTGGTGAACTCCGGTGAGGACGTCCTGGTCTTCTACAATGACCGGGCGTCGTTCCAAACTCTGGTGCAGATGATGCGTTCTGAGAGGGAGAGAATGGATGAGAACAGTCCTCTGATGTATCACATCCACCTGGTGGAGCTCCTGGCCGTGTGCACCGAAGGCAAGAACGTCTACACCGAGATCAAGTGCAACTCTCTGCTCCCACTGGATGACATTGTCCGGGTGGTCACTCATGAAGATTGCATCCCGGAGGTAAGCCTGGATCCACGGAAGGTGCCTGCTGTCTGCCCGGGGGAGACTCTTAAAGGGGCTCTCCACCTAGCCTTGTGTGAGTGTGGTCCTGGCAAGCTTCCCATTCAGTACCAGTTCATCCTGACAGGCTGGTTGCTAGGGAAGAGCTACCTGGCAACAACATTAAAAACTCTACAGCTGCTACAATGTATCCCCAGCGACCAGTCAGATTAGACGCTCCTGTGCTGCCAGCAGAATGCAGCTTACCAAATTTAAATTATTATATTTTTTTCCTGCTCCCAGGTAAAGATCGCCTACATCAACTTCCTGAATCACTGCTACGTCGATACAGAAGTGGAAATGAAGGAGATTTACACCAGTAACCACATGTGGAAACTGTTTGAGAATTTCCTGGTTGACATCTGCAGGGTGAGGAGTCTCGCCTGCACCCATTCCCCTTCCCTCTGGACTTTTCATTCTGGTCTTTGGCTGGTGCTCGCAGTTGTCAGCCATCATTCTCATTTGAGGCTTTATCCTGTAGGTTTGCAACAGCACCAGTGACCGGAAGCACGCGGACCTAGTGCTGGAGCGATATGTGACGGAGACGGTGATGAGCATCGTTAACACCTTCTTCAGCTCCCCTTTCTCCGACCAGAGCACCACGCTGCAGGTACACGAGGGGGGAAGGAGATTTCACCTGTTCTGCTCACTGTCTGCAGTGCCTTATGTGCAGTGACACCTGCTGGAGGAATTGTGTAACTGCACTCCTGGATCAGAAATGATACAATGAAGCGCCCCACTATGTGTGGGGGCGCCTGTGACTCGTGCCATTAATGCCCTAAGCCTAATACATTATAATATTGTATATAGTTCATTTATTCATCATCATATATTGACAATTTATTTAACAAAGCACAGTGTGTTTTGTTCACCATTGTCAAGATCTTGGTTTGCTGTCAGTGAATGAGGGCATTCTTGTTTTCTGTGGACTAAACTGCCTAAGCTCCAGATGATACATTGTAAGAATTTATCGGGAAACTGAGATTTGTACTGCATGGTGTTTTACAGCACAGAGGATTGTTCAAACTGGATGCAAAAGTAACAAACCCTCAGCTGTAGAAAACGCTAGATCAGGGCAGGTTTTCAGCCCTTGAATAATCAGGAATGTTCCATTCACTGACTGGCGTGGAAAGGAAACATTTAGGCCTCTTTCACACAGGCGTCACTTTTGATGCCCGGACAAGAGGCGGGTGCGTTGCGGGAAAAAGCGTTTTTCACGCGCGTGGGAAAAATCGGCATGTTTGGTACCCAGACCCGAACCCGGACTTCATCACTGAAGTTGTTTCGGGTTGAGTATTCTGTATATTTTATTATTTTCCCTTATAACATGATTATAAAGGAAATTACTAGCATTCTCAATAGAGAATGCAAAGTAAAAAGGGCAATAGAGGGTTAAAAATAATAAAAAAATAAACTCGCCTCTTCCATCTGATCGTGTAGCTGCCGGTCTCCTGTTCTGTATTCAGCTAGGTGGGGGGTGAAGGACCTTCAGTGATGTCACTGGGTCACATGGTCCAATCACCAGCTTCCATCATGGAAGCTTGTGATTGGACCATGTGACCCAGTGACATCACTGAAGGTCCTTCATCCCCCTCCTGCTGAAGACAGAACAGAACACCGGCAGCTACGCGATCAGATGGAAGAGGTGAGTTTATTTTTTAATTTTTAACCCCCTATTGCCCTTTTTACTTTGCCATTTTCTTTTTTAACTATGTTAAAAGGGAAAATAATAAAGATCGGGTCCCGATCGTCTCCTAGCTACCATGCGGGAAAATCGCACCGCATCCGCACCTGCACTTGTTCCCGGATACAATGAGTTTTTCCTGCAGCCCCATTCACTTCTATGGGGCCTGCGTTGCGTGAAAAAACGCTGAATATAGAGCATGCTGCGATTTTCGCGCAACGCAGAAGTGATGCGTGAAAATCACCGCTCATGTGCACAGCCCCATAGAAGTGAATGGGTCCGGATTCAGTGCGGTTGCAATGCGTCCTCCTCACGGATTGCACCCGCGTGGAAATCAAGCCCGTGTGAAAGGGGCCTTAAAGTGAGTTTCAAACCCTGAACAGATTAGGCTTTATTTCTGTGCCGTGAGGACTTTTTAAAGGTATTTTGTCAGTTTTCGGATCAGTACTTGTTGAGCTCTTGGTTCCTGTGAGCGTTTTCGTCAGTTTTCTAATGGAGGTTTTTTTGCTGCAGGCCTTAATGCTCGAAAAACTGAAGCAGGTAAATAGGTGGCGGGTCACCAGGTGCATTGTGGGTGTTTCACGTTGGGTTTATACTGACACCTCTGTAATATTATTATGGGAAGGTTTCACGTGGCGCACAGGCTGAGCAGCGGTCCTTGTATTTGCCGTTGATGAATATTATACTTTTAACCCTTACTTTGCTGCTGGCTGTTCCCGCAGACCCGGCAGCCGGTGTTTGTCCAGCTCCTGCAGGCCGTCTTCAGGGTCTATCACTGTAGCTGGCTCCTTCCCTCCCAGAAGGCATCGGTGGAGAGCTGCATTCGGGTGTTGTCAGATGTCGGTAAGCGGAGGTGGGGGTCTCGCTGTGAGGTTTTGGTAACGAGGCGGTCAGTGGTTGCCGGTGACCGCTGGGAGTGGAGTTTGGGTGTTAGTTATTTTCTCCGTATTTCCTTGCAGCGAAGAGCCGCGCCATAGCCATCCCTGTAGACCTCGACAGTCAGGTGAACAACTTATTCCTGAAGAGTCATAACATTGTGCAGAAGACGGCCATGAACTGGCGCATGTCCGTGCGAAACGCGACCCGGCGGGACTCTGTGCTGACTGCTTCACGGGACTATCGCAACATCATTGAGCGGCTGCAGGTGGGAAATGGAAGCTGTGACGCAAGACTATAATGGCGCATCCGTTCTGTTGTATTGTGACTCAGTTCCTTTCCTTCCACTTGGGTGACATCCACCCTAAAAGGGGAGGAGTGAGGCTCATAAATGACCAGATCGAATCCTCCCTCAATGTCATTTAGTTGGGTACATTTTTTGGTTGGCGTTATGGCGGGCGGATCATTGCTGTTTTGAACAGCAGAGACCCACGGCTAATTACTGCGACAGGCAATAATGCCGATCGCGGGAATTAAAGCCTTTTTAGATGCCGTGATCAAGGGAGCTCGCACTTCCGGGCTTCTCAGGCTACTTTCACACTTGCGTTGTGAGAATCCGGCAGGAAGTTCCGTCGCCGCAAATGCCCGCCGGATCCGTCATACCGCGTAAAAACTGAAAGCATTTGGAGACGGATCCGTCTCACAAATGCATTGCAAGTGCGGATCCGTCTTTCCACCTGTCATGCAGATAGACGTATCCGTCTTGTATTTTTTTTACAGTTTTTTAAGGGTCTGCGAATGCGCAGACCGGAAGAACGAATCTGTCCTTCAGGTATTACATTAGTGCCGGATCCGGAATTTCAGGACGGAGATAAAACCGCAGCCTGCTGCTTTATTATCTCCGTCCTGAAATGTCAAAAAGACTGAACTGAAGACATCCTGATGCATCCTGAACGGATTTCTCTCCATTCAGAATGCATTGGGATGTGACTGATCAGTTCTTTTCCGGTATTGAGCCCCGACAACGGAACTCGATGCTGGAAAAGAAAAACGCCTGTGTGAAAGTGCCCTTACCGGTTTCCTCTGCGGCCAATGAGGATGCCGGTAAGTGATTTAAATGCACTAGAGACCCAGGGCATCTAAGCAGCAGGTGGCGGGCCAACATAAGAAATGAGCAATTCTGACATTTTAAATGGATGTAAAAAAATCCATGAATGTTTAGAATAAAAAAATTATTTTTGAGCCGACACCGAAAGTAAAAAAAAAAAGTTAAATATAAATCAACCCTTTCCGTATAATAAAAAAATAACAAATATAAACATCATGGGTATCGCCATGACCGAAAACTCCTGTACTATTAAAAATTTTCCAATATGGTGTAACGGAAAAAAGGGGTCAAAATGGCCAATGTGCCATTTTTACATAGCTTCTATTACCCCAAAAAAAGTAATAAAATGTGATCAAGAAGTCGCGCACTCCAATGGTATCAATAATTAGAGATTATCCCACAAACATTTTTTTATTTATTTTTTTTTTATTTCAAAGTTTACATTTATTTTTACACTATTTATTTAAACACTATTTATTTTTTTACATAAAAACCTATACGTGTGTGGTATCGTAATCGTACGGACCCAGAGAATGAAGGACATGGGTCAGTTTTGCTGCAAATGGAGCAAAACCTGTAAAACGGTGGAGGAATTGGGTTTTTTATTTTTTTATTTTTTTCCAATTCCACCCTATTTGGAATTTTTTTTTTTCTGGCTTCTCACTACGTTGTATGGTATTTTTTTTTAAATGGTGGCATTAGAAAGTACAACTTGTCCTGCTCTCTTGCTACTATGTGAACTGAAAGATAAGAAAGTTATGGCTCAAGGAAGATAGGGAAGAAAAATGAAACCGCAAAAAGGAAATCCGGTATCCAAAGGGTTAACTCTGCTTCTCCCTCTCGGTGGGTGAAGCAGTGACTACTTTGACCCCCCCCCCCCCCCCCCTTATAATGGCGGGATCTGTATTGTACAGTGAGTAAATCTTATTTATGTCCTCCTAACTAGTATCGGGGGGTGCGTATTTTTGGTGGGCTTGGTTTCCGCTCCCTCGTTCCGGTTGCTCAGGCCTCTGCGTTATGTGGGCCTGTGATCCGTGTAACGGCGTCTCGTCCTCCTCTCAGGACATCGTCTCGTCTCTGGAGGACCGGCTGCGTCCGTTGGTTCAGGCTGAACTTTCAGTCCTTGTGGATGTTTTGCACCGACCAGAGCTTCTGTTCCCCGAAAACACAGACGCCCGCAAGAAGTGTGAGAGCGGACAGTTCATCTGCAAGTGAGTGACGGTCTTATTTTTTTTAAATTCTGAATTTATTCACTTTTTGGGTAAATTACATTTTCGCTACTGATTGATGCAAAACATTAATGCTAAAGTGGAAAGTAACAAAGGTGCTGACACTAGAGGGCAGTCTGGGGGGGGGGGGGGTGAATAGTTTTGCATCCAGTTATTTTGTAGCTCTGTTTTGTAATTCTCAGTTTGAATTGCAGAGACACATTTTCTACCGGTCTCCGTTTTAATATTTATGTATATTTCCCTTTCTTCTAAGGTTAATTCGGCACACCAAACAACTTCTGGAAGAAAATGAGGAGAAGCTTTGCATCAAGGTCCTGCAGACACTGAGGGAGATGATGGCAAAAGATCGTGGTTATGGAGACAAGGTAGGAAGATTCTCAGAAGCGGCCACGGACGAGGAGTATGGTGTTCTCCTCTGCAGTACCGAATACGGCCACTGGGTGGCAGTGCTGCATTGTCTCAGGCTAAAACCAGCTGCCGTCCTGTTCTAATGGTGATCGCTGGAAACTTTCTGAAGTTTTTATTTTTTTTAGGTGACTTGCTGCTTTCTGACAACTTGTAATTGTAAATTACAGTTTTTATATCCTGATGCAGCCAATGTCTGTTACAGCCTCCTCTCATTGGACAGACAGTGGTTATCGAACTACAAGTTCACGCTTTCTCTGCCAGCTTTGAAGGGGTGACAGCGCCTCCTCTGTCTGTAGGATGTGTCTGGTATTGCAGCTGAGCTCTGAAGTGACTGGGGCTGCACTGCAATACCACTGACATCCTGTGGAGAGATGTGGCGCTGACTGTATTTGGAATAAAACACTTTTTTTTTTCCTTTGGAAATCCCTTTAAGCATGCAGGGTATGCTGGGACCTGCAGTTCAACAACCAGGCTGCTGGCTTAAGCCTATTTTTGTGACTGCGAGGCGGCCTAATCGCTTGCTCTTTGTTCTCTTGCAGCTTATAACCGTTGAAGCGCTGGAAAGTTCTGAGGTTTTCACTAGTCTGTCCTTTTCTGCCCCCGTCTCCCACTTACCCCCATGTCTCCTCCCGGGGGCCGCTGACTTGTGAAGCTTCATCATTAATCGGGAGATTAAGCTGTCACGGTCTGAGGTCGCCGGGTCCTGTGATGTGTCGTCTGCACTCGTGCTGTGTTGTCAGGAGAATTGTATGTGTCGTCCGCCCCGCCCCCCTTGTATTTTTGGTGAATTTAGAGGAATGAGCTCAAATTAAACTGCTGAACAGTCTCCAGTCCATGAACTCCGGCCTCCTACCTGCAGCCGCATCTTCCATGACGCGTTATAATGTTACAGCTGAAAACCTAAAATAAACCACAATGTAACAACCTGAAAAATAGGACGCTGTCAGGTGGGGTCTGACCCTAAAGGGATGAACCCTCTGTTTTTAGGGTGGCCTGTTGGGTACTTGTAATACACACCGCTCGCTGGGGGCCACACTTTTGGCTTTGAAGGGGAAGGTCACCCGTGGATCTGGTCTTCAGGTGTCTACGCATGAACGCAGCATCCCATTAGGTTAGAGGGCCCCGTGCTGGGATTTGTAGCCCCCCCCCCCCCCTATGGTTAGTTTAGCAGGACCCCACTATTTCCATCCTGTCCGTTGACATCTTGCTCATCTTCTTGGACCCTGAACCAGCAGGGACTAGGACCTTGTAGTTAAAGGGGTCATTTCACAAACTGTATTCATTTAAAAAGCTCTATTAATTTCATCCGAATTATTGCAATGCACGTGTAATGGAAGGATATGCGTTTTTTTTATCTCTGGTCCCCAATCTCCTGCTTTCAGTGGTGGACAGACGTGCTCAGCACCTTCCCTGCCCTCGGTCCTCTCATAATAAAGCGGCTTAAACGCCTTTTGTTCATTTGTCGCTGCTTCCAAATTCATAGAAATCTGTAGGTTCTTCTATAGACGGTGGAGAAGAAAATGATGGGGGCGTTACATACCGTATGCGTCTCTGGGGCTACTGTTTTTCTATGGAAGGGAAGAAGGGGTTGCATTACATTCTGGGAGATGCAGGTGTTTGAGCTGCTGCCCACCCACAGAAAGGGAAGAACGCCCTTCAGATATGAGTAAAATGAAGTCTTCTGTGGGATGACCCCCTTAAGTGACCCTTAGACCTTGTGATTCATCCGTTGTAAATCGGTCTCTTCTCGGGAAGCCTTTGAGACCTGTGGACGTTGTGATGCTGCCAGTAGGTCGTCGTTGTTGTAGGTGACTCATGGATTTGATGTTTGCTGTCTAGGATACGGTTATATTACACTGGGTGGCGAAACCCATGAGATTACACCAAACTGCCTACAGGCTGATGTCCCTGCTGATTCTACTCCCCCTCCCCATTATAAAGAGCAATTGTATAGCAACTCGATGGGCTTGAACAGGTGATCACCACCGATCTCCTTGGTTCTGTTGATGGGGCCCCTAGTGGAGAACCATAGTTAATGCTACTTCACCCCCTCTCTACTTGCAGCTCTGGTCCAAACAGTTGAGACCTGGCTGACAGTCTGGTTCCCGGGGATACAATGTCTCTAGATGACCCCAGTCATGGTTGGCAGTGTCTGGGGGCAGGAGGCTCCTCGGGACTTAGAGCTGCTCAGTGCATAAGGTTTTTCTCATCAAAAATCGGAAAGTATATTTTCAAGGGCGGCTGAGACCCCGGACACTTCACCTCCATATTGTGTTACAGCAGCGAAGACGATCTTCTCCGATTTACTGCCTGTAATATCCAAGACGACTGTCCTTGTACAAGCAGTTTAATTTCAGATAATGAAACAAACTCGTTACAATCTAACATTCCTTCAAATGTGTGAAATATCCCCCCCCCCATGTCATTTCCTCCCAAGTTACATCATTGACCTAAAAACCCGATTAGTAACTCATCATCCGCTAAATGTGTCGGCTATGGAAATTCAAAGAGCAATCCCAGTCCAATCTGCAAATTCCTCTACCTGTTTTGATCCATCATCTAGTACATGGCAGTATTATAGTAGTTATATTCTTGTACATAGGAGCAGTGATATAGTAGTTATATTCTTGTACATAGGAGCAGTATTATAGTAGTTATATTCTTGTACATAGGAGCAGTATTATAGTAGTTATATTCTTGTACATAGGAGCAGTATTATAGTAGTTATATTCTTGTACATAGGAGCAGTATTATAGTAGTTATATTATTGTACATAGGAGCAGTATTATAGTAGTTATATTCTTGTACATAGGAGGCAGTATTATAGTAGTTATATTCTTGTACATAAGAGGCAGTATTATACAAGTTATATTCTTGTACATAAGAGGCAGTATTATACAAGTTATATTCTTGTAAATAGGAAGCAGTATTATAGTAGTTATATTCTTGTACATAGGGGCAGTATTATAGTAGTTATATTCTTGTACATAGGGGCAGTATTATAGTAGTTATATTCTTGTACATAGGGGCAGTATTATAGTAGTTATATTCTTGTACATAAGAGGCAGTATTATAGTAGTTCTATTCTTGTACATAGGAGCAGTATTATAGTAGTTATATTCTTGTATATAGGAGGCAGTATTATAGCAGTTATATTCTGGAACATAGGAGGCAGTATTAAAGTAGTTATATTCTTGTACATAGGAGCAGTATTATAGTAGTTATATTCTTGTACATAGGGGCAGTATTATAGTAGTTATATTCTTGTACATAGGAGCAGTATTATAGTAGTTATATTCTTCTACATAGGCAGTATTATAGTAGTTATATTCTTGTACAAGGGAGCAGTATTATAGTAGTTATATTGTACATGGGAGCAGTATTATAGTAGTTATATTCTTGTACATAGGAGCAGTATTATAGTAGTTATATTCTTGTACATAGGAGCAGTATTATAGTAGTTATATTCTTGTACATAGGAGCAGTATTATAGTAGTTATATTCTTGTACATAGGGAGCAGTATTATAGTAGTTATATTCTTGTACATAGGAGCAGTATTATAGTAGTTATATTCTTGTACATAGGAGCAGTATTATAGTAGTTATATTCTTGTACATAGGAGGCAGTATTATAGTAGTTATATTCTTGTACATAGGAGGCAGTATTATAGTAGTTATATTCTTGTACATAGGAGGCAGTATTATAGTAGTTATATTCTTGTACATAGGAGCAGTATTATAGTAGTTATATTCTTGTACATAGGAAGCAGTATTATAGTAGTTATATTCTTGTACATAGGAGGCAGTATTATAGTAGTTATATTCTTGTACATAGGAGCAGTATTATAGTAGTTATATTCTTGTACATAGGGGCAGTATTATAGTAGTTATATTCTTGTACATAGGAGGCAGTATTATAGTAGTTATATTCTTGTACATAGGAGCAGTATTATAGTAGTTATATTCTTGTATATAGGAGGCAGTATTATAGCAGTTATATTCTTGTACATAGGAGGCAGTATTATAAGTAGTTATATTCTTGTACATAGGAGCAGTATTATAGTAGTTATATTCTTGTACATAGGGGCAGTATTATAGTAGTTATATTCTTGTACATAGGAGCAGTATTATAGTAGTTATATTCTTCTACATAGGCAGTATTATAGTAGTTATATTCTTGTACAAGGGAGCAGTATTATAGTAGTTATATTGTACATGGGAGCAGTATTATAGTAGTTATATTCTTGTACATAGGAGCAGTATTATAGTAGTTATATTCCTGTACATAGGAGCAGTATTATAGTAATTATATTCTTGTACATAGGAGCAGTATTATAGTAGTTATATTCTTGTTCATAGGAGGCAGTATTATAGTAGTTATATTCCTGTACATAGGAGCAGTATTATAGTAGTTATATTCTTGTACATAGGAGCAGTATTATAGTAGTTATATTCTTGTACATAGGAGCAGTATTATAGTAGTTATATTCTTGTACATAGGAGCAGTATTATAGTAGATATATTCTTGTAAATAGGAAGCAGTATTATAGTAGTTATATTCTTGTACATAGGGGCAGTATTATAGTAGTTATATTCTTGTACATAGGGGCAGTATTATAGTAGTTATATTCTTGTACATAGGAGGCAGTATTATAGTAGTTATAGTCTTGTACATAGGAGGCAGTATTATAGTAGTTATAGTCTTGTACATAGGAGGCAGTATTGTAGTAGTTATATTCTTGTACATAGGGGGCAGTATTGTAGTAGTTATATTCTTTTACATAGGAGGCAGTATTATAGTAGTTATATTCTTGTAGATAGGAGGCAGTATTATAGTAGGTATATTCTTGTACATATGTGCAGTATTATAGTAGTTATATTCTTGTACATAGGAGGCAGTATTATAGTAGTTATATTCTTGTATAAAAGAGGCAGTATTATAGTAGTTATATTCTTGTATATAGGAGCAGTATTATAGCAGTTATATTCTTGTACATAGGAGGCAGTATTATAGTAGTTATATTCTTGTACATAGGAGGCAGTATTATAGTAGTTATATTCCTGTACATGGGAGGCAGTATTATAGTAGTTATATTCTTGTACATAGGAGGCAGTATTATAGTAGTTATATTCCTGTACATGGGAGGCAGTATTATAGTAGTTATATTCTTGTACATAGGAGGCAGTATTGTAGGAGTTGATAGTGACTGGAATTGCCCTTTCAATGTATCCTGTGTATCCTCTGCACTCTACAGTTGACTTGTTTGAAGGGAACCCGGGGTGTCCTACTTTAGTATCTCGGTGTCTCCAGTTCTCACCATGTGGTCTTGGAGCAGATCTGGTGACCGGGAGCCCCTATCAGCACATTCAAAACTGTCATCCTGCGTGATCTGGCCGGGCTCAGAGGCGTAGATCAGACGTTTTTTAGCCCCTGTCTGTTTTTAGACGTCCATCAGGGTGGATTCAAATGTCAGGACAGGTGTGAATAAATATAGGACGGAACTTCAGGCCATTTACAGGGAGATATTTGCGCCGTGCAACTTTCACAGGAGATTAAACTTTATGGGAAGTTCCAGTGAATTATTATTTCTTTTTTTAAATATTCCGAAGTCAGAATATCCTCCAAGGCTTCTGACCATGGTTTGCATCCGGTTTCCCAAGATTAATGTGTGTTTTTTATTTTCCCCTTTGGTTAATGGAGTTGAACTTGAGTTCACGTTCCCCTGGGCAGAGAACACTTGGCACAGTCGTGACCGTGGGTTGTAAATGGTAACGCATTACCCAGGGGCCTAATATGTAACGTCTCCTAATGTTGATGTGCCCAGGAAAATCCAATCCTTTCTAGTTAATGGCTGTAAAGAGGGGAAATGAGACCTCCTGTGGCTTCCTTTTTATTAAGAAAAAGCTGCAAGTTGTTTTTCTTAAAGGGCCAGTATTTTTTATTTATTTTTTTTTAAATATTTTATTTTTTATTTTTTTATTTATAGATTGCAAGTGCTTATCGGTGAAGGTTCACCCTCCTGTCAGCGCTGCACACGTGTTTGCTGCTTCATTGCACTTTTTATGTCACTGATTCCTAGTAAATATTGCTTCACCTTCCCTTGTACAAAGTCGGACAGAGAGGAATGTCCGCAGAGGGCACGCGTCAAAAATCTGTGAGGGCAGATCATCAACCGATAACTAATCAGGGAGACTAGAGGCACTTCTTTATATCGCTCCAGTTTTGTCGAAATTGTAATCGCCTTACACTGGCTTGACATAGAAGAGCTGGTTTCTGTACGTGGAGCGAGGGTTTACAGCCTTGAGGATCTCCGTATTCCTGTTTCATCCCAGGAGGCTCTTGTTGCTTCTATTCCACTCCAGTCCCTAAACGCAGCAGCCTCTCGCTGGCAAATCACCTCCTGCCAAAGCAAATCCACTCTTTCCCCAGTCCCCTCTGTCCGATGCTGCTTTACATCATGTCTTCTACTCTAGTCACATCCAGAGCTGCATTCAGACTTCTGCTACTTGACCATGAAAATGACTGCCACTCTGAGAGCTCATAATGCACTGCTTATAGGTAGTGGGCGACTAGACTGATTGTGAATGCAGCTCTGGCTGTGACTAGAGACTGAGAAGTCTAATCTGCATGAGTGGAGGTTCCCTCCTAGTGGCACAGCCTTGACCCGGGCCGCCATGGTCTCCCTCTGCCATCATGGCCGTGCAGCGCTGCCACCTTCTCGCTGTGTCTGATGTTGTGCCAGACATGAGCCTTTTTCTGGAGCCTGATGCATCGCTGTGACCTTCAGAGCAAATTCCCAATGGACACCTAGCCCTTTAGAGGGGGTTGTCAGGGGAGCGACCAGGCGACTGGTTCCATCGTTCTGATGGGTCACAAACTTGTTGCAACAACCTGACAAGTCGGCTTAGTCATTCAGGATTCTAGTAAAGCTGGGTCAGTGAAAAATATATATGTGTGTGTGTGTGTGTGTATATGTATATATTTATCTATCCAGCACATTCTTATAGCTCCTATGCTGATGGGAGTTGTAGTTGGCCCCTTGCCACTCCTATTCCCAGCGTCCTCTACTGATGGGAGTTGTAGCTGGCCCCTTGCCACTCCTATTCTCAGCGTCCTCTGCTGCTGGGAGTTGTAGCTGGCCCCTTGCCACTCCTATTCTCAGCGTTCTCTGCTGATGGGAGTTGTAGCTGGCCCCTTTCCACTCCTATTCTCAGTGTCCTCTGCTGATGGGAGTTGTAGCTGGCCCCTTTCCACTCCTATTCCCAGCGTCCTCTGCTGATGGGAGTTGTAGCTGGCCCCTTTCCACTCCTATTCTCAGTGTCCTCTGCTGATGGGAGTTGTAGCTGGCCCCTTTCCACTCCTATTCCCAGCGTCCTCTGCTGATGGGAGTTGTAGCTGGCCCCTTTCCACTCCTATTCTCAGTGTCCTCTGCTGATGGGAGTTGTAGCTGGCCCCTTTCCACTCCTATTCTCAGTGTCCTCTGCTGATGGGAGTTGTAGCTGGCCCCTTTCCACTCCTATTCCCAGCGTCCTCTGCTGATGGGAGTTGTAGCTGGCCCCTTGCCACTCCTATTCCCAGCGTCCTCTGCTGATGGGAGTTGTAGCTGGCCCCTTGCCACCAGGGAGACGTGCAGCCTTGTTCCGGTGGTGAAACCTCGCTTGGCACAGAGGCCGTGTCTACCCACGGCTGATCCCTCAGAGGTCCAGATGTTCCTTTCCCACCCTCTTCTGTGGAAGGGACTTTCCTGCTGATTCACTGATCTGGTGCGAGTGGGAGGTTAACCCCTTCCCCGCTGTGCTGCTATTTCATCCCCCCCCCCGTCATTATGGAGCATCCTAATAAAAGGAGAGATGGAAGCAGCAAATGATTTAAAAATCCATTATCCCCCTGGTGGCTGCGGTTGGCACCGCCGGCACCCGCCCATCCTTTGCCTGCACTCCTGCTATCTGGCAAGGCTCCTAATTCTTCAAGTCAAGTGTTAAATACTCGGCTGTCCCAAGGAACTTGGGGCACAGAGATGGGATGTTTTTTGCAAGGATGGGTCTCCTTTATCCTCCTCTCCTGGTGATCGCCTTTGTCATGGTCGCCCTCTTGCGTCACGGCTCGCATTCCTGTCTCATCCCATGCCGTACCAGATTTGCAGTAAAATCCTGTGTCCAGGTTGCCCCACACCCTCCGATAGCAGGGGATTTCCAAAATCATTCGCCCTCTGATTGCTTCATCATTCCCCGAGATGTTCAACTTCTTGTGGTTTGACTCAATTACTGACCCGATTCTCCACCCAAATCTAATTTTAGAAAAAAATCTGATTAAGGGCTCATGCACAGGGGCGCAGCCAATTTTGTGGTCGACAACGCGGATACAGTCTGTGTACCTTTTGCGGAACGAAACTTCTGGCCTATGACGGAACAGTCCTATCCTTTTCCGTAATGCGGACGAGTATAGGATATGTTCTATATTTTTGCGGGTGCCACGGGACTGACAAAAAATATGGATTGGATGCAGACAAAAAATCAGTTTGTGCCTGACCCCAATACTGCAGCCTGAGATGAGCGATGACACCGGGTGAGTGCTGCCCTCCCCCAGGAGTCCTGTCTGACAATCTGTGGTTGTTACAATGTATCGGTCAGTCTTTTGCATGCATTGTCAGTTTCTGCACCCTAGTAAGCAGGTAATTCTGCAGCATGACCATTGAGGGGAAGGGAAAGAAGACTCGACAGGGGTTCAGAACAAGCCTCCATATATGCTAAACAAGGGAGCCCATCTACATAGCCTTTTGGGGCAACATGGGCGCCATGGAGGGGACCTGCTCTGTCCAGACTATTTAAATGAATAGGTTTCATGCTCAGGGACTCGGACTGAGTGCACTGGATTACAGGTGAATTTCCCATCTTGAGCCTTGTACCCCGGACCCCTCCCAGTTTGCCTCCATCTCCACGTCCTCCCATCTCTGTAGGGTTCTCCAGGTATCTTACATCTGATCTCTGCCCAGTCACAGGACTCTGGCCAGGCCCAGCCTCTGAGGCAGCTGCAGGATATCAGGCGGGTATGTATGGCCGTCGACCTGTTGGTCCCTAGTTTGGTGGTCGTCCTGTCCATTCTTGTTGATGTCTTGCTGTGGTGTTTAGATGGCTCTTCTAGGATCTTTGTCAGATTTGGGCTTGTTGACTTCTTGTACCCCATATCTAGGAGTGCGTCTTGGTCTGTGCACCCTTTGTTGACCGTTCTGCGGACGACTATTGGACTGGAACCCGGCGGCCTGCACAATTTGTAGGGTCCTGTACATGCCTCTTCTGGGCAAGCATTGACTGCCATGTCTTCCAACAGGGTGAAGCTCTACGGGTGATTTTGGTAAACCGTTACTATGGGAATGTCAGGCATGGCGGAAGACGGGAGAGTCTCACCAGCTATGGGAATGTTCCTGGAGGTGGTGGAAAATCTGGCAGTGGAGGTAAGTGGGGGTTATGTTTAGTGATAAATGTGACTGGCTTTGGTTTGTTCTCCCTGAACCGCATGCCTCCTGTAGCCTCCGTAGGATTGGTGACCCTAAGCCGAGGGGAGATGAGTTTGGCTGATGTTCAGTGTCATCTGGATAAAGAAGGGGCATCGGATCTGGTGATTGACCTAATCATGAATGCTACCAGTGACCGGGTCTTCCACGAGAGCATCCTCCTTGCGATAGCCCTGCTCGAGGGAGGCAACACCACTATTCAGGTTAGACAGGACCTTGCGTCGCTTCTATCTGGCATGTTTGATCTAATAACTTGCACTCCATTCACCTCCAGAGCTGCGTTCTTTGCTGGTTTCCTTCTGGCTGATCTCGGGCTTCCCCCGCGCTGGTTCTAGGCTTGTGCAGGACTTGCTCTGTCGCCCCCTGCTGGTTCACTATATGTACCGTAAATTTATACGGTCGTGAAGTCGACTAAGAATGCAGCTCTGGATGTGAATGCTATAAAACTATTTCCATGCATCACGTTATCAACTTGAGAAACGAGACTAAAACTTAGCGGGTCTCTTCCCGTAGCAGCGCTACAAGTGAAGAGCAGAGCTGCACCACTGAAATCCTCTCATCCATGATGTGCCGCTACCTGGCTGCTGTAATCCTGGAAGCAACATGTCATTGAAACACTTGGGGCCAGTGTCGTCCTATAAGTGCCAGAAGTTCTATTATGAACCCGCAGGCTACAATGTAACATCTGTGATTGTAACAAATGTTTTATTTCTCTAAAAGCAAAAGTTCTCATGGTTCCGAGGGTCCCAGCGAGGGGGGGCCGGGTGGATAGGTGTGTGCACGCTCGGCGGGCAGCAGCAGGAGGTTACATAAGGGCTATTTATATCGGCTGGCTGCAGGCAGGAGATTTAATGAGCTGCTGGCCTCATTCTCTCCCTGTGTCAGGCTGTGCTGCGTGCGTCAGCGAGCTGCAGACGGGAACAGAGGCAGTTTCCATGGCTACGGTTATCCCCCTGGAGATCCTGGCAGCTTTGGATTTTCTGTTCCCGTTTTATAGAGGTGTCTGGTATATTCCCTTCACCCTCCGAGCAGCGCCTCACTTCACTATATTTATAGGCTTTCCCACCCCAAGTGCATCCCACAGGCACTTTTTAAAGGAGGAGGAGGAGGGGGCGTTTGAAGAAGGCTTGAAAGTCGTATGATAAGTTTTTGCAACTTTTTGAAAGACCCTTGCTTGCTGTCCGTAAATAGAAACATGCACTTTTGCATCCAGAAGCTGAAAACCTGTCGGGCCCCAATGGTTTTTCATTTGCTACCGTTGTACTGACTCCAGGCCCTGGCTGTTTTACATTTTACTTACGCTGATACAAAGTATCCTAGAGAGATTTGGGGTGCGGTGTCTAGGATTGTCTAGACCAGGCATGTCCAAACTCTGGCCCTCCAGGTGTTGCAGAACTACAACTCCCATCATGCCCTTCTGTAGGTTGATAGCTGTAGGTTGTCCAGGAATGATGGGAGTTGTAGTTTTGCAACATCTGGAGGGCCAAAGTTTGGACATGCCTGGTCTAGACTGAATACCCTTGTAGTAAACTGCGCTGTTGGACTTATCGGGTCCGTACAATGTTTTTAAGCCTCAGTTTACAAGTATGTAGCCGTTCACTGACAGCAAGCTGAGATATTGAAGATGGTGGAGGCTTAAAATGAAATTATTTTTATTTAATTTTAAATTGTAATTAAAGTGGTATTCGGGTACTGAACATTATACCTCATCCACAGTATAAAGGAAAACTATTAGATTGGTGGGGGTACAATTCCTAGGACCCCCACCAATCACGAGAATGGGGACCACATGAAGGCCTGAAATGCGCTTGGCCACTCAATTTCTCTGGGAGTTCAGGAGATAGCCGAACGCTGTACTCAACCTCCAGAACTCCCATAGAAATGAATGGGGCAGCCCGCACATGCCGACCGACTGCTCTTTTCATTTTGGGTGGCCTCCATGGGGTCCCAGTTTCAGGACCCCCACCGATCTAATAGTTATTCCCTATTTTTGCCAAATAGAAACCCTTTAATTTGGCATCTAATACTTTGGTCCTCTCGGATCCTGGATTAGCAGGCGGTTTCAGCATCCCTACAAATCCAGTGCATGTGAGCCCATGGTGGGGCAGTAACTCTTTGGTAACTTTTCTTGGACCCCATTTGTTGGTCCGGAATGCCTCTGTTACGTCAGCGGACTGATACTTTGTGTTGCAGCATTCTTTCTTCTGCCGGTTGACCGAGGACAAGAAATCAGAGAAGTTCTTCAAAGTTTTTTTTGACCGGATGAAAGTCGCGCAGCAAGAAATTAAAGCCACAGTCACCGTGAATACCAGTGACCTAGGGAGCAAGAAGAGGGATGAGGAGCATTCGGAGAGGGAGACCCCGCACCGCAAGACAGGTGGGTGCTGACCATGACCTGGTCTTCAATGTTGTGTGGGTGTGTATTTTTTTTTTTTTTTGTTTTTTTGGGGGGGTCTGACTTTTGCACCCAGTTTATTTTAATCTACAAAATTATAAATGCATCTCAAGTCACAAAGTGAAGGGACTTTGTAAGTAGTCTTGATCTATTTTCTACCATTTTGTGTCTGCAGCTGTTGGGCAGGCCGCCGTGTTTTCCTGTAGGCATGTCCGGCTCTATTCCACTTCTCCTACATTTTACCACGTTTACATTGATTAGGTTACAGAGAAATTGGGGACAGATTGCAGGTGATATGACTGCCGGATCAGACTACCCATGGTCTGCGTTGTAGTCTGTAACTATGGGTCTGCATAAGAGATGAGAGCTGTGTACACTAGACTGTAAGAGGTTTCTTAACCAAGGCCATTGAAAAGCTGCTTTATTTTAAATCTTTGATGCAATAGACTAAGAAAAAATGGCAAATATATAAAAGTAAAGAGGTCAGCGGTGAATGGACTCAATTACTATTTAATACAATTATTATCATTATTTATTTTACCAGCTCAAGAAGGCAGCTCCCAGATCACAGAGGAGGCCAAAGAGCAGCTTCTAGAGGCTTCTGTTGCCACCAAGAAGGCTTTCAGCACTTTCCGGAGGGAGGCAGACCCCGATGATCACTTCTCTGGGGATGGTGGACTGACCTCTTCAGAGAAGGGAAAAGATGATCTGGAGATGAGCGCTGTGATCACCATTATGCAGCCGATCCTGCGGTTCTTGCAGCTGCTTTGTGAGAACCACAACCGAGACCTGCAGGTGAAGGAGCCAACATCACATGTCTGCATATGTATGGAGGTTTATAGGGCTGCAACATGACGACAAACCAAAAGATACGCGACCAGCCTTCTCTCCTAGATCTTTCCAGCATTACACTGGGGGTCTCCTCCATCGCATGTGACCCATGCATTGGAATATTGGAGGTTTGATGGAGGCAGGAATGGAATCTTATAGTTTGGAAAGTGTCCTGCTGGGTAAAAATTGGTGGAGAGTTTACAGAAATGTTGGTGCCAGCATGGTAAAGTCCCTGGTCTTGTAGAAAAGGACAGCATTTATTTCTTAGATATATTTGTTAGAGATGAGCCAATTTTTTTTAAATTTGATTCGCCAAATTTTTGGGAAAATTATTTTGGTTTGATCCCAATTTATTTGTGGCGAATTTAGTTAAAAAACCTGCCATTTCCTGGCTGCCAAGAGTTTTTATAGAGGTGTAGAACACCGTGCCTTGCAGTAACACACATAGGGAGTCTGCCGTGGTAGTGAAACAATACTGTGAGCCCGTATGACATGCAGATGAGAGGGGTCGCTCTTAGAATCACCGCACACTTCACTTATTTGGGCAGTCACGGGGCCAGAACTGACCAAATAACCCAAGTATGAACTCGGCCTTACAGGTCAATGTTAGCGCCAAGAAGAAGCGCACTCCTTTTACACCGTCGTCAGCTGATTCCACATAGATGTCTACAGAACCTGTTCTATTAAACGCTTATACAAGTAGAGCCCCCGACAGAGTGGAGAGGGTGTCAGCAGTAAGGTTGTGTTGACGTCACTGATTAATTTTCCCCATTCTCTGATCCGTCAGAACAATTGCCCAGAAAAACGGATCCTGTCCGTGGAGCATCCGTCTTCACTCAGTCAGCATTTGCTCAATAATCCATCCGTTTTTGCTAATGCCCAAAAAAAATGAGTGGATCTAAAACAGAGATGAGACGTGAACAGAATATTTGCATGTCTTCTGTGTTTTGTACCCACTCCTGCTTTTGGCTACCAAATCATAAGCCAATTCTGATGGTAACCATACAGGCCTTACAGCTGCTACACAGACAGGATCCGTTGTGCGTCTCATTTTTCCTTCCGACAGATCAGAAGAAGGGTCAAATAAATGATGTCAGCCAGGCCGAAAGGCAAGATAGTGGCCTAGTCATGAAGTGGGGAGGGTGGGAACAGCATATGAAGTCCAGAGTGTCCCTATGACATAGTGGTGAGATGGAAGCGGCATGAGGAGACCACAGAGTGGCCCAATGACAATGTGGAGGTGGCAGCAGCAGCATCAGGAGGCCACAGTGTGGCAAGGTGATAGATGGTAATAAAAAAAAAATATATATATATATATATATATATATATATATATATAATCTATATATATCTATATACACAAATTCTATATATAAAAGTGGCAAATATTTTTTCTTTTGCCACTAATACACGCAAAAAAGGGCTATAATTTTCACCCTTCACCACACAACGGCTAATAAGCCCTTTTTTCCCACTAATACAAGCCAAAAAAAGTGCTTTAGAACAGGCATGCTCAACCTGCGGCCCTCCAGCTGTTGCAAAACTACAACTCCCAGCATGCCCGAACAGCTTACAGCTATCTGCCTACAGTAGGGCATGGTGGGAGTTGTAGTTTTACAACAGCTGGAGGGCCGCAGGTTGAGCATCCCTGCTTTAGAACATATAACTGCACCGCACAAGGGCAAATAAGACATAGAAATGTTTCCTTGTAATAAACCCTATTAATGGCGGTATCACACAGCACCTGCTCCCCAATAACAGGAACGGTTTACTGGAATTACACAGCTGTATAATGGCAATTTGGGTCCGCAGTCAGTGCAGCAAGGTGTAATAGGATTGTTCCCATTACCCAGGCTGTAACCTCCCCTACTGAACCCTGTTCTACACAAATGCTGTGGAATGATTCCTCCCTATCCTTTCCCTGCACTTGTAAATCGTTTTTTCAGCACAATGAACTCTTTCCTAGCACTGTCCCTAGCGCCTGCTGATGTCTCTCCCTGCAGTGCACTGGAAAATGGCAGAATCCAAGATGGCTGCCGCTATTTATAGGGCTGTGACATCACAGGGCTGGCTGATGATTGGCTACATGCATGGCATTATGGTTGATCCCAACTTCCCATAGCAGCAGCCATTTTAGGAAAAAATGCGATGTGTTACCACGCAGCGTGAGAGAGTTCGGATTCGGTGCAAATCGAATAATTCCTGAAATTCGGATCGCATTGCACTTCGTCGGCTTCGATTCGCTCATCTCTAATATTTATTTGTATTTCGTCACTTTTGTTACTTTCTTTTATTCATTTTGTTACAGAATTTCCTGCGCTGCCAGAATAACAAAACCAACTATAATCTGGTCTGCGAGACCTTGCAATTCCTTGACTGCATCTGTGGAAGCACAACCGGTGGTCTAGGCCTACTGGGACTATACATCAACGAGAAGAACGTCGCCCTCATTAACCAGACACTGGAGAGCCTGACTGAGTACTGCCAGGGACCATGCCATGAAAACCAGGTGACGAGGGAGGCGGCCACCGCCAGACTGTTTCATTTCCTACATGCGCAGTGATTCCTAGACGTGATTTGGCTCCCGGGCATTGTACCAATCCCATTTCACTTTTGTGCAGGGTTATTGCGTAACCGGGCTGACTCTGGGACATGTTGCACGTGTTGGGTGATTTCCTGGAACTCTGTGTAACTCCGCTGTTATGTAACCTGTTGCTCAGGGTGTCAGGACATGCCTCGGGCTGCCAGCCTGCACAGTGTGTGCTTCGAAAGCTGGATCATAACGGGAGCGCGGCTGGCACTGCACCCTGGGCACCAGCTGCACGGAGAGGGTGTAAATGTGGCTGCAGGATTTGGAACCCCATGTACCTGTAGTAACCCAATCTCCTCTTCACCTGCAGAACTGCATAGCGACACACGAGTCTAACGGCATCGATATCATCACTGCGCTGATCCTCAATGACATCAACCCTCTGGGGAGGAAGAGGATGGACTTGGTGTTGGAGCTCAAGGTGGGGGCTTTGCCGGACCTTTTTGTCTCCATCCGGGCCCCGTGTCTCCAATTCAGCATATACGTTAGGCACAGAACATATCGTTGGGGTAAAGATGGAGTTGCACAGAATAGTGAGCCCCCCCCCCCCACTGTCAAACAAGTAACATGTCCAATGCCCAAGATTTAAGATGTCTTCATTCCCAGTCCCTGCACCCACATGCCCGCAATGTGCCCTATTAGCTGCAGGGATTGCGCCCAACTTATTAAAGGATGCTGTGGAATTGTCTGGCAGCTTCCATTTCTTTTCATATCCCCTCTGACCATTGTGCCAATAATGTCCGTTTTTACTTGCTTGGTATGGCAGCGTGAGTTCTGTTCTCTCCTCTGACAAGATCGCAGAGCGAGACCGGCAATCTACTGTAATACACTGACAGCATTATGTCAGTGTAATTCAGTAGATTCTAGGACTTGCAGGGACACACAGCCTTTAGGGCTCATGCACACGGCCCTAGTTTTGGTCCTCACCTGATCCGCTTTTTTTGCGGCTCAGATGCCGACCCATTCATCTCAGTGGGGCCGCGAACAGCACACCCGTGTGCTGTCTGCATCCGTAAGTCCTATCCACGCCCTTGCAAAAAACCATAGAACATGTCCTATTCTTGTCCGTTTTTGCAGACAAGGATAGGACATTTCTGCAGGAGTCCAAAAAAAACACTTTGGCTGGGATCCGTGACTTGCGGACCGCAAAACTCCTACGGCCGTGGGCATGAGCCCGGGCAAATCATTATAATGCTGATCCTGTCGGGCACTCGCACTTCCTTGCACTGAACTTGCCCATCTGTGTCTGGCCTAATAACCATTTACATTGTGTTATACATGAAACAATGGAGAGGAACGGATTTATTTGCTTTTATGGACTTTCCAATGATGGTCCAATAATCCAGAAAATCTGATAATCCAGCACCATGCCAGGTCAAAAAAGCTGCAGTATTTTTTTTTTTTATATTTTTTTTTTTCTTCAATTAAAACATTATTTTTTTTTCCAATTGATAAATGTACTAATCCAAAAAAAACTACTAAAAATATTATTGACAGTGAACAAGGCTGGCACGTCTTGTGTGTTTTGCTGGGTACATTGTACAGATGGCGCTTCCCGATAGTACGGTGTATTCCTGATCCACAAGATGAGGCGGCTGCTTCTCAATTAGCTGACAAATCCTAAACCTGCTGCTTCTGCCAAGGATTTGTTACTGAGCAGGAACTCCCAATTCATGGTTTACATAGCCGGAGCTTGGCACAATGCGGCCATTATGTAACCCTGTCCTGTAATGATACCTGTCTGCAGAGAGAGCGCATGGTTACCGGAGGAGGTGGCGAGTGAAATCTGCTGTCCGGAGACGGCCCCGAGCAGCCACCTTTAGTCATTTGCATATATTGTATTTTAATACGACTTTCCTCAATTCTTGGGAAATCACCTGAATTTAGCTGAAAGTCACAATGCATTCCTACGGAAGAAAAGGGGCAGATCATATAAGGTTTACGGCAATCATTCTTCTAAGATGGCGGCCCCGCCCGAGCCCTGGAGGGGTTGTCGATGTGCAGATCACATCATAAGATCCAAGCCCAGTCACTGAGCATCAGATGCATTTATTTTGTGTCCCTAAACGTCACTTGCCCCTTAAAATAATAAAACCGAAGTCTGTTTCATTATATCCTTCTGGGTGACGGGCAACATGATGGCAGTGAGATTGTCACCCAGCTTTCCTAGAGGCCTAAACCTTTAGTTTTGCGTGTATATGCGGCAGTCCGATGAGGGTGGCTGCTCCCCTGTATCATTAGGCAATCCTTCAATACTAGACCAGGGATCCGCAACCTTCGGCACTCCAGCTGCTGTGAAACTACAACTCCTAGCATGCAAACCTGCTTGGCTTCTAAATCCCTTGGAAGTGAATGAAGCATTATGGGAGTTGTAGTTTCTAAACAGCTGCAGTGCTGATCCCTGTTCTAGACATTAGGGCAGGGGTCGGCAACCTTCGACACTCCAGCTGTTGTGAAACTACAATTCCCAGCATGCTCCATTTATTTCCATGTGAGTTCTTAGAAAAGCAGAGCAAGTATGCATGCTGGGAGTTGTAGTTTCTCAACAGCTGGAGTGCCGGAGGTTGCCTACCCCTGCATTAGGGAATACACGTAGGAGCTGCGTGGCAGCCATATTAGGGATGACCCTGCTTTCCAACATGGCGGCATATATTGAAAACTTGAAAGAACAGCACGCCGTGCAGATATCATGCCTGTCGATGTCTATTCGCATTTGAGTGTTGAGTTCGGGCCGTAGCTTGTAGGCTAAAGGTCTGTTAATCTCTCTAGTCCATTGTAACATCAGTGAGGTACGAGTCACTTTGTGCCTCGTCTTGTACAGTGATGATACAGCCCTGATCTGCGGGGTCCAGTGTCTCCAGAGTGTTAATACAGAATGCAATAAAGCGGTCTTCTCTTGCAGAACAACGCCTCCAAGCTGCTGCTGGCCATCATGGAGAGCCGCCACGACAGCGAGAACGCCGAGCGAATCTTGTATAATATGAGGCCAAAGGAGCTGGTGAGTCTTGTGTGGGGGGCAGGGATGGGGGGTCATCCTGGCTACGGTCTGGAAGATGTTATAAAATGTTGTCCTGCCCGTGCTCTGGATGTTATATGTTAAATTGTATCCATGTTGGGTTTTCGCTTTGGAAACATTGTATTTCTCCTCCAGAAAGTCCATGATTTTATTTATTTATTATTTTTTTCCTATAAGGCCACAATATTTTCAAACCTGTGGCTTGATAGATTGTGGCCGAGGATCTGATGGACTTTTTTCGTCCCACAAGCGGGAATCTGCCCTTTCCCCCCTAGAAGCGTCTTTGGCGATCACATTGCGATCACTGAGAACGTGCCATTGTGGTGCTGAACGTAAAGTCATTGCCGATCGTTTTATAGACCGGTCAATTATTGTTACAGATCGGCTGTCTCCAGACCCTTCAGATGAGGGCGTCTGTCAGCAGTTCTGTCCCTATGACCCCGGCTGACCTGTTACATGTGCGCTCGGCAGCTGAAGGCATCTGTGTTGGTGCTATGTTCATATGTGGCCGCATTGCTGAGAAAAATATTTTAATATATGCAAATGAGCCTCTAGGAGGAACGGGGGCGTTACCATTACACCTAGAGGCTCTGCTCTCTCTGCAACTGCTGCACCCTCTGCACTTTAACTGGCAGGCGTGATCACACACTGTCTGGCCCTGTCAATCAGACTGGAGAGGGCGTAGCGGTTGCAGAGAGAGCAGAGCCTCTAGGTGTAATGGTAACGCCCCCGTTGCTCCTAGAGGCTCATTTGCATATATTTAAAAAAAAAAAACTTCTCAGCAATGCGGGCACATATGAACATGGGACCAACACAGACGCCTTCAGCTGCCGAGCGCACATGTAACAGGTCAGCCGGGGTCATAGGGACAGAACTGCTGACAGATGTCCTTTAACTGCGCAATAATATCCAGAGATAAATTATAGATGATGTCTACAGAGCAGTTTATCTAATGTGATCATGTGTGATACTGTCTGCTGAGCTGCTGTATCTAAGTCTGTCATGTGTGATACTGTCTGCTGAGCTGCTGTATCCAAGCCTGTCATGTGAGATACTGTCTGCTGAGCTGCTGTATCTAAGCCTGTCATGTGTGATACTGTCTGCTGAGCTGCTGTATCTAAGCCTGTCATGTGTGATACTGTCTGCTGAGCTGCTGTATCTAAGTCTGTCATGTGTGATACTGTCTGCTGAGCTGCTGTATCCAAGCCTGTCATGTGAGATACTGTCTGCTGAGCTGCTGTATCTAAGCCTGTCATGTGTGATACTGTCTGCTGAGCTGCTGTATCTAAGCCTGTCATGTGTGATACTGTCTTCTGAGCTGATGTATCTAATCCTGTCATGTGTGACACTGTCTTCTGAGCTGATGTATCTAAGCCTGTCATGTGTGATACTGTCTGCTGAGCTGCTGTATCCAAGCCTGTCATGTGAGATACTGTCTGCTGAGCTGCTGTATCTAAGCCTGTCATGTGTGATACTGTCTGCTGAGCTGCTGTATCTAAGCCTGTCATGTGTGATACTGTCTTCTGAGCTGATGTATCTAAGCCTGTCATGTGTGACACTGTCTTCTGAGCTGATGTATCTAAGCCTGTCATGTGTGATACTGTCTGCTGAGCTGCTGTATCCAAACCTGTCATGTGAGATACTGTCTGCTGAGCTGCTGTATCCAAGCCTGTCATGTGTGATACTGTCTTCTTTGCTGCTGTATCTAAGCCTGTCATGTGAGATACCGTCTGCTGAGCTGCTGTATCCAAGCCTGTCATGTGAGATACCGTCTGCTGAGCTGCTGTATCCAAGCCTGTCATGTGAGATACCGTCTGCTGAGCTGCTGTATCTAAGCCTGTCATGTGAGATACTGTCTTCTGAGCTGCTGTATCTAAGCCTGTCATGTGTGATGCTGTCTGCTGAGCTGCTGTATCTAAGCCTGTCATGTGTGATACTGTCTGCTGAGCTGCGGTATCTAAGCCTGTCATGTGAGATACTGTCTTCTGAGCTGCTGTATCTAAGCCTGTCATGTGTGATACTGTCTGCTGAGCTGCTGTATCTAAGCCTGTCATGTGAGATACTGTCTTCTGAGCTGCTGTATCTAAGCCTGTCATGTGTGATGCTGTCTGCTGAGCTGCTGTGTCTAAGCCTGTCATGTGTGATACTGTCTGCTGAGCTGCTGTATCCAAGTCTGTCATGTGTGATACTGTCTGCTGAGCTGCTGTATCTAAGCCTGTCATGTGTGATGCTGTCTGCTGAGCTGCTGTATCTAAGCCTGTCATGTGTGATACTGTCTGCTGAGCTGCGGTATCTAAGCCTGTCATGTGATATACTGTCTGCTGAGCTGCTGTATCCAAGCCTGTCATGTGTGATACTGTCTGCTGAGCTGCTGTATCTAAGCCTGTCATGTGTGATACTGTCTGCTGAGCTGCGGTATCTAAGCCTGTCATGTGATATACTGTCTGCTGAGCTGCTGTATCCAAGTCTGTCATGTGTGATACTGTCTGCTGAGCTGCTGTATCTAATGTTATCGTGAATTCCGTTTTTTCTGCATGTTACGGGGGGACATGACGTCTTTCTGGAGGATTCTGCTGCGTGTTCCTTGTCGTCTTCCTCCCTGTGCGGTATGGAGATGATCTTCTTCTCTTCTCTTTCAGGTGGAGGTGATAAAGAAGGCTTATCTGCAGGGGGAGGTGGAGTTTGAGGATGCGGAGAGCGGTGAGGATCACGCTGCTTCTCCTCGCAATGTCGGCCACAATATTTACATCCTGGCACATCAGGTGGGCTTCTTATATAAGAGCACGCGGTGTCGGCTGTTGTGTAATCGGGAGGACGGTGTGAGGCAGCTTCGCCGCGGACACCGTGTCCTAGTATTGTAAGGCTGTGGGCGCGCCAGCTCTCTGCACATGGAGTCAGGCATGCCCTGCCACACACGGGTAGAGCTGCGCCGCTTCCACACTGGGCGCTCATCCAGGGATTGCACAGGAACTCTGCTGCGCTGAGCAAGAACTGAAGGCAATCTGTGCTGATTTATGTTCACCTTATTAAAAAAAATCCCCTTCCAGGGTTGTGGTCTCATGATCTACTCCTCCTCCTATCGTGGCTGCTTCCTGCAATATTTTTTTTATTTTTTTTTAAAGGGCTTGTACATAAATAAAAAAAATAAAAAAATGGCCACAAACTGCGCCACACCTGTCCACATTTTGCACATTGGTATTGCAGCTGAACTGCATTCACCTTGATGGAACAAACCTAACCCATGGACAGGTGTGATGTGGTCATCTATTATGTATTTTTTTTTTTTTTCTAATCTTGGACCACCCCTTTAAGGCTCTGTCCCATTATACAAGTACCTAAATGAGAAGGAGTAGCATCCCTCGTGTCCATTCATTCTTGGGTTTGCATCTTTGCCCTACTGTTTTAGGAGAGGGATGTGGGGAACCTGCAAACTACCCAAGAAGACACTGTGGGGGTTGGGTAATGGAGGATTGTGACCGTAATGGGTTAATATTTTGGGTGATTTGGACATAAAGTGACACCCCACCAAACCCTGCCTCCTTCATGGTGAACGAATCTGAGGTCTGTGACAGGTTATCTCTTTGAGGTATTTATTAAAGGGGTTGTTCGGGTTCAGAGCTGACCCCGGACATACCCCCATTTTCACCCCGGCAGCCCCCCTGACCTGAGCATCGGAGCAGTTCATGCTCAATCGCGCAGGGCAAAGGCATTTTCTGGAGTTCCGGTGACGAACCGGGCCCTCCATGGGGCTGCCAGGAAGCCCGATGTCACCGGCACTGATGGGCGGGCGTTAGCGCTGCCCTAGCCTGTAAAACGGCTAGGGCAGCACTAAAGCACGCCCATCAGAGCTTGTGACGTCACCGAACACACTGCCAGGCAGAAGCTTCCGCTCGGCAGTGTGTTATGGTAAACAAGAGATGCTCCGATGCCAACATCAGAGGGGCTGCGTGGGTGCAATTATGGGTATGTCCGGGTTCAGCTCTGAACCCGGACAACCCCTTTATCTTTCAACTTTATTTTTTAAATCTAGTTGGAAACCATCAACAAGCAGGGCAGCTGCTGCAGACCTATCGAATGCCGTATTTTTATTTCTTTATTCATATGATTATGTTAAAGAGCCGACCCGTCCCCATAGCGTTTTCTGTATCTGTACTAGTCGTGGGGCAATGTACTGTGAATGGAGGGGGCGCCCACATACCAGGATCGGCACAACATATCTGTATCTATTCAAAAATATATAATGATCTGCACCAAATGGCAGCATGGATGAGGGCCCTGCATGGTTCTCATCTGTATTGTATGAGCCGGGTTCTATTGTAACATGTCCCCATGAGAGCAGATCTGTCGACAGCAGCTTGCTGATTGTTTTCAGGTAGAAATGTGCATTTTATTTTCGTCCTGCGTTATAAAAACCTGATGGGACATAAATAAGGCCTCTTTCCCACTTGCAATCTCAGGATCCGGCAGGCACTTCCATCCCGCCGGATCCGTCAGAGCGCAAGTCGTCTGAAGCATTAGAAGACTGATCAGGATCCTGGTTACTATGGCAGCCAGGACGCTAAAGTCCTGGTTGCCATAGTAGTAGTGGGGAGCGGGGGAGCGGTATACTTACAGTCCGTGTGGCTCCCAGGGTGCTCCAGAATGACGTCAGAGCGCCCCATGCACATGGATTTCGTGATCCATGCGATCACGTGTTCCATGCGTGTAGGGCGCCCTGACGTCACTCTGGAGCGCCCCGGGAGCCGCACGGATGGTAAGTATACTGCTCCCCCGCTCCCCACTACACTTTACCATGGCAACCAGGACTTTAGCGTCCTGGCTGCCATGGTAACCATTCATAAAAAGCTAAATGTCGGATCCGGCGATGCGCCGAAACGACGTTTAGCTTAAGGCCGGATCCGGATTAATGCCTTTCAATGGGCATTAATTCCGGATCCGGCCTTGCAGCAAGTGTTCCGGATTTTTGGACGGAGCAAAAAGCGCAGGATGCTGTGGTATTTGCTGCGTCCAAAAAACGTTCCGGTCCTGAACTGAAGACATCCTGATGCATCCTGAGCGGGTTTCTCTCCATTCAGAATGCATTGGGATAATCCTGATCAGGATTTTTCCGGCATAGACCCCCGACGACGGAACTCTTTGCCGGAAAAGAAGAACGCCAGTGTGAAAGGACCTTAACATGGACCTGCGATCTGGGTGCTGTCGGTGTCGGTAATACTGGCGTCTCCTCCCCATGCAGCGTGCATGAAGACCCTTCATGATCAGCGTGTCCCGCATGATGTGATTTCAGAGATGGTTCTGCTTCTCTCTCGACTTTAGTTTTCCTTCTTAAAATAGTGAGGGAAGCGAGAAGCGCTGTTCCAATTTTAACCTCTTATCTTATTACTGTAAACGAAGTTAAATTGGGTTTAACGCTTGCAAGGCCGAGGCAGCGGAGCATGCAGTGTGTATGGGCAACTTGTGCCCTGGAACAAACTTAAAGGGGAATTCCGCATAAACTCTCCTCCTTTAGACTGTATAGAGGTTTTTGTTGCTTGCAGCACTAAGGCCTCATGCAGACAACCGTATGTGTTTTGCGGTCCACAAACCGCGGATCCGCAAAACACGGGAGCTGCTCCGCATTGCGGAACGGAACGCGGCCCATTGTAGAATTGCCTATTCTTGTCTGAAAAACGGACAAGAATAGGACATGCTGTATTTTTTTTTTGCGGGGCACGCAACGGATGCGGACAGCACAGGGAGTGCTGTCCGCATCTTTTGCGGCCCTATTGAAGTGAATGGGTCTGCGCCCGAGCTGCAAAATATGCGGCTCGGATGCGGACCACAACAACGGTCGTGTGCATGAGGCCTAAATGGACCCACTACCATATCCGGTCAAGGGTCTACGATTTGTCGGGAGGGTATTTTTAGGTTTTTCAGGGATCAATATTGGTCCTTGACTGCAGCCTCTCCTGTCTGGATGAGGATCTATCGCTCTATTCGATGTACAGAATGCAGTGAAGACTGACACGCAAGCAGAGTGGAGAAGTTAACCATGTGAATTTGTAGGATTGTTAGGGATATGGGGAAGGTTGGGTTCTTGGAACCACTAATGCTTCTGGAAACATGTTGCCACGTTGTGTTGACCACATGGCGCTCATGGTGGTGGTCTTGTGTTCTCAGCTTGCACGACACAACAAAGAGCTGCAGCAAATGCTGAAACCAGGAGTCCAAACAGTGGATGGCGATGAGGCCCTGGAATTTTACGCCAAACATACAGCACAGATAGAGGTGAGGTTGGAAAGCGCCATGCACAGGACATTCCTGCTCCTGAATTGTGCTCCATTGTCTGGTGGTCTCTCGATCGTAATAGGTGGAGCTCTCCGACATCACAGTAACCTTTGGTATCTCCCCAGATTGTACGTCTTGACCGGACAATGGAGCAGATAGTCTTCCCTGTGCCGAGTATATGCGAGTTTCTTACCAAGGAGTCAAAACTACGAGTTTACTACACAACTGAAAGGGATGAGCAAGGAAGCAAGATCCATGACTTCTTCCAAAGTTCAGAAGATCTATTCAATGAAATGAACTGGCAGAAAAAGCTACGAGGTGAGGAGTCACTTGAGATTCATACGAGGCTGGAAGGATCTTCCACAATTTCTTCTTACTATGGTACCTCCTTGGATGAGAAATCGTGAGATCCAGTAGAGCTGTCGGTCAATTGACTTGTCTATGGTAACTCAATAGAAGTAATTATGAGACCGAATAGAAGATGGGAAAGTCTTTCTGACTAGTGGAGGATCCTCTAAGAAACACGAACAATCCAATCCACCTTCTATTGGATCATGACTTACCATAAGGTTCATCCATGGTGAGTCAGTGGATCTAGTTAGGAGATCCAGTAGACGGTGGATGGGTCTTTGTCTTCCTGAGGTTCCTGTTATTTGGGTGAGTAGTCGTGGAAGGGTCTATCAGTTCACTTGGGCTACCTTCACACCAGCATTTTCAATATCCGCTATTGAGATCAGTCCTAGGATCTCGATAGTGGAGGAAAATGCTTCATTTTTTTATTTTTTTCCCCCCATTTATTGTCAATGGGGACAAAACTGAACAAAATGGAGTGCACCAGAATGCGTTCCGTTTGGTTGTGTTCCCATGACGCACACAAGCGCAGCAAGCAGCGTTCTTGAGTGCGTCCTGGGATGCGGAGCGAGACGGATCAGTCATGACTCACAATGTAAGTCTATGGGGACGGGTCCCTTTTCTCGGACACAATAGAAAACGCATCCGTCATGGCTATTTTAAGGATAATACAACCGGATCTGTTCATAACTGATGCAGACGGTTGTATTATACTATATAGTGACAGGAGCGTTTTTGCTGATCCATAATGGTGTGAAAGTAGCCTTACAAAGGTTCATCCATGGTGAGCCATTGGGTGTGAAGTCAAGAGATCCAGTAGAAGGATCAGTCATGGTCCTATCAAGGTTCATCTATGGCAGGGCTGGCCAACCTACGGCTCTCCAGCTGTTGTAAAACTACAACTCCCACCATGCTCTTTTGTAGGCTGGTAGCTGTAGGCAGTCTGAGCATGCTGGGAGTTGTAGTTTTGCAACAGCTGGAGAGCCCCAGGTTGGCCATCCCTGATCTATGGTGAGTGTTGGCCAAGGTCCTCTTCTGAATTTAACAATCACCCGTGTCTGGTGTCTTGCAGCGCAGCATGTCCTATACTGGTGTTCTAGAAACATGACCTTCTGGAGCAGCATCTCATTCAACCTGGCTGTGCTAATGAATCTTCTTGTTGCGTTTTTCTACCCCTTTGTTGGTGTGCGAGGAGGTTAGTGAGTGACTTCTAGTGTTTCTGCGTCCAAGAATTTGTTTTGGCGATTGGTTCCGCACTCCTTTGACTAACATTCTTGGTTTTATAGGAACACTGGATTCCCGTCTCTCAGGTCTACTCTGGACAGCCATGCTGGTTTCCTTAGCCATAGTCATTATCCTTCCCAAGCCACATGGAATAAGAGCTTTGATTGCTTCCACCATTCTGCGACTCATCTTCTCCATCGGGCTCCAACCAACCTTGTTCCTCTTAGGGGCATTCAATGTGAGTTGTCATTTACACTCCTATTGAGGCCTTGGATGGTATGACCGCGATCCGAAAAGTAGATGGACTCATCAACTGACCTGTAGTCCAATGACAATTCCTTCTTGGTGTATATCATTGGGTTTGTAACTTCTTAGCCCCCAGTACCTAATGGTTTGTATTCTGCAGGGAAGGGGGTCTCCCACGCCAGACACTTACATGATACCTATGAGCAAATTGGACAATGAATGCAGATCTGAGTCTTGTAGAGCTTTACATTTGGATAGTAGACAATGTTCCTTGACTTTCTTCCAACCTTTTAACCACAGGTGTGCAATAAAATAATCTTCCTTACCAGCTTTGTGGGAAATCGAGGCACCTTCACTCGAGGTTACGGCGCAATGATCTTGGATGTTGAATTTCTCTACCATCTGTTGTATCTTCTCATCTGTGCTATGGGGGTCTTTGTTCATGAATTCTTCTACAGTTTGCTGGTGAGTCTTCAATGACTTATGGTCCAGACACGAGATCTTCCCATCTCTTATAATGATGGTCCTCTTGTTGCCTTGTCTTCTCAGCTCTTTGATCTCGTGTACCGAGAGGAGACGCTACTCAACGTGATTAAGAGTGTGACTAGGAATGGGCGGTCGATTATCCTGACTGCTGTGCTGGCGTTAATTCTCGTCTATCTGTTTTCCATTGTGGGATACCTTTTCTTTAAAGATGACTTTATACTGGAAGTGGATAGATTGCCAAATGAGACAACCTTCCCAGGTGAGCTGCAGGGTTACTCTATCACACAATTTGTGAATGAAAAGAGATGACACCTTGTAGAACGAGGGGTGGAAATAACACTTAGTGACCTGTAGTTGTCGGCCTTAATCTAGTCCGTGTGTGTACTCTACTGTTCCAGAGACTGGAAGCTCCATGGCCCGAGAGCTCCTGTATTCAGAGGTTTGCCGTTTGGAGTCGGGAGGTAACTGCACCCAAGGTAAGGACAAATCTGGTAGTGTAGATATATGAAATGTGAAAACTGTCCATTGAGTGACTGTGCATCTACAGAAGAGGTCTCAGAGGATGCAGAGGAAGAAGAGAAAGAACATACCTGTGAGACCCTACTGATGTGCATAGTGACTGTCCTTAGTCATGGACTCAGAAGTGGTGGCGGTGTTGGAGATGTTCTCCGGAAACCTTCCAAAGAGGTACCTAGTGCTTGAAAACGTAACCACGTTCCACTGCACCAGGGTCAGATAGAGTGGACAACTACTTCTGTTATTTCTTGTCACAGGAACCTCTGTTTGCTGCACGTGTCATCTACGATCTGCTCTTCTTCTTCATGGTCATCATTATTGTGTTGAACTTGATTTTCGGTGTCATCATTGACACGTTTGCTGATTTGAGAAGTGAGAAGCAGAAGAAAGAGGAAGTGTTGAAGACTACATGTTTCATTTGTGGTGGGTCAGGCTTTTTTGCTCCCACTCTATGACCATCTGACCTCTTCCCATATTAGAGATGTAGGTTATGTCTACCCATTTAGACCTATATGATATAGGAATTGGTCCCTGTCTGATGAGGCGGCCTCTGGCTGAATGGAGAGGTGGCTCCACTGATTCCTGTAGTGTGTAGGTCAGCCTCACAGAATGTTGTATGAGCCTTGTGGAGGAGAGGACAGGTCTACATATGATCAGGGGCGTAGCTAACGGCTCATGGGCCCTGGTGCAAGAGTTCAGCTTGGGGCCCCCCTTCCCTCAGTGCTTAATGTGTCTTCTTATGCGGCACAAGGGTCTTTGGGCCCCCTCAGGGTCCTGGGCCCTTTAGCAACTGCTGCCTCTGCACCCCCTATAGCTACGCCCATGCATATGATGACCCTCGTCCTCTGCACCCCCTATAGCTACGCCCATGCATATGATGACCCTCGTCCTCTGCACCCCCTATAGCTACGCCCATGCATACGATGACCCTCGTCCCTTCATACCTGCAGTAAACTACTGCTTGTTCTTGTGTGACATCTACACTATTGGCTTTACAGATTCCTGGCCCCTCCTGATGCGTAATCCCAGTTGAGTCTTGTTGGGCATTTCCAAACCATTCGCGTTCTCTAACCCGAGTCTTTCTTTTCCTTGTAGGGCTGGAACGGGACAAATTTGACAATAAAACTGTGACGTTTGAAGAGCACATTAAGGAGGAACATAACATGTGGCACTATTTGTTTTTTATTGTACTGGTGAAAGTGAAAGACTCCACGGAATACACTGGACCGGAAAGCTACGTGGCAGAAATGATAAAGGTGAGGCTGGAGGATGGCTGGTTAGGATCTTGTGTGATACTCATCAACCCTGGGGGGGTCCAACCTCTGCCGATCTGAAGAATGTATGGACCAAGATTCCTTCCCCCTGCACACTGGCGCTGTGCAGAAACTACAGCGGATAGAAGAGAGCGGTGCTCCGCAGGGAAACTGAAGGAGCAGGGCTTAAACCAGGCATCCTCAAACTGCGGCCCTCCAGCTGTTGTAAAACTACAACTCCCACAATCGCCTGCTACAGGCTGATACCTGTAGACCAGGGATGCCCAACCTGTGGCCCTCCAGCTGTTGTGAAACTACAACTCCCACTATGCCCTGCTGATTGCTGTAGGCTGTCCGGGCATGCTGGGAGTTGTAGTTTTGTAACAGCTGGGGGGCCGCAGGTTAGGCATCCCTGCTGTAGACTGTTCGGGCATTCTGGGAGTTGTAGTTTTGCAACAGCTGGAGGGCCGCAGTTTGAGGATGCCTGCCTTAAATGGGTTGTGGTGTGCTATCCTCCTCAACCCTTCCAGATGTCCTATGGATGCCACAGAGCTGCATCCAGGCATTCACTTCATAGGCAATACTGTGGGGTAAATGAGCCGCCAGCCACATCTTCCGCCAGCAAAATCGGCTGTCGGCCATGGGTCTGTTCGTGCCCCCCCCCCCCCCCCATAGGGAATAAGACGACTCCTGTTGCTTCTTCTGAAGTTGTGCGGTTAGTTGCATCAAACATTTGCTTAACTTGTGGTCGTTACCAAATATTCTTCTGAAAACTTTTAATCCAGGTCACCCTCTGCAAAACCGGATTCTTGTTTCACCCAAGCAGAACGGGGTCAGTGCTGTACCCGTCCTGCAACCTCTGATCGTCAAGTGGTTAAAGGGTTAACTCTACTTTCACCTCTGCTCACACAGATGTAATTCAACAATGACTGAGGTGGATGATTAAACCAAATTGGCGCCTGCACGGGTGTTAATACCCAGCTTTCCTAGGCCCCTGAACGGTCAGTCTGCTGTGGGAGCAGGAAGGCACGCAGGGTGTAATCTAACGGTCACCCAGCTTTCCCAGAAACACCTGAATATGAACCATTTCAGGACCACTCAAGAACAAATCGAAAAATCAACTTCTCTGGCCATGGTGGGAGTTGTGATCCCACTCTACGGACGGGGCTCTCCAGCACGCGGGGGGTTAAGGGGCTTGTCTGCCGCAGTCAGGGGGGCACAATTAGGTCGGAAGGAGGAAACTTCAGGTTCTGCAGGAGAACCAACCTCTTCCTTGTTAGCAAGAATTTAATCATCTGGTGGGCGGCTCAGCTGACCGGATTAGGTTGTGGATTTCTCATCAGCTCTGGGGTTGTGGAATCCACTTCCTGCGCAGAGCTGGGAGGATGGGGGTGGTGGTGGGTCAGCCAGGCCCGTCTGCATTCTCATCATGGGCTTGTTCCAGCACATCCGGAGATACTTGGCAGCTGCAATCTGCTTCGGTACTGTGCAAAAGAATAAAACTTAAACCCTTTTAGGGCACAAACAGTTAAAGGGGGATTCCATCATAATCCAGGTAAATTTGGAAGTGGGGCCCCCACCTGGTGCCTGTCACGGATAGCGCGGTCATTGGGCTCCTGTCTGCACCTGATTAGGGGAGATCCTTCCCCCGGGGACCCTGCACGGTTACACATGGAGCAGACTTGTTGCAGTGAGGATCGTCTCTTCTTTGGCAGCAGGCAGAGGTGGTAGGTGGCCCTGTCACATGCCATGGCAGTGCCCTTATCACCCATCCTTCATGACACTGCTACGGACATTGCGGTTTGTGGGCTGCACCCCCCTCATGTTTCCACCACCGGCCGCCCCCGCGTCTGGGCGTTCAGTTTGTGTCCACGGGACTTTTCCAGCCCCTTTACTTCAGAAGTGAGTTGTTTTGTGGTTAAAACACATCTGCTCAGAGGAAGTGGTGGGACGGGTGAATGGGGGGGGGGGGGGTGAAGGGGTGCACATGCAACACTGTGAGCCCGGTCTAAGTGGAAGTGAGGTGCATTATTTGGAGGGACTGTGGATAATATGAGGTCTGGTAAATCTTAGTGCTTCACTGTTGGAGTAATCAGCTTGAGGGCTTTCTAATGGTTGCAAGACTACAACCCTCAGCATTCCCCCTGACAGCCTGCATGCTGAGAGTTGTAATTTTGCACTCACCGGAGGACCATCTACTGTGTTGGTGCAGGGATGGGAAAACTGCAGCTCTCCAGCTGTTGCAAAACTACAACTCCCAGCATGCAAAGACTGCTTACAGCTATCAGCCTACAGCAGGGCATGGTGGGAGTTGTAGTCTTGCAACAGCTGGAGGGCCGCAGTTTTTCCATCACTGCTCTAAGACAGTAGATAGTCCTCCGGTGAGTGCAAAATTACAACTCTCAGCATGCAGGCTGTCAAGGGGAATACTGAGGGTTGTAGTCTTGCAACCATTAGAAAGCCCTCAAGCTGATTACTCCAAGACTACAACGCTCAGAATTCCCCCTGACAGCCTGCATGCTGAGAGTTGTAGTTTTGCACTCACCGGAAGACCATCTACTGTCTTAGAGCAGGGATGGAAAAACTGCGGCTCTCTAGCTGTTGCAAAACTACAACTCCCACCATGCCCTGCTGTAGGCTGATGGCTGTAAGCAGTCTTTGCATGCTGGGAGTTGTAGTTTTGCAACAGCTGGAGAGCCACAGTTTGCCCATCCCTGCCTTAGAGGATGACGCGAGGACTGGGAATCTATGAATACAGTCGCCATTGCTGCTCTCACAGGGAACATCAGCTGACAATTCACTGGTCACAAAGTAAACTGTCCGCAAAGGTTGTCAGAGCTCCCCCTGACATCTGAATAACTTGCTGCATAACTAATAACAACCTCGGTGGAGGCTTCACTGGAAGCCCAGCGAGTTGTCACCCAGATGCAAGTGGGTATAAAGGGTGTTGTGTCCCTTTTTAATTTGTTGTCCCCCATTTAATTTGGTAGAAGGTAGAGGCGGGAGTCGCGTGGACGGGTCACCTTGTGTAGTGGCGGCCTATAGGAGACGTTCACCATGACTTATGTGACACGAGGGCCGGCGCTATTGCATCACCATGCCCTGTAAAAGCTGCATCACGGTGATGTAGCAGAGTGGTGTATGTCTCATGGTGCGTGTTCTACAAATGTTCTGTAGGAGGATTTGTCTTTAGGAAGGGAATATTTTTGGAGTTCTGGGGCTAAAGGTTCACATTTTTAGGTTTGTTCTGTTCAGTTTGAAAGGAAGGACGTTTGTAGAAAACACAGAATTTCGTATTCATCATCGCTTCCTTGGTTATTTGGGCACACGTCCTGCATTTGGTTTTAGATTGTTAGCTCTGGTGACGAGGGCTGCTAGTATCCTGTGTCTGAAGGGGGGGGGGGGGCTGTTTAATCTGGACCCGCCTTTCAATATGGTGAAGTCTACAGTGAGAAGCCCTTAACTTGTGTGAAGCTCTGTCTGTAATAGAGACGCTAATGGCGGCATTACGTCCCCAAGGAGGAGAGAATACGAATAATATGGATAAAACTATTGGGCCCCGTTTTAATCCAAACTGTTGTCCATAGCAACCAATCAGAGCTTGGCTTTCATTTCTTGAACTTCTCTGGTGAGATAAAAGCTGAGCTCTGATTGGTTGATATGGGCAACAGTTTTGCCCAATGGGGGAGGTTCTTTTACACAGCATTCAGAAGTCTTTGCAGCCCATAGCAACCAATCAGAGCGAGGCTTTCACTTGCTCAGATCAGAACACAAAATGAAAGTTGTGATGTCATTGGTGGCTAAGAGACAGCAGGCTTGTATAGACATTGGTGTAATTCAGTTAAAGGGATCTGATGGCAGTTAAAGGGGTAGGCTCTTCAGCTGTAGCTCTGCGCTTCCTTCTCCCAGCAACCCCCAAACAGCTGTGGGGGGGGGGGGGCCCTGTACTGTGACATGGGGGCCATTCATGCTTGTGTCTGCCAGAATGGAGGGCACCGCCACCACCATAGGGCATATCAGAGGACATGGCCTTCTGCAGGTTCTTATCAGAAAACGATATAATGAACTCGTTCTCTGCAGATTATCCGTCCCTTGGAGCGTAGATCATGGAGGTACGGAACTCGGGGTCTTCTATGGGATTGGTGGAGCTGGCCGTGTGCGGTGCACTCAATGAATGGAGGGGCATGGTGCATGCTCGACTTCTGCTCCATTCATCTGCGGAATGCAAGACCCCCCCCCCCCCCCCCCTCATTCTCGTGAGAAGTGAGGTTCCCAGTGGTTGGGCCCCCCAAAATTTAACTGAATACCCCTTTAGTCCCCTTAGGGCAGATACGCCAACTCTACTGGACTATCCAGGAGAAGTGGAGACCTCCCAGAGGTAATGCCAAATCTCCCGTATGGTTCGGGGTTCCTCCAGAAAAACAGCCCTCAGTGAGCGCTGACACGTTTGGCAGAGAGGGCTGATGAGCACGCACCCATAGTTCATGAATCACCATGAACATCCTGATTCATAATGCAGGATATTCTGGGATACTGTACGTACAGTACGCCCGTTGGGTGTAGTGTACGGCGCTGACACATGGGTTCTCGGAAGCACGCTCCTGTGGCCAGATGCTATTAGGATCTGGGTGTGGCCTCTGGGTGTTCCCAGGTTCAGGGTAGGTCACATTATGTGTTTTAAATTTTACAGGCCTATAAAGAATTCTGTACTAAAGATGGCTACCTGCAGGGTCTCCCAGACTGACGGCCGCCTTTATTGCCCCCACTTGAGACCTTGAGTCGTGGTAATTTTAGGTCTCATTCCTTTCTTTTAGGATCGAAACCTCGACTGGTTTCCACGAATGAGGGCCATGTCCCTTGTGAGCAGCGACTCTGAAGGTGAACAGAACGAATTGAGGAATCTGCAGGAGAAGCTGGAATGCACCATGCGTCTGGTGACCTATTTGTCCAGCCAGCTGAGTGAGCTTAAGGATCAGGTAAGGAGGTCTTCATGGGTGCAGACACCTTGTTTTCGGATGAGAGCCTTTGTTTTTGGAGACTCTCTTCAAAGTAAACGTGATACCTCCAGTGCATCGGGGTTAGTGACTCAACCACCAACTGACCCATGAGTTTACTGCTGCACGTGGTGTCCACGGAGGAACCAAAACTGCTCTTCATTCTTCTCCTAGACGTGAGATCTGTGGTGGTCTCAGTCGTCTGCCACTGCTGAGAGTTGTAGTTTTGCAGACCACCAGTCAGTGGCCACCTACCTAGCACTAGGTCTTGGCTAATCTGTTCTTTATGGTTTACAGATGACAGAGCAACGAAAGCAAAAGCAGAGGATTGGACTCCTGGGGCAGCCGGCTCATCTAAACCTCAATCCCCAGCAACCGGCATAGTGGACGGCATCCAACGTGGCGTCTGCGTCTCCATCCCTGGCAAAGTTTTGGGTGAAATCTGTGCCATCCCAGCCTGTTGTTCCACCCCCCGCCCCTCCCTTGTCCGCCACCACCACTACTGCTGCCACCGTCCCCAACCCACCTTTATAGAACTGATGGCGTCCAAGTCTAGTGCCAAATGCTCCCGGCTTCGGGAAGGAACGGACTTTGCACTTGAGAATCTATCAAATAAACTGACTTTAGAGGGAAAGCTCGTTTTTATACTTCAAGGATTCTATTTATGAGAATTTACTTATTTCCTTTTTTTTTTTTTTTTTGTAATTTATGGCGTCTGTGTGTATGGACCACTATGTATTATAATGCTCTAGTACCTTGTGTTGGGGGATTGCCTCAGCCCCGCCATTATCCCATTAGAGGGAGACTTTTTTTTTCTTTTTTTGGCCCTGGGCCCTTCATGGAGAACGGACGCCCCAGTAGTGACCAAACCAGCTGTGGTTCTTCTCCTTGCTCCATCTCCTCCATTGGCCTCTCATATTTTGCCATGCCGCTCCTGAGCAGGATCCCTGACACACTGCTCCCAGCAGGCTTGCCGCTTTTGGACATCCCCCTCTAATGGGGGTGGACGGGCGCCGGCTCTCGACTCCTCCCCCCCCTCCCCCAGTTGCTTTATTTTGTACACATTTCTTCGTTTCTTGACACTGACGCTGCTCCCTGAGTTTTTGTTTTTTTTGTTAATGTGTATGGTTGAGATTAAAAGGAAATGAAGCAGAGCCGTGTCTATTTAATAAAGTGTCTCTGTGGAATAGAGTGCATTGGGCACAGGTCATGGTAAAAAGTTGGTGTAGCGGTGCGGAGTTTGTCATTGAGCACTCTTTCTTTTGAATTTTCTCTGTAGTGATTTGTCAGTTCTTAAAGAGATGTTTCACGAGAGCCCTATCTTGGAGCCAGAGGTGCTGCAATGTAGTACTGTTCTTCCTACCCCTCCTGGTTCAGGAACTAAATTCCAGAACTACAGTAAAGACTGACATAACAGCGATGCAGGTGGAGCATGGGTGCAGAAGTAGTCATTCAGGATCCATGTAAAGCTGGATCATTAACTGTAATATTGGAGGTGGTCATTAAAGGGAATTCTAGAAACCGCTGGGTAAGGATTGCACAGGATTAGAAAAACATGGCTACTTCGAGGTTGGGTGTGGTATTACGGCCCCATTCACTTTGACAGCACAGAGATGCAATACCAGACACAACCTGTGGACAGGCGGGGCGCTGTCTGTAGAGGAAAGCGGCCATGGCTTTGTAATCCGGTACAAGAGGGCCATGCAGAGAGTCGGGAGCGTTGCCTCCTAAAAGCAAAAGGTCCTAAAATGTAACCTGCTGAAATCTCGGACCGTTAACCACTAATTCAGCACTGCTACATCAGTCGTCGCTCATCGCACCAACTTCTCTCGCGCCACTTCTGGTGTCTGACCTTTTTTCTTTTACATTTCTCTTTGCTGTGTGGTTTATCTTTGTTTTGATGCAGGGTCTTGGAATTCCCCCTCTTCCTTCCTCCTCTTTACTGCCGCCCTCCCTCTTGTCTGAAAACCTCACGTTCAGTCAGCGCTGAGGCTTCCAGACATGTGTATGTGTAGGTGTTAAGGTTGTGAGAAGGGGCAGCCGTGGCTTTAAACCTTAAAGGGCCACTGACCCTAAAATCCTGAGTCTGATGTAAGAGTCGCAGCCGGTATCCATCACACATGGAGGTTCACTGGAGATGTGCGACATACGGTAGTGATCATACCCTGTCCTCAAGTGAAATGGCTGATAACGGAGAACAATAGAACGTGTTCCTTTTATTCTCCCAAATGGTTGATAACGGAACAATAGATAAAACTCAACTGCGGGATAAATGGAGGGGTGTTGTGCCTGGTAAAGGGGGCACCCCTATCCTTTAAAGCAGGCATGCTCAACCTGCGGCCCTCCAGCTGTTGTAAAACTACAACTCCCACGATGCCCTTCTGCAGAATGATGGCTGTAGGCCAGGCATCCTCAAACTGCGGCCCTCCAGCTGTTGCAAAACTACAACTCCCAGCATGCCCAAACAGCCTACAGGTATCAGCCTACAGCAGGGCATTGTGGGAGTTGTAGTTTTACAACATCTGGAGGGCCGCAGTTTGAGGATGCCTGCTGTAGGCTGTCAGGGAATGATGGGAGTTGTAGTTTTGCAACAGCTGGAGGGCTGCAGGTTGAGCATGCCTGCTTTAAAGGAATGGTATGCTGTCAACATGTAATGACTGGTGGGGGTCTGACCTCTGGGACCCTCCATCAAACCTGACAGTAAAGGGGCTGCAGCACTGATTTTAGCTCTGTCGTCGTCCAGTGGCGCCCACCTTCTGGTTGTGCAGGGAATTGCAGCTGGCCCCATTCCATGATGCGGACATGGTGCTGCAGCCCCTTCATTCCCCAGGTCAGTTGAGGGTCCCAGAGGTCAGAACCAATGGTAAAGTGCTGCCACATCCTTGCACTATGCCAGGGATCGGCAACCTTCGGCACTCCAGCTGTTCTGAAACTACAACTCCCAGAATCCTCCTTTCATTGCTATGGCAGTTACAATAACAGCTGAGCAAGTGTGCATGCTGGGAGTTGTGGTTTCACAGCAGCTGGAGTGTCGAAGGTCGCTGATCCTTGCAGTATACTGTTCCTTTATGAGATGGGAATACCCCATTAGGCTGTGTGTGTGTCACGGGAGTATGTTAGATCTGTGATTTGGATGTAAATATTCGGCCAGACTGCAGAAAAGCCGCACGCTACTTGCATAGTGGTTTGTGCCACCAAAAACTCAAGAGTGTTGCACCTGTGGCACGTCTCATCACAGCGCCACGGATGATCATTAGCTGCACTATTGTGCAACACTTCACCACTTCAGTTGTCCGGTTACTTGCTCCCTCCACGAAGATTGAATATCTGTCCATAAAAACCGGAGATGCAACCAGATACGTAATCCACAGCCCCAGCCACATCTTCCTTTTTTTTCCAGCCCGGATGATGAGGGTAGAAACTGTGAGTAGTCATGTTGTATTGGCGGTAGAACATGAGTTCTGGCGTGGTCACCCACGGCCTGTGCTGTTGTTCACCTCCAGAAGGAAGGAAAACTCTCTGAAGCGCCACCGATAGGGAGGGACTCGGCTTTCCTGCAAGTCCCTGTCCCATTTCTACGGGATCCCCTACCACTCAGCGATCCTGGCCACGACCAATGTAGCCATAGCCTAAAGCCTGGCTGGACACAGGTAAATGTCAGCCAAACACAATGGGGCACATTTACTTTAGTGTCTGTTTTTTATTGGAAAATGCTGTAGACAGTTTTCTCTTTAGTTGCATTTACTACTGAAATTGCACAGTTTTTGGAGGCTTTTGCGCCTTGTTTGCCTATATATTTTCTATTTTTATTTCACAAGTTTTCCAACTTTTGTGACTTTTTTTCCAATCTATTTATGTAGGTGCAAATTTTTTGCACCTAGATTTGTCGCAAAAATGTTCTGATTTCACTCCAGGGCTGGCGTAGTGCGTAATGAAGTGTAAAAATTTTTTTTTCCAGCCATGCGACTTTTCTCTGCAAAGATGCAACTTTTTTCATGTACAAATAAATGAGACCAGTCTAAGTGAATATGAACCTGTCATACTGAAGAACAGCCACCAGAGGTCAGACTAATAGGAATACACCAAGTCTAATTCATCAACGGCAGTGCGCAAATGCCTGGCAAAATAAAGACAAATGAAATGCGCTAGACTAACTTTACTCCTATAGGGCGTCTTCACATGTGGCAGGGAATTAGTTCCATTCACTTTAATGGAGCTTGCACAAATCTGGGTGCTTGCTGCCCCATTCAAATGAATGGAACAGAGTTTGTCGCAAAACTTTCTGCCGCGTGTGAAGGCACCAAAAAAACAGGTGCGTTTGATCAATGTGCCCCAATGATTTTGGCAGGTTTCAGCGACCATCTAATATGCAGGGCGGACTGGGAAGTGGGCCAGGAAAAAAAAAAATCCAAAAATGGCCTTATGTTGTGGGGGGTCCAAATTGACAGAAGGTAGGGAAACACAATTAGGCAGGATCAGCACTACCAATAGCGCAAAATACAGTCCCATCAGAGCCACGTACCATAGTGCAGGACTATATATTGCCGAAAAAGCTGTCCCACAAGAGAGGCCACCTTCTGTCGTCTCTGATGGAGCAGGGGCCTCCTAAAGCGGGCCACAGCAGTTAAATTCAGGAGGACATGGTCACTGGCCGGGTCCACGATCACCTGATACTCACAGTATTAATTACCGCTGAGAGCTCATTATGTACCCGGCCAGTGGCAGAAAGCAGAGCTTGGTCAGCCCCCTGGTCATCCTGACTTTCCCTGCTGGCTGATGTCTGGGAGGTGAGGATTGGGCATGTTGGATTTCACCTGCTTGTTCTCAGGAGACAAGCCACTGCCAGAGGGATCTCCACACGGCAATTCTGGCACGGTTTGGGGCTGCTGCTCAGAAGTTGATGCGGGTTCTCGTTCACAGCCCCTCATGAATCATTTCACAATGAGAACCCTCTTTATTTTTTATGTGGAGTTTCCCTTTAAGGCTGGAATCCCACATGTAGCTTTTTGTGTCAGTTTTTGAGCCAAACCCCAGATTGGATACAAAACAAAGGAAATGTATCCATTCCCTTCTAATTCCTTGTGGGACCACTTCTGGCTCATGAAGCTGCACGTGCGAGTCCAGCCTCCGGCTTTCGTGTGCCCGCTTGAGATGGTCAGGGCTCCGGGTCCATGTGGCAGAGACCAGCTGCCTGGCAATTGCTTTCTGTAAACAGCTGGGGGAGAGACTGGTTAATCGCTGTAACGTCAGCGCCTCACGCAAGGCAGTGCATGTGCCTGGTCCTGAGCGCTCACGTTATATAACCACGGCTCTGCAGAGACACAATCCGGCTTAATGCACAGGGTTTCATTGATGGAGCGGTGGATTAAACACGCTGGGCTATGACCTGGCTCCTGCGGCTGCCCCTCCCCCACCCGCCATACTACACGTTTTCTTATTCCCATTTCAGGACACCTCCCATAGGTCTGCACTATGGATTGAACCCCAGATTACACATCACCCCAACTTTATCACATGGCATGTTGGCACTCCCCTGGCACACATGCTCCACCAGCTATACTCGTGATGTTTGTCGTATGATTTCCAGTAATTGCTGATCCAGTGCAAATCCTGATGGTCCAGAAATCCTGATTGACTTTTGGGGAGTCAAAAAGTTGCATTTTTTTTTTTTTTGTTGCAAACTTTGCAACTCTTTCCTCTGCCCAGCACTTTCTGAAGTGGTGAGAGGATGGCGTAGTGGGCCCGGCACATCGTTCTTTATGTCCGTTTGGGGCAGGCATGTCCAAACTGCGGCCCTCCAGCTGTTGCAAAACTACAACTCCCAGCATGCCTGGATAGCCTACAGTTATTAGGGCATGCTGGGAGTTGTAGTTTTGCAACAGCTGGAGGGCCGCAGTTTGGACATGCCTGGTTTGGGGTGAAAAAGACCCAAATCTCAGGCAGCAAATGTATGAGAGGCTTGTGCTTCTGCATAAATTTGGCACAGGGGGAATCGAGCCTGGCCAAGAAAACTCCAGTCTTGATAAATGTCCCCCTAACTCCGAAGTCTGTCTCTCTTAATGCCCTCTATGGTGGGTCCACATCATCCAGAAGCAGGGGCGTAGCTATAGGGGGTGCAGAGGTAGCAGTCGCTACCGGGCCCAGGAGCCTGAGGGGCCCAAAGACTCTTGTGCCGCATAAGAAGACACTGGGATTATAGAAGGTGCAGGCTGGTCAAGTTACACCTCCGGCTGGAGGGAAGGGGTTATGGAAAAAATTTGGCGGGGGATGACCCTAACCCTCAGTTCACACTTGCGCGTTTTACAGCGCGTTCGAACGCGCTGTAAAACGCTCAACAGGAAAAAACTCATGTTTCCCTATGGGCATGGTTCTCACCTGAGCGTTTTACAGCGCGTTTGAACGCGCTGTTAAACGCCCTACGCTCAAAGAAGTTCTTGAGCTTCTTTGGGGCGTTTTGTCGCGTTTTTGCACCCATAGACTTCAATGGAATTGCGCATGAGACGCGTGTTTAACACGCGTTAAAGTGTAGATATGCCTTTTTCAATTGGTCTCCAGAGTCACGAACATGCGTATGACTCGCGTTTCCTATTTGCAAAAACGCGCTGTAATACGCGCGACTAAAACGTGTGTCTCAGAAACGCTCAGGTGTGAACCCAGGGTAAGGCCTCTTACACATGACCGTATGGCTTTTTCAGTGTTTTGCGGTCCGTTTTTTTCGGGTCCATTTTTTGCTTCCGTTGTGTTTCCGTTTCGGTTCCGTTTTTCCGTATGGCATATACAGTAATAACATAGAAAAAATTGGGCTAGTCTTAAATGCTTTCGTTTTTTTTTGCAGACCCATTGACTTGAATGGAGCCAATGAACGTGATTTGCGGACAAGAATAGGACATGTTCTATATTTAAACGGAACGGAAACGGAAGGCATACGGAGACACTTCAGTATTCTTTGCGGTCCCATTGAAAACGGCCAGTATACGGTCCACAAAATACTGTCGTGTGCAAGAGGCCTAACATGCCAGTAAGAGAAACCATACATTTCCAGCATCCCCCCCCCCCAATGTTCCAGTGCAGGTGCCTTGGAGCACAGTTTTGCTGCTTCAGAGCTGAAATCTCCCAGCTTTCTCTCATTTTGTTCTGCAAAATGTCCTCTTTCCACCTGGCTCTGATACTGTCATCTAATGTAGGAAAAGCTAACGGGCCCCCTGAATTATAGGAGCTCAGGGAATATCTGTCCTGCTGACTGTTTCCAATGATGACTAAAATGTGAACTTTTATATCTGTATCAAACTGTGAAATATGTATATGTGTATATGTTAATATAATAAAAATATATATAATTATTAGGATTTACTATAATCTGGCATCTAATAGACTCCCCACTTGTTGTTTTCCTTCCACAGAACTGGAAGCAGGACCCCCCGCCCTAAAAAAAAATTATAAATAAAAAAATAGATTTTGTGGTAACACCCAAAAATCTATCTTACCTGGAGATCTGGCACCTATTGCATCCAGATGGGCTGTTGCTGTGTGCACATATCACTGAGACCCCTTACACTTGCATTACATAACCTGAGGACCCCCCCAGTCGTCACGGCTTCATGTAATCACAATCGTCCCATTGTCGGGGATGTCACATTATGCCTGGACTTGTTTGTGTCTGATTATTGGATTAGCTCCTGTCTTGGTTCTGTCTGCCCCGGTTTCCCCTCTTCTCATGTTTACTGCTCTTTTTTTTCCCTCCCATGCTCAAAAAATGTGACTGCGTCCTCCCTGTGACTCCGGAGCTCATGCTATACCCGTGACTGCGACCCAGGGCTGAGCCTGTAACTCCTCGTGTGCCGGGCTGGATTAACCATGGGGCAGGGGGAACTGCGCATGCATCCAATAGAGGTTTAGGGCGCTTTCACACGCGGCAGGTTTTGTGGTAGAAAGTTCCATGACTGAAAATCAGTTCCATTCACCTTCATGGGGCAGCAAGCAATGGATTTCTGCGAGCCCCATCAAGGCCTCATGCACACGACCGTATGTATTTTGCGGTCTGATAAACATACGGATGCTGTCCATGTGCATTCCGTATTTTGTATATCCCTCAAACCACTTGATTTCACATATAGATCCCTAATTAAGACGACTTCTCCCGCTCCACGGATACCGCGGTCAGTATGTGATGTGTTTGGCTGATTTGGATACCGCTGTGATCCGACCTTGTTTTTACAGCACTCACCTGCAAATTTTAGAATGTATTTTGTAAGGCTACTTTCACACTAGCGGCAGGAAGGATCCGACAGGCTGTTCACCAGACGGAACAGCCTGTCGGATCCGTCCTGCCGCTAGTGAACGTGCCTCTGCCGGAACTCTGCCCCGCCTGCATTATAGTCAATGGAGCCGGAGTGGAAGTCTGGGGGCACACGTTCACTAGCGGCAGGACGGATCCTACAGCCTGTTCCGTCGGGTGAACAGCCTGTCGGATCCGTCCTGCCGCTAATGTGAAACTAGCCTAATCCTCTGTGTAGATGTGCCTGTTTTCCATACATTACATGTGTGGTTCAGTAGGGTTGGTATGTAGAGTGACTATGGCTCCACATATGACATATACGCTAAGTTTGATAGCTATTGTACTTTGCTGTTCTGGAATGGAAATACGGACATACGGAAATGGAATGCGCACGGAGTATCTTCCATTTTTTTGCGGAGCCATTGAAATGAATGGTTCTGTATACGGTCCGCAAAAAAAACCCGGAATGGACACAGAATGAAAATACGTTTGTGTGCATGAGGTCTTTGGCATTAATGTGATCGGCCGGGGAAAACGGGCCATGTGTCTGCCGGAGCTCCTGGGCTGCCTATATCATAGCATTTTATGATGCAGTCACATCTGATGGCGGGTCTATTGTACTGTGCTCACCTGCTCTCACACAAGTTTTTGGTGCCATCTTTCTGCACTTTTCTGCCTTTTTTAATGACATTTTTTGCTGCAAAACCACAAACCAGCCCCAACTGTTAGCTAAGGGTCTATGGGGAGTATAAAAAACGCCGGACACACAAGCGTTTTTTTTTTTTTTTTTTTCTTTGTTGGATGCATATTTTTAGTATTTTTGCTTTATTTTTATTTATTTTTTACTGGTGAAAAAAGTTGCACCCAAATTCACGTGTGTAAGAAAGGACCCTATGTTATTTGTAATGTGATATTGTATCAATAATTATTTTTATTGTACTTATTGTGTCACTGAGCTTTCAAAAAGCTTTTTGATGTGTCATAGAGACATATGAAAAGTTTTGATCAGCGGGGGTCTAAGCATTGAGACCCCCAGCAATAGCTAGAATGAGGAGAGAGAAGCGTTTGTACATCCCGCACTCTCTCCTCGCTGCAGGAGACTCAATACAAGTCTATGGGCCGGACTTGATTCCGTCCTCTGCAGCGCAGAATATATGTGAGTGCTTCTCATGTCTCATTCTAATGATGGGTGGAGGTCTCACTGCTCAGACCCCCACTAATCAAAACTTTTGATTTAAAGTTATTTGAAAACCCAGTGCCCCTTTAAGTATTCAGTATTGTTTCCCATTTTGTAATATATTTTTTTAAGCATTGTTATTATACCTTATTTTTTAGCTGTTCTTATCAGTCACCTGTATAATGGTGCACACACGTGCAGCGGGCACAGCTGCTGGCACTCTGCATTCACATGCTCTGTACCTGGGCAGTACCAACTGTATTTACAGTGACATGGTGTCCTTTCTCAGTCCTGTGGCTGTGCACTCTCCAGTCCTCCCAGCTCCACACCCCTATGTGCTCTCTAGCAGTCTGTTCACACTTCCCTCCCTGCTCCCTCCCTGCCTGGAACAGATGCAGTATTGAGCAGCACGTGAGCTTCATATGACAGCAGCAGCAGCAGCTGGTTCACTTGGCACTGGGCGTGCTGCTGTCACAGGGAGGGACACACCACCACTACCCCCCACCAATGAGCACACTACATCCCCTCCCATCCATTTAACCAGAAGCTGGAGCTCATAACACCATCATATCCATGCAGAGCAGCAGACACTGCTCACACACTGAGGCTCTGACCACCTGAAGCCCTCACCTGTGCCCACAGGAATACTGCAGGAGACACCGTCCCTACTGTATGGACTATCTGCCCCGCTCTACACTTTGGTGGATTTAACTTCATTTGGCATGGAAAGAATTCCCAGTGCTCAGCCTCCGCCTGCCTGTCTGGATAGATCTACCTCCTTGTCTGGGTAAGTTCTCTTCTGTGTCTGGAATCCTAGAAACCTATGCAATCTGGAGTTTCATCCAGAAAAGTGCCCGGCGGCATGTAACCGACAAGAACTAATTACAGTAAGAGGCAATAAGTTCTGCTCTAACTGTGTGTGGTCTGCTGCACTCTATTCCAGAGGCATAGCCGGGAATCTGCAGCCATTTCTAGGATAACTATAGTCGTTTTACAGGGATACATTGTTGTAAATGTAGACTAAGGATATAGGGACTTCCACCGATACATTGTAGACGTCCTATAGGTTCCTAAGTGATCAATATTGGATACACTATGTGGCAGGCATATAGGATCTTGCAGTGAGCAGTCTACTGTGTATGGGATGGCAGAACTATATGGTTTTCAGTGATACGTTGTAGCAATCTATATAGATTATATCCAATAACACATGGTAACAATATGTAGCAGGATTATAGGATTCTCACCCAATAGCAAACAGTGTGGGTTAGATGGTAACAATTATTAGCACAACTATCATCTCAGTCATCATTCACCTTGATGACACATTGTATCACATAATAATAGTTTACAACATTGTTGCAGTTTTACATTTTCTTGACTTGTGGCCATTTTCTTGTAGGATGGATTTTTCCCACATGTATCCGGTTTTCAAAAACAGGAAAGGTCTGAAGCGATGCGAGGATGGCAAGGTGAGGACTTTTCCCAAACTTTTCTAACTCTATGGAATGATAGTATTGCTTTGAAGCCTGCGATTTGTGCTCATTTCATTTGCATTGCATTGCATTCGGTTCTTCTACCTTATATGTGTAGATCTTGGTGCTGCAGTCTGACAGATACAAGGAGTTAAATCTTTTAGCTTTTACGGCTTGTTTGGTTTCAGTTTGCTGGAGAATTATGCATGTGGTGTCTGTACATTGTGTACTAGATGCCGTCCTCTGCAGCCAGTCTGCACGTTTGCCTGCATGTTCCTTGTGGGGTGTGTATGATTAGAGTCTCACGTGTACCATCACATGTAATGTTTGCTTATGTGCAATGTCCCAGGCTGAACACTAGGGGGCGCTTCGCCATTCAGTCTGCCTGCCCTACATTGGTGTGACATGGATATGTCTTTTCTTAACAGGAAACTTACAAGCTCCCTCACCGACTTATTGAGAAAAAAAGGCGCGATAGGATTAACGAATGTATTTCCCAACTCAAAGACCTGCTGCCGGAGCACCTCAAGCTGACGGTAAGTGACTGCGGCGAAGACATGGCTGATAGCGATGTAGACTGGGGTCATTGTGCAGAATTGAAAGGGTTTTTCCTAAAGGCGATAGCACACGTGTTCATGGCTGGTGCATGTGACAACCATGGGATGTGTTCAGCAGCCATGTGACCACCACGCCGAGCGCTCCTGCAGCTCTGAGACTGATTGCAGACTGCCGTGTGACAAGGAGCCGCCTTATATAATCCTTGTATTAGCCTTCAGGGCTGACCTCGCTACTACCAGGTGACAACTTGCGCAATGTAACAAGAGAATCAATAATGACATGGCTCTATATCCTGGTCCCAAGAGCTTGCAGTCAGACTGAATAGGACAGTTGAAAAGTTCTTCTGTTCTAAGTGTCCAGGCGTCGTCACCCAGTTTTTCCAGACTCTGGAATCACAGGTTTGCTTAAATCTCCACTTATCCAGGTAGATTTGTCTTTGAGAAGTCTGGGAAAGCTGGGTGACCTCCTCTGTTGGATGATGTCTCAAGAGCAGGGGCGTAGCCATTGAGGGTGCAGAGGTAGCAGTCGCTACCGGGCCCAGGAGCCTGAGGGGGCCCAAAGTCCCTTGTGCCGCATAAGAAGACACACAAAGCACTGAGGGAAGGGGGGCCCAAGCTGAACTCTTGCACCAGGGCCCATGAGCTGTTAGCTACGCCCCTGCTCAAGAGGTCCATGTTACTGGGTCCGATCATGGGCTCCTCAAGATGCCTCTATTTGCCCCTTAGGATTGGGGTCTGACTTTTTGTATGTCTGTGTTCTTGATAAATGTTGCTTACTAATCGAGTCCCTTTTTTCTTCAGACACTGGGACATCTTGAGAAAGCTGTGGTGCTGGAACTGACCCTTAAACATGTGCAGTCCCTATCAAACCTGATCGAGCAGCAACAGCAGCAGATCCTAACACTTCAGAACGGTCAGTATCACTTCTGGTCTCCAATACTACACTACAGACCACTCTGTCTGGTGCCTGGTACTGAAAGGCTTGATGTAGGCACAAGATGCAGAACACATGTGGGAACCATATTCTCTAAAGGGGTAAAACCTTCATGCCAGTCATGTCTTGCCCGGCCATGTGAATGGTCTGGGGTCAGACCCTATTGGCATGAGGTAATGGGACTATGGGGAAGAGGATGCTAGTGAGTCTTTGCAGGCAGGGTCATAATCCTATTGCACTTCATTGACTCATCTGACACCTTCTTTTTCTAGGTGGGTCACCCATGAGCAGCAAAGCCTCAGGAGAAGAGATGTTTCGCTCAGGGTTCCAGCTGTGTGCAGAAGAAGCTTTAAGATTCCTGCAAGGAGGAGAGAAGCGTGAACTTGTGGCTCACCTGCATCGTGTGGCCTCCGATCTCAGCCACAGCCCCTCCAGAGTTGCCAAACTGGATGAAAAACCCAGTCCTAAGGCTCAGGCCACCAACTGCGTCCCTGTGATTCGCCGTGCTGCACCCCTCCAATCCGGAGAGCAGAGTGGCACCGACACGGACACTGACAGTGGGTATGGAGGAGAAGTGGATAAGGCAGATTCCCATCAGGAACAAGGTGGTGTCATTAAGGAAGACTCCTCTGGATCGCCCACCCTAGACAGGGTCATCAAGCAGGAACACGAGGAAATCCCCAAAAAGAGGCCCAGACTGGAGACCACAGATGGTGACTCCAGATTCTGCAACAATGACCTTTCTTCAGTGGGGTCTTACCCTTCCCATGCACCCTTTTGTTTCCCCTTTTATTTGATACCCCCTACACCCTCTGCCTATTTGCCCATGCTGGAAAAATGTTGGTACCCAGGATCTATGCCTATGTTGTATCACAACTTATCCCAGTCCGAACTGCTGAGTCAGGATAGCGTCCCACAAGTTCACTCCCCAGCTATGTCATCCATGGACTCCTCTGCCTTACTGCAAGCACTTAAACAGGTACCCACCATGGGGGCAGACCCCAAAGACTGAGGATGGAGGAGAAGAAGAAAAAACCTTTGCTTGTACTACTATTGCAAACAACCATTCTGGGCCCCCTTCCAGTATGAGACTCCGCAAAAGAAACGGGTCCACCAGGAAGAAACTCTGCATGGTGGCGACCACCTCTTTGGGATGAGGACCCTTTGAGTCAACATGGTATCAAAGGTTGTCCACCAGGAAGAGAAGACAGTCTTGTGCCAAGGCTGTGGAACTACAAGACGTGTGGCGGTAGCTTAGTCCAACAAATGTGGCAGAACTGGGAGACGATGGACAGGCCTGGCCCATCCCGGTTACACCAAGACCTTGACAATGTAAAGGAACCTTTCTGCAGCACTGAACATGAAAGGGCTTCATAAACGTGTTCAGCTCCTACGACCTGCCGGCCCTTGCTTCACTTGCCCCACAGGATGGGGATGGAGGCTCCAGTACATAGCACTTTATATTAGTATATTAGATCTGCTTCCTCTCCTGCTGGATTCTCGCCCAGTTTCCGGGCTTAAGGGGAGAATGTCGTCAAGAAATGAAAAAAAAAAAAAAGATATTTTTGAGAAAAAAAAATAAAAAGTTTATTTGATGAAATGTTGTGGCCTTTTAATTCCAAATGTACACGAGTAGGGAGTCTAGCGGGGCAGCAGAGGACTCTATCCAACCTTCGCCCCCTCCCGGGGTCAGTATGACACGTACGCAAGGTGTGTGACTCATTCATCCAGGTGCATATAACAATAGGTCCTTTCTCCGGAACTCAGCAGGGGAGGGGTTAAGCGAAGGAGTGGGGGCTGCCAGCTTATGGCACTTTGATGTCAGGCAGACAGCTCAGTTCCCCTTCACTTGTTTTGACAGTGTCACCTCCCTGTCACCCTGTTCATGTTGACACAGTCAGGCTTCCGAATGTTGCTTTCATGTGCAGCCTGAGGCTAAATGTATCCCCTGCTTCCTGGAATGAGACGTGACTGGCAAGCATTCAACAGCAGCTTGCTGACACTGTGTACTCTAATCCGCCTGCCTCACTTTGCACCTTGCTCCTTTTACTTCACACCCTCGAGTGTGCACTTTCACTGAAAGACCTTCCCGTGTGCGACAGACAATGCACAAGACTATAAAGTCTGAGAGTGATTACACACGCATGAACAGTGCGGTCCGTGCTCTGCACCCAGTAACGCATTAGGGGTGTTGGGAGAGGGTCACACTTTGCAGCAGGGCTTTGTATTTTAGTGTTTACTAGAACACGGGCAACGGACATACAGGATGATGCCCCCCAAAAAAGTGCAACACAGGCTCCAAAATGCACCGCAAGACTGTGCAAGAAAAGTGTCCTTTCCTCGCTATTCCAAGGGCAGCATCTGCCTGGTGCCGAGAAAGCGGGAAAACATCCTGATTACAGCAGAACGAGAGAAACCGCGAAAACCGATAACTAAAAGACATATTTGTAGTTATCCAAATATATATTATAATATAGGAGCAGTATTATAGTAGTTATATTCTTGTACATAGGAGGCAGTATTATAGTAGTTATATTCTTGTATATAGGAGCAGTATTATAGTAGTTATATTCTTGTACATAGGAGCAGTATTATAGTAGTTATATTCTTGTATATAGGAGCAGTATTATAGTAGTTATATTCTTGTACATAGGAGGCAGCATTATAGTAGTTATATTCTTATACATAGGAGCAGTATTATAGTAGTTATATTCTTATACATAGGAGCAGTATTATAGTAGTTATATTCTTGTACATATGAGTAGTATTATAGTAGTTATATTCCTGTACATAGGAGCAGTATTATAGTAGTTATATTCATGTACATAGGAGCAGTATTATAGTAGTTATATTCTTGTATATAGGAGCAGTATTATAGTAGTTATATTCTTGTACATAGGAGCAGTATTATAGTAGTTATATTCTTGTATATAGGAGATAGTATTATAGTAGTTATATTCTTGTACATAGGAGCAGTATTATAGTAGTTATATTCTTGTACATAGGAGGCAGTATTATAGTAGTTATATTCTTGTACTTAGGAGCAGTATTATAGTAGTTATATTCTTGTACATAGGAGCAGTATTATAGTAGTTATATTCCTGTACATAGGAGCAGTATTATAGTAGTTATATTCTTGTACATAGGAGCAGTATTATAGTAGTTATATTCTTGTACATAGGAGCAGTATTATAGTAGTTATATTCTTATACATAGGAGCAGTATTATAGTAGTTATATTCCTGTACATAGGAGCAGTATTATAGTAGTTATATTCTTGTATATAGGAGCAGTATTATAGTAGTTATATTCCTGTACATAGGAGCAGTATTATAGTAGTTATATTCTTGTACATAGGAGCAGTATTATAGTAGTTATATTCTTGTACATAGGAGCAGTATTATAGTAGTTATATTCTTGTACATAGGAGCAGTATTATAGTAGTTATATTCTTGTACATAGGAGCAGTATTATAGTAGTTATATTCTTGTACATAGGAGCAGTATTATAGTAGTTATATTCTTGTACATAGGAGCAGTATTATAGTAGTTATATTCTTGTACATAGGAGCAGTATTATAGTAGTTATATTCTTGTACATAGGAGGCAGTATTATAGTAGTTATATTCTTGTACATAGGAGCAGTATTATAGTAGTTATATTCTTGTACATAGGAGCAGTATTATAGTAGTTATATTCTTGTACATAGGAGCAGTATTATAGTAGTTATATTCTTGTATATAGGAGCAGTATTATAGTAGTTATATTCTTGTACATAGGAGGCAGTATTATAGTAGTTATATTCTTGTACATAGGAGCAGTATTATAGTAGTTATATTCTTGTACATAGGAGGCAGTATTATAGTAGTTATATTCTTGTACATAGGAGCAGTAGTATAGTAGTTATATTCTTGTACATAGGAGCAGTATTATAGTAGTTATATTCCTGTACATAGGAGCAGTATTATAGTAGTTATATTCTTGTACATAGGAGCAGTATTATAGTAGTTATATTCTTGTACATAGGAGCAGTATTATAGTAGTTATATTCTTGTACATAGGAGGCAGTATTAAAGTAGTTATATTCTTGTACTTAGGAGCAGTATTATAGCAGTTATATTCTTGTACATAGGAACAGTATTATAGTAGGTATATTCTTGTACATAGGAGCGGTATTATAGTAGTTATATTCTTGTACATAGGAGCAGTATTATAGTAGTTATATTCCTGTACATAGGAGCAGTATTATAGTAGTTATATTCTTGTACATAGGGTCAGTATTATAGTAGTTATATTCTTGTACATAGGAGGCCGTATTATAGTAGTTATATTCCTGTACATAGGAGCAGTATTATAGTAGTTATATTCTTGTACATAAGAGCAGTATTATAGTAGTTATATTCCTGTACATAGGAGGCAGTATTATAGTAGTTATATTATTGTACATAGGAGCAGTATTATAGCAGTTATATCCTGGTACATAGGAGCAGTATTATAGTAGTTATATTCCTGTACATAAGAGCAGTATTATAGTAGTTATATTTTTGCACATAGGAGCAGTATTATAGTAGTTATATTCTTGTACATAGGAGGCAGTATTATAGTAGTTATATTCTTGTACATAGGAGGCAGTATTATAGTAGTTATATTCTTGTACATAGGAGCAGTATTATAGTAGTTATATTCTTGTACATAGGAGCAGTATTATAGTAGTTATATTCTTGTACATAGGAGCAGTATTATAGTAGTTATATTCTTGTACATAGGAGCAGTATTATAGTAGTTATATTCCTGTACATAGGAGCAGTATTATAGTAGTTATATTCTTGTACATAGGAGCAGTATTATAGTAGATATATTATTGTACATAGGAGCAGTATTATAGTAGTTATATTCTTGTACATAGGAGCAGTATTATAGTAGTTATATTGTTGTACATAGGAGGCAGTTTTATAGTAGTTATATTCTTGTACATAGGAGCAGTGTTATAGTAGTTATATTCTTATACATAGGAGCAGTATTATAGTAGTTATATTCTTGTACATAGGAGCAGTATTATAGGAGTTATATTCTTGTACATAGGAGCAGTATTATAGTAGTTATATTCTTGTACATAGGAGGCAGTATTATAGTAGTTATATTCTTGTATATAGGAGCAGTAGTATAGTAGTTATATTCTTGTATATAGGAGCAGTATTATAGTAGTTATATTCTTGTACTTAGGAGGCAGTATTAAAGTAGTTATATTCTTGTACATAGGAGCAGTATTATATTAGTTATATTTTTGTACATAGGAGCAGTATTATAGTAGTTATATTCTTGTACATAGGAGGCAGTATTATAGTAGTTATATTCTTGTACATAGCAGTATTATAGTAGTTATATTGTTGTACATAGGAGGCAGTTTTATAGTAGTTATATTCTTGTACTTAGGAGCAGTATTATAGTAGTTATATTCTTGTATATAGGAGCAGTATTATAGTAGTTATATTCTTGTACATAGGAGCAGTATTATAGCAGTTATATTCTTGTACATAGGAGCAGTATTATAGTAGTTATATTTTTGTACATAGGAGCAGTATTATAGTAGTTATATTTTTGTACATAGGAGACAGTATTATAGTAGGTATATTCTTGTACATAGGAGCAGTATTATAGCAGTTATATTCTTGTACATAGGAGCAGTATTATAGTAGTTGTATTCTTGTACATAGGAGCAGTATTATAGTAGTTATATTCCTGTACATAGGAGGCAGTATTATAGCAGTTATATTATTGTACATAGGAGCAGTATTATAGGAGTCATATTCTTGTACATAGGAGGCAGTATTATAGCAGTTATATTATTGTACATAGGAGCAGTATTATAGTAGTTATATTCTTGTACATAGAAACAGTATTATAGTGGTTATATTCTTGTACATAGGAGCAGTATTATAGTAGTTATATTCTTGTACATGGGAGCAGTATTATATTAGTTATATTTTTGTACATAGGAGGCAGTATTATAGTAGTTATATTCTTGTACATAGGAGCAGTATTATAGTAGTTATGTTCTTGCACATAGGAGCAGTATTATAGTAGTTATATTCTTGTACATAGGAGCAGTATTATAGTAGTTATATTCCTGTATATAGGAGCAGTATTATAGCAGTTATATTCCTGTACATAGGAGCAGTAATATAGTAGGTACATTCAAATGCACAGCACGTGAAGAGGCAGACATTGCTGGGTTCATGTCCTTAATATCCATTGCATGACTGTCGGCAGGCTGTACTATATCAAGTTCTCTAAAGAGTTAACGGGCGGTTCCGTGTAAGCAATCGCATGGGCTTGTGCGTACGTGACTGGTAAACAGAGTGCACTACCTTGGCTGCCCCTAAATACCGGTATCTTTTACATTTCGCAGGAGGCTGTGCCAGGATCTTGGGCCCTCAGACTACGCACTCATGGGTACAGGGCAGGTGTGCGGCTGCCTGTGCCTTCAGTAAACAGCTTAGGCTTCTGGTAACAAGCTGTTCTCTTTCTTTAACCTTTCCCTCTCATTCATGAAACGTGAGCGTGTGCAGATCCCTGTATGGGCACAGTTCTGGGAGAAAGCCTAGGCACCGTGCCAATCTGCAGGGTGATAGGGTTTCTGTGACCTCGCCCTCATCCCCCTCTCCCCCCACCAGCTCTGGCTGGGACACTTCCTTCGTAGGAAAGCAATGATGGGAGTCTTGTCTGCACAATGATTCAGCACTGGAGAGGCCTCAGTGTGTGGGAATTCAGTCTCGGTCACATAATCTCTGCCTCGCCCCCTCATATCTGTCTATCTCTACACCCAAACACTGCACACAGCCTGATATCTCACATGCCATTCCTCCTAGGACACTGCATGTGTCTGAAACTGCAAAGAGTTAACCCTTTCAGGAGGATCAATTCTTTGTGAGCTAAAGCCTAGACTGATACATTGTAACGATCTGGACAGGAGAGAGGCTTGCACTGTGTTTAGATGACGGAGGATTGTCTAGACTAGATACAAGAGTTACAAAGACAATTTAGTTTTTTTTTTCACTCGCGCAGAAAAAACTGACTGAACTTGCTTTCTAAATGGTGCGAGTTTCACGGAACGCACCCTGAACGCATCCGGACCTAATCCGTCACGCTCGTGTGAAGGAGGCCTAAGGCTTTGCAGCTAGTATGGGGCAGTTATGGACTTGGGCGCTGCTCCCTCTAATCTTCCATTACAGAACCACATTGAATAAATATTACCGCACAGAGCCCTAATAACCATACCAGCAGCCGCATGTACAGGGCCACATAGCATTCAGGCTTGGTGCAGTGAAGGGGTTAATCTGTCTATCCCTTTTGGCCTACGGCAGTGAAGAAGTCAGCTTTCCTGATACCCAACCTGCGGCCCTCCAGCTGTTGTAAAACTATAACTCCCACCATGCCCTGCTGTAGGCTGGTAGCTGTAGGCTGTCCGGGCATGCTGGGAGTTGTAGTTTTGCAACAGCTGGAGGGCTGCAGGTTCAGCATACCTGGTCTAGGGCAATGAAGGCGCAATTATCAGTGTTCCTGGTGCTCTACAGCAGTTCTGGGGTTAAAGGGTTTTCCAGGGAGGTAGAAAGGGTTAAAAAAGGACATAACCATTGCTCACCCTCACTGATCCCCTTTTGCTCCCACTATCAAGTTCCTCCACTTCCTTGTCCCGGCCTGACCGCTGGCTGAGGCAGGTCACCGCTAAGGATGATGACTGGCTGAGCGAGCGTTCCCAGCCACTTTCTATGTGCCGAACCAGAAAAGAGATAATGTCAGTAGAACTGGGCGTCTAGGGCGTTAAAGGGGTTAATGTCAGTATAATTTGTGGGAGCCTAGGTCAGTGTGTGTGTGGGGGGGTCGAGGTAATTCTAGTATACCTGGTGGTCTTGGGCAGTGAAGGATTAATGTATGCAGAACCGGTGGACTAGTTTACGTACAGAAAGTTAATACAAGGCCCTTCCTAATGTATTGGGATTCTCCATGTTGCCTCCTTTGCTGGCTGGATACATTTTCCCATCACATTATACACGGCTCGTATTCAGGGATTACGACCACCCTGCAATCCATCAGCGGTGGCCGTGCTTGCAGATTGTAGGAAAAAGTGCTGACCCATGTGCACTCCTGTGGTCCCGGCCACCAGAACCTTTCCCTATAGTGTACAAGCACGGCCACCTCTGCTGGATTGCTGGGCGGTCGTAACCCCTCGGTAGTGTATAATGTGATGGAAGGGTCTCCTGTGTGGGTTAGGATTAGGCCTCATGAACATCAATTTTGCAGTCCACAGATCGCAAATCCCAGCCGTGTACATGCCGCCATTTTTAGTTTTTTTTAGCCATGAAGAAATGTTTTATCCTTGTGCACAAAACGGACATGTTCTATCTTTTTTGCGGGCCGGTGGGGTGGTGCGCTGTCCACATCTCTTGCGGCCCCATTGAAATGAATGGGTCAGCTAATAATGTGGACCAAGAATACGCTCATATGCATGGGGCTTTAGGGCTTTAGGGCGTATTTCCTTTCTGTGTCCGTTCCATTTTTTTTGTGGACCGCATGCGGAACCATTCATTTCAATGGATCTGCAAAAAAAACCGAAGTTACTCTGTCTGCATTCCGTTTCCGTAAAATAAATAGAATATATCCTAATATTGTCCGCATTACGGACAAGGATAGTTCTGTTGTATCAGGGGCCGGCTGTTCCGTTCTGCAAAATACGGAATGCACACGGACGTCAGCCGTATTCTTTGCGGATCCACTTTTTGCAGGCGCAAAATACATACGGTCGTGTGCATGAGCCTTAGGGTGGTGGAGCCAACTGAACAGGGTGGGGGGCTGGATTCTCCCAGGAGCCCATACATTCTAGGTTCAACCCGTCAAGCTACAGTGTTGCTCATGTTGCAACTTCCTATTTCCTCCCTGTAAATAGTTGTCTCTGTGATTGGGCAGAGCAATTCTGGAATGATCTGCCTGATCTGATGTAACTCTACCACCAAGCTGTTACCTTTATATGTACGTAGAACGATTCAGGAGTGCTCTGCCTGATCAGCTGTAACTATGCCGCCACCCAGTTCTCTCTATGATCAGGCAGAGTGATTCAGAAATGCTCTGCCTGATCAGTTGTTACTGCATCGCCACACATCTATTTCTATGATTGGGTGGAGCAATTCAGGAGCGCTCTGTCTGATCCACTGTAACTGCACCACCACCCAGTTCTCTCTATGATCAGGCAGAGCGACTCAGGAGTGATCTGCACAATCAGTGTGATGAAGGGGGCCTAGACTTCCTATAGCTACACCACTGCTTCTGATGCCGCTTATCATTGGGGGAGACCCCATAGAGTTTATTGTTGATGGCCCCTGCCCAAATCAACAAAGATCGCATGGAATTGACTTTTACCTGTTCCATCTAATTGCTGCCCCCACTGATAAGCGTCACAGGAAGTATTTAGGCACCACCTGACCCCTCCCTCCATACAAATAACAAAGCCTTTTTCGTCACACTGATTGGGGCAGATTATTGGGAGGGTTTAGGACGATACGGCTATGTCTACAAATGGAAACTTCCAGCTTCCTCTCTAGTGCACTTCCAGGTCAGTCCAGCTTTCTCTCTAGTGCACTTTCAGGTCAGTCTAGCTTCCCCTCTAGTGCACTTTCAGGTCAGTCTAGCTTCCCCTCTAGTGCACTTCCAGGTCAGTCCAGCTTCCCCTCTAGTGCACTTCCAGGTCAGTACAGCTTCCCCTCTAGTGCACTTCCAGGTCAGTACAGCTTCCTCTCTAGTGCACTTCCAGGTCAGTCCAGCTTCCCCTCTAGTGCACTTCCAGGTCAGTACAGCTTCCCCTCTAGTGCACTTCCAGGTCAGTCCAGCTTCCCCTCTAGTGCACTTCCAGGTCAGTACAACTTCCTCTCTAGTGCACTTCCAGGTCAGTCCAGCTTCCTCTCTAGTGCACTTCCAGGTCAGTCCAACTTCCCCTCTAGTGCACTTCCAGGTCCGTCCAGCTTCCTCTCTAGCGCACTTCTAGTGCAGTCCAGCTTCCTCTGTAGTGCACTTCCAGGTCAGTCCAGCTTTCTCTCTAGTGCACTTCCAGGTCAGTTCAGCTTCCTTTCTAGGGCATTTCCAGGTCAGTCCAGCTTCCCCTCTAGTGCACTTCCAGGTCAGTCCCGCTTCCTCTCAAGCACACTTCCCGGTCAGTCCAGCTTCCTCTCTAGTGCACTTCCAGGGCAGTTTAGCTTCCTCTCTATTGCACTTCCAGGTCAGTCCAGCTTCCCCTCTAGTGCACTTCCAGGTCAGTCCAGCTTCCCCTCTAGTGCACTTCCAGGTCAGTCCAGCTTCCCCTCTAGTGCACTTCCAGGTCAGTCCAGCTTCCTCTCTAGTGCACTTCCAGGTCAGTACAGCTTCCCCTCTAGTGCACTTCCAGGTCAGTCCAGCTTCCCCTCTAGTGCACTTCCAGGTCAGTCCAGCTTCCTCTCTAGTGCACTTCCAGGTCAGTCCAGCTTCCCTTTCTAGTGCACTTCCAGGTCAGTACAGCTTCCTCTCTAGTGCACTTCCAGGTCAGTACAGGCAGGGTAGCAAGGTTGGCAAAGTCTCACTTCAAAGCCCATCTTTGAGGAGGGGTCGGGGGCTGCTCCTCCATGAAATATGGATTTAATAATGTCAATTACCAAATGTATTATAACACAGAAAGGCGTCAGCTGCTCTGGATGTGACCCGTGCCACCCCCTGCTCCAGGATCTTCTGTGGCGCATGTCCTGTGCTATTCTGCTTGGGAACTTTCCACTGGAAGAAGCTTTTTTTTTTCTTTTCTAAGAAATGAAACCGTGGAGCGGCTCACGGAGGAAGGCTGTACGTTCCTGGCAGCAGATATTGCAGGTATTCTCCTCTGCGCTGCTGTGCGCTGACATGTCCTCTTCCTCCCCACAGGGAAAATAAAGCAAATATTCCTGGAATTATTACGGGAAATAGAAGGTTTTATATATTTTTATGGGAATCTATGAGGTCCCTTCCTTTATGTTATACACTTTCTATATGGGACACCCAATCTGTTTTAGGGTACACTCACTCGTGGAGGAATTTTCTGCCAGAAAACCCCCAGGTGCTGGCTTTTACAAAGTTTCGGATTTTTCCGCAGCGTTTTCCACTGCAGAATCAGTTTCCTATTGAACTGAATGGAGAAATTTTTATACAAAAAATCTGCAAAACACAAGATTATTTACGCTGCAGAACACAACGCTGGGACAATCATCAGCCCCATAGGATAACATGGGGGAAGTCTTGATGTTGCAGATGTCTCTGGCAGACAATTCTGTGTGAGTGCACACTTAGGCCTCTTTCACACGACCGTATGGCTTTCTCAGTGTTTTGCGGGGCGTTTTTATCAGATCCGTTTTTCCGTTTTTCGCTTTCGTTGCTTCCATATACAGTATACAGTAATTACATAGAAAAAATTGGGCAGGGCTTAAAATTTTCAATAGATGGTTCCGAAAGAACGGATACAGAAGACATACGGATGCATTTCCGTATGCGTTCCGTTTTTTTTGCGGACCCATTGACTTGAATGGAGCCACGGATCGTGATTTGCGGGCAATAATAGGACATGTTTTATCTTTGCACAGAACGGAAATACAGAAACGGAATGCACACGGAAACACCATTTTTTTTTGCGGAACCATTGAAATGAATGGTTCCGTATACGGACTGTATACGGAGCGCAAAAAACGGTCCGTACACTCGCTAAATAAACGTTTGTGTGAAAGAGTCCTTATAGTAATCAGCATCTGAATTCAGAATTGCATGATGTCAGCCCCTCCCCCGCCGAGTTTCCAATGCTGCACGAGGACACGGAATGGACTACGGATGAGGACGGCACACCCAGGTGCTATCCGCATGGAAGTGAATAGGTCCACATCCGACCCGCAAAAAATGCAGATCAAAAATATGTTTGTGTGCATGAGCCCTTAGGCCTCTTTCACACGACCGTTGGTGTCCCATTCCCCTATTGCGGACCGCATTTGCGGATCTGCAATACACGGGCACCATTCTGCATCACGGAATGCAGACCCATTCACTTCAATGGGTCCGCAAATCCAGAGATGCGGAACGAAATCACGTAACGGAACACTACTGAAGCACTACGGAATGCTTCTTTGGGGTTCCGTTACAGACTTCCGTACCGCAAAAAGATCGAACATGTCCTATCTTTTTGCGGAACGGACGAATGCAGACCCATTCAAGTTGAATGGGTCTGGATTCATCCTGGCGGCCGTACGGAGGTTGCCCGTGCATTGGGGACAGTAAATTCCGGTCCCCAATGCATGAAATGGACCACCTACTGCCGTGTGCATGAGCCCTCCTGATCCTATCCACATGATAGATCATCAGTATCTGATCAGTGGGGGGGCCGACACCCGGGACCCCCGCCGATCAGCTGTTTGAGAAGGTAGCGGCACTCGCAGTAGCACCGCTGCCTTTTCGCACCTTTTCCTAGGCCAGTGATATCACATTCATCAGTCACGAGGCCTAGGCGCAGCTCAGCCCCATAGAAGTGAATGGGGATGAGCGCGATACCAAGCACGGCCACTATACAAAGTATGGCGCTGTGGTTGATGAGGATCACAGGAGAGCCGATGCCTTCTCAAACAGCTGATCGGCGGGGGGCCCCGGTGTTGGACCCTCACCAATCAGATACCAATGACCTATCCAGAGGATAGGTCATCAGTAGTAAAATCTTAGAAAACCCTTTTAAAGGGTTTTTCCAGAACCACAAAAAATGTTGATGCCGGCTAGGAATGATATAAAATAAAATTAAAAATAACCCTTAATTACCTGCTCAAGCCCCTGCACTTCCAGCGCTGCCACTTTTGTTTTCCGGCATAGAGTTCCGTGGTCGCGGCTCTGTGCCGGAAAAAAACGCTTCAGTTAAGATAATACAACCGCATCCATTTGAACGGATCCGCTTGTATTAACTTTAACTATTTTTTACCATTGTCAAAACGGATCCTTTTTTAACTCCACTGAAAGTCAATGGAGGACGGATCCGTTTTCTATTGTGGCAGATTGTGGCAGAGAAAACGGATCCGTCCCCATTGACTTACATTGGGGGTCATGATTGGTTTTGCTCCGCATCCCAGGACAGAAAGAAACCCGCAGCGTGCTGCGGTATGTTCTCCGTCCAAAACACATTCACATACTGAACGGAAGACATCCTGATGCATCCTGGATTTCTCTCCATTCAGAATGCATGGGGATGATCCTGATCAGTTTCTTTCCGGCATAGAGCCCCAACGACTCTATGCCGGAAAAGAAAAACGCCAGTGGGAAGGTACCCTTCTTCTGACCCCAGGTAACTATATCGATCTCTGGAAAAGTGACCCCATGGTGCACTGCCCTTAGTGCTTGTGACCACAGAACTAGGGTGGAACAGGTTTCCAGCCTCCTGAAGAGCTTTACAATCATTGACAGCAAGCAGAGCTCTTAAAAATGGTGAACAATTGGCCTGCAGGGTTGGTGCCTTCACAAAGCCTTTAAATTTCAGCACCATGAAAAATGCACTTAAAGGGCTATTCCATAGACGCTGTATTGCTCTCCGATGACATACAAGTTTCTATATTCCTTTTTATGCCTCCTGTCCATCATGTGCGCCGTTTCGTAACCTCTGATTTAGTTCATCTCCAAGAATAAAATGCTAGAACTACAGTGAAAACTGACACAGATGCAGAATTGTAGGAAAAACTCCACTTCTCATATCGTTTGCTAATGTTGTGGCACTTTTGCGTTTAACCTAATTTGGGGCCCCGACTGACACTGGCCCCACAGTGGCTCCAGGGTTTATCTCGATACGGTAAATGTCGCCCTGTCATAAATACCTTCTCTCCTGAACTTTGATGAACCTGGCCAATGACTAATAGGTGCAACTTCTAGAGAACTGGTCAGCGGGGGATAGGTTGCCGCACTGTAATAATGGTGGGTGGCTACCAGTATGGCTCACTCAGAGATTGCCCCCCCAGCTTTATCACACCCCAGGTCTTCAGGATTCTGGGAAAGCTGGGTGAGTGACAGTGCCTGCAGCCATACTGGTCATTGCATATACTTTGCATTAGGCCTCATGCACACGACCGTATGTATTTTGCTTTCTGCAAAAAATACGGATGATGTCCGTGTACATTCCGTATTTTGCGGAACGGAACTATCCTTGTCCATAATGCGGACAATAATAGGACATGTTCTATTTTTTTGCAGGACGGAAATACGGACATATGGAAACGTAATGCACACGGAGTAAGTTCCGTTTTTATTGCGGACGCATTGAAATGAATGGTTCCGTATATGGTCTGCAAAAAAAAACCAAAACGGACACGGAAAGAAAATACATTTGTGTGCATGAGGCCTTACCCACACAGCCCCACCACAGGAGCTTACAATCTAATTGCCCGTCTCAGAGGTAGGAGCTCGGCCCCAAAAATACAATTTTAGATTCAATTTACATCTGCTTTAAGAGTCGGGGAGAGAGAGAAGACGTGACGGTCTGCCTGGTGCAGGTGACGGTCGCAGGGCTGGCTCGTTGCCCGTAGAGATTGGCCGTTCAGGGACAGGAGCCGCGGGCTGTTTATCCTGGGCAGGGGGTCAGGAGGCGGCAGTGACTCACATCTGGGGGTGGATAGCAAGATACAGGGATCTGCGTCATTTACCGGTAAGAGGAGATGGTGGAGACCTGAGTCTGTGGCGCCCTCTTCTGTTCGCACAGGAGAACCACACGCTGGTACGGGATATCTGCTCCTGGGGTCGGGCTTTCTGTTACCTAAGTGGTAAATGCTGCACAAAAACATGCGGCGATAAGATCTATAATAATTCAGGTAGTTGTATCTAAATGTCTTAATCAAGTTTTGGTCCAGTTTAAAGGTATTCATAGACCGTAGGTGACCCCAATCCTAATGCAAAAAATGGGACTCAGAGATTCGTCAATATGTCATAGGTGTAGGTACCCAAGTGTCACGTCAGACCATTCAAAACCATTTACATCAGCGCGGTCTGTGTGCTAGATGACCCGCAAGGATACCTGACCGCACCACCAGGCACAGGCGTCATCGGCTTGTATGGACCAGGGAGCATCTGCTGGACGAGGGACCAGTGGCCTCAGCGCTGTTCACTGATGAAAGGCGATTCACGCTGAGCAGAAATGATGGCCGCCAACGATGATGGAGATGTCTAGGAGAGCGCTCTTCATCAGCCACTGTGGTCACCAGACGAGCCTGTGGTGGTGGCAGTGTTACAGTGTGAGCCGGTGTGTCTCGTCAGTACAGAACTGCCCTACACTGTGTGAATGGTCCAGCGACAGCCTAGACTACCTGAAGAACATCAGTAATCCGGTCATTGCGCCTCTGCAGGAACAGCACCGGCCTAATGTCATCTTCATGGAGGACAATGCTCCAGCTCATCGAGGTCCATCATTAGGGAACGGCTGCCGGAGACTGGGGGACCTCACATGGAGCGGCTGCCGGAGACTGGGGGACCTCACATGGAGCGGCTGCTGGAGACGGGGGACCTCACATGGAGCGGCTGCTGGAGACCGGGGGCCTCACATAGAGCGGCTGCTGGAGACCGTGGGACCTCACATAGAGCGGCTGCTGGAGACCGGGGGGCCTCACATAGAGCGGCTGCACTTTCTCCAGACCTGAATCCCACTGAAAACCTATGGGATCAGCTGAGTCGCTGTATAGAGGCGCTTAATTCTGTACCCCAGAACCTCAATGACCTGATGGCCGCCCTTCAAGAAGAGTGGGATGCCATGCCTCACAGGACAATAAGGCGACTTGTGAACAGCAGGAGACGTCGTTGACAAGCTGGAATTGATGCTCAAGGCCACAGGACAAGTTCCTGAGACGCTGACATTTTGTGGCGGTATACCCAGCACTGGGGTCGGTGAGACGCTGACATTTTGTGGCGGTATACCCAGCACTGGGGTCGGTAGAATGCTGACATTTTGTGGCGGTATACCCAGCACTGGGGTCGGTGAGACGCTGACATCTTGTGGCGGTATACCCAGCACTGGGGTCAGTGAGACGCTGACATTTTGTGGCGGTATACCCAGCACTGGGGTCGGCTTTTGTGTCAGTAAATTCTTTCAGATGAGGAAATCACGAATGCTGCTTCTACGTAAATGCCCGACTTTCATGATATAATATCACTGGAGCTGGAACTTGTACTTGTACATACACTTGTATATGTGCCCGCATTGCTGTGAAAAATGAAGTTTTCATATAATCAAATGATCCTCTAGGAGCAACGGGGACGTTGCTGTTACACCTGGAGGCTCTGCACGCTCTGTAACCGCCGCAGGACTGTACCAGGTGTGATCATGTTTACACTGCCTGGCCCTGTCAGTCAAAGCGCAGAGGGTGTGACAAAACTCCTGACAGATGCCCTTTAACGCTAGGATTATGATCGTGTTGCCATCCAGCCCGAGTTTTAACCATTCGTATTGTGTCAGGAGTGAGATCTACAGATAATTCTTTAAAACCAGACTTGCCTTATATCTAGCTTCCATACAGCCTGAGATACAACCATTAATGACCAGTAGCCCCTAATACCTATCAGCCGTTAATACCAGCTAGACTGGTAACTTACTGGCCGGGTGGCAACCCTAACAGTGTCTTGCTGTGGTAGACTGCACATATAGCAGCCCCTCTAGTGCCCCTGCTCCTGATATACCCCCTCCTTAAGTGCCCCTGATGTGCTATGTCAGGGGTCAGCAATAGGGATGAGCGAATTGACTTCGAATGAAACACCCGAAGTTGATTAGCATAAAACATTGTTGGAATACTGTATGGAGCGAGCGCTCCGTACAGTATTAAAATGTATTGGCTCCGATGAGCCAAAGTTATTACTTTGTGAAGTCTCGTGAGACTACGGGTAATAACTTCAGAAATTAATTTCTACTGTAAAAAAAACATTTCCCGAACTCGGGTTCGGTTCCAAGGTACCACTTGTCATCAACCTTCGGCACTGCAGCTGTTGTGAAACTACAATTCCCAGCATGTTCCATTAATTTCTATGAGAGTTCATAGATGAGTAGAGGAAGTATGCATGCTGGGGGTTGTAGTTTCACAACAGCTGGAGTGCCAAAGGTTGCTGACCTCTGTGCTATGTAATAAAAGGGGTGTGCAAAGAGGGGTCTGGCCTATGACCAAGATTTCTTTCTACAATCTCCATGAAGGCAGCCGTGCATTTAAGAAGCTCTAGGCCCCGTAGGACGGGTTGTATGTACGGACGCTCTCCACTGTCTGAATCTTTACAGGTTTCTGAGACTTTGGGCAGAACTTTTAGCCTCCGTTTTTTCTACATTGCACATGTATCGCACCCTACAGAGTCCATCACACATGTATCACACCCTATAGACTCCATCGCACATGTATCACACCCTATAGACTCCATTGCACATGTATCGCACCCTATAGACTCCATTGCACATGTATTGCACCCTATAGACTCCATCGCACATGTATCGCGCCCTATAGACTCCATTACACATGTATCACACCCTATAGACTCCATCGCACATGTATTACACCCTATAGACTCCATCGCACATGTATCGCACCTTATAGATTCTATTGCACATGTATCGCACCCTATAGACTCCATCACACATATATTGCACCCTATAGACTCCATTACACATGTATCACACCCTATAGACTCCATTTCACATGTATCACGCCCTATAGACTCCATTACACATGTATCACACCCTATAGACTCCATTTCACATGTATCACACCCTATAGACTCCATCGCACATGTATTACACCCTATAGACTCCATCGCACATGTATCGCACCTTATAGATTCTATTGCACATGTATCGCACCCTATAGACTCCATCACACATATATTGCACCTGTAAACATTCAATGGGTGAGTTTCTAGATGGCAGGTATGTGTCACTGAGGCTGCTACGCTCAGTGATGTAAATCCCGGAGGTAAGTTGCGACCAGTGATGTTAGATCACCGAGTCTGTGGTAGCTGGAGTTTGGGTCCGGGATTTAGGAGTGACTATAGAGTTTGGGTGGGAAGGTCACGCCCATACTCCATCCAGGGTGTTATCACCTCACACAGGTGGGAAGCTAATTTAAAAGACGCTGCCAGAGTGTAGTGTGTGGGTGCTGGTCTGAGAGGAAGACCCATGGAAACCATATCTCTTGGCAGAGAGGAATTGCTAGGTTGAATGCCAACAATCTGGTGAGAAGACTGTATCACTGAGTTTTTGTTATTTCAATGAACTGTTATTTTGACTGCGGAAGCTCTGTGCCCAAAAAACCCTGGAAAAGAGACTGTCTGAAGGGTCCCATCTCACACATCCTATAGACTCCATCACACATGTATCGCGCCCTATAGACTCCATCACACATGTATTGCGCCCTATAGACTCCATCACACATGTATTGCGCCCTATAGACTCCATCACACATGTAACGCACCATATAGATTCCACCGCACATGTATTGTACACTATTATTATTTATTATTAGAGCGCCATTCATTCCATAGCGTTGTACATATAAGCGGTGCACATACATAATACAGGCAATTGCAGTAAGCATAAACAAGACTAGTTACAGAAGGAGAGAGGGCCCTGCCCGCGAGGCTTACAATCTACATGATATGGGAGAAGCTGGTCATGGCGGTATAGAAGCAGCGGGGTCACTGGTTGGAGGCTTGTCCGAAGAGGTGGTTTTCAGATTTCTTTTGAAGGATTCCGCTGTAGGCGAGAGTCTGATATTTTGGGGTATCGAGTTCCAGAGGATGGGGGAAGCACGGGAGAAATCCTGGAGGCGATTGTGGGAAGAGGTGATAAGAGGAGAGAAGGAGGTCCTGTGAGGATCGGAGATTGCGTGTGGGGATGTATCAGGAGCTCAGAGAAGTAGGGAGGGGACCGGTTGTGGACGCCTTGTATGTATTTGTCAGTATTTTATACTGAATTCACTGGGTGATGGGGAGCCAGAGACTCGCAGAGGAGAGAGGCAGAGGAGTAACTGGGGGAGACGTGGATTAGTCGGGCAGCAGAGTTGAGGATAGATTGGAGGGGTGCGAGAGAGCTAGATGGGAGGCCACAGAGGAGAATGTTGCAGTAGTCTAGAAGGGATATGATGAGACATGTACAAGCATTGTCACAGACTCAAAGTTGAGGAAAGAGCAGATGCGGGAGATATTTTGAGTTGGAGGCGGCAGATGATGGAAAGAGCTTGGTTGTGTGGTCGGAAGGAGAGGGCAGAATCCAAGGTCACTCCAAGACAGCGCACTTGGTTGATCGGGGAGAGTGTGCAGCCGTTGATCGTGATAGATAGGTCTGTTGGGGGGGGGGGGGGGGGTGTGAGCAAGATGGGGGAAAGATGATTAATTCTGTTTTATCCTCTAGATTCCATCGCACATGTATCACACTCTATAGACTCCATCGCACATGTATCACACCCTATAGGCTCCATCGCACATGTATCACACCCTATAGGCTCCATCGCACATGTATCGCACCCTATAGGCTCCATCGCACATGTATCGCACCCTATAGACTCCATCGCACATGTATCGCACCCTATAGACTCCATCGCACATGTATTGCACCCTATAGGCTCCATCGCACATGTATCGCACCCTATAGACTCCATCACACATGTATCGCACCCTATAGACTTCATAGCACATGTTTCGCACCCTATAGACTCCATCGCACATGTATCGCACCTTATAGACACCATCGCACATGTATCGCACCCTATAGACTCCATCGCACATGTATCGCACCCTATAGACTCCATTGCACATGTATCGCACCCTATAGACTCCATCGCACATGTATCGCACCCTATAGACTCCATCGCACATGTATCGCACCCTATAGACTCCATCGCACATGTATCGCACCCTATAGACTCCATTGCACATGTATCGCACCCTATAGACTCCATCGCACCCTATAGACTCCATTAGACTTGCGATTAGGGCCCTAAAAATTGCGATAACGATATGCGATGCAATATTTTAAGGGAATTGTGCTAGAGGTCTATCTGCTTGGATTTTCAAGGTAAAAGCACACAGATGACTGATAATGTGAAATGTAGTTATAATGAACTCAAGGACTGAAATGCGCAGTGTTTTTTAAAATGAAATACATATTTGCATTACTGCAAAAGTACAAGATACAAAACTTGCCATTTTCTTAATAGCGCTGCACAGAACTGATAAATAAAATAGATATAAGAACATGTATTCATTAAAATAACGACTTTCCACCAGCCCCTCCTCCCTCCCCGCACTGTAACTGATGTATCACACTGATGTATCGCACCCTATAGACTCCATCGCACATGTATCGCACCCTATAGACTCCATTGCACATGTATCGCACCCTATAGACTCCATTGCACATGTATCGCACCCTATAGACTCCATCGCACATGTATCACACCGTATAGACTCATCGCACCCTATAGACTCCATCGCACATGTATCGCACCATATAGATTCCTTCACACATATATTGCACCCGATAGACCCTATAGAGCAAGATGGGGGAAAGATGATGAATTCTGTTTTATCCTATAGACTCCATCGCACATGTATCGCACCCTATAGACTCCATTGCACATCTATCGCACCCTATAGACTCCATTGCACATGTATCGCACCCTATAGACTCCATTGCACATGTATCGCACCCTATAGACTCCATTGCACATGTATCGCACCCTATAGACTCCATTGCACATGTATCGCACCCTATAGACTCCATTGCACATGTATCGCACCATATAGATTCCTCCGCACATATATTGCACCCTATAGACCCTATAGAGCAAGATGGGGAAAGATGATGAATACTGTTTTATCCTATAGATTTCATCACACATGTATCACACCCTAAAGACTCCATCGCACATGTATTATCGCACCCTATAGGCTTAATCGCACCCTATATACTCCATTGCACCCTATAGACTCCATTGCACATGTATCGCACCATATAGATTCCTCGGCACATATATTGCACCCTATAGACCCTATAGAGCAAGATGGGGGAAAGATGATGAATTCTGTTTTATCCTATAGACTCCATCGCACATGTATTATCGCACCCTATAGACTCCATCGCACATGTATCGCACCCTATAGACTCCATCGCACATGTATCGCACCCTATAGACTCCATCGCACATGTATTATCGCACCCTATAGACTCCATCGCACATGTATTATCGCACCCTATAGACTCCATCGCACATGTATTATCGTACCCTATAGACTCCATCGCACATGTATCGCACCCTATAGACTCCATCGCACATGTATTATCGCACCCTATTGACACCCAAGTAGTTGAATTCGGTAGCACTGGGGAGATGGAGCAGTTGCCCATAGCAACCAGATTCCATATTTCACAGGTTCTGATTGGTTGCTACGGCCAACCGCTCCCAACTAAAGGCTACCGCTATGAAAACGTGAACTCCATTTCCAGGCTGTGCAGTGGGATCATGGGAGTTGTAGTGCCAGGGCTATCACTGCTATTGGCCGGACAGTCAGTACCGCGTCTTACCGCCAGAGGGCGCGTCGGCCGGGGCTCGGTCACCGGTTGACACTTCCGCTTCCGGTGAGCAGGCTGCTGTTGTGAGTCCCGGTGTCTTCCGGCGCCCGTAGCCCCCTGGTCCCTGCGGTGCGCCCCCCGGCAGGACCCCGCCATGCTGTCCCTCCTATCTCGGTTGCTGGACTGGTTCCGCTCGCTCTTCTGGAAGGAGGAGATGGAGCTGACGCTGGTCGGGCTGCAGCACTCGGGAAAGACCACCTTCGTCAATGTCATAGCGGTGAGAGGAGGGGAGGGCAGCAGTCAGGGCCCCCCGCTGTAGAGCTACAGGTCCCAGCATGCAATGGACTACAGGTCCCAGCAGGCAGTGAACTACAGGTCCCAGCAGGCAGTGAACTACAGGTCCCAGCAGGCAGTGAACTACAGGTCCCAGCAGGCAGTGAACTACAGGCCTCAGCAGGCAGTGGACTACAGGCCCCAGCAGGCAGTGGACTACAGGCCCCAGCAGGCAGTGGACTACAGGCCCCAGCAGGCAGTGGACTACAGGCCCCAGCAGGCAGTGGACTACAGGCCCCAGCAGGCAGTGGACTACAGGCCCCAGCAGGCAGTGGACTACAGGCCCCAGCAGGCAGTGGACTACAGGCCCCAGCAGGCAGTGGACTACAGGCCCCAGCAGGCAGTGGACTACAGGCCCCAGCAGGCAGTGGACTACAGGCCCCAGCAGGCAGTGGACTACAGGCCCCAGCAGGCAGTGGACTACAGGCCCCAGCAGGCAGTGGACTACAGGCCCCAGCAGGCAGTGGACTACAGGCCCCAGCAGGCAGTGGACTACAGGCCCCAGCAGGCAGTGGACTACAGGCCCCAGCAGGCAGTGGACTACTAGTCCCAGCATTTAATGTCAGTTGGTAGTAGTAGTGCCCCTGGTGAGGTCCCTGTTGGCGTGGCGGGGATGCGCCGTGGTACAGGTGGCGGCGTCTGACGGCTCGTCTTGTGTCTCTCGCAGTCGGGGCAGTTCAGCGAGGACATGATACCGACCGTCGGGTTCAACATGAGGAAAGTGACAAAAGGAAACGTCACCATCAAGGTGAGGAAATACCGAAGAAGTAACAGGGTCATCTGTAAATGTATCTTCATCACCATTTCCCAGATCTCTGCTTGCTGTCATTGAATAGAAACATTCTTGTTTACATTTAGAGAATGAAAAAGTGCCCTGAGCGAATACTGAGGGTTTTACAGTTGTATCCAGTGTAGACAATGAGCCTGGACTCCAGACTGAGACATGATAGCTGCACTGACACATTGTAACAAACTATCAGGGCAGCTTTATGTGCTGCCAAAGACTCGTACATTCTAACTAGAGTTGATGCTTAATCCGAAGTCGATTCGTTCAAAGCTTCGGAATAACACTGTCCGGAGATTCGTCTCGAAGTCGCGCGAGGCCTTGTGGAATAACTTCAGTAATTGATTCAGTGAAAAACCACTTCAAAACTTGGAACTGAACTCGGCCTCGGTTCCAAGCTTTTTCACTGTAATAACCAACTACCGAAGTTAGTCGCGTGCGACTTCGTGAATAACGGACTTCGCCTCATCGGAGACAACACAGATCTGTGCTAATGTGTACACTGGATAGAAAAGGAACAGTCGCCATTCACTGAAACCAAGCAGAGATCCTGAAATATTCCCTGAACCATGTAGTGACAATGGACATGTCTGCTCTTTCCCTTCCCCTGTGTTTTCTCTCAGATCTGGGATATCGGGGGGCAGCCTCGGTTTCGCAGCATGTGGGAGCGCTACTGTCGGGGTGTCAATGCCATAGTGTAAGTTACATCATCACTATCTCCGCTGTCTGTCATGTTAGCAGAATCTGACACCTGGGAACCTCCCCTTTAATTGTAATCAGAACATAATCCTACCTGATCCCTGTGACCTTCTTCCTCCGCAGTTACATGGTGGACGCGGCCGACAGCGAGAAGATAGAAGCGTCTCGTAATGAACTGCACAACCTGCTGGATAAACCGCAGTTACAGGGTATACCGGTGCGTGTCCAGCAGGGGGCGCCATGCCTGCCCGCTAACTAGTCACAGCCATTGTATCATGAGAACATTTGCAACTTCCTCACCATTGTCAAGATCTCTTCTTGCTGTCGCTGAGAGGGAGTATGGCTGTTTACAGATTTTACACCTCTCACAGCTGGGGGTTTGTTACAGTTGTATCCAGTCCAGAGAAAAATAACCTAATAATAATCTTTATGTATATAGCGCCAACATATTCCGCAGCGGTCCTGTCAAAGTGCAGAGAGAGCAGAGCCTCGTTGCTCCTAGAGTTTCATTTGCATATATTAAAACATCCTTTTTATCAGCAATCTGGACACCTATGACCATGGGACCAACACAGACGCCTTCAGCTGCCGAGCGCACGTGTAACAGGTCAGCCGGGGTCATAGGGACAGAACTGCTGACAGATGCCCTGTAATTTGGATTCTATACTGTATGGGCAGCCGATGCAATGACTGGCACAAGGCAGAGGAATCAGAGTAGCGGTTAGACAGATAAGCCTGGCTGCTGCGTTAAGGATAGATTGGAGAGGGGGCGGCCAATTACTAATGAGTTACAGTCATCGAGGCGGGAATGGATCAGGGCAACCATGAGAATTTTTATTGTTTTCACAGTAAGAACGGGGCGAATTCTATAGATTTTTTTTTTTTTTTTTTAACTCTTTATTCGGATGTAATAAGCAAGTTACATACAATACAAATATATCATAAATCCATCAGGTCAAGTACATCCTTTTCTTTTCTAATATACCCAACAGAGTTATATATCTTTATAGATCAATATGTCAAAAACCCATTTTTTGATGAATTTAGTCACTGCCTTCTCCTTACTTTTCCCGGCCTCTAACCTTTCCAAATATAGTACCTTTTTCATCAGCCCTATAACTTCCTCCTTTGTAGGCACATTTTTCGTCAACCAATGTCGTAATAGGCATTTTTTGACGGCCATTAGGACAGTATGTATTCCTGGGACTGCGTCACCCCTCCCCTGAGATTCGCCTTGTCCCACTGGGATGAACTGAAATACACGTTGCTGAGTTTCCGCCTTCACCGCTACATCCCAGACCTCCTGGATAAAGGAGATTCCTCATCCCAGAGTGGCTTGGTATATGTGCAGCTCCAAAGCCCATGCAAGAGGTCTGCTTTTGGTTGTTGGCATTTTGGGCACATTCTGAGGTAGTGCGCGGGAGCATTAGCATAAGATAAATGGAAAGCATATGTTGCTTTATGTAAAATTCTCAATTGCGACTCTCGCCATTGCTCGCTTTGGACTGCCTTTCTAATATATTGCATTCCCTCTCTCATTTCAGAGTTAGATTTGCTACCTTCTAGAGATCTTTTTGAGGTACAGGTGACATGAGTGGGCGAGAGATTGAATATAGGGGCGAAGGAAAGGTCAGTGTCCAACATAACACAGCGGGTGTGCACCCCAGGAGATATGGTAGTGCCGCCCACCGAGATGGAGATGCAGAGTTCTGTTTTTGAAAGATTCAGTTTCAGATAGAGAGAGGGCGTGATGTCAGAGACAGCGGACAGACGGTCACCGGAGGGCGTGATGTCAGAGACAGCGGACAGACAGTCACCGGAGGGCATGATGTCAGAGACAGCGGACAGACGGTCACCGGAGGGCGTGATGTCAGAGACAGCGGACAGACGGTCACCGGAGGGCGTGATGTCAGAGACAGCGGACAGACAGTCACCGGAGGGCGTGATGTCAGAGACAGCGGACAGACAGTTACCAGAGGGCGTGATGTCAGAGACAGCGGACAGACGGTCACCGGAGGGCATGATGTCAGAGACAGCGGACAGACAGTCACTGTAGGACATGATGTCAGAGACAGCGGACAGACAGTCACTGGAGGACCTGATGTCAGAGACAGCGGACAGACAGTCACCGGAGGACCTGATGTCAGAGACAGCGGACAGACAGTCACTGGAGGACCTGATGTCAGAGACAGCGGACAGACAGTCACTGGAGGGCCTGATGTCAGAGACAGCGGACAGACAGTCACTGGAGGGCCTGATGTCAGAGACAGCGGACAGACAGTCACTAGAGGACCTGATGTTAGAGACAGCGGACAGACAATCACTGGAGGACATGAGGTCAGACACAGCGGACAGACAGTCACTGGAGGACATGATGTTAAGAGACAGAGGACAGACAGTCACTGGAGGACCTGATGTCAGAGACAGCAGACAGACAGTCATGGAGGACCTGATGTCAGAGACAGCGGACAGACAGTCACCGGAGGACCTGATGTCAGAGACAGCGGACAGACAGTCACCGGAGGACATGATGTCAGAGACAGCGGATAGACAGTCACCGGAGGACCTGATGTCAGACACAGCGGACAGACAGTCACCGGAGGACATGAGGTCAGACACAGCGGACAGACAGTCACCGGAGGACGTGATGTCAGAGACAGCGGACAGACAGTCACTGGTGTTCTGTAGTACAGCAGGGGTGAGGTGACGTGTTGCAGTGTATATAGCGGGGTGTCATCGGCATAGAGATGGTACTGGAAACCAAATCCGCTGATAGTCTGCCAGTGTATAGAATAAACACATCAGCAGCACAAATCTCTCTCCTGATAGTTTGTTACAATGTATCAGTGCAGGTAAAATCTATCGGTCTGAAGTCAAGGCTCATGGAGGATTGTCTAGACTGGATACAATTGAAACAAGCCCTCTGCTGTGCGAAGGATTAGGTCTGCACAGAGATATATCCGTTCCCTGTCAGGAAGCAGATGTCTTGAAAATGGTTAGGAATTGAAACGCAACATATACGTTTCAAATTATAGAATTATTAATAGAATATTGTAGCTATTCACTGGATAGATAATAAATGCTAGATGGGTTGTTGGGGTCCGACTGCTGAGCCCCCCACCAATTACTAGACCGAGGAGTTAGAAGTTGTGGTTGGGTATGCGGACCCCCCCTCCACCACTCCATTCGAGGTCCATGGCCCTGACAGATACTGACGAGCGCTCCTCTGTATGGTGACCACTGACCGGATGTTTTATCTCTTTACAGGTTCTGGTTCTTGGGAATAAAAGAGACCTCCCGAGTGCGCTGGACGAGCGGCAGCTGATCGACAAAATGTAATCATTACACGTCATAGAGTGAGGGCCAATGTAACGATCCGATCAGACAACTGCATAACGAGCAATGGATGGACTGGATCTGATTCTAACCTGTGGTGTTCTGATAACGGGACCCCGCAGAGCCTGTAATGTATGAACCGCTGCGGGCTATAATCAGACCCCTACTGCCATGAATGCATTATTTTAGGGAATTGTCATTTATGCCATTCCCTAATACTGTAATGAGATGCAGCAGGGAGACGGGAGGATTGGCCGGATGTATACGTTACCAGAGTTCTAGTGACCACTGCTCTCTCCGCACAGGCACCTGGCGATGATCCAGGACAGGGAAATCTGCTGCTATTCTATCTCCTGTAAAGAGAAGGATAACATAGGTAAGAGGCGGGGAGACCGTGTTGGGCCCCCTGCAGTCAGCACTCTCGATTCTTACCTCTTGATGTCTCTCTCCCCAGATATCACCCTGCAGTGGCTGATCCAGCACTCTAAGTCACGCCGTAGCTAAGAGTCGGGGAAGCTGCTGCTCTATATTATGGAATGTGCCCTTCCTGCCCTGCCCCACGGACGTGCCCTCTATCTCCCTGCCTTGTGCCTGGGGACATATGTTCCTCACACTTCGGAGGGCACGCCACCGGGGCCCATCTGCTTGAGGATGTGCCGCTGCTGTCCACCCAGGGTCATGTCCTCGTTTCCTGCTCTGCCTTCACTAGCCTCACAAGTACGCTCTCGACCCGTCCAGCTGAATATATTCCTTCTGTTCTCTTTGCGGTGATCGGTGGGCCATCCCATATCCAGTCCGTCCTTCCTGTTTGAGCCCTGGTGACCCTACAGCTCTTTAGGCTTCATGATTTCTATCTCCATCCATCTGGTCGTCCTTTCCCCACGCCCCACCAGGGTTTGCCTTGCCCCCCACACACTTTTATGTGCCTTCATGTCTGCTCTTTGCACCGTGCTGTTTCTTTAGAGATGTCTCGCTGCTGCTTGCCTCAAACCTCGGTCGACTACTTACTTTGGAGCCATCCGTGGGCGTGCCGATATGTCGACTTGATATAAAGATGCCAAAGCAGAACGGGGGGGCATGGTGGACTCTTGGAATGGAGTGTCACATGTTCTTACAATAATCAAGTCGTCCATGGCGTGAAAGATTTTGTGGAGCACGAGAATCGGTGGAGATAATGGGAGTGGTTGTCAACACTACAGCACCACGGTCAGTTACTTCGGTTGTGGCCCCCCGCCTTCACACTGCGCTCAGAGCATGCATACCCGTCAGTCGGCAGAGCAATCAAGATCCGGAGATAGAGGCTTTGAACTGTGGAAAATTCTTCTGTCTGTCCTTCCACTTGGTACTTGAGAGGGGCTCCTCGCAGGAGTCTTGTCCGGCTCCGTCTTCCATTCCCTGAGTTTGCCGAGTCCCCACGCCCCCTGGTATGCTTCCCTTCACCTGGCACTACCTGCTGCCTCCATCGCTTCACTCTGCACTATTGCTGCTATTCACATTTTCTTTTGGCCTTTTCCTTGTGCCTGAGCGTAATCGATCTCCACAGAACCGGGACGATTTGAGTGATACTGGAGACAGGTTCAAATCAGGAGACACTTCATGGGCGCTGACTAAAGAGGGGTCATAACCGAGAGGTGCATTTTGAATAACGTCACTTTCAGTCAGTTTGAAATTCAGTAATTTCTGCTCTAGCCCCACGAAGAGTGGCCTTCAGGTATCTTCTGTTTGCCGTGACCTCACTGCCTCCTGCAGCCCGGACAGCGAGATGTTTACACCAGGGGTCAGCCACCTCAGGAGCTCCAGCAGGTCTGACACTACAACTCCCAGGATAGAACACTTGCTCGACTGTTGTCAGGGCTGTAACAGAAGTGAACGGACCATGCTGAGATTTGTAGTCTCCCAACAGCTCGAGATCCAGAGGTTGGTGGCCCCTGACCTGCATCTTTTACATTGCAGTGTACAATCAGTTTTGAGACCGACACAAATTTAGGTTTTCACACTGTTTTCTGCTTCAGTTTTTCTGGTGGCGATCTACATTATCTCTAGACCGTTATGAAGAGTGATCAGATGAATTGCAATTCATTGTAAACTCCTCTCTTGCCATGAAAATGGACTTCATAAAAAAAACACCATTTCATTGGATTTCATCCCTGCTGACATCATGTCAGTGATCTTCTCTTTAGCTCAGGAGAAAGTGTTAAAAGGGAGAAGGCAGCTGATATCAATCTGTCGTGCTGATTGAATTAGAAGATTGCTTGAAATCATTGTCTTCTTCTGTTAACCATGGTTACCGCCCAGGAAACATGTGCCGTCATCATTGCTTTGCATCAAAAGGACTTTGCAGACAAGGACATTGCTGCTTGTAAGACTGCACCTAAATCAAAATCAACCATTTATTGGATCATCAAGAACTACAAGAAGACTCCAGTGCATCCCAGAAAGTCCAGCAAGTGCCAGGACCATCTCCTAAACAGGATTCAGCTATGGGATTGGGTCAGCACCCTGACAGCGGGGTGGTGTGGGCACATCTACTTGTACAGTGAGGCAAAGGCTTTTAGAGGACAGCCCGGTGTCAAAAAAGGGCAGCAAAGAAGCCGTTTCTGTCCAAGAGAAGCATCGAAGACAGACGGACATTCTGCAGGAAGTACGGGGACTGGACTGCAGAGGACTGGGGAAACGTTATTTATTCTGATGGAGTCCCATACAGACTGAGACATCTGGAAAAATTATTGTCCGGAGAGGAAAAGGTGAGCGCTACCGTGAGTCCTGTCTCATACCAACAGTAAAGTATCTTAAGACTATTCTTGTGAAGCTTCTCATCCAAGGCAGTGGGCTCACTCACAATTTACCTAAGAACACACTGCCCTGAATAAAGAATGGGATCACAACCTCCTCCAAGATCAGCATCTCCCAACCATCCAGGAGCCGCTTCTCCCGACGATCCCGGAGCAGCTTCTCCCGACCATCCCGGAGCCGCTTCCCCCGACCATCCGGGAGCCGCTTCTCCCGACCATCCGGGAGCCGCTTCCCCCGACCATCCGGGAGCCGCTTCCCCCGACCATCCGGGAGCCGCTTCCCCCGACCATCCTGGAGCCGCTTCCCCCGACCATCCGGGAGCCGCTTCCCCCGACCATCCGGGAGCCGCTTCCCCCGACCATCCGGGAGCCGCTTCCCCCGACCATCCTGGAGCCGCTTCCCCCGACCATCCTGGAGCCGCTTCCCCCGACCATCCTGGAGCCGCTTCCCCCGACCATCCGGGAGCCGCTTCCCCCGACCATCCGGGAGCCGCTTCCCCCGACCATCCTGGAGCCGCTTCCCCCGACCATCCTGGGGCCGCTTCCCCCGACCATCCGGGAGCCGCTTCCCCCGACCATCCGGGAGCCGCTTCCCCCGACCATCCTGGAGCCGCTTCTCCCGACCATCCTAGAGCCGCTTCCCCCGACTTATTAGAGAGGAATGGGTTTGTCATCAGTCAGGATTTGGCCCAGAAGCCGACATCCAGCATCCAGGACGAGGTGCAGAAGAAAGAGTCAACACTGGAAATATTCTCTGCATAAACTTAATGCATTTGTCAATAAATATTTAAAACTTCTGAAATGCTTAGAATTGTCCTTCGGTTACCATAGAAATATATCTGACAAAAAGATCCAAAAACACTGAAGCAGCAAACTGTGGGAAAACCAACATTTTTGCCAGCCTCACAACTTTTGTCCCCGACTGTAGTAGATTATTGGACCCCAGGTTAGTTTTAAGGGTAATGGACAGAATTGTGAGTGCAGCTCTGGATGTGACAGGAGTAGGAGACCTGATGCAAGATCAGTGCAATCTAAGAAAGCAAAGTAGTAGTAAAGCTCCTCATCTTGAGTGGATGCGCTCTCATGGGACTATTGCCACATGCACGGCTTGGTCTCTGACTTCTTCTGTGCTTTCTTAGTCCTCCAGGGACTGGTAGGACTACCGCACAGGATCGTATGTCTGAGGACCCCAGCATTCATCACGGAGAGGGCCACACACCATCAGAAATAACACACATGTAAATAGTAAAAGCGGCAGGAGGGCGCAAGCAGGTCATGTTCACTATGCATAGGGGTGAATTCACATGCAGGAATATCTCACACGGGTCCAGGAAGCTGAGGTATGAGGAGCTATTTGCAGGGTCCTCTTCCTGTGATTTAGCTGCCTACGACTGGAGGTCACTGGTTTTCTGCCCCGATCCGCTACAGAGGCCGGTAATATCAGACCGCTCCCTAAGGGCTCATGCACACGACTGTTGTTGTTTTGCGGTCTGTTTTTTACGGATTCGTTGTTCGCCATCTGAGTTTTTTTTTCTCTAATTTAAGTCCTCTTCTGTTCCGTTATTCCACAAAACATATCCGTATGGTTTCCGTATGCGATCCGTTTTTTGCGGATTAGAAACGGAAACAGTAACTTTGTAATCTCCAAACACATGAGCAATATGGGCTGGGCATAGCATTTCTACAGTACGGATCCGCAAAATACGGATGTCTTCTGTGTGCGTTCCGAATTTTTTGCAAACCCATTGACTTGAATGGGGCCTCGGACCATGATTTGTGGTCAATAATAGGACATGCACTACTTTTTTGCGGAACGGCCATGCGGACAAACGGAATGTCCATGGAGTAACTTCCGTATTTTCTACAGCCCCATTGAAGTGTGTGGTTCCGCATACGGGCTGCACAGGAAACGGAAGCGGAAAGAAAATACGGTCGTGTACATGAGCCCTAAGTCTCAGCTTCCTTGTTTTCAAGGGATTTTGATATCGATGGACTATCCTCAGAACAGACCATCAATATCTAGTGGGGGTCCATCACCCTGCTCCCCCAAAAATAAGCTGTTCCAGAGTAGCTACACAGCGCCATCCATTGTGTAGTGGATGGAGCTGGTTACTGCAGCGCTACTCCCACTGAAGTGAATGGTGGCCAGCTCTGGATGGAGCCGATCGGCAGAGGTGCGGGGTGTCGGACCTCCGCCTGTTTGATAGCATACCCCAAGGATAGACCTTCAATATCAAAATCCTGGACCTCCGGAAATCAAGTGCTGTCGGTTTAAAGAGTTTCTCCACCTCAATATACAGGCGGGTCAAAATGGCGCGCTCCAGGTTACTAGTGCGGGGGACGATCCTGCAGGAAGCTGATGGTTGGAGGATTCATTACATCTGCTCCCGGCAGGATTGATTGGTCATGGCTGTGTTCTGATGGATGCCATAGGTATTAACAGAATAAGCGCTCCGCTACCTGTGCGTTCCTGGAGTTCTCCTTTAAATACTGTTAGGATCTTTCCTGTTTTGTGCCTTAGGTTCTTCTGCTCGCTGAATCTGATTTTCCAGCACTTTCTGGGTGAATTCACACACGGCAGATTTGTTGCGTGAATATTGCAGACGGATAGTCGGCTGCATGTCATTGGGGTTGCGTTGGTGGCGTTGAGATGAATGGAGCCGTCGCACCAATTCTCCAGAAAATCTGCCGCGTGTGAATTCACCATTAAAGTCCTTATAACTTGTTTTATACACCGGACGTCCACAGCGCGACACTTACCTTTAATACTTGTTGCTCTCCTCTGGTTTTGGCGTAAGTTTGTATGAGTGCAAGGCTACTTTCACATTAGGCTACTGGATCTGGATCTGCTGCTAGTGCACGCGTGCCGCCAGAGGTCTGCTCCGGCCCCATTCACTATAATGGGGGCGGGCTGGAGGTCCGCCCGCAGCACAGCAAACATGCCGAGAGGAGGGCGGAATAAAACTACAACATCCCTCGCTAGAGAAAGCTGCCGCTATTGTGAAAGTAGCCTAAGGCCTCTTGCACACGACTGTATGCCCTCTGAGATATACGGTCCGTGAACGAGCCATGTGTCCTGGAGCGGCCTTGTGCATGGGAGTGCACAGCATCATAGATTACAAGGACGCTGTGCCCGTCGGGCCGCCCGCACTCTTAGTGCGCAACAATAGTCCTGCGGGCGGCCCCACGGGCACAGCGTCCTTGTAATCTATGATGCTGTGCACTCCCATGCACAAGGCCGCTCCAGGACACATGGCTCGTTCACGGACCGTATATCTCAGAGGGCATACGGTCACGTATATATATTAGAGAGTATATCTCGGAGAGCATACGGTCACGTATATATATTAGAGAGTATATCTCGGAGAGCATACGGTCACGTATATATATTAGAGAGTATATCTCGGAGAGCATACGGTCACGTATATATATATATTAGAGAGTATATTTTGGAGAGCATACGGTCACGTATATATATTAGAGAGTATATCTCGGAGAGCATACGGTCACGTATATATATTAGAGAGTATATCTCGGAGAGCATACGGTCACGTATATATATATATTAGAGAGTATATCTCGGAGAGCATACGGTCACGTATATATATTAGAGAGTATATCTCGGAGAGCATGCGGTCACGTATATATATTAGAGAGTATATCTCGGAGAGCATACGGTCACGTGCAAGAGGCCTAACTTATTTTCTTGTAAGAATGTCTCCATTCACTGCCAGCAAACAGAGATCGTGAGAATAGTGATGAATTACAAAGTTTCTGAACTTCTCAGGATTCGATGATTCTTTTTCATAAAACCGAAAAAGTCCCTTTTAAAAGGTAAATACAGGTTTCGGTAGCATTTTCCCATCAAGAGCGCGGATCCCACTGCAAGTCCCAGCAATCCTGCATCCATAGGTCGTCCAGAAATCTGTAGCCGTCAGTACGTGTGATACGCGGGCTGCGAGCAGAGCGATGGCATAAGAAAGCCCAACTACTCTACAATGTAACGCTCTGCAGCTTTCTAATGTACGTTGTTTCCAGTCCATTTTCAAGGCGCCGTTTACGGAAGGTGACAGAAGTTTTTCGGATCTTGGACGGCCCCTGGGGCGATTTCAGTCCTGTGCCCCCTGTCCTTACGGCCACGCCTCCTCCCCGGTTCTGTGGACATCGGCCGCTGCGTCGAACGTCTTATCTCCACCTTGTAAATAGACTGCAATAGATTTTTAGCGAATGCCGCCCCTCCCCCGCACCTGCCACCACCGCTGACACCGAGGGGGTTTTCTAGGCTCTTTTATCTGTACAGCACTTTTTTTTTTTTTTTTTTAATGGAAAAAAGCTTTCTGTGTCTTATTTATGGTGACGATGATGACGAGTCTGCACACTGGTGAGTCGTAGATACAAATAAAACTGGTAGACGACACCCTGCGTGCGCCTCCTTCTTCCAGTTGGGCGCGGGCCCCGTGCACCCTGCCTGACCCAGAGTGCTGAAGGCGCAGTGCCGTTGTCAGGCGGGGGTCATTTTCTTTAGCAGCGGGTGTGTAGACTTTTACTGCTGTAAAAGGAAAACAATAAAGCAACATTGCAATTAGTTCTAGGAGGTAAAAGGTACCGTTTTGCGTATGCAGCTCCTGTTCAGACCTATGCCTGAAGCAGATTGGGGGCGTTCCTCTGTCTATCTCAGGGATAAGCAGCCTTCAGCACTCCAGCTGTGGTGAAACTATCACTCCCAGAGAAGGGAATGGAACATGCTGGGAGCTGTAGTTTCACAACAGCTGGAGTGCCGGAGGTTGCTGATCCCTGGTCTAGCTGCTTAGATGTTGCAGACGCTACTGACCGAGGAATCAGGGGTTAAATGTCGGGGCCCGTGTGGGCTGGGAAATCTCGGGCTCATTCTCTGAGTTCCCAGGACGGTTGTAAGATATTGGGGAGCTGTGACGTGCACTGTATTAGATGGTTGTCAGATATTGGGGAGCAGTGATGTGCAGTGTATTAGATGGTTGTCAGATATTGGGGAGCTGTGATGTGCAGTGTATTAGATGGTTGTCAGATATTGGGGAGCTGTGACGTGCACTGTATTAGATGGTTGTCAGATATTGGGGAGCTGTGACGTGCAGTGTATTAGATGGTTGTCAGATATTGGGGAGCAGTGATGTGCAGTGTATTAGATGGTTGTCAGATATTGGGGAGCAGTGATGTGCAGTGTATTAGATGGTTGTCAGATATTGGGGAGCAGTGATGTGCAGTGTATTAGATGGTTGTCAGATATTGGGGAGCTGTGATGTGCAGTGTATTAGATGGTTGTCAGATATTGGGGAGCAGTGATGTGCAGTGTATTAGATGGTTGTCAGATATTGGGGAGCTGTGATGTGCAGTGTATTAGATGGTTGTCCGATATTGGGGAGCAGTGATGTGCAGTGTATTAGATGGTTGTCAGATATTGGGGAGCTGTGACGTGCAGTGTATTAGATGGTTGTCAGATATTGGGGAGCAGTGATGTGCAGTGTATTAGATGGTTGTCAGATATTGGGAGCTGTGATGTGCAGTGTATTAGATGGTTGTCAGATATTGGGGAGCAGTGACGTGCACTGTATTAGATGGTTGTCAGATATTGGGGAGCTGTGATGTGCAGTGTATTAGATGGTTGTCAGATATTGGGGAGCAGTGATGTGCAGTGTATTAGATGGTTGTCAGATATTGGGGAGCTGTGACGTGCACTGTATTAGATGGTTGTCAGATATTGGGGAGCAGTGATGTGCAGTGTATTAGATGGTTGTCAGATATTGGGGAGCTGTGACCTGCACTGTATTAGATGGTTGTCAGATATTGGGGAGCAGTGATGTGCAGTGTATTAGATGGTTGTCAGATATTGGGGAGCTGTGATGTGCAGTGTATTAGATGGTTGTCAGATATTGGGGAGCTGTGACGTGCACTGTATTAGATGGTTGTCAGATATTGGGGAGCAGTGATGTGCAGTGTATTAGATGGTTGTCAGATATTGGGGAGCTGTGACGTGCACTGTATTAGATGGTTGTCAGATATTGGGGAGCAGTGATGTGCAGTGTATTAGATGGTTGTCAGATATTGGGGAGCAGTGATGTGCAGTGTATTAGATGGTTGTCAGATATTGGGGAGCAGTGATGTGCAGTGTATTAGATGGTTGTCAGATATTGGGGAGCTGTGACGTGCAGTGTATTAGATGGTTGTCAGATATTGGGGAGCAGTGATGTGCAGTGTATTAGATGGTTGTCAGATATTGGGGAGCTGTGACGTGCACTGTATTAGATGGTTGTCAGATATTGGGGAGCAGTGATGTGCAGTGTATTAGATGGTTGTCAGATATTGGGAGCAGTGATGCAGTGTATTAGATGGTTGTCAGATATTGGGGAGCAGTGATGTGCAGTGTATTAGATGGTTGTCAGATATTGGGGAGCTGTGACGTGCACTGTATTAGATGGTTGTCAGATATTGGGGAGCAGTGATGTGCAGTGTATTAGATGGTTGTCAGATATTGGGGAGCAGTGATGTGCAGTGTATTAGATGGTTGTCAGATATTGGGGAGCTGTGACGTGCACTGTATTAGATGGTTGTCAGATATTGGGGAGCAGTGATGTGCAGTGTATTAGATGGTTGTCAGATATTGGGGAGCAGTGATGTGCAGTGTATTAGATGGTTGTCAGATATTGGGGAGCTGTGACGTGCAGTGTATTAGATGGTTGTCAGATATTGGGGAGCAGTGACCTGCACTGTATTAGATGGTTGTCAGATATTGGGGAGCTGTGACGTGCACTGTATTAGATGGTTGTCAGATATTGGGGAGCAGTGATGTGCAGTGTATTAGATGGTTGTCAGATATTGGGGAGCTGTGACCTGCACTGTATTAGATGGTTGTCAGATATTGGGGAGCAGTGATGTGCAGTGTATTAGATGGTTGTCAGATATTGGGGAGCTGTGATGTGCAGTGTATTAGATGGTTGTCAGATATTGGGGAGCAGTGATGTGCAGTGTATTAGATGGTTGTCAGATATTGGGGAGCAGTGATGTGCACTGTATTAGATGGTTGTCAGATATTGGGGAGCGGTGACGTGCAGTGTATTAGATGGTTGTCAGATATTGGGGAGTAGTGATGTGCAGTGTATTAGATGGTTGTCAGATATTGGGGAGTAATGATGTGCAGTGTATTAGATGGTTGTCAGATATTGGGGAGCGGTCACCTGCAGTATATTAGATGGTTGTCAGGTATTGGGGAGCGGTCGTCACATGCAGTGTATTAGATGGTTGTCAGATATTGGGGAGCAGTGATGTGCAGTGTATTAGATGGTTGTCAGATATTGGGGAGCGGTGACGTGCAGTGTATTAGATGGTTGTCAGATATTGGGGAGTAGTGATGTGCAGTGTATTAGATGGTTGTCAGATATTGGGGAGTAATGATGTGCAGTGTATTAGATGGTTGTCAGGTATTGGGGAGCGGTGACGTGCAGTGTATTAGATGGTTGTCAGGTATTGGGGAGCGGTCGTCACATGCAGTGTATTAGATGGTTGTCAGATATTGGGGAGCAGTGATGTGCAGTGTATTAGATGGTTGTCAGATATTGGGGAGCGGTCACCTGCAGTATATTAGATGGTTGTCAGATATTGGGGAGCGGTCACCTGCAGTATATTAGATGGTTGTCAGATATTGGGAAGCTGTGACGTGCAGTGTATTAGATGGTTGTCAGGTATTGGGGAGCGGTCGTCACATGCAGTGTATTAGATGGTTGTCAGATATTGGGGAGCAGTGATGTGCAGTGTATTAGATGGTTGTCAGATATTGGGGAGTGGTGACGTGCAGTGTATTAGTTGGTTGTCAGACTTTATTCTTTGGAGGGACAGGCTGTATTGGGTCCAGAGCTGCTGTGTGATATATTTGGGCTTAGACTTGCATATTTTGGGGCCAGGGGTGCTGATCTTTTTCTGGGTGACTTCCTGTACACTTTGTTGTATACTTTGGGGCATGCACATATACTGGGAGGAGTTAGTGATGTCATGTGATTCTGGGAGTGGCACCTCAGCCAATCATTTGAGACGTACAGATGTAAACAAGACTTAGGGGCGGGCTGTTTCTCATTCCCGGAAGCGTCTCTATGGACACGTGACGCCGCCAAGTCCGTCCGTCTGACGTGCTGGTTCGTGATTGGATACAGTGGTGGCCCCGTGACTAAGATTTGTTCAATCGTCAGGCGGTGAGGAGATGGGCGTGTCATGTCTTGGTCAGCAGCCTATCAGAGGGCGGGGGCGGAGCGTGTCCCGGAAGTGTTGGGACAGGGATGCGCTGGTGGTCGGCGGTGCTGGGGCTGCTCTTGCTGCGGCTCGGGCTCCAGGCTCTGCGGGGTTTCATCGGTTCAGGGGCGGTGCGGGCGGCCAGGTCGGTGAAGTCGGGCGCAGCGGCGGTGTGCCGCACCTCCTATGGGCGATTCCACCTTGGGGACGAGTATGGGCGCAGGTACAGCTCCTTCCCTGCCGGTCTGCGCCGCGAGATGCGGGAGATGGCGCGGGGGATGTTCTCCTTCGGTTATGACAACTACATGAGATATGCCTTCCCGGAGGACGAGCTGAACCCCATCCTGTGCCGGGGCCGAGGGCCGGACACCGGGAACCCGTGAGTGACAGCTGTGAAGATCCGGCGGCCCCGACCCTACTGTACACCCCCCCCCCCGACCTACTGTACAGACCCCTGACCTACTGTACAGACCCCCGACCTACTGTATAACCCCCGACCTACTGTATAACCCCCGACCTACTGTATAACCCCCGACCTACTGTATAACCCCCGACCTACTGTATAACCCCCGACCTACTGTATAACCCCCGACCTACTGTATAACCCCCGACCTACTGTATAACCCCCGACCTACTGTACACCCCCCCGACCTACTGTACACCCCCCTGACCTACTTTATATCATCCCTCCCCCGTCCTACTGTGCACGCCCCGTCCTACTGTGCACGCCCGTCCTACTGTGCACCCCCTACCTACTGTGCACCCCCGACCTACTGTGCACCCCCGACCTACTGTACACCCCCCGACCTACTGTACACCCCTCCCCCGACCTACTGTACACTCCCCAACCTACTGTATGCCCCCTGACATAGACATTGGGCGCCCACCACCAGACATACACATTTTCTGCCATGCACCTGTACCGTGCTGTTGCGCCTCCATGTCGTTATATACATGCCGCGCACCCTCTTGGTCGTGTACCGCCTCTGGCCTCCTATAGGTCACTTCCATCCATCCATTACTCTCTTGCTGTAGAACTGGACAGATCTCAGTCAAGGATAGCCAAGGGATAGTGGCGGCCATATTGGTTGTCACCTAGCATTCCCAGAAACTGATATTGGGGACCGTTCCAGGGTTTAAATGACCTGTTAGTCATAGGTGCACCCGTATATATAATGTTAGGAGATGCTTCTCCCCTGGGAGTACTTATCTGATCTGAGGGTCCCTCAGGGTGGGGGCCATCACATCCCATATCCTAAGGGGTCAGGAATAATGAATCCACCACTAGGTGGCGATGTCCATTTCATACTGGTATCACATCGCCCCCTAGTGTCAGTACCAGTGTGGGGGCGCTCTGCCAGTCGCTCAGTGCAGCAAAGCCTAGCCCTTCTGACTCCACAGAGCAGTGGTAGCAGGCAGTTCACGTGACCGGTTTTTGTTGCCCCGCCCCCTGTGGGGTCTCTCTGCCTCCGGGCGCCGTTAACCCCTTTGACTGTGTTGTTTCAGTTCAAATCTTAACATCAATGATGTCCTGGGGAACTATTCTCTTACTCTGGTTGATGCCCTGGACACCCTGGCGGTGAGTTACTGACCCATCTCTCTTCCTTCCAGTAACAGCAGATGGCGCCGAGTAACACCGAGTCCACTCTGCTCTGCTACACCTTGCATCGTGTCTGCTACTCCAGTCACATCCAAAGCTGCTGCTGCTGGCTGCTAATAAGTAACTATCTTGTTCTGACGGTGAGCTTCACCGCATCTTCTCCTCCAGTCACCTCCAGGTCTGCCGCTGTGCATCAGTCACCCCAGACCCTCTAGCAGAGTACATATAATGCCACACAGAGGAGGATGTCTATACAGATCCTGAACCAGCAGGGGGCAGCAGAGATTGTGTCAGGTCTTCTGGCTAACACAGCCCCGGAGTACTCCTCTGGAAATGCTGCATCTCCCACAATGCACCACAGCAGAGCATGACGATATAGACTGAGCCAGCAGTGATGGGTAAGAGGAAATGAGCAGAACTCCGAATGCAGCTTTGGATGTGACTAGAGTATATTGTTTCAAAATGAGATAGATTGTATCAGTACTGAGACTTAGAACACGGAGCTTCCCCTTCTGCCTAGAGGCCTCCACTACATGGGGGGCGCTGAATGTACCCGTCGGGTGATGACCGCGCCTGCATGGCAAGCACTGAAGCCGCATAGCGGGCACCGGAGCCGCAGGGTTCTTTGGCCGGGGTTCACTTCCCGCCTCGATCCTTCACACGCCCAGTATATATGAAATGCCATCTCTCCTCAGGTCATGGGCAATGCCAGCGAGTTCCAGCGGGCCGTGCGCCTGGTCATCGACACGGTGACTTTTGAGAAGGATTCCACTGTGCAGGTGTTTGAGGCAAACATCAGGTGAGTCATTTAACCCCTTAACGCCCAGCGCCGTACATGTACGAGCTGCGCCCGCCCGATCTGCGGCAGGGTTCCGGCAGTCACTGATAGGCTATGGCTCTCAGACTGTGGAGACACTAAAACGTGATTTTATTTTTGTTTCAAAAATATCATTGTGTAAAACTTACATAAATAAAAAAAATATATACATATACATTGGGTATCGCCGCGTCCATAAGAACCTGCTGTATAAAAATATCACATGACCTAACTAGAGATGAGCGAACTTTAAAAAGAACTTTAAAAAAAAGTTTGTAGTTCGGGTTGTGGTAAACGCATCCCGTTATGGATTCCATTACCGCGGACTATCCCGGCATATGGAATCCATAAGGGGCGGCTTCCACGAACCCGAACTGTTGAACAGCCGAAGGACCTGGGGTGACGTCACAGTCATGTGATCAGTGCAGGGGGCGTGGCTCAGCTCAGCAGTTTACAACCACATGTGGGATGTTTCCGTAAACTACAGAATCAGGGCAATAAATATTGAGCTTTGTTTGGATGTTAAAGAGGACCTTTCACTGGTCCACAGTTTATCAGTTAAAGCTATGTACATTGAGAGCGGCACCCAGGGATGACCCTGCACTTACTTGTATCCCTGGGTGCCGCTCCGTTCGTCCCCTGTAGCCCCCGGTACCGGCGCTCCTGCTGCTGTAATTTTGCCTGGGGCGGAGACATCTTCTTCTGCCCTGGGCGTCTCCTTCTCCCAGGGCTGGAGCGCTGGCCAATCGCAGCGCTCAGCTTATATCCTGAATATGAGCTGAGCGCTGCGATTGGCCAGTGCTCCAGCCCTGGGAGAAGAAGACGCCCAGGGCAGAAGAAGTCTCCGCCCCAGGCAAAATTACAGCAGCAGGAGCGCCGGTATCGGGGGCTACAGCAGGCGAACGGAGTGGCACCCAGGGATACAAGTAAGTGCAGGGTCATCCCTGGGTGCCGCTCTCAATGTACATAGCTTTAACTGATAAACTGTGGACCAGTGAAAGGTCCTCTTTAACCCTTGCTTTGTTACCATAAAAAAATGATTAAAATGGAAAATCTGCCCAAAAAGTTTTGAAATTTCATCTTCATTTTCCATTAACTCTTGTGGAACACCTAAAGGGTTAACAACGTTTGTAAAATCAGTTTTGAATACCTTGAGGGGTGTAGTTTCTAAAATGGGGTCGTTTTTGCGTGGTTTCTATTATGTAAGCCCCAGAAAGTGACTTCAGGCCTGAACTGGTTTCAAGATTTTCTTCTAAACTTCTAAGAGCCGCAGTCCTCCTGCTTGGAGCTCACTGTTGCATTTATTTTTTATGTTTTCATTATTCTTTTGTACTTTGATACAATGTATAACAAAAAACAAACAAACCCCAGTAGGATACTGATAGCAGCTTTAGATGTGACTGGAGTATTAGATATGAGTAACGTTTCTTGCCTCAGTGTTGCCTGTGTTTCTCATGAGTCTTAAGCTGTCCCCCATCATCCCTGCAGGATTTTGGGGAGCCTCCTGTCCGCACACATCATCCTAACAGACGCTCAGCAGCCGTTCGGCAACATGACGGTACATGGTTATGATAATGAACTTCTGCACATGGCGCACGACCTTGCCGTCCGGCTCCTCCCAGCCTTTGAGAACACGAGAACGGGAATGCCTTATCCGAGAGTACGTGCCCTGAGCTGATATACGGGGGAGGGGAGAAGAATCTGTGCACGGAGCAGCTGCCTGACTGTTCTACAGCTCTATACACACATTGCAGTCACTCCCATCAGAGTTCAGTCTCCTCATCTCCCACAATGCACCACAGCACATAGTGAGGGGTGATATCGGGGTGGGGTGTACCCAGAACCCAGACAGGTGATGTACATATACTACTAGATATGTGGGTGGGGGGTGTCCAGATAGGCGATGTACATATACTACTAGATATCTGGGTGCGGGGTGTGCAGATAGTCGATCTTGATATACTAGTAGATATCTGGGTGAGGGGTTGTCAAGATAGTCGATCTTCATATACTAGTAGATATGTGGGTGAGGGGCGTCCAGATAGGTGATGTACATATACTACTAGATTTTTGGGTGTGGGGTGTCTAGATAGGTGATGTACATATGCTACTAGATATCAGGGTGCGGGGTGCCCAGATAGGTGATGTACATATGCTACTAGATATGTGGGTAAGGGGCGTCCAGATAGGTGATGTACATATACTACTAGATATCGGGGTGCGGGGCGTCCAGATAGGTGATGTACATATACTACTAGATATCTGGGTGGGGGTTGTCCAGATAGGTGATGTACATATATTACTAGATATGTGGGTGAGGGGTGTCCAGATAGGTGATGTACATATACTACTAGATATCAGGGTGCGGGGTGTCCAGATAGGTGATGTACATATACTACTAGATATCTGGGTGGGGGTTGTCCAGATAGGTGATGTACATATACTACTAGATATCAGGGTGCGGGGTGTCCAGATAGGTGATGTAAATATGCTACTAGATATCGGAGTGTGGGGTGTCCAGATAGGTGATGTACATATACTACTAGATATCTGGGTGGGGGGTGTCCAGATAGGTGATGTAGATATATTACTAGATATGTGGGTGAGGGGCGTCCAGATAGGTGATGTACATATACTACTAGATATGTGGGTGGGGGGTGTCCAGATAGGCGATGTACATATACTTCTTTTAGCTGACACCAGTTTCTGGGTGACCCGTTTTCCTTCCCCTCACCCCACTGACACCCCACTGTCTTGTGTCCAGGTGAACCTCCAGAAGGGGGTCCCTCCTGACAGCCTGAACGAGACCTGTACCGCAGGGGCTGGATCTCTCCTGGTCGAGTTTGGGATCCTCAGCCGACTTCTCGGAGACTCCACCTTTGAGTGGGTGGCCCGCCGCGCTGTGCAAGCTCTGTGGAACCTCCGGAACAATCACACGGGTCTTCTGGGTAAGGGTGATTTTTGGGGTGCCCCCATTTTTTTCTCGCCTCATGCTTCACCTTGTCCTCACCGTGTTCTTTGCTTGCAGGCAATGTGGTGGATATACAGACGGGTCAGTGGGTGGGGAAGCAGAGCGGCCTGGGAGCCGGCCTCGACTCGTTCTTCGAGTATCTGCTGAAGTCTTACATCTTGTTTGGAGAGGAGGAAGATTTGCACATGTTTAATGAGGCTTATAGAAGCATTCAGAACCACCTGCGGAGGGGGTATGTATGGAGCAATGAGAAGGGTTAACAATGGGTCAAGCAGGCCCTGGGGCAGCAGAGACCTCTGAGGTGTTGGGGGCTAAGAGCTAACAAGAAAGCAGTATGATTGACGATGCAGCTTTGGATGTGAATTGTCTGTTCTCCCCAGACGAGAATCATGCAATGAAGGTGAGGGCGACCCTCCGCTGTACGTCAACGTGAACATGTTTAATGGGCAGATCATGAACACTTGGATAGACTCTCTCCAGGCTTTCTTTCCTGGCCTGCAGGTAGCAGCGTTCCTCATGTTGTGAGTGTAAGCTCTTCAGAACAGCTTTGCAATTAAGGTCTGTTTCTGTCATGCAGGTCTTGAAAGGAGACATAGAGGATGCAATTTGCCTCCACGCCTTTTACTATGCAATCTGGAAGCGCTATGGAGCTCTGCCCGAGAGGTACAACTGGCAACTGCAGGCGCCTGACGTCTCTTTTTACCCACTCAGACCAGAACTGGTGGAGTCCACCTACCTCCTCTACCAGGTAAGGCCTTCGGCTGCAGTCTAAGCTTTTCATCACCCTGCAGCCCCTACTAGAGGGAGCTCACTGCATACAGATTATACAGCCACCACTAGAGGGAGCTCATTACATACAGATTATACAGCCACCACTAGAGGGAGCTCACTACATACAGATTATACAGCCACCACTAGAGGGAGCTCACTACATACAGATTATACAGCCACCATTAGAGGGAGCTCACTACATACAGATAATACAGCCACCACTAGAGGGAGCTCACCACATACAGATTATACAGCCACCACTAGAGGGAGCTCACTGCATACAGATTATACAGCATCCACTAGAGGGAGCTCAGTACATACAGATTATACAGCCACCACTAGAGGGAGCTCACTACATACAGATTATACAGTCACCACTAGAGGGTGCTCACTACATACAGATAATACAGCCACCACTAGAGGGAGCTCACTGCATACAGATTATACAGAAACCACTAGAGGGAGCTCACTACATACAGATTATACAGCCACCACTAGAGGGAGCTCACTACATACATATTATACAGCCACCACTAGAGGGAGCTTGCTGCATACAGATTATACAGTCACCACTAGGGGGAGCTCACTACATACAGATTATACAGCCACCACTAGGGGGAGCTCACTACATACAGATTATACAGCCACCACTGGAGGAAGCTCTCTACATACAGATTATACAGCCACCACTAGAGGGAGCTCACTGCATACAGATTATACAGTCACCACTAGAGGGAGCACACTACATACTGATTATACAGCACTAGAGGGAGCTCACTACATACAGATTATACAGCCACCACTAGAGGGAGCTCACTACATACAGATTATATAGCCACCACTAGAGGGAGCTCACTACATACAGATTATACAGCCACCACTAGAGGGAGCTCCCTACATACAGATTATACAGTCACCACTAGGGGGAGCTCACTACATACAGATTATACAGCCACCACTGGAGGGAGCTCACCATATACAGATTATACAGTCACCACACAGGGGAGATCACTACATACAGAGTATACAGCCACCACTAGGGGGAGCTCACTACATACAGATTATACAGCCACCACTAGAGGGAGCTCACTACATACAGAGTATACAGCCACCACTAGAGAGAGCTCACTACATACAGATTATACAGCCACCACTAGGGGGAGCTCACTACATACAGATTATACAGCCACCACTAGAGGGAGCTCACTACATACAGATTATACCACCACCACTAGAGGGAGCTCACTACATACAGATTATACTGCTCCTACTCAGTTTTTTGTCTGTAATCGGCACACTCGATCCAGTTACAGCTGCAGGTTAGAGGCCATATTGTAGCATAGCTTTCAGCAGACCTGTATAATAATGGATGTTATTTCAATAAAGGGAGGGAAGTAAGTAGCTGCTGGCTGATCTAATGCCGCTTATCTTTGGGATCTCAGATTAAAATCCAACCTTCTCTTGATGTGAGATGTCGGGATCCTTAAATTCTGACTTTCCTCCAGACACCAGTTCTTCTAACCTTCTGTTCCTTCCACAGGCCACCAAGAATCCTTTCTATCTGCACGTTGGAATGGATATTTTGCTGAGCCTGGAGAAGCATGCCAAGGCAGAGTAAGTGTATGGGGGACCCCCGCCCGTCCTTAGTGTATGGGGTTGACCCCCACCCATTTTCCTTACTAATCCACTTATCCTGTGTTGACGGTCTGCAGGTGCGGTTATGCGACGCTGCACCATGTGGTGGACAAGTCTCAGGAGGATCGCATGGAGAGTTTCTTCTTGAGCGAAACATGCAAATATTTATTCTTGGTAAGCACATGGCGCCGCTCGTCTCGGGGGGTTGGGCGACTGTTAGGCCTCTTTCACTCGAGCGCGACTGATTAGGTCTGGATGCATTGAGGATGCGTTCAGTGAAACTCGCACCATTTTGCAAGTTCACTCAGTTTTGCCTGCGATTGCGTTCAGTTGCTCAGTTTTTATCACATTGGTGAAATGCGTTTTGATGCGTTTTTCACGCGCGTGATAAAAAACTGAAGGTTTACAAACAACATCTCCTAGCAACCATCAGTGAAAAACGCATTGGATCGGCACCTGCTTGCGGATACAATGCGTTTTTCCACTGAAGCCCCATTCACTTCTATGGGGCTAGGGCTGCGTGAAAAACGTAGAATATAGAAGATGCTGCGATTTTCACGCAACGCAGAAGTGATGGATGAAAAACAACGCTCATGTACACAGACCCATTGAAATGAATGGGTCCGGATTTAGTGCGGGTGCTGTGCGTTCACGTCACACATTGCACCCGCACGGAAAACTCATCCGTGTGAAAGGGGCCTTAGCGAATCGCTTTGATCCATATTGAGGTGTCAGGGATGTGAGGGTGACCGCGCTCTGACACCCGCAGCGCTCCAGCCGCCCATCTTCTGTTTTCTCTCCTCAGCTGTTTGACGAAGACAATCCGGTGCACACGACGGGGAACAGATACCTCTTCACCACCGAGGGGCATCTCATCCCCCTGGACCCTCGTTTTAGGAACAAAGCCTGGAAAGATGTCTTCCATTCTGAGCAGAAGACACGAGCGGACCCCGAGAAGCTGTCCCAGACCAGGCTAAGAGCGGCCAACACCAGCACCAACGTAAGTGACAGACATGGAAGCATCGCTGTGCCTCCGCCCCTCCCCCACCCTCTCACCCTGTTAGGGAATTGCTCTTTATGCCGTCCTTAAGTAGGCTTTATACTCATGTACCCTCCCTCCCAGATTCCCGTGCTCCTCCTCAACATCTACTGATTAAATGTGGAGATGTGCATATACACAGCAGCCAATATGAAGCAGAGCTGCAGTGTAAGGCCCCTTTCACACGGGCGCAATCCGTGAGGTGGACGCATTGCACCCGCAAGAATCCGGACCCATTAATTTCTATGGGGCTGTGCACATGAGCGGTGATTTTCACACATCACTTCTGCGTTGCGTGAAAATCGCAGCATGCTGTATATTGTGCGTTTTTCACGCAACGCAGGCCCCATAGAAGTGAATGGGGCTGCGGGAAAATCGCAAGCATCCACAAGCAAGTGCGGATGCGGTGCGATTTTCCCGCATGCTTGCTAAGCGACGGGACCCGATCTTCATTATTTTCCCTTATAACATGGTTTATAAGAAGAAATAATAGCATTCTCCATACAGAATGCTTTGTATAATGTTGATTAAGGGGTTAAAAATAAAAAACTTAACTTACCTTATCCACTTGATTGCGTAGTTGCGATCTGTCTTCTCTCTTCAAGCTTTAGCTGGCGTCTAAAGGACCTGTGATGACGTCCGTGATTGACCATGTGATTGGACCATGTGATGTGACATCATCACAGGTCCTTTACACTACCGCTAAAGCTTGAAGAGAGATCGCAACTACGCGATCAAGTGGCTAAGGTAAGTTGTTTTTTATTTTTAACCCCTTAATCAACATTTTACACAGCATTCTTTTTAAGATTGCTATTATTTCCCCTTATAACCATGTTATAAGGGAAAATAATAAAATCTCCAGAAGACCCGAAACCGGACTTCAGTGATGAAGTCCGGCTTCGGGTTGGGTACCAAACATGGCGATTTTTCCAACGCGTGTGCAAAACGCATTACAAAAGTTTGCACACCCGCGGAAAAATCACGCATATTCCCGCAACGCACCCGCCTCTTATCCGGGCGTCATGTGTGAAAGAGGCCTAAAGCCTGGTGGAGGGACAGAACAGTTGCCAGAGCTTCTGGCACAGGAGACAGTGCTGCTTAGTTTGTGTTGTGATGGCGCAGGGCTGCAATGGGTGGACTATTAGTATCCCCCACCTCTAAACCAATGAACTGTAACCTGCGACTCTCCAGCTGTTTGAAAACTACAACTCCTAGCATGCTGTGACAGCTATAGGCTGTCCGTGCATGCTGGGTGCTAAAGTTTTGCAATAGTTGGAAACCGCTGTTCTAAGCTAGAGGTGGATTTCAAACCACGTCAGACTCGTCTCGACTATGCAGGTAAGTTGAAGTAGTTGTGTGCTTATGGAGCAAAGCTGCAGTGTAAAGCACAAGACTTTTCAGTCTCCAGTGGACAGTGCCTCTGGGGTGCAGCGTGACGTCAATATCTCTGATGTTTGTACGTCTTCTCTCCAGTGTTACAGAGTTCCTGCGGAGCGCAGATACTCCTTACCCCTGAAGAGCGTCTACATGCGGCAGATCGATCAGATGGTCGGCCTTCTTTAACTTCTGCTCTTCCTCCTGACAATCCTGATACTTGAGATGCATCGAGGGCTTCCAAGAGTCGCAGGGAGAGCGTCGTCCGAGCCGGGGGCGTGCACCGTCTGTGCCAGCGCTGCAACTCATCCTGGACTCCGTGAACCTCAGGGACTGCGAGAACGTTCACATTGTGTCTTCCAAAGCTGCTGCAATTCCATAGAATTATCCCATACTGACGCCCCGGACTCCTGTGGGGTCTCTGCGCCCACTCCGTGAAATCTCTGAGCCGCGCCAAAGGGTCCTATCATTGCTACATCCCAATATGTTTCCTGTTTAAAATCGTGAGGGATTCATAGATCTCTGCTTGCTGTCATGAACGGGGACATTCTTATCTAACAGAGCCTTGAAAGTCTGTGCCGACCGAATACTTCTCCCACTTGAGGGATTGATTCAGTTGTATGAAGTCCAGACAATCCTGTTTGGGTTCGGAACGTCCCGTCCTGATGGTTTGTTACAATGTGTCAGTCTGGAATTCACGCTTTTTAGCTTCAAGGGGTTTGTTTAGACTGGATACAGTCGCAACAAGCATGAGGTCCGGAGGGGTGCTCGGCTTTAGTTTATAAACTCCTATTCACTGATAGCAAGCAGAGATCTTGACATGGTGATAAATTGTAGCAGGACTTATACAGCGATTATGCTTTACTTACAGAGGACTGGACCCTGAGCTTCTTCCTGTCGCTGACTTTTCAGTGAATTATTTTTTTAAATTGCCAAAATGAGGGCGGTCGGCCCTGTGCATTATGTGCCGCGGCGGCGTCCTTCCGCCATTATCGATTTTCCCGTTATTCGTCCTGTGGTGGACGCCTTCACACGAGGATTTCCAGTTTGTGCCTCCAGTTTACTGTATTTATTTATCTGTAGATTCAATTACAAATCCTGGATATTTGACACTTTTTCTTAAGAAAATGTTTAAATTTCAATTTAAATGTCAAAATTAAGCGGAAATCTTCCACGCGACGACATCGGCCGGGCGGAGAGTCGGGCCTTTTCTGGACTCTAGCCATTATTTTGGATGAATGTTTGTGTGGTCACTTGAGTGCCTGAGCAGTGTCCTGACCTCACTGCCGTCAGTGCTAATCAGTAATGTGAATGTCCAGGACCAAAATCCTGAGCTGATGAATTTCTTTATGTAAACTTCAAGTTTTTCTGATACAAAGCTCCAAATCTCCTGCGTAGATATAATGTAGTCACATGATAAATATCTCTACCTGCAGCCACCACTAGAGGGAGCTCAGGAACTTACTGCTTACAGATATATACAGCCACCACTAGAGGGAGCTCAGGAGATTACTACATACAGATATATACAGCCTCCACTAGAGGGAGCTCAGGAGATTACTGCATACAGATATATACAGCCACCACTAGAGGGAGCTCAGGAGATTACTACATACAGATATATACAGCCACCACTAGAGGGAGCTCAGGAGATTACTGCATACAGATATATGCAGCCTCCACTAGAGGGAGCTCAGGAGATTACTACATACAGATATATACAGCCACCACTAGAGGGAGCTCAGGAGATTACTGCATACAGATATATGCAGCCTCCACTAGAGGGAGCTCAGGAGATTACTACATACAGATATATACAGCCACCACTAGAGGGAGCTCAGGAGATTACTGCATACAGATATATACAGCCACCACTAGAGGGAGCTCAGGAGATTACTACATACAGATATATACAGCCACCACTAGAGGGAGCTCAGGAGATTACTACATACAGATATATGCAGCCTCCACTAGAGGGAGCTCAGGAGATTACTACATACAGATATATACAGCCACCACTAGAGGGAGCACAGGAGATTACTACATACAGATATATACAGCCACCACTAGAGGGAGCTCAGGAGATTACTACATACAGATATATACATCCACCACTAGAGGGAGCTCAGGAGATTACTGCATACAGATATATACAGCCACCACTAGAGGGAGCTCAGGAGATTACTACATACAGATATATACAGCCACCACTAGAGGGAGCTCAGGATATTACTACATACAGATATATACAGCCACCACTAGGGAGCTCAGGAGATTACTACATACAGATATATACAGCCACCACTAGAGGGAGCTCAGGAGATTACTACATACAGATATATACAGCCACCACTAGAGGGAGCTCAGGAGATTACTACATACAGATATATACAGCCACCACTAGAGGGAGCTCAGGAGATTACTACATACAGATATATACAGCCACCACTAGAGGAAGCTCAGGAGATTACTACATACAGATATATACAGCCACCACTAGAGGGAGCTCAGGAGATTACTGCATACAGATATATACAACCACCACTAGGGGGAGTTCAGGAGATTACTACATACAGATATATACAGCCACCACTAGAGGGAGCTCAGGAGATTACTACATACAGATATATACAACCACCACTAGGGGGAGTTCAGGAGATTACTGCATACAGATATATACAGCCACCACTAGAGGGAGCTCAGGAGATTACTGCATACAGATATATACAGCCACCACTAGAGGGAGCTCAGGAGATTACTGCATACAGATATATACAGCCACCACCAGAGGGAGCTCAGGAGATCACTGCAGGTTTATATACAGCCACCACTAGGGGGAGCTCACTGCATGCAGATCATAGATTGACCCCCATAGTCACACATTACATTTACATCTAACTGTCTATGCAGTAGATTTGGAGCTTTGTATCTTCAAAATGGGTTTCTATAAAGTTATATTAAAAGATCAGAGCAGAGTTCTGTGGACGTTCACTTTAGAAAAGTATTCAGGGATAATCCATTCTATTTTTTTAATGTTTGATTTTTTTTTTTAAATGTAAAAACAGAGTCTTATATTAAAACTATATGCATTTTCCTAACGTGGTTGGTGCTTTGTGTGTCTTTTGGAAAGAGTGGATTTCATCACTGAGAATGCAGCCTATCCATCACTAGAGATCAGCGGTGACATCACTGAGAATGCCGCCTATCCATCACTAGAGATCAGCGGTGACATCACTGAGAATGCAGCCTATCCGTACACTAGAGATCAGCGGTGACATCACTGAGAATGCCGCCTGTCCATCACTAGAGATCAGCGGTGACATCACTGAGAATGCAGCCTATCCATCACTAGAGATCAGCGGTGACATCACTGAGAATGCAGCCTATCCATCACTAGAGATCAGCGGTGACATCACTGAGAATGCAGCCTATCCATCACTAGAGATCAGCGGTGACATCACTGAGAATGCAGCCTATCCATCACTAGAGATCAGCGGTGACATCACTGAGAATGCCGCCTATCCATCACTAGAGATCAGCGGTGACATCACTGAGAATGCCGCCTATCCATCACTAGAGATCAGCGGTGACATCACTGAGAATGCAGCCTATCCATCACTAGAGATCAGCGGTGACATCACTGAGAATGCAGCCTATACATCACTAGAGATCAGCGGTGACATCACTGAGAATGCCGCCTATCCATCACTAGAGATCAGCGGTGACATCACTGAGAATGCAGCGGTGACATCACTGAGAATGCCGCCTATCCATCACTAGAGATCAGCGGTGACATCACTGAGAATGCCGCCTATCCAGTCACTAGAGATCAGCGGTGACATCACTGAGAATGCAGCCTATACATCACTAGAGATCAGCGGTGACATCACTGAGAATGCAGCCTATCCATCACTAGAGATCAGCGGTGACATCACTGAGAATGCAGCCTATCCATCACTAGAGATCAGCGGTGACATCACTGAGAATGCCGCCTATCCATCACTAGAGATCAGCGGTGACATCACTGAGAATGCAGCCTATCCATCACTAGAGATCAGCGGTGACATCACTGAGAATGTAGCCTATCCATCACTAGAGATCAGCGGTGACATCACTGAGAATGCAGCCTATCCATCACTAGAGATCAGCGGTGACATCACTGAGAATGCAGCCTATCCATCACTAGAGATCAGCGGTGACATCACTGAGAATGCAGCCTATCCATCACTAGAGATCAGCAGTGACATCACTGAGAATGCCGCCTATCCATTCACTAGAGATCAGCGGTGACATCACTGAGAATGCAGCCTATCCATTCACTAGAGATCAGCGGTGACACGCTAACCCTCTGTTGGAGGTGCCATGTACAGGCTCCTTTATAGAAGTCACCTGCAGTAATGTGTTCCTGCCACTAGGTGGCGCTGCAGTCACTGCGGTGGATCTATTAGTTTCAGTCCAGCGCCAATGTGTAATCAATACTTGTGTTGATTCCGGCGCCTCCTGCCGATAGCCGCTATTGTTTGCTTTTAATTGCATTTATCGCCAGGTGTATTGATCAGGCCCCGAATGCAGCGTTTACTTTCTCCGTTGTAGATGTTTTATGTTATCTGAACGATCAAACTAACGTGAAAAAGGCAAAATCTGTACAATGTACCAGGGGCGAGGCTCAGAGCTCTGTCTGCACCATAATCCGCACATAGATTCACCTGTGAATGCATCAGTGCTTACTAGTGGCCTACCTGAGGCACCGACTGTTCCTGGTTCATGAACATAATGTCAGAATGACAGTAAAGACTGACACAGATGCAGATTGATATGTCATTCGGGGTATATGGAAAGCTAGGTGCCCCCCAGGTGGCAACCACTAGAGATGACCCATGAAGGGGACTGAGGGATTTAGGGGGAAAGCTACAGTACTATGTGGATGGGGACAGCGCCCCCTGCAGGTCACTGGTATAATGTCTGGTGTGATCTGGGCTCTTATTCTTCTGCCATTTCTCGGACTCCTCCAGGTCGATGAATCTTAAGTTCCGTTCCCGGTTTCGGCCACATTTCTCAGCATTTAATGAAGCTTTGATTCCAGGAGGCGGCAGCGCAAAGCGGAATAATGAATCCCATAAATTATCCGGGAGTGAAGAATGATGACCCCCGTCCAGCCCTGCCCCCGCTCCACGGCCAGAAATGTCTGCGTCCTCTGGAATCAGGATGCTCTGAAACTTGAACAGAATTTGTGCATCATTTCCTCACAGCCTGCAACATCTCTGCTTGCTGCCAGTGAACAGAAGCATTCTTTTTCCATCCGGATGCACACACAGCTGAGGCTCTTGTCACAATGTGTCAGCCTTCTGTTTAGCTTAGAGCAGGCATGCTCAACCTGAGGCCCTCCAGCTGTTGCAAAACTACAACTCCCATCATTCCCTGACAGCCTACCGCTATCATCCTACAGAAGGGCATCATGGGAGTTGTAGTTTTACAACAGCTGGAGGGCCGCAGGTTGAGCATGCCTGGCTTAGAGGATTCGGATACATTGTAACAAGTTGTGATAAAAGCACTTGGTCAGGGCAGGCATCTTCCCAATGGCCGACAGCAAGCAGAGATCTTGAAAATAGGAAGGGATTGAAACAACTCAGGTTGCATCACTGGATAATTTTACCCATCATGTCTCAGATTTCTCCTGCGTTCAGTGCTGCCCCCTGCGGAGTAATTCTATGCCTGTGAGTAAAGAATGACAACCACCAGCAGGGGGCGCTGCAGCATACACGTATTATAGTACGTGCACTGGTGGGGGGAGTAAGGGAGCTCTCATGGAGGCAGTCTTCAGCCTGGCACTCCCTGGGCGTGCACTGATGGGAGGTCACACCCTTTCTTCCCCTGGGGCACACCCTGGACTTCAGGGGGCTCCTGACTGGTGGTGGCCTGGGTGCCCTTGGTGTTAGGTAGATGGGTAGCGGGGAGCAAGGCAGGAGGAGAGAAGATAATGGGGGAGTCAATGACAGGTTCTTTTTACTGAACAGATGATGGGAGTTGCAGTACACACAGCAGCAGTAGGCACATTTCTGAGGTATATTACAGAGTAGGCTTCTCCAATAGTTGTGTATAGGCAGTAGCAATGATGGTAGTAGTAGTCCTCACTGAGTCTCCCTCTAGATACCCTTTGCCATCCTCCCAAATAACCCCAGGGGTGCAGTTCCGGTCTCATTAACTCTTTCTGCAATGCCCAGACTGCAGGGTGCAGATCTTAGATCCGTCTCAGAAGTGTTGCGGGCGTTGGAGGCAATTAACCCTTTCCAAATGCAGTGAATTCTGTTGCCATAAATGTGCGTTTACCTTACTGTGTATCCAAGCACAGCCTGTTTAGTGGTTCTCAAGCATCTGAAAATGTCCGCCTTTCTCCCAGGGGTTGTTCTCTCACTTCGGTCTCAGGGATGAAGGTTCCCTGGACTAGGCCTAGTTGTCAGCAGCTCACACACACACATCCTTTTTAAAGACTCATCACTAGCCAGGTGGTGGGACTGGCTCATTACCCTGGCAACTGCACTGACTGTCAGTTGAAGAGGGTTTTCCAATGTCAATAACTCCCCCCCCATGTGCCGGCCCCTCACAGGGAATATACTTACCTGGGTCCCCGCACCGCTCCTGGTCCCTGCACCGCCGCTGCTGCTTCTCCCCGTGCGCGGATGAAAACATCCGGTGTCGGGGGAGCAGCCAATGGCAGGCGGGGACGGGGACGAGCCTCCCTAGCATCGCGGGCAGTTATTGATATTGGATAACCACTTTAACTATTTGTTGCCTATTTTTCAGTGCACAAAAAAGAGAATATTTTAACCTTTTAAGTACTTGGCAATGAATCCCAACATTAAGTCTTACGTAGTGATCCTCTGGGTCACTGCACAAACTGGCGACAGCATTACTGCCAGTTAAGATAGAAAGGTGGCAGTGTGCGTCACTTACCTGGGGAGGAGATGGCACCAGGTGCACTATAGGAAGAAAGCGACCTGATCTGAGGAATCACATTACACCATGTGGTCGGCCTGGTGCGTGTGCGTCACTTACCTGGGGAGGAGATGGCACCAGGTGCACTATAGGAAGAAGGCGACCTGATCTGAGGAATCACATTACACCATGTGGTCGGCCTGGTGCGTGTGCGTCACTTACCTAGGGAGGCGATGGCACCAGGTGCACTATGGGAAGAAGGCGACCTGATCTGAGGAATCACATTACACCATGTGGTCGGCATGGTGCGTGTGCGTCACTTACCTGGGGAGGCGATGGCACCAGGTGCACTATGGGAAGAAGGCAACCTGATCTGAGGAATCACATTAGATCATGTGGTCGGCCTGGCGCGTGTGCGTCGCTTACCTGGGGAGGAGATGGCACCAGATGCACTATGGGAAAGAAGGCAACCTGATCTGAGGAATCACATTACATCATGTGATCGGCCTGGTGCGTGTGCGTCACTTACCTGGGAGCGATGGCACCAGGTGCACTATGGGAAGAAGGCAACCTGATCTGAGGAATCACATTAGATCATGTGGTCGGCCTGGCGCGTGTGCGTCGCTTACCTGGGGAGGAGATGGCACCAGATGCACTATGGGAAGAAGGCAACCTGATCTGAGGAATCACATTACATCATGTGGTCGGCCTGGTGCGTGTGCGTCACTTACCTGGGGAGGAGATGGCACCAGGTGCACTATGGAAAGGAGACAACCTGCTGGAGGCAGTGTGAGGGTCTGGACAATGTTCTGCCGGAAACCCTTGGTCCTGGCGTCATGCGGATGTGACACCAACCACCTACTTAACCACTGTACAGACAAGTACCCCCTTCATGGCAGCGGCGCCCCCTCATGGCAGTGCCCTCTTCCAGCAGGATAATGCCCCGACCACACTGCAAACACTGTCCAGGAATGAGGAGCAGAACCAAGGGATGAAGGGGATGACGTCTCCAGATCTCAATCCGATCGTCCTCTGTGGGATCCATGGAGGCCGCACCGAGCAGCTTACAGAACCCGATACCACAGGACACCTCTGAGGTCAGAGAGCGTCCATGATGAGTGGTTTTAATGTTATGGCTGATGGGTGTATGTGCCTTGGGCTGTGAGCACATGCTGGGAGTTGTAGTTTCACTGTATATATTACATATTTGCAGCCTGTTCTTTCCTATCGATCTTGTCAGGCATTTCCTGATCTCTTCCAGAAGCTCGTGATAATTCCTTGCAGCTCTGAAGAAATCCAGAAAAATCCATTATTTATTAGTTCAGCTTGTTGGAGGGGTGTGAATAATTCAGCAATGCACTTTTGGAGGGGTTATTGAATTCCGGGGGTCACCAGCAAATGAATTGGGGTCAAGGCAAAGAGCATAAATTTTACATTAATATTATCTGTTCCTGGGAAAGCTGGATGACAGTCAATTTGGCTAATATTGCCCCCAAAAAGAGCTGTCACCCAGCTTTCCCAGGCAGCTGATAAGCGGATCTGTCTATGCATGTGGAAAAGTTGGGTTACCATCCCCCGATAGCTGCCCTCACTCCACTTTCCAATACTGAGTACATTGTGACTTGAGGATTTATAACTATATTTTTTGAGATTTTTAAAGGGAACCTGAAGTACAGTGCAGTCCGGGGGCAGCAGGCTATAGAGCAGGAGGAGCTGAGCAGACTGACAAACACATTGCCTTGACAAAGTATTCATACTCTTAACTTTTCCACATTTTTTTCACATTACAACCACAAACTTAAATGTATTTTATTGGGATTATGTGTGATCGACCAACACAAAGTAGCGAGTCTGTGTGAGGTGAGAAGAAAATGATACAAGGTTTTCAATTGTTTTTATAAATAAATACAAATCTGGAAAGTGTGCGGTGCATTTGTATTCAGCCCCCTGAGTCAATAGTTTGTAGGACCACCTTTCGCTGCAGTTACAGCTGCAATCTTTTGGGGTCTGTCTCTACCAGCTTTGCACATCTAGAGGCTGCCATTTTTGCCCATTCTCCTGTGCAGAAGAGCTCGCGCTCAGTCAGATTAAATGGAGAGCGTCTGTGATCAGTAATTTCCAAGTTTTTCCCCAGATTCTCCGTGGGATTTAGGTCTGGACTGTGACTGGGCCGTTCTAACACATGAAGATGCTTTCATCTAAACCCTTCCATTGTAGCTCTGGCTGGATGTTGAGGGTCGTTGTCCTGCTGGAAGGTGAACCTCTTCCCAGTCTCAAGTCTTTTGCAGCCTCTACCAGGTTTTCCTCCAGGATCGTCCTGTATTTAGCTCCATCCATCTTTCCATTAACTCTGACCAGCTTCCCTGTCCCTGCTAAAGAAAAGCCCCCCCCCTCCAGCATGATGCTGCCACCGCCATGTCTCAGGGTGGGGACGGTGTGTTCAGGGCGATGGGCAGGGTTAGTTTTTCACCACATATAGAGTTTTGCATTTAGGCCAAAAAGTTCAACTTTAGTCTCTGACCAGAGCACCTTCTTCCACATTTGCTGTGTCTCCTACATGAATTATGACAATCTGCGGACTTCTTATGACTACTTTTAGAAATGGCTTTCTTCTCACCATTCTTCGATAAAGGCCAGATTTGCAGAGCACACGACTTATAGTTGTCCTGTGGACAGTTTCTCCCACCTGAGCTGTGGATCTCTGCAGCTCCTCCAGAGGGGTCATGGGCCTCTTGGCTGCTTCTCTAATCAGTGCTCTCCTTGCCTGGGTTGTCAGTTTGGGTGGACGGCCATGTCTTGGTAGGTTTGCAGTTGTGCCATGCTCCGTCCATTTTCAGGTGATTCATTGAACAGTGCTCCATTAGATATTCAGAGCTTGGGATATTTTATTTAACTTAACCCTGCTTTACACTTCTCCACTTTATCCCTGACCTTTGGTATTAGAAGAAAGAGCAGGCGGCACTCCACACTTACTCCACTATGGAGCGGTGCCCGTATCCCGAGTCGGCGTACTCACAAATAGTAGTAGTATAGGAAGGATCGGCACTCAAAGTAATGTTTCTTCAAAGTTCTCTTTTATTCGCCATGGTATGAGGCAACACACTACACGTGTTTCGGCTGTATAAGCCTTTCTCAAGTGTACAAAACAGCAAGTGAATCAAACAAATTTAAATAGCCCGCTGTGACCTCCGTCACTTCCGGTAGCAGGTCACCATAGTAACTAATACAATATATAGACAACAATCACAAAAAGTCATACCATTACAAAGTTTTAGTATATTTAAACTATAAACACAATTATTATATAGAAGGCTCAGGTCTTCTGTGTCTATAAGAAAAAACACAAAGAAAAATAGAGGAAAAAAGAAAAAGAATTTTTTAATATTAGAAAATTATTTTAAAAAAACTTTTTATAAAATTCCTTTAAAAAATTTTTTTGATGGTCCTTTTCTCGTTCACAGTGTAGCATTCAATTGATACTCTCTATTGAGACCTTTTGGCTCCAATGTCTGCAAAGTATGTATCCAAAAGCTCTCCCGCGATCTCAACGTTTGTAATCTGTTACCTCCCCGTCTGGGTAATGTAACTTCCTCAATGATTTGGAAACGGAAAACGGGAGAGCTTTTGGATACATACTTTGCAGACATTGGAGCCAAAGGTCTCAATAGAGAGTATCAATTGAATGCTACACTGTGAACGAGAATAGGACCATCAAAAATTTTTAAAGGAATTTTATAAAGTTTTTTAAAATAATTTTCTAATATTAAAAATTCTTTTCTTTTTCCTCTATTTTCTTTGTGTTTTTCTTATAGACACAGAAGACCTGAGCCTTCTATATAATAATTGTGTTTATAGTTTAAATATACTAAAACTTTGTAATGTTATGACTTTTTGTGATTGTTGTCTATATATTGTATTAGTTACTATGGTGACCTGCTACCGGAAGTGACGGAGGTCACAGCGGGCTATTTAAATTTGTTTGATTCACTTGCTGTTTTGTACACTTGAGAAAGGCTTATACAGCCGAAACACGTGTAGTGTGTTGCCTCATACCATGGCGAATAAAAGAGAACTTTGAAGAAACATTACTTTGAGTGCCGATCCTTCCTATACTATCCCTGACCTGTCTGGTGTGTTCCTTGGTTTTCATGATGCTGTTTGATCACTAATGTTCTCTAAGAAACCTCTGAGGCCTTCACAGAACAGCTATAGTTATAGTGAGGAGACATTACACCCAGGACTCTATGTACTAGTGAGGGGACTTCTGAAGGCGATTGGCAGGGCTGGGACAAGGTCCACCACCAACAGAGGCTGAGCTGCCCAAGTGCGCCCCCCCCCCCTCCGCCGCCATTTAGATATGTATGTTTGTTATTAATCCTGTCGACAGGAAACCAGATGGATCTGTTATGATTCCTATAGACTTCTACTATGATGTAAGCAAAACGGAATGCCTCTTAAAGGCTTCCGTTTTGACCTCTATCTTATAGATTCCGTTATTTTTTGTTATAACCATGTTATAATGGAAAGCCGTAACGGAATCCATAGCGCTAGTGTGAGCCCACCCTTAGGCTGGATTCAAACGTCCATGGAACACGGTCTGTGTGATACTGGTCTGGATTTCTTCTGAGTGCAGGAGCGCACTGCACAAGTGGTTGATATGACGCCGTGCGTTTCTGCTGCCGCAGCGGTACAGTATTGCACTGGTTTGATCTATACGAGTGTGTCACCGTACTGCGGCGGCAGCAGGAAGCACACAGCATCATAGCAACCACTTACGCAGTGCGCTTCTGCACGCAGAAGAAATCCAGGCCGGTATCACACAGACCGTGTTCCACAGACGTGTGAATCCAGCCTTAGTTATAGAGCTACTGAGTGAGACAGATGTTTCAGAAGAAGGGATGCCTTTAACATACATATATCTCCTTGAGAAACCAATTTGATCCTAAAGGGTTAATTCAATCTGAATGAGGATCCCCTGTAAACTAAACTCTGTGTCCTGACATTTCTCTCATCTCTCTGCTGACTGTCCTGTGTGTCCCTTATCACTACTGCAATAGACTCAGTAGTGCTCTCTGCTCTGGTGACAGGATTCTTTAAACTCAAAGAATCGAATGAGTCTATAAGTAAGAGGATCATTCGGTTCTTATAACTCATAGACTTATTCGGTTATTAGAATCCCTGTACTGTGTCCGGAGACTCAGAGCTGGTTGCCTCACATCTGATCAAAATGGGGGGGCACTAATAATTTTCACCACTATCATACGCATTTGCATCACTGCACATATACATCACTGTATTACATACATCAGTGTGAGGTGTGTGATGTATATGGTGCAGTGTGTAGTAAATGCACAGGTGGTTATTATAGCCAAGAGATAATGTCCAAGGAAGATCCGCCATATTGAACTGGACTTTATCTCTTGGCTATAATGACCACCTGTGCATTTACTACACACTGCACCACATACATCACACACCCTGCTTTACATACATCTCACACTGATATATGTAGTACACTGTGTGTGATGTATATGGTGCAGAGTGTAGTAAATGCACAGGTGGTCATTATAGCCAAGAGATAAAGTCCAGTTCAATATGGCGGATCTTCCTTGGACATTATCTCTTGGCTATAATGACCACCTGTGCATTTACTACACACTGCACCATATACATCACACACATCTACACTGATATATGTAGTACACTGTGTGTGATGTATATGGTGCAGAGTGTAGTAAATGCACAGCAGGCTATTATAGCCAAGAGATAAAGTCCAGTCCAATATGGCGGATCTTCCCTGGACATTTATCTCTTGGCTATAACAACCACCTGTGCATTTACTACACTCTGCACCATATACATCACACACAGTGTACTACATATATCAGTGTGTGATGTATGTAAAGCAGGGTGTGTGATGTATGTGGTGCAGTGTGTAGTAAATGCACAGTCCAATATGGCGGATCTTCCCTGGACATTATCTCTTGGCTATAATAGCCACCTGTGCATTTACTACACTCTGCAGCACATACATCAGTGTGAGATGTGTGATATATGTACTGCAGTGTGTGATGTATGTACTGCAGTGTGTAGATCACACACTGCACTACATACATTACACATATGGATACATGATTGGTGCACTTTTACCTTGTCACACACACTGGATGTCTGGGCTCCCTGCACTGGACACCAGGACTCCATTCCTCTTCAGTTCCACGCCGGCTGCCCATCCTGCTCTCTTCAAACACAGTGGAGCCGGCCCCTTCTCCTTCTCCTTCCAGCTCCCGCCACCGCCGGCTCCCCTGGCTGTGTCCCGGGCTGGAGCAGGGGAGAGGTGTGTCCCTTTCCTGATAGGCCGGCAGCCTCCAGCGTAGGCAGCGCGATGACGTCATCGCGCCGCCTACGCCGGCCTATCAGGAAAGTGACACGCCTCCTCTCCCCTGCTCCTCGGGTCCTGTATCGCCGCCGCCAGCCGCTCCATATTTCACCGCAGACCGCAGACCGCATTATTTCCTGGGGGCCCATGGATGTGGTCAGTGGACTGCCTGCCGGCTGCCGCCCAGAGGCTGGGGAGCTGGCCTGCGCCCTGAGCCTGGAGCGCCCTGAGGCTGGAGCCTCCCCAGCCTCTGTGTCGGCCCGGCCCTGGCGATTGGTCACACTGGATTTTATTTAGGGAATCAGAGTACCGGGGGCTGAATACAAATGCACGCCACACTTTTCAGATTTTTATTTATAAAACATTGTGAAAACCTTGTATCATTTTCTTCTCACCTCACACAGACTCGCTACTTTGTGTTGGTCGATCACATAAAATCCCAATAAAATACATTTAAGTTTGTGGATGCAAAGTGAAAATATGTGGAAAAGTTCAAGGGGTATGAATACTTTTTCAAGGCTCTGTAGTTTTGTGGTTTACGATTCAGTACAACTTGTATTTTGTTTAATTATATTCCTGGTCATTCTGGGCTTTGGAGTCCAGGGGGTGGTCCTGTCATTCAGTCATAGAGGGAAGGCTGTCAATCACTGACAGGAAATAAAGAAAATACAAGTTTTACTGAATCTTTCCCCATAAAACTATATATCAATCTGCTCGGCTCCTTCTGCTCTATAACAAGCTCAAACACTATGTTCAATGTGACAGGTTCCCTGCAAGTTATTTTTTTATAATTATTTTTAGAGAAAATAATCCTTCTAGGTTTCTGTGGTTTGGGGAGTTACCACTAGAGGGCAGCAGAGGACTGCAGAGTGATCGCTCCAGCGCCGGGCAGAGGCTTACAGCGGCACCAGGGGGGTATATAGATGTTAATATCATGACAGATACAGTAATCAGGGAATTCAGCACCCACCGCCCCATCCCATGAAATAAAACCACCCTATAGGTGCACATCTGATTGCCGGGATCAATAATGATGGTGGATGTAGATTGCAACTTTGTATCACTTGCAGACTATTCACTTATTGAATTGATAATTTTTCTGATACTAGAGGATGAAATAAGAGTCTTCTAATCTGATTCTATTCTATGACTTCACCAAGGTTTGTTCTCTAGGCAGGAGGCATTTTTTGCCTCATACCTCAGCTGTTTTCAGGCATAATGTCACAAATCTCTTCTACATGTGACGTTTAGCCGCAGATATAACGAGGGCCCCCCCATGCAGCAGTGTTTCCTCCACAGGAGCCGGTTAATATCACACAGCTCTGGAAATGGTGATGTTTTATGTACACGAATATCAACGTATACGGCCGGATGATGAGGTAATGACTGCTGAGCCGCTGCACAGCGCATCACCGGGAGACACCGTATCAGTCATGGGCGCCGGGTATGTATCTGGGAATAACCCAAGCAATCACTTCACTGCTGGCGCCTTACTGAGCAAAGAAACGAGAATGACACCTGCTGCCTCAGCCATTACTCCTCACCGCTCAGTATTAACTCCCGCCAGAAGAATTTTTTCCTGTTGGTCACAGTTTTATTAACTCTTGGTGCATAGATTTTAGGAATAAAGTTCTCCACCCTCATATCTCCACAAGAACAATGTATACACTTGTCCTCGGAGTGCTCCCCCTAGTGGTCGCCTTTATGAAAAATATCTGTGTATCCAAGAAACAGCTGAATCCAACCATCCAGCAATAATGGGTTAAATGGAAAGGGGGGGGGGGGTTCTAATAGACTTTGGGTTTTAATTTGTTATCATTTTCAAGATCTCCACTTGCTGACAGTGAATCAGAACATTTCAGTCTCCACCCAGAGGCTGTGAATCCATACTGACCCCTGTCCTGTTACCTGCACTGATGCATTGTAACAAAACAACAGGAAAGGAGAGAGATTTGTGCTGCTGACGTATCTAGTTCACAGAGGATTGTCTACACTGAATGTAATTGTAATAAAAATGTTTCCATCAGTCGACAGAAAGCACAAGTTGTGAATGTGATGGCTCCTTTAAATCCACCAGGTTGTTGGACTTTGGGGGGGTTGGGATGAAGTGCATTGCCAGGTCTGGGGATCTGAATAATGAAGCGCAGACATTACTAATGTGTAGCAATTTGTGCCTCTCATTATTACAAACATTCCTTCAGTCGTCCTTATTGTGTGTCTCCCTTTGAATACATGGAGCTGCCGCTGCGCTCAGTGCACGGGGGCTCCGAACGTGATCGAGATCCTACAAAGTCCTTGCGTGGATCTGACAAACCACTTTATTAATTCAGGGGGGGGGGGGGGCACATTGAGGATTAGGACAAGTCTCTCCCTTGTAAACAATGGGGATTTCTACAGTCCTTTCTGGACTGAGAAGGGGGCCAGAGATGAGCGACATTCTTTAACTGCATTAATAAATATTTTCCAAACAACTACTTTCCTGCATGGAAACATATTAGCTCCCTGTAGCCACCACTAGAGGGAGCTCACTACATACAGATTATACAGCCACCACTAGAGGGAGCTCACTACATACAGATTATACAGCCACCACTAGAGGGAGCTCACTACATACATATTATACAGCCACCACTAGAGGGAGCTCACTACATACAGAATATACAGCCACCACTAGAGGGAGCTCACTACATACAGATTATACAGCCACCACTAGAGGGAGCGCACTACATACAGATTATACAGCCACCACTAGAGGGAGCTCATTACATACAGATTATACAGTCACCACTAGAGGGAGCTCATTACATACAGATTATATAGCCACCACTAGAGGGAGCGCACTACATACAGATTATACAGCCACCACTAGAGGGAGCGCACTACATACAGATTATACAGCCACCACTAGAGGGAGCTCATTACATACAGATTATACAGTCACCACTAGAGGGAGCTCATTACATACAGATTATATAGCCACCACTAGAGGGAGCTCACTGCATACAGATCATACAGCCACCACTAGAGGGAGCTCACTACATACAGATTATACAGCCACCACTAGAGGGAGCTCACTACATACAGATTATACAGTCACCACTAGGGGGAGCTCACTACATACAGATTATACAGCCACCACTAGACGGAGCTCACTACATACAGATTATACAGCCACCACTAGAGGGAGCTCACTACATACAGATTATATAGCCACCACTAGAGGGACCTCACTACATACAGATTATACAGTCACCACTAGAGGGAGCTCACTACATACAGATTATACAGCCACCACTAGAGGGAGTTCACTACATACAGATTATACAGCCACCACTAGAGGGAGCTCACTACATACAGATTATACAGCCACCACTAGAGGGAGCTCACTACATACAGATTATACAGCCACCACTAGAGGGAGCGCACTACATACAGATTATACAGCCACCACTAGAGGGAGCTCATTACATACAGATTATACAGTCACCACTAGAGGGAGCTCAGTACATACAGATTATACAGCCACCACTAGGGAGAGCTCACTACATACAGATTATACAGTCACCACTAGAGGGAGCTCATTACATACAGATTATACAGCCACCACTAGAGGGAGCTCACTACATACAGATTATACAGCCACCACTAGAGGGAGCTCATTACATACAGATTATACAGCCACCACTAGGGGGAGCTCGCTACATACAGATTATACAGTTACCACTAGGGGGAGCTCACTACATACAGATTATACAGCCACCACTAGAGGGAGCTCACTACATACAGATTATACAGCCACCACTAGAGGGAGCGCACTACATACAGATTATACAGCCACCACTAGAGGGAGCGCACTACATACAGATTATACAGCAGCCACTAGAGGGAGCTCACTACATACAGATTATACAGTCACCACTAGAGGGAGCTCATTACATACAGATTATACAGCCACCACTAGAGGGAGCTCACTACATACAGATTGTACAGCCACCACTAGGGGGAGCTCACTACATACAGATTATACAGCCACCACTAGAGGGAGCTCACTACATACTAGATTATACAGCCACCACTAGAGGAGCTCACTACACATAGGATTGTACAGCCACCACTAGGGGGAGCTCACTACATACAGATTATACAGCCACCACTAGAGGGAGCTCACTACATACAGATTATACAGCTACCACTAGAGGGAGCTCACTACATACAGATTATACAGGCACCACTAGAGGGAGCTCACTACATACAGATTATACAGCCACCACTAGAGGGAGCTCACTACCTACAGATTATACAGCCACCACTAGAGGGAGCTCACTACATACAGATTATACAACCACCACTAGGGGGAGCTCACTACATACAGATTATACAGCCACCACTAGGGGGAGCTCACTACGTACAGATTATACAGCCACCACTGGGGGAGCTCACTGCATACAGATTATACAGCCACCACTAGAAGGAGCTCACTGCATACAGATTATACAGCCACCACTAGAGGGAGCTCACTACATACAGATTATGCAGCCACCACTAGAGGGAGCTCACTACATACAGATTATACAGCCTCCACTAGAGGGAGCTCACTACATACAGATTATACAGCCACCACTAGAGGGAGCTCACTACATACAGATTATACAGTCACCACTAGAGGGAGCTGACTACATACAGATTATACATCCACCACTAGAGGGAGGTTATTACATACGGATTATACAGCACTAGAGGGAGCTCACTACATACAGATTATACAGCCACCACTAGAGGGAGCTCACTACATACAGATTACACAGCCACCACTAGAGGGAGCTCGCTACATACAGATTATACAGCCACCACTAGAGTGAGCTCACTACATACAGATTATACAGCCACCACTAGAGGGAGCTCACTACATACAGATTATACAGCAGCCACTAGAGGGAGCTCACTACCTACAGATTATACAGTCACCACTAGAGGGAGCTCACTACATACAGATTATACAGCCACCACTAGAGGGAGCTCACTACATACAGATTATACAGCCACCACTAGAGGGAGCTCACTGCATGCAGATTATACAGTCACCACTAGAGGGAGCTCCCTATATACATATTATACAGTCACCACTAGAGGGAGCTCACTTTATACAGATTATACATCCACCACTAGAGGGAGCTCACTACATACAGATTATACAGTCACCACTAGAGGGAGCTCATTACATGCAGATTATACAGTCACCACTAGAGGGAGCTCACTACATACAGATTATACAGTCACCACTAGAGGGAGCTCACTACATACAGATTATACAGTCACCACTAGAGGGAGTTCACTACATACAGATTATACAGCCACCACTAGAAGGAGCTCACTACATACAGATTATACAGCCACCACTAGAGGGAGCTCACTACATACAGATTATACAGCCACCACTAGAGGGAGCTCACTACATACAGATTATACAGTCACTACTAGAGGGAGCTGACTACATACAGATTATACATCCACCACTAGAGGGAGGTTATTACATACGGATTATACAGCACTAGAAGGAGCTCACTACATACAGATTATACAGCCACCAGTAGAGGGAGCTCACTACATACAGATTATACAGCCACCACTAGAGGGAGCTCACTACATACAGATTATACAATGACTCATTTCATACTATAGTTTGTATGGATAGATGTTACATAACAGTAAGCTCTACTGGCGAGGGGACTGTTATATTGCTTTCGAGTCATCTTTCTATCTGCTATGGATGGAGTCTGTTTCAGAACGCGTCAGCTGTCTTACCTGGCGCCCTGTTGGGGTTGTGTAACCCTTCCTGGCACTGTGGCACAGTCTGTCTGGAGGAGAAGGGGCAGAATACTTCTGAATGGCGGCCGCCTCTATATGTGTAGTCATCAGGTCCATGGACGAGCAGGAGGCGCATTCATATTCATGTCAGGTGGCTTCTATTCGCTCAACAAATTGTCACCGACCCCTTGTGCACCTGGGAAATGTCATACAGGCCAAGTGCAATCCATAAATCCCTCTAATTATGGTGTCAGTCACAGCCCCGCCCCCTCCCCCGCCAGCCGCGCAGGCGCTGATGGATCCAGGATTCTGATAGAAATTACAATTTTAGCACAAGTTCTGTAAGAAGGAAATTATTTCTGTGTCTCAAGCGTGAATGTGACAAATCGCTCATTCCAGGTCGCCGGCGACGGTCGGACTGAGCGCCTTTTTCTTAAAAACGTGGAACCAATTGGGAAATTGTGGTTTGTACATTCAGAACTTGAGCAAATCTGCCCCCAGCGCTGTGTCTTAAAGGGGAAGTGGCGCCTAGATTTGGGACGTACAAGTCCCATCACTCACCAACTTGGATCACTAAAGCACGTCCACCACTACCTCGCGCCTCTGTGAGGGGGAGGATTAGTACATCCTCACTTATATTTTGCCCTTTGTACAGTCTCTTGAAAAAGTGTTAGCGCCTACAGGTGTCATACATTATTGCAGGTTTTTACAGGTGGGGGGAGGGGGTGGTGGTGACTAAAACTTTCTCTACATAATGTAGTTAAAATAAGTAAGTAATAACTTTGTAATAATATTATGTGTGTAGATTGTGTATATGTTGCTTATAGTGTATCTGTTTACATTGTGTATGTGTTGCTGTGTATACAGTATATATATATATGTGTCAGTTACATCAGCAGGAGCGTAGCTAACGGCTCATGGGCCCTGGTGCAAGAGTTCAGCTTGGGCCCCCCTCCTTCTGTGCTTTGCGTGTCTTCTTATGCAGCCAAGGGTCTTTGGGCCCCCTCAGGCTCCTGGGCCCGGTAGCGACTGCTACCTCTGCACCCCCTATAGCTACACCCATGGTGTACGTGTGTGTTACATTGTGGTGGTTGCAGGAGATGGATTAGATGTAATAAGAGTCTCTGCGGCTGCTCCTCTATTACTCCCATCCTCCATGTGCTGCCCTCTGCTGTGTCTTACCCCCGCTCTCCCGAAGCATCTGTCCACTTAACCATCCTCAGCTGTAATCCCCTGCAGAATGCCCACCCATCCTCCATCGTAGACAGGTCTGTCTACAGCTATGTATGTCACCCTATCATCAGTTAAAGGGGAACTCTATCCAAGAGGCAGACCCCCCCCCCCCATTATTTTATTAGTTTACCCCTAGCATTTTCTATATGTCTGTATTACATTGTAATAAGGAGATCATAAGAAACACGCATATAATAATACAATAACTGTATCAAAAGTGACAACCATTACAATGACTGAGAAGTTGTCACAGCCCCTCCCCCTTCTGATGACATCACTGATATAATGACATGTGATTAGACATGAGATCCACACACTTTATACTATAAGAACAACTATTCATCTATTACTGCTGACAACCTGCCTATATATCATGTCTGATAGGTTGTCACAGCCCCGCCCCCTGCTGATGACATCACTGATATGATGACATGTGATCAGACGTGAGATCTACACTCCTTATACTACAAGAACAAACTATTCATCTATTACAGCTGACAACCTGCCTATATATCATGTCTGACAGGTTGTCACAGCCCCGCCCTTTGCTGATGACATCACTGATATGATGATATGTGATCAGACGTGAGATCCACACTCCTCATTCTACAGTATGTTGTTCAAGTTCCTCTGGTGGTTCGGGCTCTCGTGGCGGGAGGGGTGCCATCACTCTTTGTATAATTTGTGTCAGTTTCTAGGATGATTATTATCGCAGATGTCAGATTCTTAGTTGTCAGCACCTCAGTATAGTTTCGGGGGATGCGTCGCTGCTGAGCCGAGGCATCTGAGCCAGTCACATGTGACATTGTCCTTGGAATCCTCGAAATGCGTCAGTCCCCATCATGTCATGTCTACTGACTACGACTGTTACATTGTATCCAAATTCACCTGCTGAACAAGTAACAATGTGTAAAGTGGATGCAATAAGGAGCACTAGAGGCATGAAGCATTTTGGGGCCTCGTACCTCAGCCTTTGTTCTGTACACCTTTCATATCTGCCGGAGATTTTGGGGCCCCACTGGTTACAGGGAACCCAATTTTTTTTAAATTCAGCCTACACATCACTTGTAGCTTCTCATTTTTGCTGTCACTTTGCAAAGCAGTTCAGGAAATTGCTTAGATGACTCCTTCTCCTTGGTTTATCGCTTGGAGACGGTGGCTCACTCTGGAAGAGATTATAGATATGGTGCTACAAACCCAAATAGAGGGACACCCACCCTCTAATTGTAAATGCAATAAAAAGGCTAAAGAATTGGGTGAGCACTCTGCACTTGGTCTTAGTAATAGAACAGTTTAATTAAACATCATAAAATCAATTTCTTATATGACATACAAGATGAAAATAAAATAAAAATAAAAACAAAAAACTCAAAAAACAATAAAATTATAAAAATCGCCGGTATGTATTGTCTCTTATACCCAAAAAAAGTTCACTTTCAGGAGTTCTGTGTGGCTGTCATGGCCCATAACAGGTAGGAACTAGTGTTAGGGACCACTCATAGAGGCGTCCTTGACGTGGTGAGTGGCTTAATACGCTTTGGCCAAAATGTACACCAATGCCTCATTCAACATCCAGCATGGAGGCAGGGCAGAGTGCTGGTTGCAGAGTGCCATTGCATTTTTGTTTTTGCATTTGTATGTGTATTTCGCCATAGCAATGTGCACCTGCATATAGGGTTGTGCTGAGTGAACCCCCCACTTTTTTTTTTGTAGTATATATTGGAGGTGTGGCGATCTCCATGCAGTTGTGCACACCTGATTTAGTTCTGCCGTGGAGGCTGGTTTTAAAGTCAGTATAAAACTGAGTCTGCTTTTATAGCGCCTACCAGTAGCCATTTGGCTCCAGGAGAAGTATATAGTGGGCTCAGCATGCATGTTGGTACTTGCATCCCTGGATCTGTTTGAAGCTGTTATGGCACCAGACGGGGTTACAAGCAGAGTGTACCTGGCATGCATGCTGCAACTGTGCTCTCTGGATTTTGTATGGTTGTCATGGCCCATAACAGGTAGGAACTAGTGTTAGGGACCACTCATAGAGGCGACCTTGACGTGGTGAGTGGCTTATTACGCTTTGGCCAAAATGTATACTAATGCATCATTCAACATCGAGCATAGAGGCAGGGCAGAGTGCTGGTGGCAGAGTGCCATTGCATTTTTTTTTTTTGCGTTTGTATGTGTATTTCGCCATAGCAATGTGCACCTGCATATAGGGTTGTGATGACTGAACTTCCCACCTTTTTGTCCTATGCCTTCTCCATTACTCTGTCCTCCTTCTCCTTAACCTGTCCTCTGCCTTCTCCATTACTCTGTCCTCCTTCTCCTTGACCTGTCCTCTGCCTTCTCCATTACTCTGTCCTCCTTCTCCTGTCCTCTGCCTTCTCCATTACTCTGTCCTCCTTCTCCTGTCCTCTGCCTTCTCTATTACTTTGTCCTCCTTCTCCTTCTCCTGTCCTCTGCCTTCTCCATTACTCTGTCCTCCTTCTCCTTGACATGTCCTCTGCCTTCTCCATTACTCTGTCCTTCTTCTCCTTGACCTGTCCTCTGCCTTCTCCATTACTCTGTCCTCCTTCTCCTTGACCTGTCCTCTGCCTTCTCCATTACTCTGTCCTCCTTCTCCTTGACCCGTCCTCTTACTTCTCCATTACTCTGTCCTCCTCCTACTTGACCTGTCCTCTGCCTTCTCCATTACTCTGTCCTCCTCCTTCTCCATTACTCTGTCCTCCTCCTTCTCCTTGACCTGTCCTCTGCCTTCTCCATTACTCTGTCCTCCTTCTCCTTGACCTGTCCTCTTACTTCTCCATTACGCTGTCCTCCTTCTCCTTCTCCTTGACCTGTCCTCTGCCTTTTCCATTACTCTGTCCTCCTTCTCCTGGACCTGTCCTCTTACTTCTCCATTACTAGAGTCCCATGGCTTTCAGTATGCTGATAACACACAAATCTACCTCTCTGGTCCAGATATCACCACCTTACTATCCAGAATCCCACAATGCCTATCTTCCTCCTTCTCTCACTTTCTAAAACTTAACATGGATAAAACAGAATTCATCATCTTTTCCCCATCTGCTCAACCCACCCAACAGACCTATCTATAATGATTAATGGCTGCACACTCTCCCCGGTCATTTGAGTGCGCTGCCTTGTAGTGACCTTGGATTCTGCCCTCTCCTTCCGACCGCACATCCAAGCCCTTTCCATCATCTGCCGCCTCCAACTCAAAAACATCTCCCGCATCGGCCCTTTCTTCAACTTTCAGTCTGCGAAAATGCTTGTACACTCCCTCATCATCTCCCGCCTAGACTACTGCAACATTCTCCTCTGTGGCCTTCCATCTAGCTCTCTCGCACCCCTACAATCTATCCTCAACTCTGCTGCCCGACTAATCCATCTCTCCCCCCGTTACTCCTCTGCATCTCCCCTCTGCCAGTCTCTGGCTCCCCATCACCCAGTGAATTCAGTATAAAATACTAACAAATACATACAAGGCGTCCACAACCGGTCCCCTCTCTACATCTCTGAGCTCCTGATACATCCCCACGCGCAATCTCCGATCCTCACAGGACCTCCTTCTCTCCTCTTATCACCTCTTCCCACAATCTCCTTCAGGATTTCTCCCGTGCGTCCCTCATACTCTGGAACTCGCTACCCCAACATATCAGACTCTCGCCTACAGTGGAATCCTTCAAAAGCAACCTGACAACCACCTCTTCAGACAAGCCTACGACCAGTGACACTGCTGCCTCTATACCGCCATGACCAGCTTCACCCTCACCTACTGTGTCCTTCCCCCATACCATGTAGATTGTAAGCCTCGCGGGCAGGGCCCTCTCGTTCTGTAACACGTCTTGTTCATGCTTATTGCACCTGTCTGTATTATGTATGTGCACCGCTTATCATATGTACAGCGCTATGGAATGAATGGCGCTTTAATAATAAATAATAATTACCTAATATAGTGCAATGTTACAAATTGGTGATAGGGATGCCCTACTTATTGTAGGATGATGGGAGTTGGAATCCAATCACTTACCAGAGCGATTCAGAAAATACTGTGTTATGTAATTGTTATGCAAGCGATTGTCTGTCAGTTTTCTGCAGCGCAGCTCTTAGCCCTGTGCGCCTCTGAAGTCTGGATTGGCTTTTGCCCCCCCTGATGACAGGGAGGGGACAGGTCACACTCTGCGCTTCCGCCTGAGCAAGCAGGACGGATCTGACAGCGGATAAACAGGAAGAGAGATTTATTCCCTGGCGGGGAATTGAAGTCACAAACCATTAGACTCCTTGATACAAGTTACTTCTTTATTGCATACGGGTAAAGGTAAAAGGTAACGTGCAGCGAGGGGCCCCTGGCCATTAACCCTTACTGTGCACTTCACAGGGGTAGAGTGATCTCTTACTTATAGCTGTGTCTGCCAAAATTAGGTGACAACCAATATGGCCGCCATATAAAGGAGTTGTCATTCAGCTTTTATAGAGTCATACAGCTGGATATATCTCTATTTATAAGTCATTTATGCCGTACAGAAGATTAGGAAAGCTGGGTGACAATCTGGTGAGAGTTGTAGTCCTTTGAGGAAAGGACTTAAAGGGGCAGTACATATAAAATTCCTACCTCAAGTATTTGTGGCTATTCCTGACAGATGGCGAAGGAACCATTGATAATAGATCACACGTCATTGGGGCGGAAATCTTCATGTTTTTCTGTTGTCTGCATGCGGTAAAGGGGGAATCGGTGGCGCCTCCTGCTGTTGGACCGCTGGATGCTGCCTCATAAACCCCCGGAAGGCTTCCTTCTAGTTCTTTCAGATGTCAGCATGATTTTTTCGACCAATATCCAGACAATGGGTTTTATGTGTCAACTCCATATTTTCATTTTTACTGGATTGTATATAAATTTTGTATCTTTAGAAGCGGCCGTGTCCCCGGGGAGGATGTGTGTGGCGCTCGCAGATACTTCCAAACTGTCAGTGTGTATGTTCTATAAATTATTCACACGCAGCCAGAGATGCCGCTCCTTCACCTCCTCAGCGCTAATGACGAGTAACGGCGGAAAATAAAAGATGGTTCTCCTTCCTTTGTAGGGAACATCCCAGGGAGGTTTATACTTTGCTATAAAACCACAAGGAGCAGAAAAGTCCATAAACATGTTTGTTTTTTACTGTCTGTAAAAAATGGCTGCAAATGTTTCATGTTCTCCGGATTGTGGACTAATAACTAAATAAACGTATGTAACAGTAAAAAAAGACTCCTATGTACAATAATATAACTACTATAATACCGCTCCTATGTACAATAATATAACTACTGTAATACTGCTACTATATACAAGAATATAACTACTATAATACTGCTCCTATGTACAAGAATATAACTACAATAATACTGCTCCTATGTACAAGAATATAACTACTATAATACTGCTCCTATGTACAAGAATATAACTACTATAATACTGATCCTATGTACAAGAATATAACTACTATAATACTGCCTCCTATGTACAAGAATATAACTACTATAATACTGCTCCATCTATACAAGAATATAACTACTATAATACTGCTCCTATGTACAATAATATAACTACTATAATACTGCTACTATATACAAGAATATAACTACTATAATACTGCTCCTATGTACAATAATATAACTACAATAATACTGCTCCTATGTACAAGAATATAACTACTATAATACTGCTCCTATGTACAAGAATATAACTACTATAATACTGCTCCTATGTACAAGAATATAACTACTATAATACTGCTCCTATATACAAGAATATAACTCCTATAATACTGACCCTATGTACAAGAATCTAACTACTATAATACTGCCTCCTATGTACAAGAATATAACTACTATAATACTGCCCCCTATGTACAAGAATATAACTACTATAATACTGCCCCCTATGTACAAGAATATATCTACTATAATACTGCTCCTATATACAAGAATATAACTCCTATAATACTGCCCCTATGTAGAAGAATATAACTACTATAATACTGCTCCTATGTACAATAATATAACTCCTATAATACTGCCCCTATGTACAAGAATATAAGTACTATAATACTGCTCTTATGTACAAGAATATAACTACTATAATACTGCCTCCTATGTACAAGAATATAACTACTATAATACTGCTCCTATGTACAAGAATATAACTACTATAATACTGCTCCTATGTACAAGAATATAACTACTATAATACTGCTCCTATGTACAAGAATATAACTACTATAATACTGCTCCTATGTACAAGAATATAACTACTATAATACTGCCTCCTATGTACAAGAATATAACTACTATAATACTGCCTCCTATGTACAAGAATATAACTACTATAATACTGCCTCCTATGTACAAGACTATAACTGCTATAATACTGCCTCCTATGTACAAGAATATAACTACTATAATACTGCTTCTATGTACAAGACTATAACTACTATAATACTGCCTCCTATATACAAGAATATAACTACTATAATACTGTTCCTATATACAAGAATATAACTACTATTATACCGCCTCCTATGTACAAGAATATAACTACTATAATACTGCTCCTATTTACAAGAATATAACTACTATAATACTGCTCCTATGTACAAGAATATAACTACTATAATACTGCTCCTATGTACAAGAATATAACTACTATAATACTGCCCCCTATGTACAAGAATATAACTACTATAATACTGTTCCTATGTACAAGAATATAACTACTATTATACCGCCTCCTATGTACAAGAATATAACTACTATAATACTGCTCCTATGTACAGGAATATAACTACTATAATACTGCCCCTATGTACCAGAATATAACTACTATAATACTGCTCCTATGTACAAGAATATAACTACTATAATACTGCTCCTATGTACAGGAATATAACTACTATAATACTGCTCCTATGTACAAGAATATAACTACTATAATACTGCTTCTATGTGCAAGAATATAACTACTATAATACTGCCCCTATGTACCAGAATATAACTACTATAATACTGCTCCTATGTACAAGAATATAACTACTATAATACTGCTCCTATGTACAAGAATATACTTACTATAATACTGCTCCTATGTACAGGAATATAACTACTATAATACTGCTCCTATGTACAATAATATAACTACTATAATACTGCTCCTATGTACCAGAATATAACTACTATAATACTGCTCCTATGTACAAGAATATAACTACTATAATACTGCTCCTATGTACAAGAATATAACTCCTATAATACTGCTCCTATGTATAAGAATATAACTACTATAATACTGCTCCTATGTACAAGAATATAACTACTATAATACTGCTCCTATGTACCAGAATATAACTACTATAATACTGCTCCTATGTACAGGAATATAACTACTATAATACTGCTCCTATGTACAAGAATATAACTACTATAATACTGCTCCTATGTACAAGAATATAACTACTATAATACTGCCTTCTATAGTACAGTCGGAAAGTCTTCAGATTCTTTCTCTTTTTCACCTTTTGTTGTCTTGCACTGACTTAAGGATTCAGCCCCTTTACTCAGGAAATAAGTCTTCATGTGCCTGTTACTGAGGACAGGCTTCTTTCCGGCCGTTCCACCATAAAGCCCAGACTGGTGGAGGCTGCAGTGATGGTCGACCTTCTGGAAGTTTCTCCCATCTGCACACAGGATATTTGAAGCTCAGCCGGAGTGACCGTTGGGTTCTTGGTCACCTCTCTTACCAGCGCTCTTCTCCCCTCATCACTTAGTTTGGAGCTGTGTCCAGCTCTAGGAAGATCCGGGTTGCTCTTCTTCCGTGGAGGTAGAGCAGTGGAGCGGGGCCCAGCCCTAGCAAAGTGCGGCTTGACTTAGGGGGAAGTTAAAAGGCAGTATATGATTAAAGGGCTTAGGCCAAGGTTAGAGGTCTGATTGGTGGTTAGGGGGGGTGGGTCAGTGAAAGGTTTGGCAGGTTACATATAAGCTAAGGTTGGGGGCGTGTTTGGCCAGTGCTGTCGTACCTGAGAATTGTCCTGTCCACCCGCCCTGTTAGACGTGCAATAAGATGTTCGTAGCAGTGCAGGAAATCTGGGGATCTTGGGAGTCAAAACAAGGATTAAGAGGTGCACGGCACGTTGGAGCGTGCATCTCAGGAGGCTTGGTAAGCTGAAGGATCGGGGCAACCTTACCCTTGGCCCACAGGGGTATATGTTTATATATTGGAGGATTCGGTGCCCTTGGGTCGGTGAGTGCGGCCAAGGGTAAGGTTGCAATGGAGCTGGTGATTGATGTATGCAGTTTACTTGGGTTGCCTTCTAGGATCCTTCAAAATATGAGGTTATAATGATGGGTAGGTTGGATTAGGTGGCAGTATTTTGTTATTGCATGTTATTATGTGTTAAAGGGGTTCTGCAGTTTGATACAACTGATGATCTATCCTCAGGATAGATCATCAGCATCTGATCGGCCGGGGTCCAACACCCGGGACCCCCGCCGATCAGCTGTTTGAGAAGGTAGCAGCGCCGCGGCCTTCTCACTGTTTACCTCTGCTAGAGCCCCGCCCAGTGATGTCACGACTTGTGTCCAAGTGGCGTGGGCGAGGCTAAGCTCTGTTCACTGAAAGGCCACGCCACTTGATACAAGTCGTGACATCACTGGGCGGGTCTCTAGCAGAGGTAAACAGTGAGAAGGCCGCGGCGCTGCTGCCTTCTCAAACAGCTGATCGGCGGGGGTCCCGGGTGTCAGACCCCCGCCGATAAGATGCTGATGATCTATCCTGAGGATAGATCATCAGTTGTAACAAACTGCAGAACCCCTTTAAGCCTTATCATTAAAGAGGTTTTTGATACTTTTATATTTTATTTAATAAATTGCTGCTACGGCCTATAGTCTCTGAGTATTATTGGGTTGGGTGCACTGGTGTAACTGTAGGGGTTGCAGAGGGCCCCCCCTTGCCAGTGGTCCTGTACTTTTTCCTTTATAAGATGCAGTGCATCTTATAAAAGGAATACCAGTGAGCGCTTCCTTAATGGAAGCGCTCACTAGTCTGCAGGAGGAGGGGGAGAGAAGCGCTGTGAGCACTGTACAGTACTTACCCTCCTCCTGCTCGCTCTTCTCAGGGTCCGCGCTGCTGTGTCCTGGCTGCCTGTGTCAGGACATACAGAGCGCACTCTGACCTGACGCTGCAGGAGGTCAGGTGACTGCAGCGCCGGCCCGGAGAAGTAGAACAACAAATCCCAGCAGCTGTGTCTTTTGCAAGTAGGTTTCTTTTATTTCATTCCAGAAAATGTCCTATCACCAAGACGCGTTTCGGCATACAAGTCTTTCTCAACAGTTGAGAAGAGAAGACAGCCAGGACAGGGAGAGTGGCGGTAGGATAGGTAAGTTACTTTATTATTTTACAGTCTGATCTGAGGTCTAAAATTGAGGTCTAATGGGGGGTCTGGAGGGGCCTCACTGGGGTTCTGGAGAGGTCTAATGGGGGTCTGGAGAGGTCTTTGGGGGTCTTGAGGGGTCTATGGGGGGTCTGGAGGGATCTATGGGGGTCTGGAGGTGTGACTGGGGGGTCTGGACGTCTGACTGGGGGTCTGGAGTGGTCTAATGGGCGGTCTGGAGGTCTGACTGGGGGTCTGGAGAGGTCTGACTGGGGGTCTGATTGGCAGTCATGAGGTCTATCGGGGGTCAGATATGGTTGTTTGGAGGTCTAGTGGGAGTCTGGAGGTCTAACTGGGGTCTAGAGGTCTGATATGGGGGTCTGGAGGTCTTATATGGGGGTCTGAAGGTCTAATGGGGTCTAATCTGAGGTTCGGAGGTCTAATGGGGTCTGATCTGAGGTCTAAAACCAGGGTCTTATATGGGGTCTGACAGAGAGGTCTAAGGGGGTTTGGTCTGAGATTAGGGGATCTCATGTAGGGTTTTATATGGGGGTCTGATATGAAAGGAAGGGGGGAGTTTTTTGTACTAGTGCACAATATAAAGGGGTAATCTGTGTGGTACCAGTATTTTCAGGGCGACTGTTTCTATAGGAAAGTTTTGGGGAGCTCAGCGGGCACAGTATTGAGGGGGGGGGGGGGCAGGATGGGGTGTTGAGAAGGTGGGAGGATGATGGAAAAGTTGGAACGTAAGATGTCAGTTTGTTAAACTCTGCAGAGACGAGACGCGGCTGAAAGAAGTCGCCATGGTGGTCTGGTCTAACAGGAGAAGAAGAGGAAAGAGAATATCTACATCAGAGAAGAGAAGTAACTTGAGGTAAGATGTAGGTGCTCTGTATGACTCTGTATGTTCTGTAGCGCTGTATGTAATGTTTTGTCTGCTTTTTTTTTGTCTAAGCGCTGCCTTCTCTGCTCTGTTTACCGGCTCATCACTGGAAATGCTACGGCGAGCAGGTGAACAGAACAGAGAAGGCAGCACTTATATGAGCGCTCCCCTCTCTTCAAACAGCTGATCGTCGGGCGTGCCGGAGGACCCCGGCCGATCTGATATTGATGACCTTTCCTGAGGATCGGTCATCAGTAGTAAAAAGAGGACAACCTCTTTAACAGTAGGACTGGAGGGAAGGGGCTAGGTTGATAATTTGGCATGGGGGGGGGGGGGGGGGGTGCCGTTTCAATATTTGCCTCGGGCAGCAGAAAAGCTAGATACACCAGCACTGATTAAAGAGCGGGGCCCAAGCTGAACTCTTGCACCGGGCCCACGAGCCTTTTGCTACGCCTCTGGTTGGGTTAGAAGGGGTCAGTAGCCAAAATAATCTTTCATCCTAATAAGGCTACATGCACACGACCGTTGCCTGCCTCCGCGTCCGCTCCTCCTTGAAATTTTGCGTCCGTCAAAAAAAAAGGATGACGGACCGTTTTTTTTGACGGATCCATTGTAAAAATGCCTATCCTTGTCCGCAAACGTGAAAAAAATAGGACATGCACTATTTTTTTGACGGAATGAAAACACGGATCACGGATGCGGAACACAAACGGTTGACCATCCGCATTTTTTGACGGACCCATTGAAATGAATGGGGAAGCATCCAATCCGTGAAAAAAAACGGAACGGACGCGGAAACAAACAACGGTCGTGTGCATGGGGCCTTAGTCAGAATTATGGAGGCCACTGGGCTCTTGGAAACTTTCAGTGCCACAGAAATATTTTTGTCCCCTTCTCCAGATCTGAGCCTCCGCACAATCCTGTCTCTGAGCTCTACAGGCAGTTCTTTCCTCCTCATGACTTGGTTTTTGCTTGGATGCATTGTCAGCTGTAAGATCTTATATAGACAGGGCTGTGTCCTTCCAAATCATGTCCAATGCACTGAATTTAACGCAGGTGACTCCAATCAAGGTGTAGAACATCTCAGAGATGATCCAGAGAAATGGGAGGCCCCAGAGCGAAATGTCAAGTGTCATAGTAAAGAAGCTGAATGCTTACTGTATGTCCAGGCCATTTTTAATACATTTGCAAACTTTATTTCTAAAATTCAGTTTTCACTTTTTCATTATGGGGTAATGAGTAATGTGGAAACTCTTGTTTTTTATTTTGGCACAAGGAGGAACATAATAAAATTAAAGTGAAAATAAAGTGAAATAAAGTAAAGTAAAAAAAAGTGAAAGGGTCTGAGGACTTTCTGAAAGCACTGTAGGTACTGAACATAACTACTATTGTCCTGCCTCCTGAATACAGGTGCATGCAGCAGAGGATGCATGTGTGTCTGCATCTGTTTACATATTTACGTTTCTTTGTTACTTTGTTGCAGTTAAATCTTTTGATGTCCCTTATTTTCCGCTATCTATTGATATTTCTGTGACATTGGTAACAAGGTTTCAGGGCAGATCACTTGCTATATGATTGTGTAATGTCTGTATGAAGCTCCGCTCCCCTCCCCCGTGGTGTTGACACCGAGGAGCTGCCTTACATTACACATCTACATACTGAACACTTTAAGTGCTTCCTCCCCATCTCCCTCATCCCAGGGGGGTAATTTTGTTGTTTTCTGCCATCACTTTCTATGTTTCCGCTCGGCTGATACGTTGTCACCAGGCAGCAGTTGTCCGGGAGGCGGTGGAATTGTAATGCCGGTATCAAGAAGCGAGTTCGGCTCAGACAGCGGCGGCTTCATCTATAAAGTGGTGACCAGAACACGCGGCTCCGTAATCCACGCTCCTGGACTCTGGAGGGAAGGATGACAGGGAACAGCATGGAGAGGAAGGACTCTGAGGATGAGCCTTCTCTACCGGGCCCAGGAGTCTGAGGGGGCCCAAAGACCCTTGTGCCACATAAGAAAACCCAGGGATTATAGAAAGTGCATGCAGGTCAAGTTAAAACCTATGGCTGGAGGGAGGGGGTTAGTTCAAGAATTTGGCATGGGGGTGGGGGTGCCATTCTAAATTTTTGCCTCTGAGGGAAGGGGGCCCAAGCTGAACTCTTGCACCAAGGCCCATTAGCCTCTGGGACTCGCTGGATAATTCAGGATGAACTGATTCCTTACACTTTTCAGTTTCATGAATATAACTTCAGAACAGACAGTGCAGACTGACAGGAGAATGACTGCCGGTTGGCTGCTGTTATGGGGGCACATTGGGATAAGGGGCTGTTATTGGAGTGTCAGTGCCGACCTTATGGGGACATTTAACGCTATGCGACCATTCTGGACTCATGTTGGTCAGGACACTGAGTCCTCATTGAGGAGCGCTCCTTTATTTTTTTGTGCAAGTCCTGCTTGTAAATTAAAGGGGGTTGCAGGTCTCCATGTTCCGCAGTATTGCCCAAATGGTCAGTCTGCCCCCAGTTCTGGGCACTTTGATTGGCTTTTCATGGTGCCACTAAAGTCACTGCCTGGTTTGGAGGTGCTGATTGCCTCTGCTCTCAGGGGGCTGAGGACGGCTTTGTTATGGGGGCTCTCTGGCAACTTGCAATCTTCTGGGGAATTACACCGACCAGCCATAATAATAAAAGCAGTGAATAAAACACTGATAAATCACATTACACCATGTGAATGGCTGGTATGTGAGCGCCACTTACCTGGGGAGGCGATGGCACCAGGTACACTATGGGAAGAAGGCAACCTGATCTGAGGAATCACATTACACCATGTGGTCGGCCTGGTGCGTGTGCGTCACTTACCTGAGGAGGAGATGGCACCAGGTGCACTGTGGGAAGAAGACGGCCTGGTCTGAGGAATCACATTACACCATGTGGTCGGCCTGGTGCGTGTGCGTCACTTACCTGGGGAGGCGATGGCACCAGGTGCACTATGGGAAGAAGGCGGCCTGATCTGAGGAATCACATTAAATCATGTGGTCGGCCGGGTGCGTGTGCGTCACTTACCTGGGGAGGCGATGGCACCAGGTGCACTATGGGAAGAAGGCGACCTGAGCTGAGGAATCACATTACATCATGTGGTCGGCCTGGTGCGTGTGCGTCACGTACCTGGGGAGGCGATGGCACCAGGTGCACTATGGGAAGAAGGCGACCTGAGCTGAGGAATCACATTACATCATGTGGTCGGCCTGGTGCGTGTGCATCACTTACCTGGGGAGGAGATGGCACCAGGTGCACTATGGGAAGAAGGCGACCTGATCTGAGGAATCACATTACACCATGAGGATGGCCAGGTGCGTGTGCATCACTTACCTGGGGAGGAGATGGCACCAGGTGCACTATGGGAAGAAGGCGACCTGATCTGAGGAATCACATTACACCATGAGGATGGCCAGGTGCGTGTGCGTCACTTACCTGGGGAGGAGATGGCACCAGGTGCACTATGGGAAGAAGGCAAGCTGGTGGAGGCAGTGTGAGGGTCTGGGCAATGTTGGGCTGGAAACCCTGGCTCCTGGCACCATGCGGATGTGACACCAACCACCTACCTAACCACTGTACAGACAAGTACCCCCTATATGGCACCGGCACCCCCCCGATTGCAGTGCCCTCTTCCAGCAGGATAATGCTCCGACTACACTGCAAACACTACAATTCCATGAAGCCCTGTTGTACCCGGTGTTGGGGGTCCCGGGTATTTGTGAAGGCTCCTCTTCTTTTTGTTAGATTTGATAATGAAGCTTTCTGATGAGCCTCCTCCTGTGCGGCACCAATTGAGCTGGTGACTGATGCCCTGGGGTGCACTAACCCGATGCTGGCACCTGGTGGCAGTGCAACACTGTGGGCACCAGACTGGCAACTGGTAATGCAGAGCTAACAGCAGCAGGAGAATATGCAGCACTTCTCCCGTGCATGGGGGCCCGTATTAACCCTGAGTGCAGGGCATCGCCGCTCTAGGTTATGTGAATCAATCCAGGGTCAGGGGCAACCATGACCTTTGCACCGCTGCACCCCTATAGTTAAACCCTGTCCCCCAACTTGCACAAACCAGGACAGGGCAAAGTGACTCCTGCAGTAGGGGATGGGGGGGGGGTGGTATTCGTCACATGGACGGGGATCTCTAAAACCTAAAGTAATAGGAAGCTGCAAAGCTGACAACCACTCTGGCTGATCATTTGTGCTGATCAGAGGGGTTGTCATCTATGATCTTTACCTCTGCATGATCCAATCAGGTGTCTGTATCCGGTATTTTGGTAGAGGGTAGGATAGGACTGTTCTACTATGGGCCGGACGTTCCATTCCAGAAAATGTGGAACACAAATGGCTGGTATCCGTGTTTTGCGGATCCTCAATTTGTTTGCAGACCTCAAAACAGGCTACAGTCGTGTGAATGAGCCCTAATGGTGACTGTAGTGTTCTTTAGTGGATCTATAGAAGCCTCTCTGCCCCCTCTATCCCCCGGACCACCATTTATGTCACCTATCTCTAGTGCTGAGCATAATTTTCTATTCTGTCCACTCGAGTGCAGCTCTTGTGAGGAAAGTGCCCCCCCCTCCCAATCACTATCACCCCCACCAGGTGCTCCGATCAATTCCGTCATTACGAGTTAAAGTCATTAGACCAGGCTGCTAATTTCATAGGGTCCGCAGCTGACAGCTGAAAGGAGCGGAGGCTGCGAGAACGACAGATCCATGTGTTTAATTGTAGCTCATGTGCATTGGAAAAAGCCAATCGATACTTGTTTACAATTCATTTCCCCCGCTCGGCGGCTCAGCTCGATGTCGGCAAACATTAGCCGGGAACACGTGTGCATTTGTCAGGAGCGGAGCTGTCAGGGAGTTACCAGGAGAATGGGCTGAGCGCAGGCAAGAGACATTCCCATACATTCCTCGTGGCTGTCGGCAGCGGCTCATTACACGCCAACACCGGCCGCTAAACACACGATGGGAAGGAGCATTAGCGAGAGTGGCCGCGCTGCAGAAACCGTGGGGTGCACAATGCAGAGCGAAGTGCTAGGGGCGAGAGGAGTCATCCTTCTTACGGCAGCCATTACCCAGCCCGCCACGCTTATTATTCCATAGAGAAGCTAAACATCTAAAAACAATGTCACCCTCTGCGGTAACAGGGATATGTCTCTATATATACAAGCTGCAAGAATAGAGCGCGCGCGCAGGAAGGCGGCACCACAGCATCCACACAATGCGCATTTACAGCCGCTGCCCTCCTCTGACCACCATTATCCTCCAGGGTATATGCACCACAAAAAGCCCCAGGAAGGACAACAGCAGCCCAAAAACAAGTCCAATTATGCCCAATCCCCTTTGTGGCCCCACACACTGACGGCATTCTGTCAGTGTAATTCAATAGATTCCAGGTCTCACAAGGACAACAGCATTATAAATCATTATAAGGCCTCTAGCACATGAACGTGTGCCGCCCGTGCCCGTGCTGCGGACTGCAAATTGCAGTCCGCAATGCACAGGCACCGACTGTGGGCCAGCCGCATGCAGATAGTGACCCTATTAACTTGAATGGGTTCCGCGATCCGTCCGTTTCGCAAAAAGATAAAAGTTTAATCTTTTTGCGGAACAGAAGCACGGAATGGAACCCCACGAAAGCACTCCTTGCTTCCGTTCCGCACTGCATCTCAAGATTTGCGGACTTTTTCAAGTGAATGAGTCCACAACCGTGATGCAGAATGCACACGGCCAGTGCCCCGTGTATTGCGGACCCGCCGTATGCAGGCCGCAATAAGGCTACGGAATGCATACGTTCGTGGGAAAGAAGCCTAACTCTGTACGATCCTGTCAGAGGAGCAGAGGTCAGAACACAACTCACACTGACACCTGCAGTATTGACCTTGTACATCTGTGTCTGGCCTTACCATTCTGAGGTGGCTCCACCAGCAGAATAGTGAGTGCAGCTCTGGAGTATAATACAGGATGTAATTCAGGATCAGTACAGCATAAGTAATGTATGAACACAGTGACTCCACCAGCAGAATAGTGAGTGCAGCTCTGGAGTATAATACAGGATGTAACTCAGGATCAGTACAGGAAAAGTAATGTATGTATACAGTGACTGCACCAGCAGAATAGTGAGTGCAGCTCTGGAGTATAATACAGGATGTAACTCAGGATCAGTACAGGATAAGTAATGTATGTACACAGTGACTGCACCAGCAGAATAGTAAGTGCAGCTCTGGAGTATAATACAGGATGTAACTCAGGGTCAGTACAGGAAAAGTAATGTATGTACACAGTGACTGCACCAGCAGAATAGTGAGTGCAGCTCTGGAGTATAATATAGGATGTAACTCAGGATCAGTACAGGATAAGTAATGTATGTACACAGTGACTGCACCAGCAGAAAAGTGAGTGCAGCTCTGGGGTATAATGCAGGATGTAACTCAGGATCAGTACAAGATAAGTGATGTATGTACACAGTGACTGCACCAGCAGAATAGTGAGTGCAGCTCTGGAGTATAATACAGGATGTAACTCAGGATCAGTACAGGATAAGTAATGTATGTACACAGTGACTCCACCAGCAGAATAGTGAGTGCAGCTCTGGGGTATAATACAGGATGTAACTCGGGATCAGTACAGGATGAGTAATGTGTGTACACAGTGAGGGCTCACGCACACAAACGTATTTTCTTTACGTGTCCATTCAATTTTCTTTGCGGACCGTATGCGGAAACATTCATTTTTTAATGAGTGCACAAAAAATGGAAGTTATTCCGTGTGCATTCATTTTCTGTATGTCCGTATTTGCGTTCTGCAAAAAAAAAAAAATAGAACATTGTAGCGGACTGGACCCTGTACCAGAGTCTGCCCCAGTTTCTTGGAGAGGCATGCTTGCTAGCCTCTTACCCTGCGACTATGGCCCCAATGACAGTTGGCATTCACAATGGACATTGCTGTGACCTAATCAACAGTCACAATGGACATTACCTGTGACCTAATCATCATTCACAATGGACATTACCTGTGACCTAATCACCATTCACAATGGACATTACCTGTGACCTAATCATCATTCACAATGGACATTACCTGTGACCTAATCATCATTCACAATGGACATTGCTGTGACCTAATCATCATCCACAATGGACATTACCTGTGACCTAATCATCATTCACAATGGACATTGCTGTGACCTAATCACCATTCACAATGGACATTACCTGTGACCTAATCATCATTCACAATGGACATCGCCTGTGACCTAATCACCATTCACAATGGACATCGCCTGTGACCTAATCATCATTCACAATGGACATTGCTGTGACCTAATCACCATTCACAATGGACATTACCTGTGACCTAATCAATATTCACAATGGACATTGCTGTGACCTAATCAGCACCCACAATGGACCAGCCATGTGGGATTGTGATATATCTGGCTGTATGTTGATTGGTCGCTGTATTTTGTGTGGGAGTGTCTGTGTTTATTGTACGGATTGATTGGTTGTATTTCAAACCCCTGTGGGCCGTACTATGTTTGTGGAGTGTAAATAAAAGAGGCTGTATGCCCCAGGAGAGAGTTCCTGCTTGACCCTCAAAACGAAGTGTCGTCTCGTTATTGGGGGGGATTTGACTGTATGCTGATTGCCAGGAGTGTAAGCTGTTCATATTGCTTTTCCTGTTCGGCTGCTTCCAGGGTTCGTGTGTCTCTTGTTTGGAAGTTGGTGAATTCGTGTGGTTTGCAGTTCGGGAAGTTGGTGATTGCAGTAGCTGCTGGTCTATCCGGAAAAGGGAATTTCTCCTAAACGGAGTTGTGTGCGTAACGGTCTGTTACAAACATGTCCTATTATTGTCCGCATTACGGACATGGATAGGACTGTTCTATTAGGGGCCAGCTGTTCCGTTCCGCAAAATACAGAACGCACACGGACGTCATCTGTATTTTCTGCACATCTGTTTTTTGCGGACCGCTAAATAAATACGATCGTGTGCATGAACCCTGACTGCACCAGCAAAATAGAGAGTACAGCTCTGGAGTATAAAACAGGGGACCAGTACTGCATGAGAACAGAGGTAGTCTTGTACTTTACTCCAAACATATGTCCACTTCTGACAACCGTCCTGTATTTGATGGACTCGCTGTCTGGTATTTCTCATCTCACTCCTCTCGCTGTTGTTCTGAGCATCGCCATAAATACCTGGATGTATAAAGGCAGAAGCTGCAGAGGAGGGGCAGCTGCGTTACCATAGCATCCTCCTGCTTTTACCCAATTTATGTATTTCTAAGCACCTCAGGAAACAATCGTCCTCCTTCCAGGGAGCGCACCGGGGAATTCCATCACATGTAGTCACCAGATTTCCTGTTATCCATCAATGACTCATCCGTGTGTGAACAGCAGCTTGTGGTATAGCAATCAATGAGATCCTGGGGTAACAAGAGGGAGGAGCGTTCAAGGGTTCTCTCCAGACTTTTAGGCCACATGCACACGACCGTATGTATTTTGCGGTCCGCAAAAAATACGGATGACGTCCGTGTGCATTCCATATTTTGCGGAACAGCTGGACCCTAATAGAACAGTCCTATCCTTGTCCATAATTCGGACTATAATAGGACATGTTCTATTTTTTTGCGAAACGGAATTACGGACATACGGAAATGTAATGCCTACGGAGTGCCTTCTGTTTCTTTTTTGCGGTCCCATTGAAATGAACGTTACCACATATGGTCCGCAAAAAAACCCTGAATGGACACGGAAAGAAAATACGTTCGTTTGCAGGAGGCCTTAGGCAGGTTTTCCGCCCACCCTTCTTCCCATGACCTCATTTTAGGATCAAAATCAGAGTCCTGATGCAGAGAACACATTAAAGAGTGAGAAAAAATGGGGTTTAGTCCGTGTAGCGGCCATTACCGCCGGTGAAATCCTCCACATGAGGCGCAGATACATAATGTACAAATAATGTTTCCTCCTATAGATAATGACAGGTTCTCCGTGCTTCCAGGGAAACCACACTGATGCTCCATTAACATAAGAAAGAGCAGCTGAGATGGGAATAGTCCGCAAAAAACTGCGCAATTTCTCCATCGGGGTTAAGTGCGGGTCGTGATTGAACAATGGCGATGATAGAACCGAATCTCCACAGATATACAAAGATGGAGGATCTGGAGCCGTGCAGACTGCGGCGCACGTGGAGGCACCAGCTCCCCACTAGTGACACCCCAGATCCTTCAGGAAGGGACGTTCCAAGATGAAAATGACAACATTGTTTCATTTTATCCAAATTACACATAATCATTGTTACTATTGTATCCAATCGATACAATCCTCTGTGATATACACAGCCTGGACTCCAGACTGATACATTTCTTTCCTTCACAGATACATTGTAACAAGTAGAGATCTGAGCTGCTGATGTGTTTTGCTCACAGAGGATTGTCTAGACTGGATAGATTACACATTGTAAGCAGGACTAGATCTGGCCTTTTGGCCCCAGAATGTGGATAATTCACAGACAGCTGAAGGTGATGTGGAAAATGACCAAGAGTTGAAACTGATTAAAATTCCTGACCTGCTACGTCTTGCAGATGAGGGTTTGTTACAATTGTATTCAGTCTAGACAATCCTCTGTGAGCTACACACATTGGCTGCACAGATCTCTCTCCTGCCCCGATAGCCTGTTACAATGTATCAGTGCAGTAAAAATATACAGTATTAACCCTTAGGATACCAGAGGTTTTTTCGTTTTTGTGTTTGCATTTTTCTTCCCTATTTTTCGTGAGCCATAACTTTTTTATATTTCTGGTCACATATCTGTATGAGGGCTTATGTTTTGTGGGACAGGTGGTACTTTCTAATGCCACCATTAATTATGGCATAAAATGTAGTGGGAAGCGGTAAAAAAATTCCAAATGGAGTGAAATTGGAAAAAAAACGCCATTCCTCCATTGTTTTGCGGGTTTTGTTCCCACGGTGTTTCGTTTACGGCAAAACTGACCCATGCCCTTCATTCTTTGGGTCAGTACGATTACATTGATACCCCATATGTCTAAATAGTGTAAAAATAAATTTACATTTTATTTTTTAATTATACGGAAAAAATTATACGGATTTAAACCTTTATATATTTTTAATTTTTATATATTTTTTTATATTTTTAAATTTTTTTGTGATAATTTTGAAACTCAGAAATGAGCCTATAAATCAGGCATCCTCAAACTGCGGCCCTCCAGCTGTTGCAAAACTACAACTCCCAGCATGCCAGAACAGCCTACATGTATCAGCCTACACCCGGGCATTGTGGGAGTTGTAGTTTTACAACAGCTGGAGGGCCGCAGTTTGAAGATGCCTGCTATAAATAATGTTTTTTAATTTTTGATTTTGTTCTATCAGGGATTTTTAAAATCCATTGAAACTCAATTTTGCTCATTTCTTATCCTGGCCTGCCATCTGGTGGCCAAAATAAGAATTGCAGCATGAACACTTTCAGCCTCGTCAGTGAGGCTCAAAGTGTTCAGCACGACTACCGATGCCTAAATTGGCCGCACGGGGCATTGATAGGAAGGTTTGTGCGCCTTTAGATGCCGTGATCGCACTTGTTCATGACATCTAAAGCATTTCATTACCGCGATTAGCATTATTGCTGTTCATGGTAATTAGCCTCAGGTTTGAAACAATAGAGATCTGCCGTCCATGGCGCCCGCTGCACTTGCGAGCGGGTGCCATGTTTACACATCGCTCCAGCGCCGTACATGTACGGTGCTGGTAGCGAACGGGTTAAGGCACATTCAGACGGCCGTATGTTTTTTGCAGTTCACAGAAATCCAGATCGGCAAAAAAATTGAATGTATGGTTATATTTGGTTCCGGATGTTTTCTTTTTTTTTTTGAGGATCCATTGACTTGTATGGGGCCAGGGAATATTTTTTGCGGACAAGTATAGGATATGTTTTATTTGTTTTGCGGGGCTGTGGAACGAAAGCACTGTCGGCATCTTTTGAGGCCCTATTGAAGTGAATGGGCCCGCGTGTGGACTGAATGAGCCCTAGTCTGGCGTCCAGTTGAGCTTACAGAGGAGGACTCTATTCTCACCAGTTACCACCAGAGTGAGGATGCTTCCAAACAGCACCAGTACCCTGGAGAGCAGGGTATTGGGGTCACTACAGCCCCCCATATCTTCCATGCTCTATTGTACTTCTCTGGAATATCTATTGCCCCACATTTACAGACACACGATCCCCCTCAGCGAACCCTATGGCCACATTTCATGTCCAGTGTCATTTTGCGCCCTTTAATTGCCACCATTTATACGGAGTCTGCTCCAGCATCCTCTGCCTGCTCTCCCCAAATTTAGTTGGTGACCCCGCGGGCTCCCAGCTCTGTAATTACTCAGCCCTCTGCACAATGACATCTAATTATTATGTGCCCTAATTGCCCGGTGAGGGTTTTAGTGGCGCGCTGGATGCGGGCACCCGGCGTCAGGTTAATCAGATGGTTGCGGAATGCTCTCTGTAATTATTTCCTCGGACGCTGCGGCTCTGGAAAGTTTCTGCAGTGTCCTTTATGGAGTAATCATTTCTCTGTTAACAATAGCAAAGCTATTAGATGAAGCGGAATTGTAAAAAGAGGCGGCGTTCTGTCTGCAAAAACATTTACTAAATGGCGCCAGATTTATAGAAAACGGTGCACGGATGCATCTGAATTAAGCAAAAGCACAAAGCAAAAGAAAGCTGGTTTCAGTACCAATGATAGTAACAGTGTAACATTTGCTTATAATTAGGAGACCATATGGCAGTATTTTGTGGGCTGCATGTGTCGGTTTTATGTTGGCACTCTATGACGGTATTATGTGGGCTGTGTTTGGCAGTACTATGTTGGCAATATATAGTGGTATTTTGTGGGTTGTATGTTGCAGTATTACCTTGGCACTATATGAAAGTATTATGTGGCTGTTCATGGCAGTATTTATTGCAGTATATGGCTGTCTTTGGCAGTATTATGTTGGCAATATATGGTGGTATTCTGTGGTCTGTGTGTGGTAGTATTATGGTGGCACTATATGACAGTATTATGTGAGCGGTGTGTAGCAGTATTAGATTAGTACCATATGGTGGTAGGATATGGGCTCTGGTTATATGTATAGGTGTGGGTTCTGGTTATTAGTGATGAGCGGGAGGTGCCATATTCGATTTCGCGATATTTCGCGAATATTCAATTGAATATTCGTCATATATTCGTCGAAATCGAATATTCGTCATGATTTTATATATTGCGAATTTTACGCGAATATATATTCGCGTCGCGAATGAAACTTAGATCTGGGTTCCTAATGGTTAACTTGTATTGCTAGAATTGACAAAGATAACAAATATCACACGAATATAGCGCTATATTCTCAATCTTCGTTATATTCTAGCAATACAACCATTAGGAACTCAGATCTAAGATCAATTCGCAATGCGAGTATATGTTCGCCTCGCGAATGAAACTTAGAGCTGACCGAGTTCCTAATGGTTGTATTGTTGGAATAGAACGAAGATTGAGAATATCTCGAATTCACGAATATAGCGCTATATTCTCAATCTTCGTTCTATTCTAGCAATACAACCATTAGGAACTCGGTCAGCTCTAAGTTTCATTCGCGAGGCGAACATATACTCGCGTTGCGAATTGATCTTAGAGCTAAGTTCCTAATGGTTGTATTGCTAGAATAGAATGAATATCGCAATGCGAATAATTCAGGTTATATTAATCGCATTGCGATTACAACTTAGTCAAATTTGTGAGATCGTGATTCTCACATCCGACAGTACATTTCAGCATGGAGGCGTTCCCATGCACACGGGAAGTCAGCAGAAGCGGCAACGGGCATTGACTGGAGCGGGCAGGGAGCCAGGAATCCTCCGGACAGGTAAGAACAGCTTTTGGGAAGTGGGAACTGGGAAGACAACCAGAGAGCAACAAGAATTAACAACTAAAAAAAAAAAAAATAACTACATAAAAAAACGAATATTCGAAATTGCGAATATATAGCGATATATTCGCAATATTCGCGAATTATCGAAGTTGCGATATTCGCTATAAAAATTCGAAATTCGAATATTCGCGCTCAACACTACTGGTTATATGTATAGGTATGGGTTCTGGTTATATGTATAGGTATGGGCTCTGGTTATATGTATAGGTATGGGTTCTGGTTATATGTATAGGTATGGGCTCTGGTTATATGTATAGGTATGGGTTCTGGTTATATGTATAGGTATGGGTTCTGGTTATATGTATAGGTATGGGCTCTGGTTATATGTGTAGGTATGGGCTCTGGTTATATGTATAGGTATGGGCTCTGGTTATATGTGTAGGTATGGGCTCTGGTTATATCTATAGGTATGGGCTCTGGTTATATGTATAGGTATGGGTTATGGTTATATGTATAGGTATGGGCTCTGGTTATATGTACAGGTATGGGCTCTGGTTATATGTATGGTTTGGGTTCTGGTTATATTTATAGGTATGGGCTCTGGTTATATGTACAGGTCTGGGCTCTGGTTATATGTATAGGTATGGGTTCTGGTTATATGTATGGGTATGGGTTCTGGTTATATGTATAGTTATGGGCTCGGGTTATATGTATAGGTATGGGCTCTGGTTATATGTATAGGTATGGGCTCTGGTTATATGTGTAGGTATGGGCTCTGGTTATATGTATAGGTATGGGTTCTGGTTATATGTATAGGTATGGGTTCTGGTTATATGTACAGGTATGGGCTCTGGTTATATGTATGGTTTGGGTTCTGGTTATATTTATAGGTATGGGCTCTGGTTATATGTACAGGTCTGGGCTCTGGTTATATGTATAGGTATGGGTTCTGGTTATATGTATAGGTATGGGTTATGGTTATATGTATAGGTATGGGCTCTGGTTATATGTACAGGTATGGGCTCTGGTTATATGTATAGGTATGGGTTCTGGTTATATGTATAGGTATGGGCTCTGGTTATATGTATAGGTATGGGCTCTGGTTATATGTATGGTTTGGGTTCTGGTTATATTTATAGGTATGGGCTCTGGTTATATGTATAGGTATGGGCTCTGGTTATATGTATAGCTATGGGTTCTGGTTATATGTATAGGTATGGGTTCTGGTTATATGTACAGGTCTGGGCTCTGGTTATATGTATAGGTATGGGTTCTGGTTATATGTATAGGTATGGGCTCTGGTTATATGTATAGGTATGGGCTCTGGTTATATGTATAGGTATGGGTTCTGGTTATATGTATAGGTATGGGCTCTGGTTATATGTATAGGTATGGGTTCTGGTTATATGTATAGGTATGGGCTCTGGTTATATGTATAGGTATGGGCTCTGGTTATATGTATAGGTATGGGTTCTGGTTATATGTATAGGTATGGGCTCTGGTTATATGTATAGGTATGGGTTATGGTTATATGTATAGGTATGGGTTCTGGTTATATGTATAGGTATGGGCTCTGGTTATATGTATAGGTATGGGTTCTGGTTATATGTATAGGTATGGGCTCTGGTTATATGTATAGCTATGGGCTCTGGTTATATGTATAGGTATGGGTTCTGGTTATATGTATAGGTATGGGCTCTGGTTATATGTATAGGTATGGGCTCTGGTTATATGTATAGGTATGGGCTCTGGTTATATGTATAGGTATGGGCTCTGGTTATATGTATGGTTTGGGTTCTGGTTATATTTATAGGTATGGGCTCTGGTTACATGTACAGGTATGGGCTCTGGTTATATGTATAGGTATGGGCTCTGGTTATATGTATAGGTATGGGCTCTGGTTATATGTATAGGTATGGGCTCTGGTTATATGTATAGGTATGGGCTCTGGTTATATGTATAGGTATGGGCTCTGGTTATATTTATAGGTATGGGCTCTGGTTATATGTATAGGTATGGGCTCTGGTTATATTTATAGGTATGGGCTCTGGTTATATGTATAGGTATGGGCTCTGGTGATATATTTATAGGTATGGGCTCTGGGTATATGTATAGGTATGGGCTCTGGTGATATATATATAGGTATGGGCTCTGGTTATATGTATAGGTATGGGCTCTGGTTATATGTGTAGGTATGGGCTCTGGTTATATGTATAGGTATGGGCTCTGGTTATATGTGCAGGTATGGGCTCTGGTTATATGTATAGGTATGGGCTCTGGTTATATGTGTAGGTATGGGCTCTGGTTATATGTATAGGTATGGGCTCTGGTTATATGTATAGGTATGGGTTCTGGTTATATGTATAGGTATGGGCTCTGGTTATATGTGTAGGTATGGGCTCTGGTTATATGTATAGGTATGGGCTCTGGTTATATGTATAGGTATGGGCTCTGGTTATATGTATAGGTATGGGTTCTGGTTATATGTATAGGTATGGGCTCTGGTTATATGTATAGGTATGGGTTCTGGTTATATGTACAGGTCTGGGCTCTGGTTATATGTATAGGTATGGGCTCTGGTTATATGTATGGTTTGGGTTCTGGTTATATTTATAGGTATGGGCTCTGGTTATATGTATAGGTATGGGTTCTGGTTATATGTATAGGTGTGGGTTCTGGTTATATGTACAGGTCTGGGCTCTGGTTATATGTATAGTTATGGGCTCTGGTTATATTTATCGGTATGGGCTCTGGTTATATGTATAGGTATGGGCTCTGGTTATATGTATAGGTATGGGTTCTGGTTATATGTATAGGTATGGGTTCTGGTTATATGTATAGGTATGGGTTCTGGTTATATTTATAGGTTTGGGTTCTGTGTATATGTATAGGTATGAGTTCTGGTTATATATATAGGTATGGGTTCTGGTTGGGTCACAGCTTGTAGCCTTTTTTGTAGCAGTTGTTGCAGTTTTTCAAAAATGAAGTTACTTTACCGTAATATTCTTTAAAGGGGCTGTCACATGAAAAATATTCTGCAGTTTTCAGACCGGTTTCAGACCAGCATCTGGATCTGAATACTTTTATAATTGTATGTCATTAAAAATTCAGTATAACCAATAGGTTATTCAGTATAAGGTACCTATAGAGCACCACCTGCTGTTTGTTCTCTTTCTAATTTCTCTGTCTGCCTTGCTGAGCTGGATGCATAGGCTCCGTTTCATCCTTCAACTACCTCCTAACCTGTGCTAGAGAGAGAAAGAGCTGCAACAGGAAGGGCTCACACCTAAATGGCAGCAGAAAGGACACACCCACCGAGCTGCAACTTAAAGGACACCCCTCATAGCTGCAGCAGAAAGACACACCCCTTGAACGGCAGGAGAAATAACACACCCCCTGAGCTATGGCAGAAAGAAGAGGTCCCCTGAGCTGCAGAAGAAAGGGCATGCCCCACAGCTGCAGCAGGAAACACCTCTGATCTGCAGCAGAAAGGGTATGTCCCCTGAGCTGCAATAGAAAGGGGATGTCCCCTGAGTTGCAGCAGAAAGGAGACGTCCCCTGAGAGGCTAACTTCATATAAATCTAATTGTACAATTCAAGCAACGAACGGGGAAATCTCAGGGTCCATGTGAGGTACAGGACTGGTTCTAGAACTATACGATGTCTGAATTTCATTTCTTACATTAATCCTAGGACAACGCTTATTGTCCCCCCCGATCCTCTTCTGTTTAAGGAAAGCCTTTGTCCACCGCTCCATAGACACAACACATTTACAGCTGTGAGGCAGATTGTCTCAGAAGAGAAGAAGGTTTGTGCCCCTTCCATTCCTTTGACGTTATCATTGGATCAATCTAATTACAAAGGAAGGAACGTTATGGAATTGTATTTTATGCAGTTTCCTATAATATAATAAAATTGTAGGTTCATTAAAGGTGAACTTACCTCTAAATCTCGAAGCTGCCATTTATTGAAAATGAAAAATCCTAAACAAAGATCCTTTTTACGCAGGTAAAATGTCATTAAGTACAAGTTGTGGCTCATGTGACTCATAGAAAACCAGCGTAATTCCTCCTCCTGCCTCCGTGCAGGAACCCGAAAGCTCATTTAGCTTCTTTAGTACATTTCAAAACCGTATTTCTGGCTTTTATGGGATTTATCCAGTAAAGCGGAATTAACACCTACGTGTAACAGGTAGCGGAAGGTAATCCCAGCACGGAGGCTTCTATTTCCACAATTAACATACAAGAAATGTGGATCCATAGGGGGGCACTGGAGCGATAGAAAAACAGGAAGGTGAAGTGTGAACAGGAACAAAGGAAGGCTTAGCAGAGCCAAGTTTATATTTGAGTTATAGCAGAGTTGAGTTTACCACTGTGGAATAGCAAAGTTGAGTTCATAACTGTCAAATAACATGACACAGGCTAGTAACTAATGGCAGGACTGGAATATAGTCAGCAGCAGGACATGGTAAAGGACATAGCCAAGGCTCATCATCAGGAAAGCAGTTTAAAAACCAACAGAGGTAGATTAAGTGGCCTGAAGGCCTTGGGTTGTTCCTTAAGTTTGGGCCTCGCAAGTAAAAAATTAAACTAGCCTCCCCAGCCCTATTGATAAAGACATATTTAGATAGACCTTAAATTCTGCGCTGGCACATATACAGAATACAGCACCACACACTGTGATGTCTCCTCTGACTTTCTTTCCTCATCTTCTCTACTGGACCAGACCACCATGATGACATTTTTCAGTGATCCCTCATCTCATCTTAGATTCCTCGGTTTTCTATTTGTTTTAACTTGAATTCGACAATTCAAGTATAAATTGGCTTAAGCAGGCTAAGTGAATAAATATATTTATTAAATGTGCTAAAAAATATAAAACGGACAAATCACAAACAGAGTTGTAAATGTAAATAATCTCTGGTCTCCAAAACAATTGAGGGAAACTCCTGTCGCCATGTTGTAGCACATTGCCGACACCCTATGGTGATATAACAGAGAGATAGTGACCTACAACAACCTACCTGGCTGATGTTCTTGGGGGAGTTCCAGTTATTTGTCTGCAGGCATGTCTCTGAGACAATCACTTAGGAATGCAGCCTTCTCAGCAAAGGTGGGGGATGTATATATTGTCTAACTATCCCTAACTTACTATATTGCAAGGAAAATTATTACAAAGAATACAGTAGGTGATGTCATAATTAAAGGGGACAGAATCAAGCAACACTTGATTAAATAAAATACCCTCCTGGTGCCACAACAGTGTTACCCTGCTGCTACCCAATATGGTGCCTGCTGTGCCCTCCAATGCCCCCAAATACCATACTGAAGAAATAATAGTGCTATACAGATCCCCATAGTAACGGTGATCCACAAAGTCCAACCAGTAGTAATAATTCACTTCCAGAGTGCCCTCATTATTAATAGTGCCCCCTAGGGTGATAATGCCCCAATAGTAGTAGCGCCTTCATATTCAAATGTAGTGACCCAGGAGGTCAGGACCAGGAATTAAGCAGGCTTGGACCTAAGTGGTGAGAGGCAGAATCCACACTAAGCTGATTGGGACTGGACCTCAGAGAAATACCATGGACTGCACAATGATCCTCAAACAGTGACTGCCAATGAGAGAGCATGTTGTTGCATGGCAATTGAGTCCAGTCCCAGGAAAGAGTTAACCGAGCTTTTCTAAGAAACATGGGGCAGCACAGAGACAGATCAGAGTTGGATTGCAGCCAGAATAGCAAAGTTGAATTAGAGGAGGAGACCCAAACAAGTCATCTGGGTCTAAAGACATCCAGCAAGGGTGGTGGGGGGACAGGGGTAATAGTACAGTTTCTGACAAACTTCTAGAGATGGAAGGAGGGTTCCTAGGATGGGCAAAATCAATAATGGCTGTCTCATATATTTTATGGTGAGGTCTGGAAGCCTTCTTTAGAATGCACAGATTCACACACAATCACTAAGCAAATTAATTTAGTTTTTGTAAAGCCCATCTGTCAGCAGTTCTGTCCTTATGACACCGGCTGACCTGTTACATGTGCGCTCGGCAGCTGAAGGCGTCTGTGTTGGTCCCATGTTCATATGTCCCCACATTGCTGAGAAAAATGATGTTTTAATATTTGCAACTGAGCCTCTAGGAGCAACAGGGGCGTTACCATTACACCTAGAGGCTCTGCTCTCTCTGCAACTGACGCTCCCTCTCGACTTTGATTGACAGGTCTAGGTGTGATCATGTTTACACTGCCTGGTCCTGTCAATCAAAGGGCAGAGGGTGTGATAGTTGCAGAGAGAGCAGAGCCTCTAGGTGTAATGGTAACGCCCCCGATGCTCCTAGAGGCTCATTTGCATATATTAAAATATAATTTTTCTCAGCAATGCAGGCACATATGAACATGGGACCAACACAGATGCCATCAGCTGCTGAGCGCACATGGAACAGGTAAGCCGGTTTCATAGGTGCAAACCTGCTGATAGATGCCCTTTAAGTGACAAAGACAAAAACATCCAAAAAGCAAAAAAAATAAAAAGATAACATGCAAAATATAAAGACACAATCAGAAGAGATCAGAAGATACATGCAGGCTTTACAAACCGTGTATCAACAAGATAGAAAGAAACAGGCTGTTCACTTCCTCTTCCATCATCTTCTGCAGGAGTCCGCTGTTGTACATCACAGCGCCCACTATTCGTTCCAATGAGAGTAGTGCTGGACTCTGACGTTTGCAGCTGTATATGTGTCTGTGTGTCCAGGATACTGCTGCCTTCTGTCCTCAGACAATGAGAGAAGAGAGGGGGAGAGCAGAGAGGTGTCAGGAGCAGTGTGCTCATGGGGTTATGTCAGATTCTACAGCACCAGTGGCTAGGTGAAGGACTTACACTGAGCAGCAGCAAAATAGTAGAACATTTTGGATGAAGACTATATGGATGAAGACTATACAGAAAGTTTCCTAATTTTGCTTTTTGAAAAAGTATAAAAAATCAGCAGGAAGTTGTCCGTCGTCTTTAACTATGACTTGCATGATCCTCATCAGTCGAAGAAGGTGCACTCAGCCAATGGTCATCTAAAGTGCATGGGGCCTGGAAAAATTGTCTCATTTGCATCTCCAGCTTCCGTAGACCATTCATTATACTGTCAGTTTTTTTCCTTCGGTTCCTGCCACTTTGGGGTTAAGCTGAACCTGAGCGGCGGGCGCCTTCCTCGTTGTCACAGCATGCACATGTCATTTCAGTCTTTAATGAAGTGTTTAGCTAATTACTGTAAGGAGGGGGCCGTTCCTTTTAAAGCTAAATGACAGGTTAAGGTTTTCCTGAACATCATTAACTAAGTCCCAGGTACCCGAGGATTAAAGACGCTGAGACTTTGTTTCCCCGGAAGACAATAACTCGCCAGGCGGACAGTCGGCTTTGGGCGATTTCCTCTGTATATAAAGGAGGTTAAATGGAAAATTCACGGATGTTGACCGAGCATTGTCCGGGGCCTGATGTGACAGCGTGGCACGGAGACTCGCCACACTGGAGTAATTTGTTGCAATTTGTGTTCCGAGATAAAAGCTGCGTTAGAAGCTCCATACACCGACATCGATGGACGCCCCACTGCAGGCATTTTTTATAATTGCAGTCGTAAAGGATCTTACTTACCAAGGAAAAACTTAAATTGCTTATTGGTTGCATAATTTGGTTTCAACTACTGTCTTAGGTCATTAGATAATTGAGACTCGTTTTTGCATTGCGTATGGGCCTCATTTACACAAAAGATATATATTGACATAATAACGGTATATTGGTTCTTAAGTGCCAGCTGGCCATAAGCAGAAAGGTGTTACAAACCACTGGACCGCCTGGGATCATATTACTGGATATATTGCAGTTCAACAGACCACAAGTAACTTATAGTAAATGTTTAACCAATGACCTAATACTTGACAGTAAAGGCTCCTCTGACCACCAGGGATCATTCAGACTTTTATCCACTAGTCATCATTTTACTGATGCCAGCAATCAGTCCCCGAATGTTCCTAAATTATAACCAGGGACCAAATAGTAAAGAACTAATACTAGATGCTGAATATACTACTAACCACCAGGGATCATCCAGATTCTTATCCATTAGTGGTCACTTCACTGATACCAGCATCTGGTCCTTGATTGTTTGTATATTATAACCAGAGACCAAATACTAAATGTCTTAGTAAATAACTAATACGAGATGTTGAATGTACCTCTGACCACCAGGGAATGGACACAGACTGTTCTGATCACCACTTGGACCATACACTAGATATTTCATCAACCCAAAGGAACCAAATTCCAATGACCACCATATTGTATGTGAACGTACCATGAACTTCCTAATATTAGAGACATGGACTGTCTGGGTAGGGACATCTAATAACCACTCGGTTCTGGACTGTACTTCCAACCACTATGAACCACCAAATACTAAACCATGAATGTTTCACTGACCTCTAGGTAACCAGGCACTGGACATTACTATATGCTGATACCTTCTAACATTTGATGATGGATAGTAATTGTACCACTGGCCACCAGGGACTGGACAAAAATTGACCTTGTGACCATGTGATATTAGAAATTTGATCAACAGAGGAGATATATATACAGCTGCCAGTGACCTGGACAAGATCAGGAGATCATAGGGCATCCCATAAGCAGTCTTCTCATTTTATGCTGGAGTAACTATTAGGTGGACAACCCCATGCAAAATTTCTCAACTGTTACTGATCCCATAGGGAATCCTGTTACTTTGGAAAGTCTGGAAGAAGGTCCACTGACCTCTAGGTACCAGGCACTGGACATTACTATATGCTGATACCCTCTAACATTTAATGATGGATAGTAATTGTACCACTGGCCACCAGGGAATGGACAAAAATTGACCTTGGGACCATGTGATATAAAAAATGTGATCAACAGAGGAGATATATATTCAGCAGCCAGTGACCCGACAAGATCAGGAGATCATAGGGCATCCTATTAGCAGTCTTCTCTCTTTTTGCTGGAGTAACTATTAGGTGGACAACCCCATTCAATTTTTCTCAACTGTTACTGATCCCATAGCGAATGCTGTTACTTTGGAAAGTCTGGAAGAAGGTCCACTGACCTCTAGGTACCAGGCCCTGCACATTACTATATGCTGATACCCTCTAACATTTAATGATGGATAGTAATTGTACCACTGGCCACCAGGGAATGGACAAAAATTGACCTTGTGACCATGTGATATTAGAAATTTGATCAACAGAGGAGATATATATTCAGCAGCCAGTGACCTGGACAAGATCAGGAGATCATAGGGCATCCCATAAGCAGTCTTCTCTCTTTATGCTGGAGTAACTATTAGGTGGACAACCCCATTCATTTTTTCTCAACTGTTACCGATCCCATAGTGAACGCTATTACTTTGGAAAGTCTGGAAGAAGGTCACCATCCTTTCCTCCGGATAGAATATTACAGACTCCAGAGAAAGGTTTATTTCTATAATCACTTTGGAGGATCATTATTAAAGTCCAAGTCTCACTTGAAAAGGAGAATCAGAAAAACATCTGAAAGTATCCGGAGAATAAACCTCTGAGAGGCGATTGTTCTATAAAAGCCGCGGAATCGCAAAATGTTCTTAAAAGAGTCTTTGATGCAAAAAACTCCACTGGAATCTATTAGAAAGCCTTTAATTAGGACGGAGAAATGTTTATTGAATATAAGTCCTAAAAATGAAGCTTTTTCTGCCCCTCATTAAGAAAACTTCTATTCAGAGCAACTAAAGCATGAAATGAGAGGAGGAAGCGCATCGGTGATGTAGGAAAGGGTTAATCTCGTGTTGTCTGGGGCGTCCCATCAGATGTTTCCCTCGCTGGTGATTTTAATACAAAATTCAAAAGCACAAAAAAAATAAAATGAAACAACAGAACTGATGGACCTCGTGGCCGTTTTCTGCCCTTTTTCTAGATGCCGAGTCCAGGGCCAGATCAACCGCAGGCACGGATCTGTCACACAACGTGAATTAAAAAAAAAAGTTTTTAAATGTGAACTTTTTCCTTCTGAATTAAATTTTTTTGATGTGCCTCGTTGTCACAAAGTTGCTCTTGTAAGTGCCCGGGAGGCGGAGCTTCATTGTGAAATGCTCTCCGCTCATTGTTTTGAGCTGCTTCAGCGCCGCTTCCCTCTGCCCTGAGTGACAGCTGGGGTGGTCTCCGGGTTGGATGTTACAGGCAGAGGGGAGAGACTGTGCAACAGCACAAGGCACAGAGCACTTCACAGTGAAGCTCCGCCTCATGGACTCTTGCAGAAGCAGAATCTGGCAGAATAAAATTTCTCACTCGTCTAGACCACCAGCAACACATACATTAACCTCTTAATTGCCCTAGACCACCAGTGACACACACATTAACCCCTTTGCTGCTCTAGACCCCCAGCAATATGTACATTAACCTCTTCACTGCTCTAGACCACCAGTGATACATGCATTAACTCTTTCACTGCCCTAGACCACCAGTAATGCATACATTTACCCCTTCATTGCCCTAGACCACCAGCAATACATACATTAATCTCTTCACTGCTCTAGACCACCAGTCATACATGCATCAACTCTTTCACTGCCCTAGACCACCAGCAATACATAAATTAATCTCTTCACTGCTCTAGACCATCAGAGATGCATCTACTAACCTTTTCACTTCCCCATACCACCAGTGATGCATAAATTAACCCCTTCATTGACCTAGACCACTGGTGATGCATACATTAACCTCTTCACTGCTCCAGACCACCAACGATACATGCAATAATCCCTTCAATGTCTTAGACCAACAGTATTGCATACATTACCTCTTCATTGCTCTACGGCATCAGTGATACATACATAAACCTCTTCACTGCCCTAGACTACCAGTGATGTCGACATTAATGCGTTCACTGATCTAGACCACCAGTGATGCATATGTTAATCCTATTCACTGCCCTAGACCACCAGGACTATAGATATTAACCCCTTCACTGCCCTAGACTACCAGTGATGTCGACATTAATCCGTTCAATTATCTAGAGCACCAGTGATGCTTACATTTCCCCCTTAACTGCCATAGTCAACCAGCAATACAGATTTTAATCCCTTCACTGTCCTAGACCACAAGCAATGCAGACATTAATCCCTTCACTGCCGTTGACCATCAGGGATATAATGACCTTCACTAGTACAAATGCTTTGAGGGAACATTGTCTCACACTAGTCAAAGCAGTTTCATGTTATTGGAGACAATCCATGTCTGATGTTCTGCACAGCCGCTGTACTTGGACACAAGACCAGATGCTGCAAAGCCAAGTTCGGTCCAGACTGCAAGTAAATCATATCATGGTCACCTAATTATGCAGCGATATAGGATCTGGGGATGTAACAGTACATGAATAGGTAGATTTACCATAAAGCACTCCAGGTAAGTTTGCTGACAACTTAGGAAAGCTGTAAAGTTGGCGATATTGGTTGTCACTTGTTCAATGCAAGAAACTGATCTAGGTGGTTTCCTTAGCCTGGTCTCAGAGGTGTCTGCGTCCTAACTCGGCACCTGGAAGGATTCTATAGTCTCAGGCCTAGGAAACCTCCCTCCATGACTAATGCATCCTCCTCGGGTGTCCGCATCCTGCCGGGGGCCTCACCGCAATGTGTTGCACATGAATATTTAACACAGTGTTTTTACATTTGTTGGTTGATAGGAATGAGAAGCTCTTACACCGTCCATACCCTAAATAATTCAGTGAGACAGAGCGTCTTCCCTGAGGGAATTTTATGGTGGTGGTGAAGCGTCGGAGAGTGGGGGTCTGAGGAGGGTGAGGAGAGTAGTCCAGTGAAAAGAATTCCAAACTCATATCTGCCTGGTTCTAGGGTCCACTGTATGGTTCCAGGGCTCATCGGGGACCATCTTCATGTATTAATTATGGATGGCACCACGTGGCCCTGGGTCAGGTCCAGAAGGTGCTGAGCGCTGGTTGGTCCTGATTATCCTTAACTGAACTGAAGTGGAGACGTACAAGTAGCGTTCATGTCCTCACCGAGCCGCTCCTTTATTAACCCACTGAAGGGTCTACAGTGCTGGAGGTGTCCCCAGCTTTTGCTGGTCAGTAGTTGGAGGACGTTCATCAGGAATTAGGACCGTGTGTCGAATATGCCTGGACAAGCACAGGTTAATATCCTCTGGATGCCCCCTCCATCGTATTCTCAGTGCACTTCTGCTTAGATTAATGAATATTAAAGAGGGGAATTACATAACATACAAATCTGTAGAGAAGAAGATGCCAAGGAGGCCCCCCCCGCCCGCCGCTCTAAGGTTCACACTCTCTCTTTACTTGGTGGAGCTGAACCTTCCTGGAAGAACCAGGTTCAAAGGGGTCTCCTCAGGTGAACCCCTCTCAACAGATGAAGCGTAACATAATCTGGACCTGAGGACCCCAACTATTATGCATCAGCCGTAGTACTGGTCTGGTAATATGGGGCAGCGAGACTATATTGGGCCTGGTGCAACCACAACCTCTGCACCCCTATAGGTACACAACCTGCCTGTCCATATGACCTTTACGGGTGCATGGACCATTTCATACTTCTTCAACGGCAGCCGATCTCTGGAAGATCCAATTATTGTCAGTTCCATATTGATCAGCTGATCTCCGTGAGCTTCAGTTGTTGGATCCATATTGATCAGCTGATCTCCATGAGCTTCAGTTGTCGGATCCATATTGATCAGCTGATCTCCGTGAGCTTCAGTTGTTGGATCCAGATTGATCAGCTGATCTCCGTGAGCTTCAGTTGTCGGATCCATATTGATCAGCTGATCTCCGGGAGGTCCAGTTATCTTCTGCTGATCTTTAGGAGGTCTAGTTTTCAGATCCATATTGATGAACTGATCTCTGGGAGGTCCAGTTGTCAGATTTATATTTATCAGCTGATCTCCGGGAGGTCTAGTCAGATCCATATTGATCAACTGATCTCCCGGAGGTCCAGTTATCTTCTAACGATTTTTTTGGAGGTCCAGTTGTCAGATCAATATTGTTCAGATGATCTCCTGGAGATTCAGTTGTCAGATGCATATTGATCAAGTGATCTCTGGGAGGTCAAGTTGTGGGATCCATATTTGATGAGCTGATCTCAGGAGGTCCAGTTTTCGGATCCATATTAATTAGCTGATCTCTGGGAGGTCCAGTTGTCAGATCCTTATTGATCAGCTAATCTCTGGGAGGTCCAGTTGTCAGATCCTTATTGATCAGCTGATGGTCAATTTTTTTGTCTGTGTGAGAAAATCCCTTTAAATGGAAAACCACCCAATTAGGACTGAAGGCTACATGCACACGACCGTATGTTTTTTGCGGATCCGCCAGAATACGGTCGTGTGCATGAGGCCTTATTGAAACTTTCCAAATATAAATTGTGATCTAGAACTTATCTGCTGGGAAAACCTGAATTATGGCTTTTCGCAGAATGCCATTTTTATAGCCGTCCGCAGAGCATTTACCTGAAGGATGGCGATGGACCATCCATTACGGCCATGTCTAATATCTGGCAATTTAATGCAAAATGTACGGAGCGTGATTAATAACGGCCCGGGCACAATATTTTAATAATCCAATTATGAGTCTGAGCAGCAGTAATTCACGGAGTGACAGAGCTCCTGAAACACCATCAACTAAAACAAATGTTGCTCTTAACAGACCATTAACATTTCAGGCATCTCGCTGCGAAACAAAGTAACAGACCAATTATTTATCTGAAATGAATCCTCAAAAATGATTCATCACCCGCTCTTACATGGAGGAGGACGCTGAGGGTTCTTCAACGATTCCTCTCTTTCCTTTATACTCTATATGAAGTCTATAATGGGGGAGCAGAATATTCAATCACAATGGGCACGGTCCTCACTCCGATTTGTTCCCTTCTTGTTTAGGTCAGTATATAAAGTACATACGTAGCTTTTCCTGGGACCAGCCTCACTACAGGGGGTGATCCTCCATGATTCAAAGTGTGAAGAGTTACTTCACTGCTCATGAGTAGTGATGACCGAACCCGTGGAAGTTCAGGTTCGCCAGGTTCGGCTTAACTTCATGTCAAAGTTCGGGTTCGGGACCCGAACTTTACCCAAACTTGAACCCGAACCCCATTTATGTCAATGAGGACCCGAACTTCACTTTATTATTTTCTGCTATAACATTGTTATTGGAAAATAACATAATATGTAAGACGGAATGCAAAATGGACACCTTTAGAGGCATTCTGTTTTGCATTCCATCAAAATAGAATCCTATGGGAGCATAATGAATCCGTTATACTCCCATAGGCTTCTATTATGAATGAATGCAAAATGGAATGTCCCTTTTGCATTCCATCTTAAGTATTATGTTATTTTATGATATAACCATGTTATAACGGAAAATAATAAAGTAATTCATAAATCGCCCAAACCCGAGATAGACGAGGCGGCAAATCATAATGAAGTCGTTATCATGGGGGACTTCAACTACCCAGATATAGACTGGGAAACTGAAAGCTGTACATCCCATAAAGGAAACAGGTTCTTGGCAATAGCCAAAGACAATTTCCTTTCCCAACTGGTTCAGGACCCCACTAGAGGGACGGCCATACTGGACTTAGTATTAACCAATAGACCTGATAGAACAACAGATGTGCAGGTTAGGGGACACCTGGGAAATAGTGACCATAAAGTTATAACCTTCCAATTATCCTTCAAACGAGAGTTTCTAAAGGGAGGAACAAAAATACCAAACTTCAAAAAAGCAAAATTTAGCCAACTAAGCGAGGCCATAGGCCTAACTAACTGGGACAAAGTCCTCAAAAATAAAAATACAACCATAAAATGGGAGATTTTTAAAAGCATTGTAACATCTAATTGTGAGAGGTACATACCTTATAGGAATAAAAGGCTAAGGAACAATAAGAAACCAATGTGGATAAATGGAACAGTAAAGAAAGCAATAAATGACAAAAAGAAAGCATATAAATAGCTAAAACAGGAGGGGAGCCAGGAAGCACTGATAAACTATAAGGAAAAAAATAGAATATGTAAAAAACGAATAAAATTTGCCAAACTAGAGACCGAGAGATTAATTGCCAAAGAGAGTAAAACTAACCCTAAAATGTTCTTCAATTATATAAATAGTAAAAAATATAAATCTGAAGGAGTCGGCCCTCTACATAGCAATGAGGGGGGTGTTGCAGAGAGCGACGAGGATAAAGCAAAACTATTAAATATTTTTTTCTCCACTATATTCACTGAGGAAAATAAACTGTCAGATGAAATGCAGAATGTAAAAGTAAATCCCCATTAAAAGTGCCCTGTCTGACCCAGGAAGAAGTACAACAGCGACTTAAAAAGATTAAAATAGACAAATCGCCAGGACCGGATGGCATACACCCCGTATCCTAAGGGAATTAAGTGATGTCATAGCCAGACCATTATTTCTGATATTTACGGACTCTATAATAACAGGGAATGTTCCACAGGATTGGCGCATAGCAAATGTGGTGCCAATATTCAAAAGGGTCCAAAAACAGAGCCTGGAAATTATAGGCCGGTAAGTTTAACATCTGTTGTTGGTAAACTGTTTGAAGGGTTTCTAAGAGATGCTATTTTGGAGTATCTCAATGAAAATAAGCAAATAACGCCATATCAGCAAGGCTTCATGAGGGATCGGTCATGCCAAACAAATTTAATCAGCTTCTATGAGGAGGTAAGTTCTAGACTTGACAGCGGTGAATCAATGGATGTCGTATATCTGGACTTCTCCAAAGCATTTGACACCGTACCTCATAAAAGGTTAGTATATAAAATGAGGATGCTCGGACTGGGAGAAAATATCTGTATGTGGGTAAGTAACTGGCTGAGTGACAGAAAACAGAGGGTGGTTATTAACGGTACATACTCAGATTGGGTCACTGTAACTAGTGGGGTACCTCAGGGGTCAGTACTGGAGGGGTCACTGTCACTAGTGGGGTACCTCAGGGGTCAGTATTGGGCCCTATTCTCTTCAATATATTTATTAATGATCTTGTAGAAGGCTTGCACAGTAAAATATCTATTTTTGCAGATGACACTAAACTGTGTAAAGTAATTAACACTGAAGAGGACAGTATACTGTATATATACTACAGAGGACAGTATACTGTATATATACTACAGCGCACAGTATACAGCTACAGAGGGATCTGGATAGATTGGAGGCTTGGGCAGAAAAATGGCAGATGAGGTTTAACACTGACAAATGTAAAGTTATGCACATGGGAAGGAATAATGCAAGTCACCCGTACATATTAAATGGTAAAACACTCGGTAACACTGACATGGAAAAGGATCTAGGAATTTTAATAAACAGCAAATTAAGCTGCAAAAACCAGTGTCAGGCAGCTACTGCAAAGGCCAATAAGATAATGGGTTGCATCAAAAGGGGCATAGACGCCTGTGATGAGAACATAGTCCTACCACTTTACAAATCACTGGTTAGACCACACATGGAGTACTGTGTACAGTTCTGGGCTCCTGTGAACAAGACAGACATAGCAGAGCTGGAGAGGGTTCAGAGGAGGGCAACTAAAGTAATAACTGGAATGAGGGATCTACAGTACCCTGAAAGGTTATCAAAATTAGGGTTATTCACTTTAGAAAAAAAGACGACTGAGGGAGATCTAATAACTATGTATAAATATATCAGGGGTCAGTACAGAGATCTGTCCCATCATCTATTTATCCCCAGGACTGTGACTGTGACAAGGGGACATCCTCTGCGTCTGGAGGAAAGAAGGTTTGTACACAAACATAGAAGAGGATTCTTCACTGTAAGAGCAGTGAGACTATGGAACTCTCTGCCTGAGGAGGTGGTGATGGTGAGTACAATAAAGGAATTCAAGAGGGGACTGGATTTATTTCTGGAGTGTAATAATATTACAGGCTATAGCTACTAGAGAGGGGTCGTTGATCCAGGGAGTTATTCTGATTGCCTGATTGGAGTCGGGAAGGAATTTTTTTTTCCCCTTAAGTGAGGAAAATTGGCTTCTGCCTCACAGGGGTTTTTTGCCTTCCTCTGGATCAACTTGTAGGAAACAGGCCGAACTGGATGGACAAATGTCTTTTTTCGGTCTTATATACTATGTTACTATGTAACAGTGGAAAAGTCTGGGTTCGGGTCCGGATACCTGAACTCACAAAGTTTGGCATGAACCTTAACTTTGCAGTTTGGGTATAATCTGTATGTAGTGAGCTCCCCTAGTGGTGGCTGTATAATCTGTATGTAGTGAGTTCCCTCTAGTGGTGGCTGTATAATCTGTATGTAGTGAGCTCCCTCTAGTGGTGGCTGTATAATCTGTATGTAGTGAGCTCCCCTAGTGGTGGCTGTATAATCTGTATGTAGTGAGCTCCCCTAGTGGTGGCTGTATAATCTTTATGTAATAAGCTCCCTCTAGTGATGGCCGCGTAATCTGTATGTAGTGAGCTCTCTCTAGTGGTGGCTGTATAATCTGTATGTAGGGAGCTCTCTCTAGTGGTGGCTGTATAATCTGTATGTAGTGAGCTCCCCTAGTGGTGGCTGTATAATCTTTATGTAATAAGCTCCCTCTAGTGGTGGCCGCATAATCTGTATGTAGTGAGCTCCCTCTAGTGGTGACTGTATAATCTGTATGTAGTGAGCTCCCTCTAGTGGTGGCTGTATAATCTGTATGTAGTGAGCTCTCTCTAGTGGTGACTATATAATCTGCATGTAGTGAGCTCCCGCTAGTGGTGACTGTATAATCTGTATGTAGTGAGCTCCCTCTAGTGGTGACTGTATAATCTGTATGTAGTGAGCTCCCTCTAGTGGTGTCTGAATAATCTGTATGCAGTGAGCTCCCTCTAGTGATGGCTGTATAATCTGTATGAAGTGAGCTCCCTCTAGTGGTGGCTGTATAATCTGTATGTAGTGAGCTCTCCGTAGTAGTGGATGTATAATCTGTATGTAGTGAGCTTCCTCTAGTGGTGGCTGTATAATCTTTATGTAATGAGCTCCCTCTAGTGGTGGCTGTATAATCTGTATGAAGTGAGCTCCCTCTAGTGGTGGCTGTATAATCTGTATGTAGTGAGCTCCCTCTAGTGGTGGCTGTATAATCTGTATGTAGTGAGCTTCCCCTAGTGGTGGCTGTATAATCTGTATGTAGTGAGCTCCCTCTAGTGGTGTCTGAATAATCTGTGTGTAGTGAGCTCCCTCTAGTGGTGGCTGTATAATCTGTATGTAGTGAGCTCCCTCTAGTGGTGGCTGTATAATCTGTATATAATGAGCTCCCTCTAGTGGTGGCTGTATAATCTGTATGTAGTGAGCTCCCTCTAGTGGTGGCTGTATAATCTCTATGTAGTGAGCTCCCTCTAGTGGTGGCTGTATAATCTGTATGTAGTGAGCTCCCTCTAGGTGTGGCTGTATAATCTGTATGTAGTGAGCTCCTTCTAGTGGTGGCTGTATAATCTCTATGTAGTGAGCTCCCTCCAGTGGTGGCTGTATAATCTGTATGTAGTGAGCTCCCTCTAGTGGTGGCTGTATAATCTGTATGTAGTGAGCTGCCTCTAGTGGTGGCTGTATAATCTGTATGTAGTGAGCTCCCTCTAGTGGTGGCTGTATAATCTGTATGTAGTGAGCTCCCTCTAGTGGTGGCTGTATAATCTGTGTTTAGTGAGTTCCCAGTGGAATATTCTTCTGTTGGGATTCCCCCAGAACCAGCTGTGATCACTTGGGGTACCTCTTAGCAAGAGACCACATCCTGGAGAGCCCAGAGTCCTGTAGTAGAAGAGTTCTTCTGCTCTGGCTAATGAAGGGATATCCCAATTAGGGGCACCCTCTATTATTTATACTTACTGTAACAGGGTTGTGGTTGTTTATGTCCCAATTACCTTCCTATCCATGATGGATTGCATTAAGGTAAAGAATGAAGAGGAGGATGAAGCCCAACTCGACCCAGTAATTATACTGTCATAACTTTCAGTCTGTCCTTAATTCAGGATCATTATATTTTGGCAAAAACAGCCTTAATGGTGAGACACCAGTGCAGCAATTAAGAGGAAGCGGATCATTAATTAAAAGATGAACCTGGGGTCACATTGCTGATTCACAAACATTATTTGGAAATTTTAAAAAGTCATTAATTCACTGTACACAGCGTAGAATGATTTACCGAGCAGAAGGGAATTCTGTTAGAATATTCGGAAACTACTGTGACACATGAGAGATCTCCACTTGGAGGAGGATGTGGAAGCAGCAGATGAAGCTCCTGAACTGGAGTCAAATAAAGGGGTAGTTCACACACTAGATTAGACAGGACCCCGGGGAATGGGTACCCAACAGTGGTAACAGCTTCACGCACTACCTTCAACCTTTACAGTTTCTATAGGGGTTGTCACTCTGAGTTAAAGGGGTTCTCCTGGAAATTAGAAAATGAAAATACTTAAATATTCCTTTATTGTAAATATATTCCCATATACCTTTCATTATTTATAAGGGCTCATTTTGTTTAGGGAGCAATCATTAGCAGAAACAAAATGGCCACCGTCCTATTAATACACACAAAACCTGTCCTAATCATACTGGAGGACATTTTACTTCCGAGTGGTAAAAAACTGCCTCATCCTCCTCTCCTACTTGTCAGGGGTTATGATCCTGAATACAGATTATAAGAACTTTAACGGAATCTCTGTGGGAATGGAGTCCATGAGGAGACATGAAGTACAGAGGAAGGACAGGACAGACTGTGGTAATGGAGACTGCATACAAGTGCTGCTGCCAGGGGCAAATGAAGTGCAGTATCATACAGGGATTAATAATCCACCATTTTTATGTCCAAAAACTTGGTGTGCTGGGCTAGGCACCTGTAAAGACAAGAATTGATAATAATCCACCATTTTGATTTGATATTCAAACACTTGGTGTGCAATCAATAATCCACCATTTTAATGGTCAAACACACTTGGCGTGCTGGGAAGTGGCACCTGCGAAAAAAGAGGCAGAGCAGCAGCGGCAGAGAGACTGAGGCCAGCAGCAGCCATTCCAGTCAGATTATCGCTAAAGCTGCAGAGTGGCTGTAATCTGACTGAAATGGCTGCTGCTAGCCTCAGTGAGTCTCTCTGCCACTGCTGCTCTGATTGAGTGCCCACTGCCCTGCCCTGCTGCCCATCATTAGCAGTCATTTAAATTTTCTCTGGAGCTTTGGCTGCTGCTCACTCTGGCTGCTGCTGCAAGGTCCTCCTTAAGTCCTTGCTGTTTTCTTGTAGTTGCCACTTGCCGCCCACAGACCCAGCCCGCGGTCTGATGAAGCTGGCTGGCAAATTGCACTGAGAAGAGAGGGGCGGCATTAGTTAGGTCACAGTATGGGCGTGAACATCGGCGGCCGGGCGGGGATAAGCAGCTTTGCCTTCTATGCGGAGGAGCTGCAGTGAGTTACTGCGTCATGTGCCGGGCCCGCTCTGAGTGCTCCTCACTCTTCCGCCTAGCTTCCACCGCTGACGGGGGCGGAGCCGCGGGACCCGGCTGTTACTTAGTGATGCGCTGCTGCTGCAGAGTATATTGCTAGATTTACACTGGTGGCGCAAAATGGGGCATTTGGGATGGTGAATCGGCAATGGGTCCTTCACTCACCCTGGGCCGGGGCTGCCGACAGCTCCTATTATAATCTGCCACTGGCTGCTGAGCATAAGTCAAATTCCCACCTCCTCTCTGTACTTCATGTCTCCTCATGAACCCCATTTCTACAGAGAGTTAGTTGAACATCATATTAAACTGTATTCAGGATCATAGAAGAAGATGAGGCAGCTCTTCGGCTCACTGCTCTGAAGTAACCTGTCCTCCTCTGTGATTAGGACAGGTTCTGTGTGTACTAATAGGACAGTGGCCATTTTATTTCTCCTAATGACTGCTCCCCAAACAAAATGAACCATTATAACTAATGAAAGGTATTTAGTAATATATTTATAATAAAGAAATATTTAAGTATTTTCATATTCCTAATTCCCGGAGAACCCCTTTAAGCAATATTTCACCTAAATTCTACAGTTAGAACAATTTCATAATATATCTGTCAAAGGGTTAGAATTCATTTTTTCAATGCTCCAGTGCTCCAAATTCTCTGCATAGACATAAGGCTATATAATAGAATTCTGAATTCCTGTAGCCACCACTAGAGGGAGCTCACAGCATACAGATTATACAGCCACCATTAGAGGAAGCTCACTACATAGAGATTATACAGCCACCACTAGAGGGAGCTCACTACATACAGATTATACAGCCACCACTAGAGGGAGCTCACTACATACAGATTATACAACCACCACTAAAGGGAGCTCACTACATACAGATTATACAGCCACCACTAGAGGGAGTTTACTACATACAGATTATACAGCCACCACTAGAGGAAGCTCACTGCATACAGATTATACAGCCACCACTAGAGGAAGCTCACTGCATACAGATTATACAGCCACCACTAGAGGGAGCTCACTACATACAGATTATACAGCCACCACTAGAGGGAGCTCACTACATACAGATTATACAGCCACTACTGGGGGGAGCTCTTTACATACAGATTATACAGCCACCACTAGAGGGAGCTCAGTACATACAGGTTATACAGCCACCACTAGAGGGAGCTCACTACATACAGATTATACAGCCACCACTAGAGGGCGCTCACTACATACAGATTATACAGCCACCACTAGAGGGAGCTCACTACATACAGATTACAGCCACCACTAGAGGGAGCTCACTACATACAGATTATACAGCCACCACTAGAGGGAGCTCACTATATACAGATTATACAGCCACCACTAGAGGGAACTCACTGCATACAGATTATATAGCCACCACTAAAGGGAGCTCACTACATGCAGATTATACAGTGTCCACCTTTAAGTATTGTGTTGGAGGAGCACATGAGCATCTCCAGGATTTCTGGGTTTCCTTCCTGCTTTTCCTTTTCTGCCACTCTGTGTCAGGTGCGGCAGCTGCAGATGTGCGATCGTTCTAGAATTACTCCTCTGATTAATAGATGCTTTAATGAATGTAACACGAGGCTGCCCCTCCGTCCTGACGCGCTCATCCGAGGGGGTTATCAATCACCAAAACTGTCTTCCGTCTTACACGTTCAACCGGCTCCTTAACAAAGGCGGTTTTAATTTTACTGATTAGCAAATCCCGCAAGGAGCCGTTTTATTAGAAGCCTCGTGCGTTCTCGTCTGCTGCTTTATACTAATTCTGTAATTACATTAATTTATGCAAATCTCTTCCATGCCCTAATGCGGGAGAAGACTGACGAGGCTGAGTATGTATGGGGTGTAATCTCTGTGCCAGAACGGTGCACCATGGGACATGGGAGGAAACGTCGCACTCATTATGGCGGTTTCCATTCTTTAAGTAATTTTTAAGTTCTTAAATCTCCTATATGGGTTCCTATCAGAGGTGTTCGCCCAACTTTCCGTAGTCTCTGGAAGGCATGTAATCTTGTGTCAATATACTACTTCTATATATATACTTTGACTATACTACTATATCTATATGCACTTTCATATCCTTCTTCCCTGCCTGCTTTTCAGTCCTCACTGGGGACTCCTTGCCTGAACTCCACCCACACTTCTGTCTCTGCCTACTTGCACGGCCTGTCCTAAACGACGGCATGCAACTGGGCGGCAGTCCCTAGCTTGCGTACGTGCAGGGGCCTAAAGAACAATAAACAAAGAGACAGGCAGGCACACAAACACTGAAGGAGTGAAACTAGAGGCAGGAGATAACAACGACACTAAGGGAAGAAACAAAAGCAAGGTCAATACGAACCGGGGTCAGAAGCCAGGAAGTCGCGTCAGTACAAGGGGTAAATCCAAGTCGAAGTTAAATACAAGCCGAGGTCAAAAACAGAAGTCCAAAGTACATAGAATGTAAGTGAGGACATTAGGACCAATCACAGGAAACCTGTGGCCAGCAGGTTACCTGTTTAAATACCCCTGGCAGATGAGTCACGTGACGTGGCCAGCGTCATGTGACTTATGTCCTGCCCCTCACTATTCCATTGTAATCAGTGCTCAGTTCTCATCCTGCTCGTTGCCTAGGGGAGGGAGGACGCCGGCGACGCTGAAGAAATGTGCAAGGCTGGGTCCTCCCCGCCCCGCTGTCAACATGGAGACGAGGAAGCAGGGCTCGCTCCTCACCAACGGGATGCCAATTTATGAAAAGAAACAGTCCTATCAATGCCAGACAAAGTGGTTGAAGAATGAAGAATTTTGAGAATTATAAAATAATGTGATTATCAATGCTGTATCTAAGGCTTCCGGAAAGGATCTGTGCCCAGCAGGGTTAGAAAATGATTCTAGTTCATTCTGCCAGAGTCATGGTATTCCTGAAGTGGTTAGTGTGGTTATCGCACCATCTTGCGGTGTTAAGTTGTATTACACTTTGTTTTTCTGCTATAAAGACTACTGCATTGTGGGAGTGAAAAAAATACTTGGAAAAAGAAATCTCCAGTCTCTAGGACACATCAGCAGAGCTCCTTTGGATGCTCCAGTTACAGTGGAAATTTTGCAAAAAAAAAAAAAGTATGTGTCCCCAAAGGTCTTTTATGAACCTTTTGGGGACAAATCATGTGGCAAATATATATATCTTAAAAGTAAAAAAAAAATAAGTGAAAACAAAGTGAACCCCCCCCCAAAAAAAAACAAAAAAAACAAGTCAGTGTCCCACAGAGGTCTTTTAAAGACCTCTTGGGGGACATACAGTGCTGCAAAAAAAAAAAAGTTTTAGCAAAAAGATGTAAAATAAATACATGAATATGTAAAATACAAGAAAACTAAGGAAAAGTGCAAAGTAAAATCATTCACTGTCATATTATGTGGCAAAAATATATTTTAAAAATAAATAATAAAGTCATGATAAAAAAATTTAAAAATACAAAATAAATAAAATACAAATAAAAGTAAAAAAAAACTAAATGTACAAAAAAAAATAAAGTCAGTGTTCCCCAAAGGTCTTTTTGTAGCAGAAATATATAAAAAAAAATAGTAAAATACATAAAAGAAAAAAATGCCCACACCAACCAAAACCATTACAATTATCACCCCATTCATGTAAAACTATACATATTGTATAATAAAATGATCCAACACATATAAGGAACCAATTATAATAATTTGCATATTTGAATAACGAGCTATAGTTTGAAAAAAATTACTTTAAAAAAATTGTACAGTTTCCCCCTAATAAAACTATATATAAATATATGATAAAGCCCGGTTTTATGAAATAAAAAGCTGCAGCGAAGTAAAGCGCTCATTTGTGAATAGGAGGCAGAAGAAAACGTCGGCACTTAAAGGAGTTTCCTAGTTAAAATTATTTTTAACAAGTTTCTGCAGCATAGTCCCTGACACAGAAGATTCCTACTTTCCCGCTCCATGCTGCTGTCGCTGTCTCCGTCTTCCGGACCCGGAGCACCTCTCCAGCAAATGACTGACTTTAGCGGTGACACGCCGCTTGTGGCCACATCACCTCTGATGCCAGTCATTGCCTGGAAAGGTACATGTGACTCTGCCCATATCCAACCGGATGTTAACAGCGCTGGAACCAGAAGATGGAGGCTGCGGGAGCGGCAGGGAGCAGCAGAGTATGAATCTTCTGTTTCAGGCCCATGCTGCAGCAACGTGTTAAAAATCATTTTTTACCAGGAAATCTCTAAGCCCCTGTTACACGGCACGATATTCAGGACAATTACTGGGAACAAGTGTTCATAGGAGCGATCGTTCCTCATATCTGGCCGGTATAATCGTGCCGCTGATAAGCCGATCAACAAGGAATTTGTTTTGCGCTTCCTTGAAATAATGCGATGTAACAATGTGGCCCCAGACCAAAAAAGGTTGTGCACCGCTGCTTTATACCTATACTTACTATTTATATTCTTGTAGTTTTACCAATCGAACAATCCTCTTTTACCAATAACCAAGTTAGACTACAAAGAACAGTCCTCTTATTTGGAAGGCAGGAATAGTTTATGCTGAATGTCAAACTGCCTACTGTGTGAACGTGTAAAAAGACAGAACAGGATCCTTAATGGGGCACTAGATATTCTGTATGACATGTATTAGAGCGGTCAGCATATTGCTGGGGACTATTGCATTCGCTCACGGAGGAGTAACCATGCTGAAGTATTGTAGCAGAACATCAGTAGTATTAGTTTGGGCCAAGTTTCCATTTGCTGGATGTACTGTAGATTGGTCTGTCCAATAACAGCAAGCAGAGATCTTGAAATCAGTAAGGGCATTACTGCTTAGTCCCTGTCATAGTCCATCAATTAGGTTTGGACTCCACAGACTTTAGCGACAGCTCCGTCCCATAGAGATACATTAAATCATGTGACTTTCTTGCACCAAATCTGCAACATTGTATCAAAAATTAACAGATGGAGTGAAAAAAGGTCACATGACTGGAGCAGAGATGGAGGATCTGAGCTGTCATCGTACAGGTGCCACCGCGTTGATGTCCGTACCACCACCCTCACCCGGGTCACCCATGGGCAGCAAATTGGGGAGTTTTAGCCAGCGCGGACCCCCTGAGGATCCTGTGATATTCTGTGCTCAGGATGTGTCACCTCCACAGAACAAGCTACAAACAATCTATTCCCCGCGCTCCCTGCAGATAACGAACGAAACCAATTAACTGTGACCTTTCGAGATGAAAGTCAATGATCATGTGAGGGGGTGCATGGCGCTGCCCTGGGTGGTGACGTCCAATGTGGACCAGCAAGAGGGAGCTAACTGGGAGACGCTGGCATTTAATTCAGCCAGTCACCCTCTTAATTGACACTAATTGGATGGCACAGTGTGCTCCGCCAGTGACTCGTACAGTGTACGCAGCACCGATGACAGGCTCCAGACAGCAGCCTTTATAGTCATTCATCTAAAATTATTAGCGGAAATAATATTGCTATACTGAGACGTTGAGGGTGATTGTCCTCACAAGGAAACAGCACTAGATAGTGAGTGTAAGTTCATGAATAGTCTTCTTCTTCTGTCAAGTGAGGAGGGGGGAGGAGGGGGATGCAGCTGCAGAATCTTTCAGTGTACAGCAATAAGAGGACATCTGGTTGGCTGAAAGTGCCCAGCACCCCTGTGACCTCACATCAGAACGAGCCCGCCCACTTGGCAAACATGGGCAGAACCAATAGAGATTAGCCAAGAGAGGAAGAAAACCTTCGAAATCGGCAGGAAACACACAGCATTTCTGACTCCATGTCATCAGATGATCAGACGCAGGTGCAGAGCTTGTTACAATGTATCAGCTGAGCAGTGTCCCTGTGTTCAGCTGGACGGGTTCTGAATGTTAGGGGTTGGATCATCGCATACATTGGGGGAATATCGCTAGGATATGCCCCCAAGGTCTGATAGGTGCATGTCCCAACTCTGGGACCCGGACCTATCTTTAGAATGGAGCCTACAAAGTGAAGGATGGTACACTGCGCATATGCGGCCACCCTCCATTCATTTCCAGGGAACTGACGAATATAGCTGAGCGCTGGCCTGGCTATTTCCAGCAGTCTCATCAAAATAAATGGGAAGCGCTCCGTGCAAGTGTGGCCACTGCTCCATTCATTTCTATGGGGCTGACGGAAAGAGCCGAGCAAGTGCTGGACTATTTTCAGCAGTCCCATAGAAATGACTGGAGGGCAGCCGCCGATGCGCAGTGCACCATCCTTCACTTTGTGGGCTCCGTTCTAAATATAGGTGTGGGTCCTAGAGGTGCCCTCAATGTATGAGATTACACAACCCTTTTAATGACGATCTTTCCATTTACTGACAGCAAGCACAGATATTGAAAATGCTGAGAAACTGTAAGACAAAGGATGTTCAGAAGCTTTTCATTCAAGGGATCTCTTATTGCTGGGCTATGACATCACTTTGTGATTTGGGAAGGGGGGGTCTGACCTCCAATCCTGAAAGTAAAGGGGCCCCTTCTCCCTCCACAGGGGCCCTCCCAGACACTTGAAGTTGGCAGTGAAGGGTATAAAGGAATATGGCATCACTTTATTAGAAGGGATTATCCCTTTAAGACCAAGGCTAACTGCAGGGAGGTAAGAGCGGTTCGGTCTCACAGGAGGGGACCATATAGCAGTAGTATGTTGACTTTGCATAAGATGTAGATTACTTTACCTGCAATGCAGTGATTTGAGCACTGTATGGCGGCATTTCTTTAGGACTGCTCAGTACTGTACAGTATGTTATGTTTGCAGTGTTCGGTGGAATATAATGTAGTCTGTCCCAGGTATGGCGCTGTTATTGCTCACTCTCTTGTATTACGTTTATAATTATGCACTGTATGACGTGGTTATTTTGTACACTGTATGACGGTATAACTTGGGAGGTGATGGCAATAATAAAAGTTACTGTACAGGGATACATCAAACATAAGGTGGCCCACAGAGATGAGTCTATGGACTATCATCCACTGCAGAAGTGCCCCCTGCAGGTCAAGGCATCATGAAGTAATGCAGCTTTGGCCTCATGCACACGACCGTTTTTTTATGCTGTCCGCAAAAAGGGGTTCCATTGTTCAGTGATCCGTGTCCGTTTTTGCCTTCCGTTGTGTTTCCGTGTGTCATCCGTTTTTTTTAGCGGACATAACCCAAAAGATTTTACCAAAAGACAGGCTGACAATTTTTGCCAAGTGCCTGCCAAGGGATCCGCAAAAAAAAACGGACGCGGAGCGCGGATGACACACGGATGGCCATCCGCATTTTTTCACGGTCCCATTCACTTGAATGGGTCCGTGAACCGTTTTTCACGGACAAGAATAGGACAGGTTATATTTTTTTGACGGACTGGAATCACGGACCACGGACGCGGAGGACAAACGGTGCATTTGCAGAGTTTTCCACAGACCCATTGAAAACCAATAGGTCCGCAGAAAATCACGAAAAACGGCACAACGGACACGGAATCAAACAACGGTCGTGTGCATGAGGCCTTTCTTGAAGGATGCTGTTTTCTTACGATCGGTCTTGGTGGAGTCCTCGCTGCGTTCTGTAGACAGAATACAAAATGTTTCATTTTTGTTAAGACGGGAATATCGCGGAGCTGAGCGTTTATTATACACATGGAAATGAGACAGTGAAATAAGCCCGAAGAACGCAATGTTCTTTTACCGTGAACAGCCTGGCCCCGCCGGCATGAGCGAGAGTCTCGTCAGTACAATGGTGAGGGCAGTAGTATCTGCAGCCCCAGCCTCACCCCTCTCGATGCTCGTGAGCACTTACCGTATATCGTCGTCGATACTTAGTGGATCCTGTGGTGATAATACATAATGTGAGTGGCAATTACGTGTCTGCACATACATTACACGAGGATTGAAAGCGCTCAGGATAATGGACCTGGAATTAGCGCTGAGGTCATCTCCTAAATGCCCCGCACCGGTGGGGGAGGGGATGGGGGGCAGTGAGGCTGAGGCTGATTATGGAGGATATAATAAAATTAGTGACGATAAATCCGTTACTGCAGGGTTTACCTCTCCTGTCCCGGGGCCGCTCTGCTGACACCCACACCGTCTGCAAACACCGACACGGGGGAAAACCACAGAACGGGAACAGATCTATTGACTCCAAATCCTCCCTCACGGATTGTACAACACAGGGAGGAAGCAACACAACGTGGCAGAGAGCGCAAGCATGAGCCGGACCATGATACGTCAGATTAGTCGCTATATTCTTGTACATAGGAGGCAGTATTATAGTAGTTATATTCTTGTACATAGGAGCAGTATTATAGTAGTTATATTCTTGTACATGGGAGGCAGTATTATAGTAGTTATATTCTTGTACATAGGAGCAGTATTATAGTAGTTATATTCTTGTACATAGGAGGCAGTATTATAGTAGTTATATTCTTGTACACAAGAGCAGTATTATAGTAGTTATATTCCTGTACATATGAGCAGTATTATAGTAGTTATATTCTTGTACATAGGAGGCAGTATTATAGTAGTTATATTCCTGTACATAGGAGCAGTATTATAGTAGTTATATTCTTATACATAGGAGGCAGTATTATAGTAGTTATATTCTTGTACATAGGAGGCAGTATTATAGTAGTTATATTCTTGTACATAGGAGGCAGTATTATAGTAGTTATATTCTTGTACATAGGAGCAGTATTATAGTAGTTATATTCTTGTACATAGGAGCAGTATTATAGTAGTTATATTCTTGTACATAGGGGGCAGTATTATAGTAGCTATATTCTTGTACATAGGAGGCAGTATTATAGTAGTTATATTCTTGTGCATAGGAGAAGTATTATACTAGTTATATTCTTATACATAGGAGCAGTATTATAGTAGTTATATCCTTGTACATAGGAGCAGTATTATAGTAGTTATATTCTTGTGCATAGGAGAAGTATTATACTAGTTATATTCTTATACATAGGAGCAGTATTATAGTAGTTATATCCTTGTACATAGGAGCAGTATTATAGTAGTTATATTCTTGTACATAGGAGCAGTATTATAGTAGTTATATTCTTGTACATAGGAGCAGTATTATAGTAGTTATATTCTTGTACATAGGAGCAGTATTATAGTAGTTATATTCTTGTACATAGGGGGCAGTATTATAGTAGCTATATTCTTGTACATAGGAGGCAGTATTATAGTAGTTATATTCTTGTGCATAGGAGAAGTATTATACTAGTTATATTCTTATACATAGGAGCAGTATTATAGTAGTTATATCCTTGTACATAGGAGCAGTATTATAGTAGTTATATTCCTGTACATAGGAGCAGTATTATAGTAGTTATATTCTTATACATAGGAGCAGTATTATACTAGTTATATTCTTGTACATATGGGGCAAAATTATAGTAGTTATATTCCTGTATATAGGAGGCAGTATTATAGTAGTTATATTCTTGTACATAGGAGGCAATATTATAGTAGTTATATTCTTGTACATAGGAGGCAGTATTATAGTAGTTATATTCTTGTACATAGGAGGCAGTATTATAGGAGTTATATTCTTGTACATAGGAGCAGTATTATAGTAGTTATATTCTTGTATATAGGAGCAGTATTATAGTAGTTATATTCCTGTACATAGGAGCAGTATTATCGTAGTTATATTCTTGTACATAGGAGGCAGTATTATAGTAGTTATATTCTTGTACATAGGAGGCAGTATTATAGTAGTTATATTCTTGTACATAGGAGCAGTATTATAGTAGTTATATTCTTGTATATAGGAGCAGTATTATAGTAGTTATATTCTTGTACATAGAAGCAGTATTATAGTAGTTATATTCTTGTACATAGAAGGCAGTATTATAGTAGTTATATTCTTGTGCATAGGAGAAGTATTATACTAGTTATATTCTTATACATAGGAGCAGTATTATAGTAGTTATATCCTTGTACATAGGAGCAGTATTATAGTAGTTATTTTCCTGTACATAGGAGCAGTATTATAGTAGTTATATTCTTATACATAGGAGCAGTATTATACTAGTTATATTCTTGTACATATGGGGCAAAATTATAGTAGTTATATTCCTGTATATAGGAGGCAGTATTATAGTAGTTATATTCTTGTACATAGGAGGCAATATTATAGTAGTTATATTCTTGTACATAGGAGGCAGTATTATAGTAGTTATATTCTTGTACATAGGAGCAGTATTATAGTAGTTATATTCTTGTATATAGGAGCAGTATTATAGTAGTTATATTCCTGTACATAGGAGCAGTATTATAGTAGTTATATTCTTGTACATAGGAGCAGTATTATAGTAGTTATATTCTTGTACATAGGAGCAGTATTATAGTAGTTATATTCTTGTACATAGGAGGCAGTATTATAGTAGTTATATTCATGTACATAGGAGCAGTATTATAGTAGTTATATTCTTGTATATAGGAGCAGTATTATAGTAGTTATATTCTTGTACATAGGAGCAGTATTATAGTAGTTATATTCTTGTACATAGGAGCAGTATTATAGTAGTTATATTCTTGTACATAGGAGCAGTATTATAGTAGTTATATTCTTGTACATAGGAGCAGTATTATAGTAGTTATATTCTTGTACATAGGAGCAGTATTATAGTAGTTATATTCTTGTACATAGGAGCAGTATTATAGTAGTTATATTCCTGTACATAGGAGGCAGTATTATAGTAGTTATATTCTTGTACATAGGAGGCAGTATTATAGTAGTTATATTCTTGTACATAGGAGCAGTATTATAGTAGTTATATTCTTGTACATAGGAGCAGTATTATAGTAGTTATATTCTTGTACATAGGAGGCAGTATTATAGTAGTTATATTCTTGTACATAGGAGCAGTATTATAGTAGTTATATTCTTGTACATAGGAGCAGTATTATAGTAGTTATATTCTTGTACATAGGAGCAGTATTATAGTAGTTATATTCTTGTACATAGGAGCAGTATTATAGTAGTTATATTCTTGTACATAGGAGCAGTATTATAGTAGTTATATTCTTGTACATAGGAGCAGTATTATAGTAGTTATATTCTTGTACATAGGAGGCAGTATTATAGTAGTTATATTCTTGTACATAGGAGGCAATTTTTATTAGTAAAAACAAGCAAAAATACAATAATACATTTCAGAATCAGAATGAACAAACAATTATTAAACTGAAATCATACATATCATCAAAATAATAAATTTATAATAACTTTAACTTAAGAGTCCATTGCAAATAAATGGGAAAAAAAGATGAATAAATAAACATAATTTAAGGTACATGAACCAAAATTATTCCAAATATACATTCCTCCATAATTTTTCATTCTCGCCCTTTCTCCTAACTTCTATAGATCTGATCCACCTTAGCTCCGACAGGATGAGGTTTACTGGCTTTCTCATGATTGAAGGGCTCACTGTGGATGGACACTCTCGTTCTTGTATGCCAGTGATAGTATTTGATGGTGGTGATAATCAGATGCATGGTCCCCGGTCAATGTCAGCTACCTGTGATGTCACACCATACACAATGTCAGGGTAGGTCAGAGACTGCAGCCTTGGGATTTTTAGCTTGCTGGTTATCTCCTGCCATATCTGTCGCCCTCCCCAGCACTCGGTTATAAAATGCTGCATAGTCTCCTCCTGCTGACAGCCCAAGGGGCACATGCGATCTGAGACACTTAGGAACTTTAAATTGCCTCTGACAAAAGCTTCCCATGGACTGACAGCCAGGCGATGTCAAAAACTTTGCAGGAAGCCTTGGTCCGTTGAGGAACCTGAGACTTTTCTGCAAGGTGGCTGTTGTGCAGTCTCTCAGTGCTGGCTGCAAGTTATAGAAGGTCCTACAGATCCTGATATATAGATCCTTCCTGGTCTTAGTCTCCAGATACACCTTCTCTATTCCCCATTTCTTCACACACTTTAGACCATACTCCAGGTACTGGGGAGGATGCCACGCGTCAACCGACCCCTCTTGAGACTGCCGCCTCGCACTCCAAGACTCTGCAAAAGGCAATATCCAGTCCCTGACACTGTTCACCCACAGGGAGCTGCTGTTTGAGTCCAGGCAACCAAAATTAACTTTCAGAAACATGGAGTCAAAGAACACCCTTGGATTTAACATATCCAGCCCACCCTCTCTCCTCTGTAGGTAGGTGATCCCTCTTTTTATTGGGTTCAACCTGTTCCCCCACAAAAGTTGGAAGAACAGGCTAAAGAGCCTAGCCGAGAAAGGTTCTGGCAAAGGAAAGACAACAGAGACGTACAAGAAGACGGGGACCAGGTAAGTCTTCAACATAGTAACCCTTTCTCTATAGGTCAGCCTCCAGTTCTTCCATCGCTGAACCTTTGCATTTCCGGATTCCAACTTTTCTTCCCAATTTAGTTTGGCATTATCTTCCCTCCCAAATTTGACCCCAAGGATTTTAATATGGGTGGAGGCCTTTGCAAATTGTGGCAGATCAAAATCTGGATCAGTACTTGAAGTCCAGAGAGCTTGACTCTTCTCAAGGTTGACCAGAGACCCTGAGGCCTCCGAGTAACTTCTGATGGCTGCAGACAACATCTCCACCTCTCGAGGCTCAGATATCACCACAGTCACATCATCCGCATAGGCAACTACTTTCAAAGGCAAGCAGTGGGGACCGGCACCCCTGAAAATCACACTCCTGCAGCGACCTCAGGAACGGGTCCAAGGCAAACACATACAGCAGTGGACTCAAAGGGCAACCCTGTCTCACCCCTGCCTCTACTTCAAAAGTGTCCCCTTGCCAACCATTGATTAGAGGAAAGCTCTTCGCCTCACAATATAAAGTTTTCAGCCAATCTACAAATTGTCCCGAATACCGTACTTTGACAAAGTGGCCCATAGATACTCGTGATCCACTCTGTCAAAGGCTTTAGCCTGGTCCAGACCTACAACATATCTCCCACACCTCAGAGCTTTACATCTCTCAAACATCTCCCTTATCGAGAGGACTGCTCCAGAGATGTTCCGCCCTTTACTGTGCCGAACTGACAGCCTGCCAACAGTGCCCGGGACAAACAGACTAACCTAGAGAACAAAATTTTTGCCAGAATCTTCCTGTCGACATTCAAGAGGGCAATCGGCCTCCAGTTCTTGATGTCACTAGGCTCCTTACCTTTAGACAGCAGAATTAACGAGGACACCCTCATGGACGGAGGCATCAGGTGATTTTCTAGACAATTTTTGTACACGTCCATGAGGATTGGAGCTAAGTGGTCTCTGAACTTCTTATAGAATTCTGCTGTTATACCATCTGGACCTGGTGCCTTCTTCAGATGTAACTGGTCAATGGCCACTTTAACCTCCTCCACCGTTAATTCTGCTGTCAAAGGAGAAAAGTCCACATCGTTAGTATCAGGGCCTGGAGTTGCCTCCAAGAATTGAGTCATCTTCTCTTTATCCAAAACCTTCTTCTGAAATAAGTCAGCATAGTAAGATCTCACCACCCCCAGGATACCCTCCCGAGATTCCTGCAAAACACCCTGGGAGTCAGTGAGACCTGCCACCGATTTATTAGCCACACGCTCCCGACAGTTCTCAAAGGGATCAGGAGCCCCTAAGGTCCCATAATCCCGTTCCAGAACCAGGGAGGTGTACCTGCTGTACTGATACTGCCTTATTTCAGATTTCAGTCGGTCGATCTTTTGTTTTTCATCCCCACCCGCCGAATACAGTGACTCCAATTCTTTCCGCAGCCTGAGATACTGGCTATACTTACTCTTCCCTCTTTTAACTGACAGTCTCTGTAAGAGGGATCTGATCTCCACCTTGACATCCTCCCACCAGTCGGCCACGTTGTTATAAAAGTCCACTCTCTGTAGCTGAACCTGGAAAAGGGAGTGGACACAATCCTGGACATAGACATCATCCAGGAGGCTGGAATTAAGCCTCCATAGCCCTCTACCAATATCAGAGCGTCTAGTGGCTCCCAAGCAAAAAAACAAAGCCAGGTGGTCAGAGTAGGGGACGACCTTCTCACTTATCCCGCTAACAGTCTCTGTAGGGTTCACAAACGCCATGTCGATTCTACTGCTCCTGTCAGCACAAGAATATGTGAAGTTTGGCTTCCTGCCGCCCCATGTGAAGACATCACTTAGGCCAGCCTGCGATATTATGTTACTTAAGACTCTGGAGTCTCTGACCACCGCTCTGCCCGAGGACCTGTCACCTGATGACAAAGTAACATTAAAGTCCCCCGCCATTACCACAGGTATAGAGGTGAAAAGGTACTGCTTCACATCATTAAACAGCTGGATTCTCTCAGCCACTGTCTGTGGGCCGTAGATGTTAATAAAGCGGAGCCGTCTACCATGGATGGTCACTTCCAGCACCAGGCACCTTCCCATAGCTACCTCCGTTAACCTGTGCACAGTCACGTCATTGGTGTTAAACAATATGGCCACCCCGGCATAAGGCTCCACAGCCAGTGACCAGTAAGAAGGACCAGACCGCCATTCACTCTCAGCCTCACGTAGATGCCCCAAGGTGTTCAAACGCGTCTCCTGCAGAAAGATGACATCTGCATCCAGGTATCTGAGGTGATCGTATACCGCGTGTCTGGTCCTTCTTACTTTGATGCTGTTCACATTGCTCGAAGCAACTTTTAGAGAAAACCCAGCCATCACAAGACAACAGAGAAAGAGCAGATAAGCGACTCCCATCATCATAGGTCAGGATCAGAGGCTTCCTGCCGACCACCAGTCTCCATATCTGACTCTACAGGGGCTTCTACAGGAGGGGGCTTCTTCTTTGTTGGGGGTCCCCTGTGTCTGCCTCACACTCATTATCTATTCTCTGTCTGCTCTTCCTCATAATCCCCATCAGACTCGGATAACGCCTCATACCTGTTTGATAGGACCATGACTCCTGCACCGGTACTGACTTTTTTCCTGGTGTTTTGGCCCAGGTTATGTTCCTCCTCAGACTTACGGGAAGACTTATCTTTCTTCCTCCTTTTGTTCCTCTTGGCCTCTTCACATACAGAAGGTGATACAGAGGCGGCTGCCTGAGGCTGGTCCTGAGTGACCACCTCCATGGTGCCCTGTGTGTTCTCTGAAGGCTGAGGTTCGGGTGTTGTTTCACCTGACCCCTGTTGTACCTCATGCCTCGTCAGTATGGCCCCTGACATCAAAGCCTCCTCCTCTATGGCGTCTGCGGCCTCCACTAACTCCTCATCTGGAAGCTCCCTGCATACGTTATGCCAGGCATCTGGGCAATCCTTATGTGAGTGGCCTATCTGTCCGCAGAGATTGCACCTAACGTTCTTACACGTGGCACTCAGATGGCCGAGCTCACCGCACAGGTTGCACTTGACCACTGTGCACACATTTGCCACATGACCGACCTTGCCACACTTGAAGCACTTTCTAGGTTGCCCAGGATAGAAACAGACGCCCTTCTCTCTACCGATAAAGAAGGAGTTAGGGAGATGTAAGGTGATGTTATTGTGCTGGCGCAGCTTCACCAGCACCTTCCACCCTCCAGTCCAGACACCATCATCGTCCCTGTTCTTGGTGAGGTCGGACACGAGGTCGCAGTGCCTCCGGAGCCACACCACAATGTCCTGGGGAGGAACAGATTCATTCCAGAAGATGACATTCACAATAACAGTGTCTGGCTTGGAAATGGGAATGAAAATGAATTTATTCCAGCCCTCGGTGTCTCTAACCCTGGCAAAGTTTGCCCAGAACCTATCCAGACTAGACATAAGCTTAAAGCTGACATCATAGCCCTGCCTGTCTGGTAGATTTATCACGGCCAGGATGTCCTCTGGAGCAAACCCCATCTGGTGGCACAGGAGTTCCCTCACCACAAACCTCCTATCGGGGAGGTCTTCTTTGGTGCCTCGGTGTTTAAACCTCACCACGTTTCTCCTCTTAAACGCCTGGCCTGTATAGCCTGCACTGGAGGTGAAGGATGGAGCGCCGCGGCTCCAGGCGTTTCTGGGGGGTTCCTGATGGGGCTCACTACCCTGAGTATTCGGGCGAGTGTCTCCACTAGAGGGACCTGACGGGGGGTCACTACCCTGAGTATTGGGGCGAGTGTCTCCACTAGAGGGGCCTGATGGGGGATCACTTCCCTGAGTATTGGGGTGCGCGTCTGCACTAGAGGGGACAGTCTCATCCGATGTGGGTTGTGTTAAGGGGGGGAAATTACAGACATCATTCTGTACACCTTCCTGACCGCCATCCACCTCTATATCCCACACAGACTGTACAGTATCCCCAGCCCCCGACCCCTCAGGTACATTATCAATGTCCCCGGCCTGTACCCCAGTAACAGAGCTCTCCTGCGTCTCCGCATCACCCTGAACCATGGATACATGTCCACTGTCCTGCTGTTGGCCTGGCTCTGCTGGGACTTGTGGTGACACAGCTTCATGATGTTGCTCAGGGACAGCTGAAGGTGCTTGCGGCTGCACTTGCCCACCTCCCTTCTGGAAAGAGAAACTTGCAGGTTTCAGGATTGGTTGTGTCACACGCCGGGGCTCATCTGGGGACACGGACCCTGATTGTGCTCTAGAGGAGCGGGATCCAGAGTCACTGTTCTGTCTCTGCTGTGAGAAGCGTTCCTGGTTCCTGTAGGACTCGGCCAGGGGCCCCATCCTCTCCAGGACACAGTCCATCTCCTTCACCACCTGTGCCAGCTCTATGCTCAGTGAGTGCAGCTTGGTATCATACAAGGTGTTACTATCGGAGTGCGCAGTTTTCAGGTTATATACACAGTCTATCTGCATCTGCAGCAGTTGTTTGTGGTGCTTTAACTCCCCATTCTCCTTACCAGAGCCGGGATCTCCTCCGCCATCTGCAGCTCAGGTGCTCGCGTGGTCTCCTTCACCTGCTGTCCTGGTCGGGGCAGGGGTCCAGGCTGTGTGGATTCACCGGTCTCCTGCAGCTTTGCTATTCCAGCGTTACTGCTAGTACTTGCAGTTGCATCTGCTGAGGCCTGTTCACACTTTGCAGTGTTTGTAGACATGGCATTCCTGGTTACCTGCAGAGGCATTGCTGCAGATCTGGTGCGGCCTTGGCAGGCCATGCTGGAAACCACAACTTGCTGTTTCAGGTTTTCTTGCAATGTTTGTTTCTCCAGTGATGTCCGTCTCTGTCTGTGTGCAGGAGAGGGGAGCTGCTCACCTGCTGCACGGCCTGTGCTCATCACCCCTGCACCTCGCTGGCTGGACTTGGGATCCACTTGCATCTTCACTGCACTCACTTCCTTCTCTTCTTCTTTCTTCAGAACAACAATATTTCCTTCATTCTGCTGCTGACTGGAAACTTTGGGATTAGTATCCACTTTAGAAATGGTTTGGGAGTTTTCTCCCAGTGTAGGCCTGGAAGCCTGGGCCTTGCTGAGGGAAGTTCCCGCCCGGGCTGGCCACACCCTGGGCTCTGGACAGACATCCACAGGCTCAGGAGAGCTACTCACACACGTCCTCACAGCTAGGAGGCAGTATTATAGTAGTTATATTCTTGTACATAGGAGCAGTATTATAGTAGTTATATTCTTGTACATAGGAGCAGTATTATAGTAGTTATATTCTTGTACATAGGAGCAGTATTATAGTAGTTATATTCTTGTACATAGGAGCAGTATTATAGTAGTTATATTCTTGTACATAGGAGCAGTATTATAGTAGTTATATTCTTGTACATAGGAGCAGTATTATAGGAGTTATATTCTTGTACATAGGAGCAGTATTATAGTAGTTATATTCTTGTACATAGGAGCAGTATTATAGTAGTTATATTCCTGTACATAGAAGGCAGTATTATAGTAGTTATATTCTTGTACATAGGAGGCAGTATTATAGTAGTTATATTCTTGTACATAGGAGCAGTATTATAGTAGTTATATTCTTGTACATAGGAGCAGTATTATAGTAGTTATATTCTTGTACATAGGAGGCAGTATTATAGTAGATATATTATTGTACATAGGAGCAGTATTATAGTAGTTATATTCTTGTGCATAAGAGCAGTATTATAGTAATTATATTCTTGTATATAGGAGCAGTATTATAGTAGTCATATTCTTGTACATAGGAGCAGTATTATAGTAATTATATTCTTGTACATAGGAGGCAGTATTATTGTGGTTATATTCTTGTACATAGGAGCAGTATTATAGTAGTTATATTCCTGTACATAGAAGGCAGTATTATAGTAGTTATATTCTTGTACATAGGAGGCAGTATTATAGTAGTTATATTCTTGTACATAGGAGCAGTATTATAGTAGTTATATTCTTGTACATAGGAGCAGTATTATAGTAGTTATATTCTTGTACATAGGAGCAGTATTATAGTAATTATATTCTTGTATATAGGAGCAGTATTATAGTAGTCATATTCTTGTACATAGGAGCAGTATTATAGTAGTTATATTCTTGTACATAGGAGCAGTATTATAGTAGTTATATTCTTGTACATAGGAGCAGTATTATAGTAATTATATTCTTGTACATAGGAGGCAGTATTATAGTAGTTATATTCTTGTACATAGGAGCAGCATTATAGTAGTTATATTCTTGTACAGAAGAGCAGTATTATAGCAGTTATATTCTTGTACATAGGAGGCAGTATTTTAGTTTTAATCCAGTCTATGCACATGGTTGGTATACACGGACAGGGGATTATGACCTCTGGCACATATAACTTATTTTAAGCCTCTAGTAGAGGGTTAGCTTTTTTTCCCCAGTTTTGTATAATCCAGTTAAATTATTAGCATATAATCCTATTAGCATTCTGCAGTTTTTTCCATTTGGAAATATATTTGGTCCTTGACTTGCCTAGAATAATTAATGATTATCTTGCCTAATTAAGTCTCTCCCTGATGATAGCCTGAGATGGGAGTGAGTGGCTTTGAAGTGTCCCCTATGACAATGCTCATTTTATTACATTCATTATAAATCTGACCTATTTTATTTTCCGGTCAGATCAGATCATGCAGCATGTCTAACAACATTTCATGTCCCTAATAGATTTGGTGGCTGTGACTCCCTCGCTGAATCTCATCTGATGCGGAATGAGAAATGTCTGTACAGGACACAAGTGTGAAATACATTTGTCTTTTGCTGCCAGCACTCTGGATCCGGCAGTATAATTGTGTGGATGAGCTGCCGCAGCATCGTCTCCTGAAAGTCAATTCTTCTCCTCATGGATAACAAATTCATATCTCCCAGAAAATAATAAGCTGCCTATAATTAACTGACGTTTCCGTGTTCATAGGGTTGTCACCGTGCTTTCACAGACCGAAATATGTGTATAACATATAGCGATATTATGTGTGCACAGCATATAGCGATACTATGTGTGCACAGTGTGTAGCAGTATCCTATGGGAGTACAATATGTAGTCATATCATATGTGTGTACAGTGTATAGGGATATATATGTGCACAGCATATAGCGATATTATGTGTGCACAGTATGTAGCAGTATCCTATAGGAGTACAATATGTAGTCATATCATATGTGGGTACAGTGTATAGTGATATACATGTGCACAGCATATAGCGATATTATGTGTGCACAGGATGTAGCAGTATCCTATGGGAGTACAATATGTAGTCATATCATATGTGTGTACAGTGTATAGTGATATATATGTGCACAGCATATAGCGATACTATGTGTGCACAGTGTGTAGCAGTATACTATGGGAGTACAATATGTAGTCATATCATTTGTGGGTACAGTGTATAGTGATATACATGTGCACAGCATATAGCGATATTATGTGTGCACAGCATATAGCGATACTATGTGTGCACAGTGTGTAGCAGTATCCTATGGGAGTACATTATGTAGTCATATCATATGTGTGTACAGTGTATAGTGATATATATGTGCACAGCATATAGCGATATTATGTGTGCACAGTGTGTAGCAGTATCCCATGGGAGTACAATATGTAGTCATATCATTTGTGGGTACAGTGTATAGTGATATACATGTGCACAGCATATAGCGATACTATGTGTGCACAGTGTGTAGCAGTATCCTATGGGAGTACAATATGTAGTCATATCATATGTGTGTACAGTGTATAGTGATATATATGTGCACAGCATATAGCGATATTATGTGTGCACAGTGTGTAGCAGTATCCCATGGGAGTACAATATGTAGTCATATCATATGTGTGTACAGTGTATAGTGATATACATGTGCACAGCATATAGCGATACTATGTGTGCACAGTGTGTAGCAGTATACTATGGGAGTACAATATGTAGTCATATCATTTGTGGGTACAGTGTATAGTGATATATATGTGCACAGCATATAGCGATATTATGTGTGCACAGTGTGTAGCAGTATCCCATGGGAGTACAATATGTAGTCATATCATATTTCTGTACAACATATAGGGATATACATGTGCACAGTACAGGTGCATCTCAATAAATTAGATATTATCAAAATGTTAATTTGTTTCAGTATTTCAATTTAAAAAAGTTAAATCTATAGATTCCTGACGTACAGAGTGATCTATTTCAAGCGTTTATTTCCCTTAGGCCTCATGCACACGACCGTTGTTTGATTTCGTGTCCGTTGATCCGTTTTTCGTGCTCTTCAGCGGACCCATTGGTTTTCAATGGGTCTGTGTAAAACTCGTCAAATGCACCGTTTGTCCTCCGCGTCCGTTGTCCGTGATTACTGTCCGTCAAAAAAATATAACCTGTCCTATTCTTGTCCGTGAAAAACGGTTCGCGGACCCATTCAAGTCAATGGAACCGTGAAAAAATGCGGATGGCCATCCGTGTGTCATCCGCATTCCGCGTCCGCATTTTTTTGCGGATCCCTTGGCAGTCATTTGGCAAATTGTCAGCCTGTCTTTTGGTAATATCTTTTGGGTCATGTCTGCTAAAAAAAACGGAAGACACACAGAAACACAACGGAAGCAAAAACGGACACGGATCAAGGAACAACAGAACTCCGTTTTGCGGACCGCAGAAAAATACTGTCGTCTGCATGAGGCCTTAATGATGATTATGGCTCACAGCTAATGAAGACCCTTAGGGTCTCAGAACATTAGAATACATAATAAGAATCCAGAAATGTTGGCCTACTGAAATATCTGTCCAGTATATAGACTCAATACTTGGTGGTCGGGGCTCCTTTTGCATGAATTACGGCATCAATGTGTCCTGGAGGCGATCGGCCCGTGGCACGGCTGAGGTGCTATGGAAGCCCAGGTTGCTTTGATAGTGGCCTTCAGCTCGTCTGTGTTGTTGGGTCTGGTGTCTCTCATAGATTCTCTATGGGGTTTAGGTCGGGGGAGTTTGCTGGCCAGTCAAGCACGGTGATTCCGGAGTTATTAAACCAGGTATTGGTACTTTTGGCAGTGAGGGCAAAGGCCAAGTCCTGCTGGAAAATGAAATCAGCATCTCCATGAAGCTTGTCAGCAGAGGAACCATGAAGGGTTGTAACAATTTCTGGACGATAGTGTTGATCGCGAATATTCTAATCATGAATTTTTATTGTGAATATCGGCACTTCGAAAATTCACAAAAATGTAGAATATTGTATTATTCTAGATTTTTTTTTTTTATCCGTAACCTCCCTTCTTGCTTGTGGGCCAATGAGAAGGCTGCAATGTCTTTGTCTGAGCTTAGCAACATCCTTAGCAACCAATAGGAAAGTTGCCGACCCCTTACTATATAAGAATCTCCCCAGCAGCCATTTTCTGCAGTTTATTACAGTTCTGAGAGAGACGGCAGTGTCATTGCTGTGCTCTGTGCTTTCATGTCACATTACATTAGATAGTTAGTTATCTTCTATATATAATACAGATAGTTAGTGGGAGATAGTCAGTGTAGGTTAGATAGTGATATAGTGTAGCTGATAGGCTCCAGTGCAGGGTGTTAGGTAGTGTGATAGGTTCTGCTGTCCATACATACATGCTACAGACACAGTGCTGTGATGTCACATTACATTAGTTAGTTAGTTATCTTATATATATAATACAGATAGTTAGTGGGAGATAGTCAGTGTAGGTTAGATAGTGATATAGTGTAGCTGATAGGTTCCAGTGCAGGGTGTTAGGTAGTGTGATAGGTTCTGCTCTCCATACATACATGCTACAGACATAGTGCTGTGATGTCACATTACATTAGATAGTTAGTTATCTTATATATATAATACAGATAGTTAGTGGGAGATAGTCAGTGTAGGTTAGATAGTGATACAGTGTAGCTGATAGGTTCCAGTGCAGGGTGTTAGGTAGTGTGATAGGTTCTGCTGTCCATACATACATGCTACAGACATAGTGCTGTGATGTCACATTACATTAGATAGTTAGTTTGGTTATATATATAATACAGATAGTTAGTGGGAGATAGTCAGTGTAGGTTAGATGGTGATATAGTGTAGCTGACAGGTTCCAGTGCAGGGTGTTAGGTAGTGTGATAGGTTCTGCTGTCCATACATACATGCTACAGACATAGTGCTGTGATGTCACATTACATTAGATAGTTAGTTATCTTATATATATAATACAGATAGTTAGTGGGAGATAGTCAGTGTAGGTTAGATAGTGATATAGTGGAGCTGATAGGTTCCAGTGCAGGGTGTTAGGTAGTGTGATAGGTTCTGCTGTCCATACATACATGCTACAGACATAGCGCTGTGATGTCACAACAATACTTAGTGCACCAATCACTAATATGTAGTCAGACCTGCTAAAATGTGAAGTTGCACGTATTGCGCAAAAAATATGCGCATCATTAGTGCCGATTTGCGCAATCGTGAAAATAATGACGAGATCACGAATTCTAGAATTTGCAAATCTATTGTGAATTTTATGCGAAAAAATTTGCAAAATATCGCGGAAACGAATATTGCCTATGCTGCTCATTGCTAGTAGACGACTACACTAACTGTGGACTTGATATAACATAGTGGACCAACACCAGCAGATGACATGGCTCCCAAACCATCACTGACTGTGGAAACTTCACACTGGACCTCCAGCAGATTGGATTGTCTGTCTCTCCGCTCTGTCTCTCTGGGACCTTGATTTCCAAATTAAAACAGGACTTTGGAGCACTGAGAACAGTCCAGTCCTTTCTCTCCTTAGACCAGGTAAGACGCCTCTGACTTTGTGTCTGGGTCAAGAGTGGCTTGACACAAGGGATGTGACAGTTGTAGCTCCTGTCCATGATACGTGTGTGTGCGATGGAAGCACTGACCCAGCCTCCATCCATTCCTTGTGAATCTCCCCTACGTTCTTGAATGGCCTTTTCTTCACAATCCTTTCAAGGCTGCGGTTATTCCTGTTGCTTGTGCACCTTTTTCTACCACACTTATTCCTTCCATTCAACTTTCCATTAATACACTTGGATACCGCACTCTGTGAACATCCACCTTTTTCCGTTATGATCTTTTGTGGCTTCCCTTCCTGGTCAATGACTGTCTTCCGGACAACTTTCAAGTGAGCAGTCTTCCCCATGATTGTGTAACCTACTGAACCAGACTGAGGGAACATTTAAAGTCTTTGGAAATCTTTGCAGGTGTTTTGTGTTGATTAGATGATTAGTGTGACACCAGGGGTCTACAGGATTGAGCTTTTTTCAATATCCTAATTTTCTGAGATCCTGACTTTTGGGTTTTTATTAGTGGTATATAAACACTTGAAAAAGATCACTCTGTGTATATTGAGTCTATAGAATATATGAGGTTCACTTTTTGAACTGAATTACTGAAATAAATAAACTTTTTGATGATATTCTAATTTATTGAGATGCAGCCGAATATAGCAATAGTATATGTGTCAGGATAATAAGTGTTCAGTTCTGGGCACCAGTCCATAGAAAGAATGCCCTGGAGCTGGAGAGAGTACAGAGGAGAGCGACTAAACTGATAAGGGGCATGGAGGGTCTTAGTTATAAAGAAAGCTTAAAAGAATTACATTTATTTAGTCTTGAGAAGAGACGTCTAAGGGGGGACATGATTAACCGGTACAAATATATAAATGGCCATACAAAAAATACGGTGAAAAACTGTTCCAAGTAAAATGCCCTCAAAAGACGAGGGGGCGCCGCCTCCGACCGGGGAGGAAAAGGTTCAGTCTCCAGAAGAGTCAAAGCTTCTTTACTGTAAGATCTGTGAATCTGTGGAATAGACTCCTCAGAACGTGGTCACAGCGGGAACAGGGGACGGGTTTATAGGGTTTAGATGAATTCTTAACAGTAAATGACATTAATGCTTATGAAAGCGTATAGAAATCTGAGTCTCACTTCCTTCTGTGATTCGCGTTCCCATCGATCCCTCGGTTGAACTTGATGGACTTATGTCTTTTTTCAACCGTATCAATTATGTAACTATGTATAATATATTGTGATATTATATGTGTGTGTACAGTGTATAGTAGGATGATATGTCTGTATGGTATATATGAACTTATATGTGAGTGCAATATATAGTTATAATAAATGTATGTAGAGTAGATAGCGGTATTATACAGTACATAGTGATATTATATGTGCATATATTATATAGAGAAATTATAATTGTGCATTATATAGTGATAAATATGTGTCTAGTATATAATGTAATTGAGTAAAATATATAGCAGTTATATGTTATAATATATAGTGATATACTGTATGTAAGGACAGTATGTAGCGATATTATATGTATGTCAAATAGCAGTACTATACTTGTGTACAATATATAGCGGTTTTATATGTGAGTACAATATATAGTGATATTACGGTATATGCTGTATATTGATATTATATGTGTGCATGGTATATAGCAGTATTATATGTAAAGGGGTATTATTTTATCTACTGAGCTAGTGATGGAGGACCACCATCAATCCTGCACAGGGCGTCCTGTAACCTAAAGCTGTTTATGGTTGTGCACCCCCCTTTATGAAATCCTGCACGTGCCCCTGGTCCATCCACGTCCGTCCATCAGAGTTCTCTCCACCGCTTTGTATTTTCCGCTGTTCCCCCCTTTCCTCCTGTTTAGACATTGAATTGTGCGACTGTAACAAATGAATTCTGTTTCCCGCTGACTTTCTTACTCAAAATGAAAGGACACTTAAATGACAATCAAGAATTGATTAGAGACGGCTGAGCTTCATTTTCTAGTGCAGACTGTCTCGGTTTTCTGGAATTGGCTGCTGAGCCCCGGCGTACATCAGAGCATGTCCCTTCCAATGACCTCCTGGACAGCTCTGACTTTTTTGACTTTTGCTTATATTGGCTTCCATGAGAGTGACAAATGAGGTTCTGCAGCCTGGAGATTGCTGTAAGCAAGGGGGCACACTTCTGGAAACTGGGGTCCACGTCTAGTTGTTCCTACCCCGTTTGCTATTGGATGGGGGGAACCTGTTCGAGATTCTAATCTAATCGAGACTCTTAGCAAGCATGGGGGGGAGGGGAGGAAGGGGAAAAAATCACCAGACCCTTCTGTCCTAAGTGTGAAAAACTCAGCATCATCGAAGGGACCCAGTGTGTCACGGAGTGCCCCCTCTTCTCTGTACACCACGGAGTATTGGTTATAGGCCTAAGGCCTCTTTCCCACGGGCGTCAAGTTTGACGCCCGGATAAGATGCAAGGGCGTTGCAGTAAAATGCGCAATTTTTCCTGCGCGAGTGCAAACTGTTTTAATGCGTTTTTGCACGCACGTGAGAAAAATCGGCATGTTTGGTACCCAGATCCAAACCCGGACTTCATCAGACCTGAAACTCAATCCGGACTTCGATTTTATTATTTTCCATTGTAACATGGTTTTAAGGAAAAATAATAGCATTCTTCAATACAGAATGCTTAGTAAACGGACAATTGAGGGTTAAAAATAAAAAAAATTAACTCACCTCCTCCAATTGATGGCGTAGGTGCCGGTCTCCTGTTCTCTCTTCAGCTGTGGGTAAAGGACCTGTGGGGATATCACTGAGCTCATCACATGGTCCATCACCAAGGCTGAGTTCACACCTCGGTTATATGGTCAGTTATTTCCGTCGGTTAGGGTGCATTCACACAAACGTAATTTTGAGTCAGCATCCATTCCGCAATTTTGCCGAACGGGTCTGGACCTATTAATTTTAATGGGGCTGAAAAAGATGCGTGTGCTGTCCGCATCCCTTGTTCTGGTCTGTGCCTCTGTGGCCCCGTAAAAAAATAGAGCATGTCCTATACTTATAGCGCTGTCATGTGAATGCACCCTTAGGGATCATGCACACGACCGTGTGCCCCCCGTGGCCTTATTGCGGCCCGCATACGGCGGGTCCGCAATACACGGGCAACGGCCGTGTGCATGCCGCATCATGGACCCATTCACTGATCGGAACCCCACGGAAGCACTACAGAGTATTTCTGTGGTGTTTCTGGCCGTGCCTCCGCACCGCAAAAAAGTAATGCATGCACTACTATTTTGCGGTGCGGACAAGCGGATGCGGAACGCGGACCCCATTCAAGTATATGGGTCCGCAATCAGCATGCGGCTGCCCTGCGGTCAGTGCCCATGCATTGTGGATGGCAATTTGCGGTCCGCAGCATGGACACAGAGCCCTTACGTTCGAGGGCATGAGCCCTTATTGTGAGCCAAAACCAGGAGTCAAAAACACAGGTGCAAATCTTTCCCTTACACCCGATCTCTGTGGAGGCTTCACTACTGGTCATGACTCACAATAACTGATGGAAATAACTGATCGAATAACTAAAGTGTGAACTTTACATTCATAGAGCTTCATTACCAAATCAGTGGCTTTCCATGTGGTTAGGGCACCTGTTCAATTAATTCTAGTGTCCCAAAAATGTTATAAAAACTGCCTATAGTGATAATGAGACAATCAAACCTGCAATCCATTTGCTGCATCCACTGAAAGTACTACAATTAGACACCTAATGAGAAGAGCAGATCAGACAACAGCAGCTCCTCGGTGGTTTCTGATTAGAACAGAAGATAACAAAGTAACAACTCCCACAAATGTATAATGGCTCGTGCACACGTCAGTGTCAGTTTTGGATCAGTGGTAACACGGACAGTGTTCAACCCATGTTTCCCCCCGTGACAGATCCGTGTTGGGTCTGTGGGTCCGTTTTTTGCTGACCGTGTGCCATCCGTTTTTCACTGACACTGAGCAGCTGGAAAATAATTTTTAAACAGTCTATTTTTAATGATCCGTGAAACACGGATGCAACACGGATGGCATCTATGGTTTTCACTGACTCATTGACTATAATGGGCGTGAGGGATCCGGGAATACGGACACGATAGGACATGCATCCGTGCTGAAAACACAGACCCACGGACCGTGCTAAAACACTGATGTGTGAATACACACATTCAAATGAATGGGGACGCGTGCTGCCCGCGGAGAAGACGTACAGCACACGTCCGGGAAACACTGATATGTGCATGAGGCATAACAGAATGTAGAAACAGCTCAATTTCCTGAAAATAGCTCACTTATGCAGGACGCGCCTGCGCCGCCATGTGATGACAGGTCACTGGGTCTAATGAGATGTCGCACAGATTACTGTACCATTGCTCCACCCACTTACCATCCCTTTAAGGACTGTGGGCCCCACAGGGGTTAGGGCCCAATTGTTCTTGCTGCCTATGCACCGTTTAGAGCTGTGCCACATAATATAGTACTGGGATCAGCAACCTTCGGCACTCCAGCTGTGGTGCAACTACGACTCCCAGCATGCACACTTGCTTAGCTGTTTTCAGAACTCCCATAGAAGTGAATGGAGCATGCTGGGAGTCGTAGTTTCACCACATCTGGAGTGCCCTGATGTAGTAGATGACATAAGACATGGAGAAGCTGATGGTCCTATGGGCTGGTGATGGTCCTGCAGAAGCTTTGTTTTCTCCAGATCCCTTGGGAGATGCAATGAGTTCTGCAGGACATTGACAATCTCCCATGTAATAGCCCGGTGGACGATCTGCACCATCTTGTGACAGTGCGGCCTCCATCCGTACCTGGCACCCAAGGGGATTATGCCAAGAACATGGGACTAATGCGGACACACAGAGACCATTCCAGCTCATGCTGGGCTAATAAATTCTGATAGTCCCTGTGGGGTACAACTTCCCTGATAACACATAATCTGGTCTTTGTCCGGGCCGCTGGGATTTCTTGTACGTCCTTGGTAGGTTTTTGTATTGGCACATTTGACTTGTGAGCGGCTGATGAATATTCTCAGTGTTCAGCCAGCATTTTAATTGACTTTTTCCGCTTTGATCCAAACAAATGAGAGTCATTTTTTTGGACGCTGTGATTGTAATAAATGTGCGAATGGCGACGTTCCTGGACGGATGCAAGAAATGCTGAGGTTTGGTCTCAGTTATGTGTTCTGAAACGTGAGGGCCCCACAAGAAAAATGAAATAGCGCCCCCCTTGTGGTACAGGACCATGTGCCATCGACACCTGCTAAAACTGCGCTTTACCTCTCCCTGCACCTGCATAGGGGGTGCAGAGGTTGCAGTCATACCTCGGCCCAGACACCTGAGGGGTTACAAAGGTTCCCTGCTCCTTAAAACGTTACCAGTATAAGGCCTTATTCACACGTCCGTTGTGTTTATGGATCCGCAAATTGCGGATCCATAAACACACCCGGCCGACAGCCCCATAGAAATGGACATGCTCTACTTTTTTGCGGAGCTGCGGCCGTAAGATCGGCGGCACGCTCTGCAAAAACTGATGCGGAGAGCACAGTGTGCGCTCTCCGCATTGTTCCGTGCCCCATTCACAGTCAATGGGTCCGCATGTGTTCCACAGAATTGCAGAATACATGCGGACGACATTACGGACGTGTGAATGGAGCCTTATATGGTAGGTGGGGGATGAACTGTGATGGGGCCCAGGGGCCTCAAGTTATACCTGTTGTAATCCCAACCATCCTGGTGCTGCGCAGCTTTGCTGGTCTCTGCATCTCACATTGAGTTCTATGGACATTTCTGAGACTTTTCTATACAGCAAAGCACATTATACAAGAGAACACTGACATTTAACCATATAGAAATTTCTATAGTTAGCATTAAAAAAAAAACTTGTATTAAGGTCAAAACGATGCACTGTTTAATGAATAAAACTTTTCAGCTTTCACTGTGTTTATGAAGCGAGCGCCGCGGTTCTTTATATTCTCTCTATATTTAGCATTTATCACTATTCACCGTTCTGGATAAAAACATGAATCGTACAGATTGTTCTGTATTAAACCTCAGTAAATTCATTTGAAAAGTTCTTTTTATTTTTTTGTTTCTTACATAAATGTCAATAAGTCTTTAGATTATTCTTAATTATAACAAGAGACGAAACAATAAATTCCAATATGACAGGAGAATGAAGGAGAAATATCAGCTCACAGAGGGAAAAGGAAAATAAAATATATTCAGTCTAATTGAAAATAACAACTGTATAGCAAAAAAGTTTGTTGCACGACTGAATGTCAAAAGAGGGTTAAACACTTCGCATTGTGCATGTCATTTCAAAGACAAAACTAAAATGGTATATACATTCTCCTCAACACACTGCCTGCTGAGTAATGCACTGCTGCTAACAGGCAGAAAGCAACAAGTATAATATCGTCCTCTATGTAGATTTATAATTGCGATAAGGGCTCATGCACACGGCCATTGCCCCGCCGTGGCCGTATTATACATAGAAGCAATATTATAGTAGTTATATTCTTGGCCATAGGAGGCAGTATTATAGTAGTTATATTCTTGTACATAGGAGGCAGTATTATAGTATTTACATTCTTATACATAGGAGCAGTATTATAGTGGTTATATTCTTGTACATATGAGGCAGTATTATAGTAGTTATATTCCTGTACATAGGAGCAGTATTATAGTAGTTATATTCTTGTAAATAGGAGCAGTATTATAGTAGTTATATTCCTGTACATAGGAGCAGTATTATAGTAGTTATATTCTTGTACAAGAATATGCTCCTATGTACAAGAATATAACTACTATAATACTGCCTCCCATGTACAAGAATATAACTACTATAATACTGCCTCCTATGAAAAAGAATATAACTACTATAATACTGCTCCTATGTACAAGAATATAACTACTATAATACTTCCCCCTATGTACAAGAATATAACTACTATAATACTGCTCCTATGTACAAGAATATAACTACTATAATACTGCCTCCTATGTACAAGAATATAACTACTATAATACTGGCTCCTATGTACAAGACTATAACTACTATAATACTGCCTCCTATGTACAAGAATATAACTACTATAATACTGCCTCCCATGTATAAGAATATAACTACTATAATACTGCCTCCTATGAAAAAGAATATAACTAATAAATACTGCCTCCTATGTACAAGAATATAACTACTATAATGCTGCTCCTGTGTAGAAGAATATAACTACTATAATACTGCTTCTATGTACAAGAATATAACTACTATAATACTGCTCCTATGTACAAGACTATAACTACTATAATACTGCTCCTATGTACAAGAATATAACTACTATAATACTGCTCCTATGTACGATAATATAACTACTATAATACTGCTCCTATGTACAAGAATATAACTACTATAATACTGCCCACTATGTAAAAGAATATAACTACTATAATACTGCCCCCTATGTACAAGAATATAACTACTATAATACTACTACTATGTAGAAGAATATAACTACTATAGAACTGCTCCTATGTACAAGAATATAACTACTATAATACTGATCCTATGTACAAGAATATAACTGCTATAATACTGCTCCTATATACAAGAATATAACTACTATAATACTGCTCCTATGTACAAGAATATAACTACTATAATACTGCTCCTATGTACAAGAATATAACTGCTATAATACTGATACTATGTACAAAAATATAACTACTATAATACTGCCCACTATGTACAAGAATATAACTACTTTAATACTGCCCCCTATGTACAAGAATATAACTACTATAATACTGCCTCCCATGTATAAGAATATAACTACTATAGAACTGCTCCTATGTACAAGTAGTTATATTCTTGTACATAGGAGCAGTATTATAGTAGTTATATTCTTGAACATAGGAGCAGTATTATAGTAGTTATATTCTTGTACAAGAATATGCTCCTATGTACAAGAATATAACTACTATAATACTGCCTCCCATGTATAAGAATATAACTACTATAATACTGCCTCCTATGAAAAAGAATATAACTACTATAATACTGCTCCTATGTACAAGAATATAACTACTATAATACTTCCCCCTATGTACAAGAATATAACTACTATAATACTGGTGCTATGTACAAGAATATAACTACTATAATACTGCTCCTATGTACAAGAATATAACTACTATAATACTGCCTCCTATGTACAAGAATATAACTACTATAATACTGCCTCCTAAGTACAAGAATATAATTACTATAATGCTGCTCCTGTGTAGAAGAATATAACTACTATAATACTGCTTCTATGTACAAGAATATAACTACTATAATACTGCTCCTATGTACAAGACTATAACTACTATAATACTGCTCCTATGTACAAGAATATAACTACTATAATACTGCTCCTATGTACGATAATATAACTACTATAATACTGCTCCTATGTACAAGAATATAACTACTATAATACTGCCCACTATGTAAAAGAATATAACTACTATAATACTGCCCCCTATGTACAAGAATATAACTACTATAATACTACTACTATGTAGAAGAATATAACTACTATAGAACTGCTCCTATGTACAAGAATATAACTACTATAATACTGCTCCTATGTACAAGAATATAACTACTATAATACTGCTCCTATGTACAAGAATATAACTACTATAATACTGCCCACTATGTACAAGAATATAACTACTATAATACTGCCCCCTATGTACAAGAATATAACTACTATAATACTGCTCCTATGTACAAGAATATAACTACTATAGAACTGCTCCTATGTACAAGAATATAACTACTATAATACTGCCTCCTATGTACAAGAATATAACTACTATAATACTGCTCCTATGTACAGGAATATAACTACTATAATACTGCTCCTATGTACAAGAATATAACTACTATAGAATTGCTCCTATGTACAGGAATATAACTACTATAATACTGCCTCCTATGTACAAGAATATAACTACTATAATACTGCCCCCTATGTACAAGAATATAACTACTGTAATGCTGCTCCTATGTATAAGAATATAACTACTATAATACTGCTCCTATGTACAAGAATATAACTATGATAATACTGCTTCTATGTACAAGAAAATAACTACTATAATACTGCCCCTATGTACAAGAATATAACTACTATAATACTGCTCCTATGTACAAGAATATAACTACTATAATACTGCCCCTATGTACAAGAATATAACTACTATAATACTGCCTCCTATGTACAGGAATATAACTACTATAATACTGCCACCTATGTACAAGAATATAACTACTATAATACTGCTCCTATGTATTAGAATATAACTACTATAATACTGCTCCTATGTATTAGAATATAAGTACTATGATACTGCCTCCAATGTACAAGAATATAACTACTATACTGTAGGACTGTAGGTGAATTCTCCGCTATTAATGGGTGTGCTGTATATAGCGGTCATGGTCATTGTGTTTAATCTGGTTAGTGACCTGTATAATGTTTCTGCTTCTTCTTGATACCTCTGTCCCTTGGTGAACACAGAATTGTAAATGTCACACCCGAGCACAATGTTCTCCCACATAGAATCTGATTAATGCCGCGCTCCTTAAAGATGATAATCAATGCTGGTTAGATGACTTGAAATGCGGTTGCTAATTATCAGGTCACCTCATTTAATGAGCCTTGATTATAAGAAATGCAGATCTTTCCTCCAGTAACTCTTCATCTTCCGGCCTCCACATCCTTGGTTTGCACCTTCTGTATTCTTGCTGTGACGCAGTCCTTGCCCCTCCCGGTCCTCGCAGGGACATCTCGGGGAGGATTTACGAGTCCCGTGCTGCTGTGTGCAGTGTACATAGAAGATGATCTTGTGCTTGTTCTAATTTGTTATGATGCTGATTATGTACACAGCAGATTACGGTATAAACGCTCCATCCCTGGTAATTACTGGCCCCCCGCTGCTCCTCCGCTCACACACAAAGCCTCAGCAAACACAACTTTCTTCCCATTACCTCCATTTCTTGGAATGTGATCTAAATCAGAGGCAGATTGAGGACTTCTGCTGAGCACCGAAAGATTCAACACTTTTGTGGGAGAACTGATGAAAATAATTGGGCACCAGAGGGTCCCTAAATTGTGCCTTCACATTAGTCAGAATAGCTGACCAGCCTTCAATTAAAATCGCCAAACACTGTGATACTTCAGTCTTCAGCCCCTTTACTCAGGACATAAGTCTTCAGACCCTTTACTCAGAACATAAGTCTTCAGCCCCTTTACTCAGGACATAAGTCTTCAGCCCCTTTACTCTGGACATAAGTCTTCAGCCCCTTTACTCAGGACATAAGTCTTCAGCCCCTTTACTCTGGACATAAGTCTTCAGCCCCTTTGGCAGTGATTCCAGCCTTCAGTCTTCTCGGAGATGATGCCATAAGGTTTACTCCTGGATTTGGGGATTTTTGGCCTTTCTTCTCTGCAGATCCTCTCACGCTCTGTCAGGTTGGATGGCAGCGGTCGGTGGACAGCCATCATCAGGTCTCTCCAGAGATGTTCCATTGGGTTTAGGGCTCTGGCGGGGCCCCTCATGGACATTCACAGAGTTGTCCCTCAGCCGCTCCTGTGTTGTCTTGGCAGTGTCCTTAGGGTCATTGTCGTGTTGGAAGGTGAACCTTCACCCAGTCTGAGGTCTAGAGCTCCGGATCAGGTTCTCATTAAGAATATCTCTGGACTTTGCTCCATTCAGCTTCCCCGACACCCTGACTGATCTCCATGTTTCCCAGACATGATGCTGCCACACCGTGCCTCACTGTAGGGATGGTATTAAGCAGGAGATGAGCGGCGCCTGGTCTCCTCCAGACATGATGCTGCCACACCGTGCCTCACTGTAGGGATGGTATTAAGCAGGAGATGAGCGGCACCTGGTCTCCTCCAGACATGATGCTGCCCCCACCGTGCCTCACTGTAGGGATGGTATTGGGCAGGAGATGAGCGGCGCCTGGTCTCCTCCAGACATGATGCTGCCCCCACCATGCTTCACTGTAGGGATGGTATTGGGCAGGTGATGAGCGGCGCCTGGTCTCCACCAGACATGATGCTGCCCCCACCATGCTTCACTGTAGGGATGGTATTAGGCAGGTGATGAGCGGCGCCTGGTCTCCTCCAGACATGATGCTGCCCCCACCATGCTTCACTGTAGGGATGGTATTAGGCAGGTGATGAGCGGCGCCTGGTCTCCCCCAGTATGATGCTGCCACCACCACCATGCTTCACTGTAGGGATGGTATTGGGCAGGTGATGAGCGGCGCCTGGTCTCCCCCAGACATGATGCTGCCCCCACCATGCTTCACTGTAGGGATGGTATTAGGCAGGTGATGAGCGGCGCCTGGTCTCCCCCAGTATGATGCTGCCACCACCACCATGCTTCACTGTAGGGATGGTATTGGGCAGGTGATGAGCGGCGCCTGGTCTCCCCCAGACATGATGCTGCCCCCACCATGCTTCACTGTAGGGATGGTATTGGGCAGGAGATGAGCAGCGCCTGGTCTCCTCCAGACATGATGCTGCCACCACCATGCTTCACTGTAGGGATGGTATTGGGCAGGTGATGAGCGGCGCCTGGTCTCCTCCATACATGATGCTGCTCCCACCATGCTTCACTGTAGGGATGGTATTGGGCAGGTGATGAGCGGCACCTGGTCTCCCCCAGACATGATGCTGCCACCACCACCATGCTTCACTGTAGGGATGGTATTGGGCAGGTGATGAGCGGCGCCTGGTCTCCCCCAGACATGATGCTGCCCCCACCATGCTTCACTGTAGGGATGGTATTGGGCAGGTGATGAGCGGCGCCTGGTCTCCTCCAGACATGATGCTGCCACCACCATGCTTCACTGTAGGGATGGTATTGGGCAGGTGATGAGCGGCGCCTGGTCTCCTCCAGAAATGATGCTGCCTCCACCATGCTTCACAGTAGGGATAGTATTGGGCAGGAGATGAGCAGCGCCTGGTCTCCTCCAGACATGATGCTGCCACCACCATGCTTCACTGTAGGGATGGTATTGGGCAGGTGATGAGCGGCGCCTGGTCTCTTCCAGACATGATGCTGCCCCCACCATGCTTCACTATAGGGATGGTATTGGGCAGGAGATGAGCGGCACCTGGTCTCCTCCAGACATGATGCTGCCCCCACCATGCTTCACTGTAGGGATGGTATTGGGCAGGAGATGAGCGGCGCCTGGTCTCCCCCAGACATGATGCTGCCCCCACCATGCTTCACTGTAGGGATGGTATTGGGCAGGTGATGAGCGGCGCCTGGTCTCCTCCAGACATGATGCTGCCCCCACCATGCTTCACTGTAGGGATGGTATTGGGCAGGTGATGAGCGGCGCCTGGTCTCCCCCAGACATGATGCTGCCCCCACCATGCTTCACTGTAGGGATGGTATTGGGCAGGAGATGAGCGGCGCCTGGTCTCCTCCAGACATGATGCTGCCCCCACCATGCTTCACTGTAGGGATGGTATTGGGCAGGTGATGAGCGGCGCCTGGTCTGCTCCAGACATGATGCTGCCCCCACCATGCTTCTCTGTAGGGATGGTATTGGGCAGGTGATGAGCGGCGCCTGGTCTCCTCCAGACATGATGCTGCCCCCACCATGCTTGACTGTAGGAATGGTAAACGGGCAGGTGATGAGCGGCGCCTGGTTTCCTCCAGATACGACGCTTGGGATTGAGGCCCAAAATTTCCATCTTGGTTCCATCAGAGCACAGAATCTTATTCTCCTTTAGGCGCCTTTTTTTTTTTACAAGCTCAATGCGTCTTTCATGTGTCTTTTACTGGGGAGAGGTTTATTTTTGGCCACTCTGCCATAAAGCCTAGATTGGTGAAGTCCTTGAAGTACCTGGTTTTGAGGTGACCCCAATGCTACACTGAGTCCCCCAGACACCGTCGCACTGTTACAATATGTTACTGCTCTCTGGAGCGATAATAAGGCGTGGTGCACCCCAATAGCAAATAAGTCAGGATAGTCAAGATCTGCAGTAAACCAGTGTGCTTCTTTCCTGGAGAAGCTCAAGTGCAAAACAATACAGGCGGGCCAACCAGTCTTCTCTCTGGCATAAGAAGGTTCTAGGCTGAAGAATGGCCTGAGCTAGCTGTCTCTCGCTCTCTCACAGAAGGCTGGTAACTAGGCCAAACAGCTTGGTGACCCAAAACCTGTGACAGAGTATCTACATCTCAGCATCTTCCTCTGGCAACTTGTGCAGTCATTCAGAGTCACGCCTACTTAACAGTGGTCGCTATCTGCAGACAACTTGGGGCTCTGACTGCTCTCCTTATATATAGTTTCTAGCTGAACTAGAACCTTCTAATGGGAGGGGTGAAGTGGAAAAGCACAGCTGAAACATAAACATTGTGGCAATTTCTGTCTGTCATAGACTTTTATAGAGTTTCCCTACAAGTCTTTGGGAATGACTAAGCAGTTTTAACAGACATAAAATAAGTCTTCAGATGCAAACATGGGAGCTAAACCAGACAGTCAGAAGGTCATTGTGTCTGTTTTTTGCCTTCAAAACTTTAGTCTTTTATAGTTACTATGGAAAATGACTAGCTTCTCAGTGCATAGATAGAAAGTCCCAAAGTCTCTCAGTATAGCTTTCCACAGTGCAGTGCAAATACAGTGCAAATGAACAGGATATATTACAATAAACATATAAAGTTCAGTTCAACTATATAAAATGGTATAAGTGCACCCAACAGCATAAATAACAGTGCAAATTAACCCTTCAAAATGCACTAAAGTAGGGAGTTATTGGCTTTGCATAGTAGCAATCGAGGAAAATGCCACAAATGTCCATAGTCCAAAGTCCCCTTGCTCCAGGGCACTTCATGCTCTAGTGATGGTTGACCCTCTGGAAGTTTCTACCATCTGCACACAGGATCTTTGGAGTTCAGCCAGATTGACTATTGGGTTCTAGCTCAATCCCCCCCCCCCCTAAAAAAATAAAAATAAAATAAAAAATAAAAATTAGCTTAGTTCTAAAAGAGTTTTGGTTGTTCTTCTTTTCTTCTTCCATGGAAGAATTATGGAGGCCACTGTTCTCCTGGGAACCTTCAAAGTAGCAGAAATATTTTTGTTTCTTCTCCAGATCTGTGCCTCCACACAATCCTGTCTCTGAGCTCTACAGGCAGTTCTTTCCTCCCCGTGGCTTGGTTTTTGCTCTGATGTATTGTCAGCTGTGAGATCTTATACAGACAGGGTCGTGTCATCCAAATCATGTCCAATCCACTGAATTTACCACAGGTGACTGCAATCAAGGTGTAGAACATCTCAGAGATGATCCAGAGAAATGGGAGGCCCCAGAGGGAAATGTCAAGTGTCATAGCAAAGGGGCTGAATACTTATGTCCACACCAATTTTTAGTTTTTCCTAAATAAATTAGCAATGTGAAAAAAGTGAAAGAGTCTGAAGACTTGCCGAATGCACTGTATGTACTGTATGGCAGTATTATTTAGTCCACTGTTTCCCAACCAGTGTGCCTCCAGCTGTTGCAAAACTACAACTCCCAGCATGCCTGAACAGCCAAAAGCTGTCCGGGTATGCTGGGAGTTGTAGTTTTGCAACATCTGGAGGCACACTGGTTGGGAAACACTGATTTAGTCACATGATGACATGATGATGTTGTTTAGACTCTAGTCTATATGTAGTCTGTAGCAGCATTATATGAGCACTATAAGGCACTGTTTAGACTGTGCTTAGCGACTGCATGGTAGTATTATTTAAACACAGTATAGCAGTAAATGAGAACGGTATAGCACTAATATTTGGCAAGTAGTAGTAGTGCTATATAGGTATTGTCTGAAGATGTGTGTTTTGGTATATATATATATATATAGTGTATGGTAGTATTATGCTCCATATTGCAGGGTATAGTAATTATTTGAATCTTTAAGGGTCTGTTCACAAGTGGCATATTCATTGCAGAGATGTCAGTGGTTCCTTTTTTCTAGCACCAGGGTCCCTGTTCTCATCCCTGTCACAGAGTAGGGGGCGCCATCTTCCTCTACTAAGAGGAGAACAGGACCAGGGTGTGATAGGGTCTCCCATCTCCAGGGGACCCTCTGGCAGTCTCTCTATTATGCATGCTCTTGGGTGTGTCCAGTGGCGTACATAGAGAAGTAAGGGTCCCATAGCAAGGATCAAACCAGCCCCCGCACAGGACAGAAGGGTTTTTGCCTAAACCCTTTTCAATGACCATTTGGCCATTTTCCACTGCCTCGTTTGCTAAAAGTTCTTCCTTTAGAGGGTAGAGTCCTGATAAAGTGTTCACCTCCAGTAGAAGAGGAGATAATACCAACTAAGAGAGGGCCCCCTCTTGCCCTGGGCCCCATAGCAGTCGCATGGTCTGCCGCTATGGTAGTTACGCCCCTGGGTGTGTCCTATTTTGCAGAGCAGTACAGGTAAAGCTTCGTCTTCTCCTACTGATGGTTTCCACATGCACCAAGCTCTGGAATTATAAAGGGCTCGTTAGAAAGGGCAGAAACGTCTGAGAAAAGATGCATCACTTGGGTGAAAAAAATTCCCTTTTTCAAATAATGATATAGCAATTACGCAGGAGGAGTGTGCTGCGGTGTCTCTGAAATAGCGATAATTGGACCATATTAGAGGATGGAGATATGGGAGATGATAGACACGTATCACCGCACTCCGGTAAATGAACCAATAAAGAATTCAGCTTTAAGTGAAGTTGAGTTTCTCAGAGATTTCAATCACTTTTAAAACATCGCTCATTAAAATCTTTATCATACCTGACAACCTTTGTAAGAAAATGTCACAGCAGGAGATGGGAGTTGTGTCAGATGAATTAGGAATTATGTATAAAAAAGATAATTGCAGCTGCATTCTACAGTAAGGTAATAGACAATTGCTTATATGGCAGTCCCCTTATATGTCACTAACATCGTAGTTGCTCTTGCTTTGAGTGGTATAGAATACAAGATGGTGTTTATGGCAGCCTGTATTCTGCTTATGGCACAGCAGATTCCAGCTGCCCCTGACACCGCATTGCTATACTATAAACAAAACCCCATTTCCCTCAAAAACCCATAGCAGAATACATTTAGTGGTCCCTATCTGCAGACAACTTGGAGCTCCGACTGTTCTCCTTATATATAGTTTCTAGCTGAACTAGAACCTTGGGAGGGGTGAAGTGGAAAGCACAGCCAAAACATAAACGTGGTGGCAATTTCAGTCTGTCATAGACTTGTATAGAGTTTCCCTACAAGTCTATGGGAATGACTAAGCAGTTTTAGCAGACATAAAAAGCCACTATGCTCCTGGGAACCTTCAGAGCAGCAGAAATGTTTTTGTCCCCTTTTCCAGATCTGTGCCTCCACACAGTCCTGTCTCTGAGCTCAAAAACCCATAGCAGAATACATTTAGCTGTTTGTGGTAGCCTGTATTCTGTCTGGGGTACACCTGATGAATCCTTACAGCTTCCCTGCTGCTTCTGTTCTTTGTTATAAGATATTTCAAGCAGCACATTTCCTTCTGTGTAAAACCCTTAGCTGCATGCAGCATGCTGTTTATGGCAGTCTGTATTCTGCCAATGGAGCAGTAATCTTCAGCTAAGTTCAATTAGATTTTTCCAACATTGCCTTTCTCGAATCAATCCAATAATCAAGCAAAAAAGAGGGAAAGAATCCACAGTGCACTGTTTGTGGCGGTCTGTGTTATGCCGATGATGGAGCAAACAGAAGGGGGCACGTTGATCAAGCTCGCCTGTTTTTAGGAGTAAAATTACTCTGGCGCATTTCATTCCGCTGTCTTTCTTTTGCTGAGTATTTATTAAAAGTCGCACAGCCGTTTTCAGTTACACAGGTTCTTATTCACTTAGACTGGTCTAATTTATTTGCGCTTGAATAAAGTCACATCTTTGTGACAAAGGTTGCATGTCTCTAGGAAAGGGTACCTTTCACTGCAAAAAGTCACAACTGAAAACGAAAAAAAATGTACGTCAGCCCTGGAGTGAAGAAGAAATTAGACTGTTTTTGCAAGAAATTCAGGCGTGTATCAATAGGTCGGAAAAAAGTTGCAAAAGTTAGAAAACTTCTGATTTAGTCTCAAAACTCAAATTAGGCAAATGAGGCGCACAAGCCTCCAAAGCAGGAGCAATTTTAGTAGTAAATGCAACTAAACCAATAAGACTGTCTAACACAGCAGGGTACACTTACTAAAGTGTTTAAACTGTTTTTAGTCTAAAAAGATGTCGTTTTAGACAGTCATATTTTATTTTAGTCACATTTAATACTACAATTTCACCTATTGGAGGCTTTTGCGCCTCGTTCACCCATTTTGATTTTTGAGGCCGATTCTGAAGTTTACTAACTTTTGCACCCTATTTATGTAGGTCTGCCTTATTTTGCACCTAAATTTCTCACAAAAAGTCTAATTTCTACTCCACTCAATCGATGGCATACTTTTCTTCGTCTGTTTTCAGTGGTTAAGTACAACTTTTTTTGCATTAAAAGTTGCCCCTTTCCTGGAGACATGCGACTTTTGTCCACAAAGATGTGACTTTTTTCATGCACAAATACATAAGACCAGTCTAAGTGAATATGAACCTGTCATACTGAAAACAACCACCAGAGGTCGGACTAACTTCAATACGCCGAGTCTAATTCATCAACGGCTGTGACACTTCAAATAAATATTCGACAAAAGAAAGACGCATGAAATATGGCCAAAAACAGGCGAGTTTGATAAATGTGCTCCACAAACTGTTGGTGGGTTTGACACAGAACAGTGTAACAGCTGGGAGATGAAATGCCCAATAGCTTAGTTTGTGGTGCCACATGCAGAATACAGGCTGCCATAAACAGCAGACAATGGTGTGAAATCTGATGACTGAATCTCTGGGACAGCCAATGCTCTATGAAACCTTCAGTAGCCGTTTATGGCAGCCAGTATTCTGCATGTGGGAGGGCAGACACAAACAGATGTCTTGCACACTTGATGGGATTATCTGTTGATGCCATGGAGGCACGAGGCACACAACGCCTCCATTCTTCTATGTGAGGTCTGAGTTGATATGGACGAGGCAGTTTTACAGCTTATTCCTTCGGATTTCTTTTGCAATTGACATCCGATTCTCTGACATGAAAAACAGCCACTTCCTCCATTTAATTAAAAAGTAAAAGCCTTGATAGGGAAACGAGTTAATTAAACCGAAAAGTACAGTCAAAGCTCTGGAAAAGTTATTCTAAATTAATCTCTGGAGTCAGATTTAATTTCTACCAACTTTCAAATAGTCAAGAAAGCGTTCTGTACAGATGGAAGGGTAAACTCATTCCAGGGAGCCTCTAATAGCCTGCTCTCGTGTTAATGGGGGCGAGCGGGGGAGGGAAAATGACTAATATACAATCCGAAGGTCTCATTGTCTTCAGCTGGGCTTGTTGTCGGCTGATTCAAGGAGGCACTGGGGGCGTCACCTCTTCTTTTCGAAGCATCTCCCCGTCTGTGCGATCTCTCGTCTCATTTAATCCATGGGATTGCTCATTGTCAGTTCTCGCTGAAGGGGTTTATGTAAATGAAGCTTAATCACTGTAAAATGAAAAGTTATGCAACTTTGTGTTTCAGGTTTTTTTTTACCACTTTCAACATCTCTGTTTGCTGTCAGTAAATGAAGGCATTCTTAATTGACCCAGAGGGAGATCAACTGATGTGAAAAGTCTGGCAGCTGGGATCTGTTACAAGTAGTGTTGGGCAAACTTGTTTTTTAATTTCGGCCTCGAAAGTTTGGGTTTGGGTTATCGAAGAATCCCATTATGGATTCCAAATTCCATTATGGTCCGTGGTAGCGGAATCCATAACGGGATTCTTCGATAAGCTGAACCTGAACTTTAGACTCAGAACTTAAAACACAAGTTCGCTCAACACTAGTTACAAAGTATTCAATCTAGATCTATCTATCCTTTGTGAGCTAAACCCATCAAACCTCTCTCCAGACACTTTGTAACAATGTAACAGTACAGGTAAACTGTATCAGTCTGCATGCATACTGTTAGATCCCAGAGAATTATCTAGATTCTAGAGACTTTTTTGGGGTTCCAGAATATTGAGGATTCCTTATCTCTTCTATCTTCCACAAGATCAGCATGGTCCTCTACTGAAATCCTCTGTGCTACTGAAGACCCGGCTCCTTCCACTATGTAACTCTCATCCTGTGTCCTCCCACAGGATTAGCACACTCCTCTCCTGAAATCCTCTGTGCTGCTGGGACCCTGCTCTTTCCACTGTGTAAAACTCAGCCTGTGACCTCCCACAAGTTCAGCACACTGCTCTCCTGAAATCCTCTGTGCTGCTGAAGACCCGGCTCCTTCCACTATGTAGTTCGCAGCCATCTTGGATATTCCCGGAGAGCTGACCTAGTTAACATATCATCTGATGACTTGATGATGTGAAATGCCGCCCTTTATAGAGCGAGAACCTTCGCGTTCTCTCTTGACACGATATAAAGTGCGCGAGGACTCGGCTCCAGCTCATTTCAATAAAGGAGCGCCTCTTTAAATGGAGGAATAAATTGAAGAGACTGGAGGTTTGATTGGCCTCCTGATAGAACGGGCAGCGGGTGAAGAACCCAAGCGGTGATTTGTGGAAAGTCTTCTCTTCTTCTTCTCTCTCGGTTGCTAAGAAACAAGATGCTTTATAGGAGATGTGTAGGATCTTTGTGGAATAGAAGAAGATACAATGGGTTCGATGACGTCACCAGAACATGAGAGCAGCACATTCTTCTAGATAGAACTCTGCTGTGCCGCGTTCTAGCAATCTTCGGAGAATGTCTCCCAGTTCACTCTTCAAGGACGACAAATTGTTTCCTCTTGTGCAGGCCGTACATTTCTTCATCTTAGGCTTACAATTCCATTGCCTTCTTGGCTGATGTGACGTCATCAGTAGATGCAGACGAGTTATAAAACACAATGGTGAACAATGGGGGCAATGCCAAGTCCCGCAGCTTAGCAGCCCCTCCAAGAACTGGCTTATCAGCCCAACCGGATCATATTGTCTTCTGCCAATAAGTCATTGGGACAAATATTGTAAAGTCTATATTATATCAGGCTGCCATTCATTGCATGTTCCCCTCTAGCTGGTAAAAATGCCACTGGGAGTGTTCACCAAGGTGACCAGCACCCCAAATAGCAAAAGAGCATGAAGGAAGGTTCTCTCCGAGCTTGTGCCTGTCTGCCTGGTGTCAAGGAAAGAAGACTCTCCCTGTTATAGCCAAAATCACCAGGACAACATCTACCCAGGGGCCCAACAACTATGGGGGTTCATCACTAATCAGATATAAGGTGCTGGTAGTGATCACTATGAATCACCGAAGGAGCGGTTACTATTTGTATTATCCCTGTACTGTGACATCACTGTGTTTATTATCCCTGTCCTGTGACATCACTGTGTTTATTATCCCAATACTGTGACATCACTGTGTTTATTATCCCTGTACTGTGACATCACTGTGTGCATTATCTCTGTACTGTGACATCACTGAGTTTATTATCCCTGTACTGTGACATCACTGTGTTTATTATCCCTGTACTGTGAAATCACTGTGATTATTATCTCTGTACTGTGACATGACTGTGTGTATTATCCCTGTACTGTGACATCACTGTGTTTATTATCCCTGTACTGTGACATCACTGTGTTTATTATCCCTGTACTGTGAAATCACTGTGATTATTATCTCTGTACTGTGACATCACTGTGTGTATTATCCCTGTACTGTGACATCACTGTGTTTATTATCCCTGTACTGTGACATCACTGTGTTTATTATCCCTGTACTGTGACATCACTGTGTTTATTATCTCTGTACTGTGACATCACTGTGTTTATTATCCCTGTACTGTGAAATCACTGTGATTATTATCCCTGTACTGTGACATCACTGTGTTTATTATACATGTACTGTGACATCACTGTGTTTATTATCCCAATACTGTGACATCACTGTGTTTATTATCCCTGTACTGTGACATCACTGTGTGTATTATCTCTGTACTGTGACATCACTGTGTTTATTATCTCTGTACTGTGACATCACTGTGTTAATTATCCCTGTACTGTGACATCACTGTGTGTATCATCCCTGTACTGTGACATCACTGTGATTATTATCTCTGTACTGTGACATCACTGTGTTTATTATCCATGTACTGTGACATCACTGTGTTTATTATCCCTGTACTGTGACATCACTGTGTTTATTATCCCGGTACTGTGACATCACTGTGTGTATTACCCCTGTACTGTGACATCACTGTGTTTATTATCTCTGTACTGTGACATCACTGTGTGTATTATCCCTGTACTGTGACATCACTGTGTTTATTATATCTGTACTGTGACATCACTGTGTGTATTATCTCTATACTGTGACATCACTGTGTTTATTATCCCTGTACTGTGACATCACTGTGTGTATTATCTCTGTACTGTGACATCACTGTGTTTATTATCCCTGTACTGTGACATCACTGTGTGTATTATCCCTGTACTGTGACATCACTGTGTTTATTATCTCTGTACTGTGACATCACTGTGTTTATTATCTCTGTACTGTGACATCACTGTGTTTATTATCTCTGTACTGTGACATCACTGTGTGTATTATCTCTGTACTGTGACATCACTGTGTTTATCATCCCTGTACTGTGACATCACTGTGTTTATTATCTCTGTACTGTGACATCACTGTGTGTATTATCCCTGTACTGTGACATCACTGTGTGTATTATCCCTGTACTGTGACATCACTGTGTGTATTATCCCTGTACTGTGACATCACTGTGTTTATTATCCCTGTACTGTGACATCACTGTGTTTATTATCTCTGTACTGTGACATCACTGTGTTTATTATCCCTGTACTGTGACATCACTGTGTTTATTATCTCTGTACTGTGACATCACTGTGTTTATTATCTCTGTACTGTGACATCACTGTGTTTATTATCCCTGTACTGTGACATCACTGTGTTTATTATCCCTGTACTGTGACATCACTGTGTTTATTATCTCTGTACTGTGACATCACTGTGTTTATTATCTCTGTACTGTGACATCACTGTGTTTATTATCCCTGTACTGTGACATCACTGTGTTTATTATCTCTGTACTGTGACATCACTGTGTGTATTATCCCTGTACTGTGACATCACTGTGTTTATTATCCCTGTACTGTGACATCACTGTGTTTATTATCCCTGTACTGTGACATCACTGTGTTTATTATCCCTGTACTGTGACATCACTGTGTTTATTATCCCTGTACTGTGACATCACTGTGTTTATTATCCCTGTACTGTGACATCACTGTGTTTATTATCCCTGTACTGTGACATTACTGTGTTTATTATCTCTGTACTGTGACATCACTGTGTTTATTATCTCTGTACTGTGACATCACTGTGTTTATTATCCCTGTACTGTGACATCACTGTGTGTATTATCCCTGTACTGTGACATCACTGTGTTTATTATCTCTGTACTGTGACATCACTGTGTTTATTATCTCTGTACTGTGACATCACTGTGTTTATTATCCCTGTACTGTGACATCACTGTGTTTATTATCTCTGTACTGTGACATCACTGTGTTTATTATCTCTGTACTGTGACATCACTGTGTTTATTATCTCTGTACTGTGACATCACTGTGTTTATTATCCCTGTACTGTGACATCACTGTGTTTATTATCCCTGTACTGTGACATCACTGTGTTTATTATCTCTGTACTGTGACATCACTGTGTTTATTATCCCTGTACTGTGACATCACTGTGTTTATTATCCCTGTACTGTGACATCACTGTGTTTATTATCTCTGTACTGTGACATCACTGTGTTTATTATCTCTGTATCGTGACATCACTGTGTTTATTATCCCTGTACTGTGATATCATTGTGTTTATTATCCCTGTACTGTGACATCACTGTGTTTATTATCTCTGTACTGTGATATCACTGTGTGTATTATCTGTGTACTGTGATATCACTGTGTTTATTATCCCTGTACTGTGACATCACTGTGTTTATTATCTCTGTACTGTGACATCACTGTGTTTATTATCTCTGTACTGTGACATCACTGTGTTTATTATCTCTGTACTGTGACATCACTGTGTTTATTATCTCTGTACTGTGACATCACTGTGTTTATTATCCCTGTACTGTGACATCACTGTGTTTATTATCCCTCTACTGTGACATCACTGTGTTTATTATCCCTGTACTGTGACATCACTGTGTGTATTATCTCTGTACTGTTAAATCACTGTGTTTATTATCCCTGTACTGTGACATCACTGTGTTTATTATCTCTGTACTGTGACATCACTGTGTTTATTATCCCTGTACTGTGACATCACTGTGTTTATTATCTCTGTACTGTGACATCGCTGTGTTTATTATCTCTGTACTGTGACATCTCTGTGTTTATTATCTCTGTACTGTGACATCTCTGTGTTTATTATCTCTGTACTGTGACATCACTGTGTGTATTATCTCTGTACTGTGACATCACTGTGTTTATTATCCTGTACTGTGACATCACTGTATTTATTATCTCTGTACTGTGACATCACTGTGTGTATTATCCCTGTACTGTGACATCACTGTGTTTATTATCCTGTACTGTGACATCACTGTGTATTTTATCTCTGTACTGTGACGTCACTGTGTTTATTATCCCTGTACTGTGACATCACTGTGTTTATTATCCCTGTACTGTGACATCACTGTGTTTATTATCCCTGTACTGTGACATCACTGTGTTTATTATCCCTGTTCTGTGACATCACTGTGTTTATTATCTCTGTTCTGTGACATCACTGTGTTTATTATCTCTGTACTGTGACATCACTGTGTTTATTATCCCTGTTCTGTGACATCACTGTGTTTATTATCTCTGTACTGTGACGTCACTGTGATTATTATCTCTGTACTGTGACGTCACTGTGTGTATTATCCCTGTACTGTGACATCACTGTGTTTATTATCCCTGTACTGTGACATCACTGTGTTTATTATCCCTGTACTGTGACATCACTGTGTTTATTATCTCTGTACTGTGACATCACTGTGTTTATTATCCCTGTTCTGTGACATCACTGTGTTTATTATCTCTGTACTGTGACGTCACTGTGATTATTATCTCTGTACTGTGACATCACTGTGTTTATTATCCCTGTACTGTGACATCACTGTGTTTATTATCCCTGTACTGTGACATCACTGTGTTTATTATCCCTGTACTGTGACATCACTGTGTTTATTATCTCTGTACTGTGACATCACTGTGTTTATTATCCCTGTTCTGTGACATCACTGTGTTTATTATCTCTGTACTGTGACGTCACTGTGATTATTATCTCTGTACTGTGACATCACTGTGTTTATTATCCCTGTACTGTGACGTCACTGTGTTTATTATCCCTGTACTGTGACATCACTGTGTTTATTATCTCTGTACTGTGACATCACTGTGTGTATTATCCCTGTACTGTGACATCACTGTGTTTATTATCCCTGTACTGTGACATCACTGTGTTTATTATCCCTGTTCTGTGACATCACTGTGTTTATTATCTCTGTACTGTGACGTCACTGTGTGTATTATCTCTGTACTGTGACATCACTGTGTGTATTATCCCTGTACTGTGACATCACTGTGTGTATTATCCCTGTACTGTGACATCACTGTGTGTATTATCTCTGTACTGTGACATCACTGTGTGTATTATCCCTGTACTGTGACATCACTGTGTTTATTATCTCTGTGCTGTGACATCACTGTGTGTATTATCCCTGTACTGTGACATCACTGTGTGTATTATCCCTGTACTGTGACATCACTGTGTTTATTATCTCTGTACTGTGACATCACTGTGTTTATTATCTCTGTACTGTGACATCACTGTGTTTATTATCCTTTACTGTGACATCACTGTGTTTATTATCTCTGTACTGTGACATCACTGTGTTTATTATCCCTGTACTGTGACATCACTGTGTGTATTATCTCTGTACTGTGACATCACTGTGTTTATTATCCCTGTACTGTGACATCACTGTGTTTATTATCCCTGTACTGTGACATCACTGTGTTTATTATCCCTGTACTGTGACATCACTGTGTTTATTATCCCTGTACTGTGACATCACTGTGTTTATTATCCCTGTACTGTGACATCACTGTGTTTATTATCTCTGTACTGTGACATCACTGTGTGTATTATCCCTGTACTGTGACATCACTGTGTTTATTATCCCTGTACTGTGACATCACTGTGTGTATTATCTCTGTACTGTGACATCACTGTGTTTATTATCCCTGTACTGTGACATCACTGTGTGTATTATCTCTGTACTGTGACATCACTGTGTTTATTATCCCTGTACTGTGACATCACTGTGTTTATTATCCCTGTACTGTGACATCACTGTGTTTATTATCCCTGTACTGTGAAATCACTGTGTGTATTATCTCTGTACTGTGACATCACTGTGTATATTATCCCTGTACGGTGACAACACTGTGTGTATTCTCTCTGTACTGTGACATCACTGTGTGTATTATCCCTGTACTGTGACATCACTGTGTGTATTATCTCTGTACTGTGACATCACTGTGTTTATTATCCCTGTACTCTGACATCACTGTGTGTATTCTCTCTGTACTGTGACATCACTGTGTTTATTATCTCTGTACTGTGACATCACTGTGTTTATTATCCCTGTACTGTGACATCACTGTGTGTATTATCTCTGTACTGTGACATCACTGTGTTTATTATCCCTGTACTGTGACATCACTGTGTTTATTATCTCTGTACTGTGACATCACTGTGTTTATTATCTCTGTACTGTGACATCACTGTGTTTATTATCCTTTACTGTGACATCACTGTGTTTATTATCTCTGTACTGTGACATCACTGTGTTTATTATCCCTGTACTGTGACATCACTGTGTGTATTATCTCTGTACTGTGACATCACTGTGTTTATTATCCCTGTACTGTGACATCGCTGTGTTTATTATCTCTGTACTGTGACATCACTGTGTTTATTATCTCTGTACTGTGACATCACTGTGTTTATTATCCCTGTACTGTGACATCACTGTGTGTATTATCCCTGTACTGTGACATCACTGTGTAGAATATCCCTGTACTGTGACATCACTGTGTGTATTATCTCTGTACTGTGACATCACTGTGTTTATTATCCCTGTACTGTGACATCACTGTGTTTATTATCCCTGTACTGTGACATCACTGTGTTTATTATCCCTGTACTGTGACATCACTGTGTTTATTATCCCTGTACTGTGACATCACTGTGTTTATTATCTCTGTACTGTGACATCACTGTGTGTATTATCCCTGTACTGTGACATCACTGTGTTTATTATCCCTGTACTGTGACATCACTGTGTGTATTATCTCTGTACTGTGACATCACTGTGTTTATTATCCCTGTACTGTGACATCACTGTGTGTATTATCTCTGTACTGTGACATCACTGTGTTTATTATCCCTGTACTGTGACATCACTGTGTTTATTATCCCTGTACTGTGACATCACTGTGTTTATTATCCCTGTACTGTGAAATCACTGTGTGTATTATCTCTGTACTGTGACATCACTGTGTATATTATCCCTGTACGGTGACAACACTGTGTGTATTCTCTCTGTACTGTGACATCACTGTGTGTATTATCCCTGTACTGTGACATCACTGTGTGTATTATCTCTGTACTGTGACATCACTGTGTTTATTATCCCTGTACTCTGACATCACTGTGTGTATTCTCTCTGTACTGTGACATCACTGTGTTTATTATCTCTGTACTGTGACATCACTGTGTTTATTATCCCTGTACTGTGACATCACTGTGTGTATTATCTCTGTACTGTGACATCACTGTGTTTATTATCCCTGTACTGTGACATCACTGTGTGTATTATCTCTGTACTGTGACATCACTGTGTTTATTATCTCTGTACTGTGACATCACTGTGTTTATTATCCCTGTACTGTGACATCACTTTGTAAATTACTGTGGGCTTCAGTGTCACGCAGGACCACCATAGGATTTTAAACTGGGTTCTGACACAATTTTAGGCCCAGTCACAATTTTGTCCTGATATATGACCCCAGGGCGGCAGGATCCATCAGCCTCACAGCAGCATGTTGAGAGTTACATTCCCGATGTCCGTTTTTGCCTGTATCTGCATTAGGGCCTGTGAGATGTGACCAGGCATTCTCGGCCCCCGCTCGGTGTTTAGTGCCTCCTTCCTCCACATTGTTGCAGTCAGACCTTTTATTACAGCCCTGAATTATTAAGTCCCACTCTGGAGAGTCCTTGAACACGGCTTGCACTCTGCTCTTATATTTCCCTTGATTCTCTACAGACCAGTGAGTACCCGGCCTAGAAAGCTCCATCTGGTGTGCCGCTCCCAGCCACATTCGTGCTACATTATAATAACATAATTCATATTTTCATGTTTTGCATACAATGTATTCACATATATAATCAGACGCTGCTGCTTAGAATAGATGTAAAAGATTACGGGTGACCTGGAGGATCCAGTCGAGATGTGCAGGTGCTGCTCTCTCTTTTGGAGGGACAGTCCCTATTTTTGACCCAAGTCCCTCTGTCCCTCTTTGCTCCTTAAACGTCCATCTTTTTGAGGTAGATATTTGCATTATTACATTTCTATCTGTTTATTAGAGGCCGTCTTGTATATTGTTTTATTATTTGATGAAGTTTGGATTTTAGAAATTTCTATTTTCAACAAACTTTTGTGTTAAAAAAATTGAAGTGTATAAAAATGCAGGAAAAACAGATCTTTCACACAGTGAACCTAAAGTGTCCCTCTTTGATGGTCCAAACAGTTGGGAGGCATTGTATTGTCACCCGGCTCTATAGTCAGTCCTATACGCCCCTGTATATGGAGAGATCACTGGATATTACTGGAGTGATCAGGGGTTCTAGCAGGCGCCATATGAAACCACGTGAGTTACCATAGGAATTGACTTTTCTGTGTTTTTGCCCAAATTGTAGTTGCTTTCTTCTGGATTGGTTGGCAGAATATCGAGCACACAGTGGTCATCCCGCTTTATAGAAGTAAAGTGTAATTATGGTATCATGAAACATTCTGGCACTTTCTAATAGAATTTGTGTTTCAATCCTTTCCATTCTCATTTTTTCTGCTTGCTGTCAGGAAATAGGATCATTCTGTCCCAACTTAAGGCTACATGCACGCGATAGTTAAAACTGGCCGTGTGACAGCTGTTTAAGTAACAGGCCATTTTTAGCACCAATGGGGTTATGGGGCTATTCAATTGGTTTTTATTAACGGCCATTGAATAACTGTTGTCAAAAAAATAAGACATGTCCTATATTTGGCCAGACAGACCCAACTGATATCAATGGGACCATTTTTAATGGCCACTTAGACAGGAGTGCACCCATCTAACAGTCATTAAAAACGGGTATGCCAGTGCAATATGGCCTTTAAGGGGTTAACAAAAAATCACTCACCTCATGCACTTGTATGTGCAGAGGCAGTCGCTCCTCTCTTGATTGAAAAGGACCTGCAGTCAGTGTGATGATGTCACCATGCGATCATGCAGGCCACCATGTGGGACATTATTACTGCCGGGGCCACTATGGGGGACATTATTACTGCTGGGGCCACTATGGGGACATTATGGGCCACCCTGGGGGATCTAATTACTGCTGCAGCCACTATGGTGTACATTATGGGTCACCATGGGGAGATATTATTACTACTGGGGACATTATGAGCAACATTATTACTGCTGGGAGCCACTATGGGGAACATTATTACTGCTGGGAGCCACTATGGGGGACATTATTACTGCTGAGGCCACTATGGAGAACATTATTACTGCTGGGAGCCACTATGGGGGACATTATTACTGCTGGGAGCCACTATGGGGGACATTATTACTGCTGGGAGCCACTATGGGGGACATTATTACTGCTGGGAGCCACTATGGGGGACATTATTACTGCTGGGAGCCACTATGGGGACATTATTACTGCTGGGAGCCACTATGGGGACATTATTACTGATGGGGCCACTATGGTGGACATTATTACTGCTGGGAGCCACTACGGGGGACATTATTACTGCTGGGAGCCACTATGGGGGACATTATTACTGCTGGGAGCCACTATGGGGACATTATTACTGCTAGGGACCATTATGGGGAACATTATTACTGCTAGGGACCACTATGGGGGACATTATTACTGCTGAGGACCACTATGGGGAACATTATTACTGCTGGGAGCCACTATGGGGACATTATTACTGATGGGGCCACTATGGTGGACATTATTACTGCTGGGAGCCACTACGGGGGACATTATTACTGCTGGGAGCCACTATGGGGGACATTATTACTGCTGGGAGCCACTATGGGGGACATTATTACTGCTGGGAGCCACTATGGGGAACATTATTACTGCTAGGGGCCACTATGGGGGACATTATTACTGCTGGGGACCACTATGGGGAACATTATTACTGCTAGGGACCACTATGGGGAACATTATTACTGCTGAGGACCCTATGGGGAACATTATTACTGCCAGGGGCTACTATGGAGAACATTATTACTGCTGGGGGCCACTATGGGGAACATTATTACTGCTAGGGACCACTATGGGGAACATTATTACTGCTAGGGGCCACTATGGGGAGCATTATTACTGCTAGGGACCACTATGGGGAACATTATTACTGCTGGGAGCCACTATGGGGGACATTATTACTGCTGGGAGCCACTATGAGGACATTATGGGCCATTATGGGGGATATTATTACTACTGGGGCCACTGTGGGGGACATTATTACTGCTGGGAGCCACTATGGGGACATTATTACTGATGGGGCCACTATGGTGGACATTATTACTGCTGGGAGCCACTACGGGGGACATTATTACTGCTGGGAGCCACTATGGGGGACATTATTACTGCTGGGAGCCACTATGGGGACATTATTACTGCTAGGGACCATTATGGGGAACATTATTACTGCTAGGGACCACTATGGGGAACATTATTACTGCTGAGGACCACTATGGGGAACATTATTACTGCTAGGGACCACTATGGGGAACATTATTACTGCTAGGGGCCACTATGGGGAGCATTATTACTGCTAGGGACCACTATGGGGAACATTATTACTGCTGGGAGCCACTATGGGGGACATTATTACTGCTGGGAGCCACTATGAGGACATTATGGGCCATTATGGGGGATATTATTACTACTGGGGCCACTGTGGGGGACATTATTACTGCTGGAGCCACTATAGCGACATTATGGGCCACCCTGGGAGATCTAATCACTGCTGCGGCCACTATGGGGGACATTATGTATACTGCAGGGGTTGGGATTTTATTAAAAAAGCCAATGAACTTCATCGATTTTTAATGGCCATGAAAAACGGATGCATAAAGGCCATTTAAAAAGGACAGATGTCCAGAAAAATGAGGCACAAATTGTCATAAAATCTCCATAAAAAACCGACAGTGTGTCCTTTTGTTTTCACTGAGATGTGCATGTAGCTAATACTTCTTAGGGTGCTTTCACACTTGCGGCAGGATGGATCCGACGGGGTGAACGTCCTGCCGCTATTTCGCCGTGCTGCCGGACTGACGCTCCGTCCTCATTGACTATAATGGAGGCAGGGGTGGAGTTACGGCGCAGCACGGCAGTGCACGGCGAGAGGCCGCCGGACTAAAAGTACTGCATGTCCGACTTTTTAGTCCGGCGGCCTCTCCCCGTGGCCTCATTGGTGGTGCACCCCTTCTTCCACTCTTCTCCTGTGACCTGCACTAGCCTCCATTCTCCATACTCGCCTCTCCTTAAAGGGGTCATCTGCAGCGCTCGTACTTTCTCTTCATATAGCTGATGAGCGGTGGACCCCCCTCCGATCTGACCTGCTGAAGACCTTCTTCCCCCATTTCTTGTCCGCCTCTGACCTCCTCCTTAGTTCTCACCTGATCCGCTGTGTGATTTCCCGGCGTGGTGTCAGACGAGGCCAGCCCCTCATTACTCGGCCGGCTGCTTGTTTTGTGGACTGACCCGCACGGTGACAGCGACATCTTTCCGGATGTGTCTTGCTTTTACCTACAAGGAAGACTTCATGTCAGCTATGCATTATTCACCAGGATCCTCAGATCTCAGGATGTCGCTCGTGTAACGTCTGCCTGCATTAAACAGCGGCCAATTATCCGTTACATTGTGCAGCAGAAGCCGCCAGACGTCAACCAGGAGTCCCGGCTAATATTAACATTGAAATCAGGCTGCAAATTGCTCTGCAGAACCTGAGATGTCCCGAGGAGACGGCGAGGAGCTTTTATCTACAGCCACGTTCAGATGTCACAGCATCTGCTTCTATCACGTCTCAAAGCAAATCGGGACTAATTGCTTTAATATAGCGGTAAGTAGATAATTTATAATTTAGGGTCCCTGTACAGAGGACTTTATACATTTACCATTGAACTCAATGAAACCTGTACAAATCTCTTTGCACTGAGCTCCCCCTAGTGGTGGCTGGCAGAACATGCTGTGGATTTATGCTGTGACCATTAGCGTGGTCTCCCTCCATGTGAAGTACGCCGCTGCCCCTGCCTCGTGGTTTAGTCCATATGAAGCCGCGATCAGGTTCTGCACTCAAAATAAAGACTGATTGACCCAAGCAGCTAAAAAAAACTGTTTTTTTTTAAAATCACATTCAAAATCTCTGCTTGCTGTCAGTGAATTTTAAATTTAACATGGGAACAGAGGTTTTGTGAAGGGTTGTGCTACCAGATGTGGATCTGGACACGGGGCCTAGCTATAGGGGATGCAGAGGTAGCAGCTGTATCCGCCCTGTGTGAACATACCCCAATACCCCAAGACCGTGCATATGGCGGCTTGCCCTGCAGTCAGACTTAATATGTGCAAGTTCTCTCCGAGCTCCGGACCCTGCTCATTACAAAACATCAACTACATGGGAAAATATGTAAAAGGGTCTCACAAAACGCAGATTCCTCGCTGCTTGATGACCTAAATATTTATACTGAGACCCGCAGAATCGGCGCAGCTTCTCTTTAGTGGGAATCACAGGCTCGGGACACTGCCATGAATATTTCATACCCATCCCATAAATAATTCTCTTGGAAATTGAAGATCAGAAAGTGACTATTCAATGATGTGGGACGTTTATGTAAGGACCGCGCTTCCTGCATGACAACACACTCCTCATCAAAGGCCACCAAAATAAGGGCAGCCCTGCTCAGCCCCACTGTGACAACAGCCCGAGGCCACGAAGACATTCTCAGAACAGAAAGTGTCTCATAAGAGCAATAACGATTCACCCAAAAAGATTATCCTGAAACAGGTCACCGCCATATACCTGACACAAGTTATAGTACCTATATCCATGTACATAGGAGCAGTATTATAGTAGTTATATGCTAGTATATAGGAGCAGTATTATAGTAGTTATATTCTTGTACATAGGAGCAGTATTATAGTAGTTATATTCCTGTACATAGGAGGCAGTATTATAGTAGTTATATTCTTGTACATAGGAGCAGTATTATAGTAGTTATATTCCTGTACATAGCAGCAGTAATATAGTAGTTATATTCTTGTACATAGGTGGCAGTATTATAGTAGTTATATTCCTGTACATAGGAGCAGTATTATAGTAGTTATATTCTTGTACATAGGAGCAGTATTATAGTAGTTATATTCTTGTACATAGGAGGCAGTATTATAGTAGTTATATTCTTGTACATAGGAGCAGTATTATACTAGATATATTCTTGTACATAGGAGCAGTATTATAGTAGTTATATTCTTGTACATAGGAGCAGTATTATAGCAGTTATACTCTTGTACATAGTAACAGTATTATAGTAGTTATATTCTTGTACATAGGAGCAGTATTATAGTAGTTATATTCTTGTACATAGGAGCAGTATTATAGTAGTTATATTCTTGTACATAGGAGACAGTATTATAGTAGTTATATTCTTGTACATAGGAGCAGTATTATAGTAGTTATATTCTGGTACATAGGAGCAGTAATATAGTAGTTATATTCTTGTACATAGGAGGCAGTATTATAGTAGTTATATTCTTGTACATAGGAGCAGTATTATAGTAGTTATATTCTGGTACATAGGAGCAGTAATATAGTAGTTATATTCTTGTACATAGGAGGCAGTATTATAGTAGTTATATTATTGTACATAGGAGGCAGTATTATAGTAGTTATATTCTTGTACATAGGAGCAGTATTATAGTAGTTATACTCTTGTACATAGGGGTCAGAATTATAGTAGTTATATTCTTGTACATAGAAGCAGTATTATAGTAGTTATATTCCTGTACATAGGAGGCAGTATTATAGTAGTTATATTCTTGTACATAGGAGCAGTATTATAGTAGTTATATTCTTGTACATAGGAGCAGTATTATAGTAGTTATATTCTTGTACATAGGAGCAGTATTATAGTAGTTATATTCTTGTACATAGGAGCAGTATTATAGTAGTTATATTCTTGTACATAGGAGCAGTATTATAGTAGTTATATTCTTGTACATAGGAGCAGTATTATAGTAGTTATATTCTTGTACATAGGAGGCAGTATTATAGTAGCTATATTCTTGTACATAGGAGCAGTATTATAGTAGTTATAGTCTTGTACATAGGAGGCAGTATTATAGTAGTTATATTCTTGTACATAGGAGGCAGTATTATAGTAGTTATATTCTTGTACATAGGAGGCAGTATTATAGTAGTTATATTCTTGTACATAGGAGCAGTATTATGGTAGTTATATTCTTGTACATAGGAGCAGTATTATAGTAGTTATATTCGTGTACATAGGAGCAGTATTATAGTAGTTATACTCTTGTACATTGGATGCAGTAGGATAGTAGATTTTTATTTGTCGTCTTCTGGAGGTTTTATAGTTTTTTTCTGTAGTGTTATAGATAAATGGAATTATTTATTATTACTATTATTAGACTATGTTTTGGTTATTTGGAACAGGGTGAGCACAATGATGCTAAGTGGCAAAAAAGAACATATCCTTGATTGATGTATCTTCCTCATATCTTACTTTTCCTGCTTATCTCCAGAAACAGCTTCCTATCACAGGATCAGGACCCTTGTGCCAGATGAAGTGTCCATTATTAAACTTCTTTTCTTGGAAGATACATACGGTATAAATGCAGAATGCTGTACATTTGTTAGCCATCAGGTGCTATATTTTGGCTTATTGACCTTGAAGACCCTTTCTTTATCTCCAAGGATGGCTTTTAGGAACAAGGTGAGCACCATGATGGCAATTGAGCTATGTTCTGATGAAACACAGTACAAGAACCTGGACACTTTGACTGCATTGATCTTTTCACTTCTAAATGCGGGTTTATGATGCATTAATGGGAGAAAAATTAAAGTAGGCAAATACATTGCTATTGAGTAGTGTAGTTTCCAAAAGCCTCTATCTGCCAAGGCTATGAGATCTTGGGGCCCTTTTTCCCTCCGGTCTCCAGGGTCAGCTTTGATGCATAGCCTGAGTGGCATGGCGCCAATCGACCTACGTCTTAGTAGTAACAAAAAAAGTGCAATAATAATGGACAGGAGATAATAGTGCGGCAGTCTGATGTCTTTTCATCATGACTTTAAGACCAGAGCTGACGTGATGTCAACTTCGCTCCTTTGGCTTTCTTATAGTGTAATTCCACTTTCAACCTCCTGACTTTCCGAAAAAGGAACATGAGGCCTTTCATCTTCATGTAAGTTCTATTCAAACACACTCGAGAAAGCAATATATCCATGAGGAGTTTGGGGACAGGTTGGAGCCTCTTCCTCCAGTTCAATCAGTTTTGTATCTACAATGGGGCATACAATACCCGGAGCAGGTTTGCCATCTTCCAAAGCTCAGCTGCTCTTGGAAACCGGATTACAGCGGCGCTCTCTTGTCATCGCACAGCACTCAGGAACAAAACATAATGAAAAATCAAAGGTTCCCGCAAGAAATCTTTCAAAGCACGTACTTTAACCAATTATTATTTTTATTAGCATTTATTTGATAAGTCTCAATTTATTCAGCAGCATAATACAGAAGAAAAAGCCTCCAGACCGAGCATCAACACATGGAAATGTTCCTGCTTTGTTCTTCTTATGGTCAATTTTTTTGGTGTGTCCTCCCCTAAAGGGTTCCTGACCCATTCCCTAACCTTCTGAGCAACATGGCCCTCCGAGGAGGGAGAGACCACCCTCACCCAATCCCAAGCATCTCCACGAATGGAAAGTTGGGTTGCAAGGAGAAACCTATGTGTCACCTTATCTCCTGACCATTAAGAAGATCCCATAAGGACATCAAAGCCTAAAAAGACATTTGTGACAGACGCTTGTGCAAAGTTAGAAAAATCTGATATTCTGCCAATCCAGAAATCCCATGCAAAACAGAGGGAAGCGCTAGTGAAATACGTGCAAATGTACCATTCCAGGATCTCCATTTGTAAGGCATTTCTGACCATGCACCGAAGGGCTCATTCACACGATTTGCAAAACATGGATGCTGTACCTTCCGCAAATTTCGGAATAGAACGGACGACCCTTTTAGAAATGCCTATTCTTGTCCGCAAAACGGACAAGAATTGGACATGACTCATAACTTTTACGTGGCCACGGAACGGAGCAACGGATGCGGACAACACAGGCCCCATAGAAGTAAATGAGTCCGCACCAGAGCCTCAAAAAATGCGTCTCGGATGCGGACCAAAACCACTGTCGTGTGAATGAGCCATAAGATTGCTGTCCTCCCTCCCCCGTACATACTGTGTATGTGCTTGTCTGAGCATGCATGTGTTCTTAAGGTGCATGACTAAAGTACATGGACATTGTATTTTCAATCAAGTAGCTACTGGTCACCTACAGGGGGCGCCTTAAAGCACTTAAAATTACCACTATATGAAGATCCGTTCCACGCAATGGCCTTCTGACCACTGATGCAACACGTGGTCTTAGCCAAAGATGAAGAAGCTTTTTATGGATATTAGGCCTCATGCACATGACCGTAGCTGGTCTGCGCCCGTGTTGTGAACCGCAAATGGCCGGTCCACAATACATGGGCACTGGCCGTGTGCGCTCTGTATTACAGATGCGGACCCCGTCACTTGAATGGGTCTGAAATCCGCAAGATATGGTGTGGTGCGGAGAGGAGGAATGGAACGGAAGCCCATGGAAGCGCTACCAAGCTTTTAAGGGAATGGTTCCGCATTCACAGACAGCAGCCAGACGGACGGCGCCCTCTAATTGAGGTCCACAGCACCGGCACTGACGGCCTATGGCCGTGTGCATGAGGCCTTACTCTGAATGTTCGGACCCCCAGCAACTTTCTCCTTGTCTCTATCCCAGTGGTATCTCAGGTAGATGAATGGCTCGAGACTTTGCCCATGTATTCTGTAGGTTTTTTATTTTCCTTCATTCCCATACAGATCCCATTCTATTGAGACTGATCAAAGCCCAAACACTTTTAAATAACAAAAAGGTCACACTTTTTTTGTGCAAACTGTAACAGTTGTAAATTTTTGGTGCACCAGAAAACAGGCAAACAGCCTGAGATACATTTCCTTTATCGTGTTTTCATGTTCTGTGACAAAGTTCTGCCTCTTATTAGCTGCACGGCCATAAAGAAAAACAGAAATCACCCATAGACTCCAATAATGATGGAGCCGCCGATGGTGTGAGAGCGGCACAGGCAGTACACCACGGGAAAATAATGGGAAGGTGACTCATAACAGTAAGAAAGAGATAAAAGAACTTGGAAATGGACAATATGACAGGAAAGATCCAAATATTAGACCCATCTTGTCATCTAGGCAAGCCCAGGTTATAGCAGCATGCTCCACATCACTATATACTAGACGATGTATAACTTATACCAGCTGTACATATATAATTATATACAGGAGATACCCAGGTTATATCAGCATGGTCTATATCACTGTATACAGGAGACGCCCAGGTTATACCAGCTGTACATATATAATTATATGCAGGAGATACCCAGGTTATACCAGCTGTACATATATCATTATATACAGGAGATACCCAGGTTATACCAGCTGTACATATATAATTATATACAGGAGATGCCCAGGTTATACCAGCTGTAGATATATAATTATAATAGTCATATACAGAGTATAGATACCCAGCTGTACTATATAACTATATACAGACGATGCTCTTACACAGGTACACTATATACATTATATACAGGAGATACCAGGTTATACCAGCTGTACATATACATTATACAGGAGATACCAGGTTATACCAGCTGTACATATATAATTATATGCAGGAGATACTCCAGGTTATACCAGCTGTACATATATAATTATATACAGGAGATACCCAGGTTATACCAGCATGTACATATATAATTATATACAGGAGATGCCCAGGTTATACCAGCTGTACATATATAATTATATACAGGAGATACCCAGGTTATACCAGCATGTCCATATCACTGTATACAGGAGATGCCCAGGTTATACCAGCTGTACATATAATTATATACAGGAGATACCCAGGTTATACCAGCTGTACATATATCAATTATATACAGGAGATGCCCAGGTTATACCAGCTGTACATATATAATTATATACAGGAGATGCCCAGGTTATACCAGCATGTACCATATCACTATATACAGGAGATACCCAGGTTATACCAGCTGTACATATATATTATATACAGGAGATGCCCAGGTTATACCAGCTGTACATATATAATTATATACAGGAGATACCCAGGTTATACCAGCTGTACATATATAATTATATACAGGAGATACCCAGGTTATACCAGCATGGTCATATATCACTATATACAGGAGATGCCAGGTTATACCAGCTGTACATATCATTATATACAGGAGATACCCAGGTTATATCAGCATGGTCTATATCACTATATACAGGAGATGCCCAGGTTATACCAGCTGTACATATACACTATATACAGGAGATACCCAGGTTATACCAGCTGTACATATATAATTATATACAGGAGATGCCCAGGTTATACCAGCTGTACATATATAATTATATACAGGAGATACCCAGGTTATACCAGCATGCTCCATATCACTATATACAAGAAGATATATAACTTATACCAGCTGTACATATATAATTATATACAGGAGATACCCAGGTTATACCAGCTGTACATATATAATTATATACAGGAGATACCCAGGTTATACCAGCTGTACATATATAATTATATACAGGAGATGCCCAGGTTATACCAGCTGTACATATATAATTATATACAGGAGATGCCCAGGTTATACCAGCTGTTCATATATAATTATATACAGGAGATGCCCAGGTTATACCAGCTGTACATATATAATTATATACAGGAGATACCCAGGTTATACCAGCTGTACATATATAATTATATACAGGAGATACCCAGGTTATACCAGCTGTACATATATAATTATATACAGGAGATACCCAGGTTATACCAGCATGCTACCATATCACTATATACAGGAAGATGTATAACTTATACCAGCTGTACATATATAATTATATACAGGAGATACCCAGGTTATACCAGCTGTACATATATAATTATATACAGGAGATACCCAGGTTATACCAGCTGTACATATATAATTATATACAGGAGATACCCAGGTTATACCAGCTGTACATATATAATTATATACAGGAGATACCCAGGTTATACCAGCTGTACATATATAATTATATACAGGAGATACCCAGGTTATACCAGCTGTACATATATAATTATATACATGGCATGGTCTATATCACTGTATACACAGGAGACGCCCGAGGTTGTACTTCAGCTGCACATAATCACTATATATACAGGAGATACCCAGGTTATATCAGCATGGTCTATATCACTGTATACAGGAGATGCCCAGGTTATACCAGCTGTACATATCATTATATACAGGAGATACCCAGGTTATACCAGCTGTACATATATAATTATATACAGGAGATGCCCAGGTTATACCAGCTGTACATATATAATTATATACAGGAGATACCCAGGTTATACCAGCATGGTCCATATCACTATATACAAGAAGATGTATAACTTATACCAGCTGTACATATATAATTATATACAGGAGATACCCAGGTTATACCAGCTGTACATATATCATTATATACAGGAGATACCCAGGTTATACCAGCTGTACATATATAATTATATACAGGAGATGCCCAGGTTATACCAGCTGTACATATATAATTATATACAGGAGATACCCAGGTTATACCAGCTGTTCATATATAATTATATACAGGAGATGCCTAGGTTATACCAGCTGTACATATATAATTATATACAGGAGATACCCAGGTTATACCAGCATGCTCCATATCACTATATACAGAAGATGTATAACTTATACCAGCTGTACATATATATTATATACAGGAGATACCCAGGTTATACCAGCTGTACATATATATTATATACAGGAGATACCCAGGTTATACCAGCATGGTCTATATCACTGTATACAGGAGATGCCCAGGTTATACCAGCTGTACATATCACTTATATACAGGAGATACCCAGGTTATACCAGCATGGTCTATATCACTGTATACAGGAGATGCCCAGGTTATACCAGCTGTACATATCTACTTATATACAGGAGATACCCAGGTTATACCAGCTGTACATATATAATTATATACAGGAGATGCCCAGGTTATACCAGCTGTACATATATAATTATATACAGGAGATACCCAGGTTATACCAGCATGGTCCATATCACTATATACAAGGAGATACATAAGCTTATACCAGCTGTACATATATAATTATATACAGGAGATACCCAGGTTATACCAGCTGTACATATATAATTATATACAGGAGATGCCCAGGTTATACCAGCTGTACATATATAATTATATACAGGAGATGCCCAGGTTATACCAGCTGTACATATATAATTATATACAGGAGATGCCCAGGTTATATCAGCTGTTCATATATAATTATATACAGGAGATGCCCAGGTTATACCAGCTGTACATATATAATTATATACAGGAGATACCCAGGTTATACCAGCATGCTTCATATCACTATATACAAGGAGATATATAACTTATACCAGCTGTACAGATATAATTATATACAGGAGATGCCCAGGTTATACCAGCATGCTCCATATCACTATATACAAGAAGATGTATAACTTATACCAGCTGTACATATATCATTATATACAGGAGATGCCCAGGTTATACCAGCTGTAGATATATAATTATATACAGGAGATGCCCAGGTTATACCAGCTGTACATATATAATTATATACAGGAGATACCTAGGTTATACCAGCTGTACATATATAATTATATACAGGAGATGCCCAGGTTATACCAGCTGTACATATATAATTATATACAGGAGATACCCAGGTTATACCAGCTGTACATATATAATTATATACAGGAGATACCCAGGTTATACCAGCTGTACATATATAATTATATACAGGAGATACCCAGGTTATACCAGCTGTACATATATAATTATATACAGGAGATACCCAGGTTATACCAGCTGTACATATATAATTATATACAGGAGATACCCAGGTTATACCAGCTGTACATATATAATTATATACAGGAGATACCCAGGTTATACCAGCTGTACATATATAATTATATACAGGAGATACCCAGGTTATACCAGCTGTACATATATAATTATATACAGGAGATACCCAGGTTATACCAGCTGTACATATATAATTATATACAGGAGATACCCAGGTTATACCAGCTGTACATATATAATTATATACAGGAGATACCCAGGTTATACCAGCTGTACATATATAATTATATACAGGAGATACCCAGGTTATACCAGCTGTACATATATAATTATATACAGGAGATACCCAGGTTATACCAGCATGCTCCATATCACTATATACAAGAAGATGTATATCCACCTTTTGGCGTTTTAGCTCGATGTGCTCCCAAAAATCCATGGGGATTTTTGTTCTGTGCGTCCACGTGGGTGATGAAAATAATTGGAGTAACACAATGTATTGTGTCGCACAAGAACGCCTATCTCCCAAATGAGATGCTGACAGTATACAGATACACCCAATCTATGAATGGTAAATCGCTATATAATACAAAAACTGGGCACTCTCAGGTAGTTAGAAGCAAATCGGCTATTTATTATTAAAATTGATCAATTAATAGCTAGTATAGCATAACAAAAATGACCTTATTAAAATAAATACCCATGTATTCCATTCATTAAATACATATAGTGACCCTAAAACTCTGCGTTGATCGTATTAGCAGGTAAATAGCAGCAGATGACTGGAGTGTGGTAGCCATGAACATTGAACAATAAAAAATAGCAGCAAATAGTAATAAGTAGTCCTCAAATGGTGTCAATATAGGTCCCTTAATTCCACTCCAAAATACTTGGTTAAAATTAGTCCCCTAAATTCTTTGTATACATCACTCTGTCCCTAATTGACTTCTCCGTATGTGAGAGCGGCGTCCCGCTCTATAATACAGCAGCGGCGTCCCGCTCTATAATACAGCAGCGGCGTCCCGCTCTATAATACAGCAGCGGCGTCCCGCTCTATAATACAGCAGCGGCGTCCCGCTCTATAATACAGCAGCGGCGTCCCGCTCTATAATACAGCAGCGGCGTCCCGCTCTATAATACAGCAGCGGCGTCCCGCTCTATAATACAGCAGCGGCGTCCCGCTCTATAATACAGCAGTGGTGTCCCGCTCTATAGCACAGCAGCGGCGTCCCGCTGTAAATGATGGTTGAGCTCACAGTCAAGTGAAGTAGCGCTTACATGTAAATTGTGACGATCTTACCGGGGTTCACCAGGACTTCAGCCCCGCTCCTGACACAGCCCCGCTCCCAACTTCACCAGTGTCTCAAGTTGTTTCCGTCTATAACTCTTCTGCTGGATACTGGCGTTGCACGTGGGCTCCAGGTCCCCCTTCGGTCCCGTGCAGCGGGATTCTTTGTTTGTAACTGGACCGGCTTCAATAGTTCAATAATAAATGAATAAATAACTGAAAACATTCTTATATTAATAGATATTCATCATGTGACATAATAAAAGTATGCCTCATAGTATAACAGTAGTATCTCCTCTTTCATATACAACATGGTTTACGTTTTCTTTCAACTTTCACTTTTCTACCTTCGGCTGTAAAACTCGGCAAGAGCCCCCAAGAAAATCCAAGCATACAATTACTTCTGATCGCAAGCTATTCTGTGCCCCCCTACACTGTGCTTAATGTTCTGTGCCCCCCTACAGTGTGCTTTATGTTCTGTGTCCCCCTACACTGTGCTTAATGTTCTGTGTCCCCCTACAGTGTGCTTTATGTTCTGTGTCCCCCTACACTGTGCTTAATGTTCTGTGCCCCCCTACAGTGTGCTTTATGTTCTGTGTCCCCCTACACTGTGCTTAATGTTCTGTGTCCCCCTACAGTGTGCCTCATGTTCTGTGCCCCCCTACAGTGTGCTTCATGTTCTGTGCCCCCCTACAGTGTGCTTCATGTTCTGTGCCCCCTACAGTGTGCTTCATGTTCTGTGCCCCCTACAGTGTTCTTAATGTTCTGTGCCCCCCTACAGTGTGCTTAATGTTCTGTGCCCCCCTACAGTGTGCTTCATGTTCTGTGCCCCCCTACACTGTGCTTAATGTTCTGTGCCCCCCTACAGTGTGCTTTATGTTCTGTGTCCCCCTACACTGTGCTTAATGTTCTGTGTCCCCCTACAGTGTGCTTTATGTTCTGTGTCCCCCTACACTGTGCTTAATGTTCTGTGCCCCCCTACAGTGTGCTTTATGTTCTGTGTCCCCCTACACTGTGCTTAATGTTCTGTGTCCCCCTACAGTGTGCCTCATGTTCTGTGCCCCCCTACAGTGTGCTTCATGTTCTGTGCCCCCCTACAGTGTGCTTCATGTTCTGTGCCCCCCTACAGTGTGCTTCATGTTCTGTGCCCCCTACAGTGTACTTAATGTTCTGTGCCCCCCTACAGTGTGCTTAATGTTCTGTGCCCCCTACAGTGTGCTTCATGTTCTGTGCCCCCTACACTGTGCTTAATGTTCTGTGCCCCCCTACACTGTGCTTAATGTTCTGTGCCCCCCTACACTGTGCTTAATGTTCTGTGCCCCCCTACAGTGTGCTTCATGTTCTGTGCCCCCCTACAGTGTGCTTAATGTTCTGTGCCCCCCTACAGTGTGCTTCATGTTCTGTGCCCCCCTACAGTGTGCTTAATGTTCTGTGCCCCCCTACAGTGTGCTTCACGATCTGTGCCCCCTACACTGTGCTTAATGTTCTGTGACCCCTACAGTGTGCCTCATGTTCTGTGCCCCCCTACACTGTGCTTAATGTTCTGTGCCCCCCTACACTGTGCTTAATGTTCTGTGCCCCCTACAGTTTGCTTCATGTTCTGTGCCCCCCTACAGTATGCCTCATATTCTGTGCCCCCCTACAGTGTGCCTCATGTTCTGTGCCCCCCTACAGTATGCCTCATATTCTGTGCCCCCCTACAGTGTGCCTCATGTTCTGTGCCCCCCTACAGTATGCCTTATGTTCTGTGCCCCCCTACAGTGTGTCTTATGTTCTGTGCCCCCCTATAGTAAGCCTCATGTTCTGTGCCCGCTTACAGTGTGCCTCGTGTTCTGTGCCCCCCTATACTGTGCCTCATGTTCTGTGCCCCCCTACAGTTTGTCTTATGTTCTGTGCCCCCCTATAGTAAGCCTCATGTTCTGTGCCCGCCTACAGTGTGCCTCGTGTTCTGTGCCCCCCTATACTGTGCCTCATGTTCTGTGCCCCCCTTTAGTGGACCTCATGTTCTGTGCCCCCCTATAGTGGGCCTCATGTTCTATGCCCCCCTACAGTGTGCCTCATGTTTTGTGCACCCTATAGTGTGCCTCATGTTCTGTGCCCCCTATAGTGTGCCTCATGTTCTGTGCCCCCCTATAGTGTGCCTCATGTTCTGTGCCCCCCTATAGTGTGCCTCATGTTCTGTGCCCCCCTATAGTGTGCCTCATGTTCTGTGCCCCCCTATAGTGTGCCTCATGTTCTGTGCCCCCCTACAGTGTGCCTCATGTTCTGTGCCCCCCTACAGTGTGTCTTATGTTCTGCGCCCCCCTATAGTAAGCCTCATGTTCTGTGCCCGCCTACAGTGTGCCTCGTGTTCTGTGCCCCCCTATACTGTGCCTCATTTTCTGTGCCCCCCTTTAGTGGACCTCATGTTCTGTGCCCCCCTACAGTGTGTCTTATGTTCTGTGCCTCCCTATAGTGTGCCTCATGTTCTGTGCCCCCCTATAGTGTGCCTCATGTTCTGTGCCCCCCTATAGTGTGCCTCATGTTCTGTGCCCCCCTATAGTGGGCCTCATGTTCTGTGCCCCCCTACAGTGTGCCTCATGCTATAACCACTTCTGCACAGGTCTGGATCTGTGGAACGTTACCACCGGCATCAGAAAAAAAGGCTCCAAATAGCGCAGCATGGAATACTGGTTACCACTGGTTATCTGCCTCGCCATTTGGGCACTTTTTGTGATGTAAGCGGCACGTGTTCAATTCAAGCCCGTCCAGAAGAGGCCGTACAGACATCTGCAGAATGTTGCAGCTGCGGCATGTGCCTGCCCAATCCCAGTAGTTATGCCCCCTTAGTGCCCCCTCATAGTAACAATGCAATGCTAGTGCCCTCCCACAGTAGAATGCCCCTTAAGTGTCCCCTCAGAGTAGAATGCCCCTCAAGCAATTATTCTCCATAGTGCCCACAGACAGTAATTATGCCCACATAGTGCCCCCATGCATTAGTTATGTCCCCATAGTGTCACCTCATAGTAGTTATGCCCCATTAGTGCCCCCATACAGTAGTTAAGCCCTTTAAGTGTCCCCAAAGAGTAAAATGCCTCCTTAGTGTCCTTACACAGTAAATGGCCCCCTTGGTGCCCTTAAGTAGTGATGCGCAATTAGTACTCACATCCAATAGAGCTGTTCCCTCTGTGCCCCCATCCAGTAGAGCTGTCCACTTACTGTCCTAAGCTAGAAGTTTTGCCCCCCTTAGTGCCCCCGATCCAGTAGTTCTGCCCCTTTCGTGCCCTTTCTAGTAGTGTTTCCCCCTTAGTGCGACCAATCCAGTAGTTCTGCCCCTTTCGTGCCCTTTCTGGTAGTTTCCCCCCTTAGTGCCCCATCCAGTAGTTCTGCCCCTTTCGTACCCTTTCTAGTAGTGTTTCCCCCTTAGTGCCCCCAATCCAGTAGTTCTGCCCCTTTCGTGCCCTTTCTAGTAGTGTTTCCCCCTTAGTGCCCCCAGTCCACTAGTTCTCCCCTTTTAGTGCCCTTTCTAGTAGTGTTTCCCCCTTAGTGCCCCCAATCCAGTAGTTCTTCCCTTTTAGTGCCCTTTCTAGTAGTGTTTCCCCCTTAGTGCCCCCAATCCAGTAGTTCTGCCCCTTTCATGCCCTTTCTAGTAGTGCTTCCCCCTTAGTGCCCCCAATCCAGTAGTTCTGCCCCTGTAGTGCCCTTTCTAGTAGTGTTTCCCCCTTAGTGCCCCCACTCTAGTAGTTCTGCCCCCTTATTGCCCCCCATGCAATAGTTTTACAAGGCTGAGATAAATGGCGCTCCTAATTCTCTGCATCACGTTGAATGCTACAAACAAACCTTTCCTCCATTTGCTGCAGTGAATAAACAGGAAGGTTAAGGACGATGGGAGTAGTTACAATGCTGAGGGTCTTGTTGACATTGATGATGGGGCTTTGTCTTCGGCGCTCGCAGAAGCTTTTTATCAAAGATTTTCTCTCATTGGTTTTCATCGTCCTTCAGTAAACACAAAGTGACTGCGACAAACTATCGTCAAGGTTAACCCCCCCCCCCCCCCCGCAAATCATCACAGGTGCATAATACTCACCTCATCCTCGGCTCACATATGGATTTGAACAAACAAAATGTGCTGCTTATGCTATAGAAAGTTCATCGTCATTCAATGGCAGACCCCATATCTGTTCCTGGGAAAGCTGGGTCACAACCTCTAAGGTGTCCATTATCACTCTTACAGGTGTCGTCACATGGTTATGTCTCCTGATTGGCGAATGTTATATGACCTGTGTTGTACCTCTAGGATATGCAGGGGCGGACTGGGAGATTAAAGTGGTTCTGGGAAAAGACCTAGAAGAGGCCCCATGTTGTAGTGAGGTCCAAATTGTCAAAAGACGGGTCAGCAGAAGTAGGTGGTGCCAGCAAAATACCGCCTCACCAGAACCAAATACCACAGTGCAGCACAAAATGCTGCCGCCCCCGCTGCAGTGTTCACCACTATCCCAGGCCTGAGGATCCGGTTGAATTCTGGAGGTCACCTGTGGCCACCGGCCAGGGGCATAAGTACTGAGAGCATCAGATTGTTAGGTGGCCATCTGGTGGCCATAAAGATGGCTCGGACTGCCCCCAGGACATTGGACCACCAGGAATTTTCCCTGTAGGGTCTATCTGCCCCTGAGCATATGCCATCACTGGCATCTGACCTCTAGGACCCCTCCCTTGCCCTATTCACCTGAGCTGTAGTTCCCTCCTTAGGCCTCTTTCACACTTGCGTTGTTAGGATCCGGCGTGCACTTCCGTTGCTGGAAGTGCCCGCCGGATCCGTAACAACGCAAGTGACCTGAAAGCATTTGAAGACTGATCAGTCTTCAAAATGCTTTTAGTGTTACCATGGCAGCCAGGACGCTATTAAAGTCCTGGTTGCCATGGTAAAGTGTAGTGGGAAGCGGGGGAGCGGTATACTTACAGTCCGTGCGGCTCCCGGGGCACTCCAGAATGACGTCAGAGCGCCCCATGCGCATGGATCACGTGATACATGCGCGTGGGGCACCCTGACGTCACTCTGGAGCGCCCCGGGAGCCGCACGGATGGTAAGCATACTGCTTCCCCGCTCCCCACTACACTTTACCATGGCAACCAGGACTTTAGCGTCCTGGCTGCCTTGATAACCATTCAGAAAAAGCTAAACGTCGGATCCGACGATGCGCCGAAACGACGTTTAGCTTAAGGCCGGATCCGGATTAATGCACTTCAATGGGCATTAATTCCGGATCCGGCCTTGCGGCAAGTGTTCAGGATTTTTGGCCGGAGCAAAAAGCGCAGCATGCTGCGGTATTTGCTGCGTCCAAAAAACGTTCCGGTCCTGAACTGAAGACATCCTGATGTATCCTGAACGGATTTCTCTCTATTCAGAATGCATGGGGATGATCCTGATCAGGATTTTTCCGGCATAAAGCCCCGACGACAGAACTCTATGCCGGAAAAGAAATACGCAAGTGTGAAGGAGCCCTAAGTGGGTAGTCCAGGCGCCCAGAAGCATGACTTAAAATGGTATTCCGGTTCTTTCAAGTTATCCCCTATCCTCAGCATAGGTCATCAGTATCTGATCGGTGGAGGTCCGACAGCTCTGATCAGCTCTTTGAAGAGGCTGCGGCCTCCTTGCAGCTCACCAAGTACAGCGCCGTATATTATATAGTCTCCTTGCTTTCTTTTGCAATCCAGGCCCATCCACTTGAATAGGACTGAGCTGCTCCTAGGCCACGTGACTGATGAACGTAACGTCACTGGAGGCCCCAGCACCCACAGAGAGCTTCAGCCTTTTCAAACAGCTGATCGGCAGGAGTGCTGGGAGTTGCACCCCCCGGCCTGATATCAATGACCTGTCCTGAGGATAGGTCATCAATATTAAACACCCGGAAAACACCTTTAAAGTGTCTTCTGCCAATCAGGTCTGTCTTGATGTTCCTCTTGTTTGGAAAGCTGGGTGACATCTCACGTTGCCACCGATGCAGCCCTCACCCAGCTTTCCTGGGAGCGGGACTGACCAGGCTAGCTTGCCATGCAGACATTTTGCAAAACAGGATGCATTTTGTTACAAATTGTTACATTTTTGCAACATTGAGTTTCCTGTTGTCCTTTTTTAAGCTCCTGATTGACAAATCGACCTAGTCAGACAATGGTACGAAAGCGATGGGAAGCATCACTACATATCCAGGCAGTTCTGTTATTCGGGAGCCTTGGAAAGTTTGGTGCCACCTAGGTACTAACTGCAACGGCAGCTTTACCAAAAATCAACATCATTGACGTCATTTTTCTGGGGGTTTACTGCGTTTCTCACCTTTGGGTGCTGAGCAGATTCTTCCCAGATGGTAGAAGGCTCATGTTGATATCAGAGACCTTTCCTTCAAGGAAGGGGGAAGACACAGGGGGAAATGTAAAGATTTCCTGGAACTGTTTGGAGAAGATGAGTGTGCGAGGCTCTGTGTCCTGGGGAAAATCTGTAACAAACAGACAAATAAGCAACGAGAAAGACTAATAGTCTAAATAAATCTGCCGAGGAAGCCGGGTTTGACTATTGATCTGTAATCACTACGGCAAAATGAGAACTTATGAGTCCTATTACAGGGGAGCATTTGCATAGCTGATATTATACACACACATCATTTCATGTCATTTTCCTCCCAGTCCGCACTTAATAACAGAACACGGATGCCTAATGTGTGGAGAGTCATGTTCTGCTGCCTCCTCCCTGTGCAGAACGGGCTCTGGGGTCCAGAAGGACCATATGATGGGAGAACGCAGCTCCGCTTCATAATCACTTTAAGCAGTAGACTAGGGAATTGCATGTTAAGCCATTTTCTAATTTACTGCTGGTATTGTAATGAAGCAGGGCATGGAAATCACACTTCTAGAAGTGGTGAAAGCGCCTGGTTTCTCTGTTGCAGCTCTATTATCAGAATCAATTGTAATAAATTGTAATCAATAAATTGTAATCAATTGTAATAACTTTAAGTCAGGGAGTCGCTTGTAATGCAATTCCCCAATGCACTGGTTCAAGTGGCTCTATATTACAGCAATATAGTGTCGGTTTTTGTGCATGAACCACATGGAAGCCTCCTGTCCGGAGTGCATATACACAGGGTACACAGGGGGGCCAGGGATGTGTCAGAATATTCCTAGAAGAGGAGTTCTTCTTTAACAGGGGTGGAGCTGTAGGGTATGCAGAGGTTGATGTTGCACCCATGCCCCTGAAAAAAAGGGGTACAACCTCACGGGACGGTCGTGTTGCGGTTGTGAAGCAGGGGCACTGCGGTTTGGTACTGTGTGTCTCATGTTAAACTACCGCTGTTTAGTGGGTCTACGTTTTTATTGGCCACGCGGCACCTTCAATACTGCGCAATGCAGAGCGACCACACAGTGCGGTTTTATTATTTTACAAGACCCGGTTGCATCCCGTACGCTGACGGTATTCAACCGTAATATGGCGGCATCAAAACTACAACACGACTGAGCAGCGTGGTCGTACCCTAAAGCGTCAGTATACCTTCAAAAGCTATTGACTAAACCCTGTTCCTCCTGACTCCCTCATACACATGCATGCTTGGTCCGGCCCAGCATGCTTGTGTTTTCAGTGGTGAGGAAAGGAGAAAGTCAGTTGCAGACATCTCTAGCAGCAACTTTTCTTCTGCCATAACAAAAGGCATTAAGATTCAACTTTCCCAATTCTTCTTACCTATGACATCATCGGTAGGGGATAGTCGGGAGGCCCCCTCCCTATGCACATTACATAGATGATAATTGATAATCTAATGTGCATGGAGGCCTTTAGGGAGGCCCCAAATATGGAAGCCAATGACACTCTGTTACAAATGGGGTCCCAGAGCTATCTACAGTATGGTGACGTGGTGTTCCCCCAAATTTGCATAGTCCTGTCCCTTGGGGTTGCAAATCTTTAAAAGCTGCACAGTGCCTGTTCTTTGCATGTTCTCCCCATAGTTTCCCCTAGTCCCCCCACTGTCCCATGTCTAAGACCAGGACGTTGTGCCGTTCTCCTGACTGGGGACAGATCCTGTGTCCGGCACTGCAGACTATGTCAGCACTAGAGGCACAACGTCTGATCAGTTATAAAGACACCCGGCTCTTGCTGCACATTATATGCACGGTGCAGCTGAGCTTCTGATCCGTGCACTGGGATGAAAGGGTTTATGACATGAAATGGGCGCTGTAGGCTGGTAAAGATGTGTGCATTGTACTGGAAAGAAAAGAAGAGAGCGTCTTGGAGTGATGGATGCAGCGTGAGTCAGTTACATGCTGCACACAAGGCTGGATGACATACATGCTAATAGAACGCACCATCCTCCATAATAGCTGCATGTGATTTCATGTCAATCGCCTTGGAGTGGAACAGGTTTTTATTACACGGCAGTGAGTGTTACATGAAAGGCAAATTACACACTACATGCACTCAGCAGGAGCAAGACTGCCAGCAAGGGGGGCGTGAAACAAGGTGGGGGCCTCCTTCCAGTGCACTCCATTACTGTACCATTCTTCAAAAGGAGAGCCTCTCTCAGAAGGTGGCATGTTCCTCAACCTAGCTCCCTTAACTATTGTTGGCTATGGACCATACCATTCATAGGAGGTAGAGCAGAGCTTGGCCCCTTATCTGGACCAATGTTGGCTATGGACCATACCATTTACAGGAGGTAGAACTGAGCCGGGCCCCATCCCTTCACCAATGTTGGCTATGGACAATCCATTCACAGGAGGTAGAGCTGAGCTGGGCCCCCTTTTATAAGGCTCATAGCTGCTACACGAGGTGCCCTTATAATATGTCCACCCTTGGCTGTCGGATCTTAGAAGACCTCAGGTCATCCGGAGAGCTGCTCCTCTTTGCAGCTCCGGGATGGTCAGTCACAGGACTGAAGTCTCTTCTAATTCTTATAATATCTGCCGTGCCCAGTCGCAGACTTAGGACATGAGGATTGAGCCACTGAATGGAGGAGCAGCCTCAAATGATAGTGATAGTGATGGTTGTCAGAGTCAGTCAGAATGGTTATGGTTGTCAGACCAGTGCTGAAAGTTGTCAGACCGGTGATAGTGATCCTCAGATCAGTGATTTCAATCGTCAAACCAATGACAATGGTTGTCAGACTAATTAAGGGTGTACTGAAGGGGCTGAAGGTTGCAAACCGCGAATCCTCAAAACATGGACACTGGCCATGTGCACCCTGCACCATTTGACTTCAGTAGGTGCATGAACTGCAAGATGCAGCCAAAGATAGAGCATGTCCTATCTTTTACAGCACGGAGACACTGACCCAGAAGCACACAGAAACCCTTAAGGTGGACCCATAGAGGAGTGCTTCCCGTTAGTGCCCCTGCACCCCCTTAGTGCCCCCCGCAGTAGTGCTCCCCCTTAGTGCCCCCCGCAGTAGTGCTCCCCCTTAGTGCCCCCGCAGTAATGCTCCCCCTTAGTGCCCCCCGCAGTAGTGCTTCCCCTTAGTGCCCTCCGCAGCAGTGCTCCCCCTTACATTAGTGAAGCCCTTGTAGTGTAAATAAAAAAAACAACTTTAATACCCATCCCCGTTCCCCTGATGAACGGAGCTAGTATGATGCAGTGACGTCATTGCGCCTGCTGGGAGGGCGCACAGGCCGGGGATGATCCTCTACATTTCCATTCTTCTATTCACCCCATCAGATGCCATGATGTCAGCGTACTGCGCCTGCTGAGAAGAGCACAGGCTGGGCAATGACAGACATCCATTAGGATCTGGGGCCCTCTGCCACACCGGGCCCCTGCCTGTCCTCCTCCTGCAGCCAGAGACAGGTCTTGTAAGTGAGGAGGGTATGACTGATCTTCACTATCGATAAGGTTTATTGTTTTTAGAATTTGCCTTGCTCAGAGATCACATAGGAAGGTCTGACCACCATCATGGTTTCACATCCGTCAGAAGCTAAAGCTGTATGGATCTTCCTAAAATATCTGCAGGATGCTGGGGAGAGGCGTCAGACTGTGACCTGCGCAGCAGCACGCAGCATGTCACAGGCGTTGTGTGAACTGAGCTCATCAGAAATGATTGGTTGGCATTAAAATGACATCACCTACAGGAGATTCAGTGACAACCCCAGAATGCACAGAGCCCTGCAGTTGTCGCCCAGCGCAGTCTTAGAGGTTGCTATGCACTGACCCAGACACCTTCTGATATTTTCAGTCATATAATAATATCTGTCTTTTCATATTTTTTTTGCTTCTTGTACACTTTCCAGTTTTAGGAAGTTGAAGTTGCTGTGGGAAGATGGAGCGGCACAGGAGGATCTGTCCGCGGGGCTGAATCGTCCATGGATGAAATGTCAGGGAGAATGATCAATCATGGACTGGATGAGAAAATGAAGCCGCTGCCCAGCCAAGCTTAGTAACAGATCTGCCGAGCAGAAAGTCAATCTATTTCATGTATCAGCGCTGTTATTAGGCGGCATATTACCGGGGGAAGTAATGTGGCGAGGAGGTGAAGACCGGCTTGGCAGAAGCTTGGGCACATGCACTGGTATTTCCTCTGATCTGGCGGGTGCTGGAAGAATTGTGTGTATCGTGCAGATTTCATCCGTATGGACTGTGCTGCTTGTGTTGAATGTCTTGGCACCATCAGGGTTGGATTTGGCATTTCTGTGACCCCCCAGGCAAAGTTATACCTGTGGGCCTGACAACAGCTAAGCCCCACTCGGCAGCACTCCTAAGTAGTGTTGAGCGAACTTGTGTTTTAAGTTCTGAGCCCAAAGTTCGGGTTATCGAAGAATCCCGTTATGGATTCCGCTACCACGGACCATAACGGAATTTGGAATCCATAACGGGATTCTTCGATAAACCCGGACGCAGAACAAGTTCGCTCAACACTACTCCTAAGCTTCGCCTGCCACGCCAGTCATATGATGCCCCCTTCTGCACCCCCTGACACAGTCTATTGCCCATTTATGTGCCCCCCAATGCAAAACGGTGCACCTTTAGTGTCTCCAAAATGAAAAGTCACCTGTCCTATGTTCCCATAATGAACGGATGAGATCTCCTGCTGCAGATCGGCTCCGGTCTCTCTGGTGGCTCGGCGCAGCAGGCGCCATAATGTCACTTCATTGCGCCTGCCATCACCACACTGCCTGTCCCAGGGTGAAGGGTGGAGCAGCGAGCTGACGGGTTGATGCTTCACCATTGTTTTCATCTGTATCCATATCCTCAGGACACGCATGCAGCTAAAAGTAGTGCCAGAAGCCCCCGGCTGCCAGTTAGCAGCGGCCCCCATGGGTGTAGGAAGCCCCAAAAATCTGGGGGGGGGGGGGACAGCACTTATGGGGCCCCTGTGTCCCCGCCCACCCTCAAGCCACACCCACATATATCTCTGCCCCCCCAAGTGCCAAAATCTCCCCCCCCCCCCATGGGCCAGTGGGTCCGGTTTAAAAAAAAAAACACACACACAAAACAAGACACTTGTACTTACCTCCATCCGTCACAGCGATGCAATGCAGGCCTCTTCCGGCCTGTGTCCCGCGCTGTACGGCTCACAGACGGCGCGATGACGTCATCGCGCCGCCTGTACCAACATCTGATAGGCTGCCGGCCTAGCGCCGGCAGCCTATCAGAGGAGCAGGGAAGGGAGACGCCTCTCCCTCTCCTGCTCCGCAGCACAGCCATGTGTATCGCTGTCCTGGGGACGGCGATACAGATAACTATGGAGATGAACGCTTCCACAATGGAAGCGTTCATCTCCCTGTGCCCCGCCACCGCCGCACACATTACCCTGCTGCCGCTGGGGGGGGGATTTTTGCATACCTGTCCCCCCCCCGCATTATTTCCTGGGGGGATCCGACCCGTCCCCCCCGCTTCCTACGCCCATGCCCCCACCCCGATCTCTACACAATGGCGTGGTCTGTAGGGTGGCCAAATATGCCTATGGGGCACTACGGCTTCCTCAAATATCTGCTAGGTGGAGGTCCTTGGTGTCAGACCCCACTAATCAGATACCAGTGACCTAGCCTATAGGTCATGGGTATAAAGAAGTCGGCAAGCCCCTTTAAGGCTGTGAGTAGGTGCAGTTCAGAAGGCTGCAGGTGTGGAGTGTTCTGTACTCTGCATTCATCCAGGAGGCGGCTGTCACGGTACAATATGGGCACATTGTATATAAGGAGCCTGGAAGCTCCTGTAAGGAGGGTATAATGGCCTCCTGTATATGTAATTTCCTCTTGTAAGACGTCTTGGCAGGATGTGAATGGCAGTTAATGAGCACAATGACTTATTTTTCTATTTAAGAAGCAGAAAACAACTTCTCCTGCCGCTCTGCAGAGCGTTCCCCACCAGCTCAAATCAACAGTAAATAGAAATCCTTGAGTCGCCCCTTCTGTAAAGATGTGGAAAATTCTCTGTCCCAGTCAGGCAGTAACATTCCTTCAATCCGGCATCTGCAATGCCAGGACCTCACCGTTTTTAGCATTTTTGGGGCTTCTCCAGACTAAAAGGTTCTACGCTTTTCTATGACAGCACAAATATCCAGAACATGTGATAATCTGGCGTCTCAATGTTGTCAATGCACCTGGGTTTTGTCACCCAGCTTTCCTTGAGTCCTGAATGGCAGATCTCCCCTGTGATAGATCCTCAATGCACGAGGAATCAGACCGGACGTTCCGGAGTCTTGTGGAGCTGAAAACGGCGACCTCAGTCAAGAGGGGGTCGTCCGAAGTGAAACTTCTCACTAGAAGATGACAAGTCTGATCTTTACTAATGGTCTGCTACTGGAGCGGCCGTTATCGCGTGCAGCCCCTTATACTACCGACACATCCGCCCTCATGGCCCACACTCCCAATGTTACAGCTGACACACAAACACTACAGGCATTGTATGGCGGTGGTAATCAGGCACTCTATGGCGGTGGTAATCAGAGACTGTATGATGGTGGTAATATGGCATTGTATGGCAGTGATGACCAGGCATTGTATGGCGGTGGTAATCAGGCACTCTATGGCGGTGGTAATCAGAGACTGTATGGTGGTGGTAATCAGGCATTGTATGGTAGTGGTAACCAGACATTGTATGGCGGTGGTAATCAGGCATTGTATGGTGGTGGTAATATGGCATTGTATGGCGGTGGTAATCAGGCACTGTATGGCGGTGGTAATAAGGCATTGTATGGCGGTGGTAATCAGGCACTGTATGGTGGTGATAACCAAACATTGTATGGTGGTGGTAATCAGGCATTGTATGGTGGTGATGACCAGGCACTCTATGGCGGTGGTATTCAGGCATGGTATGGTGGTGGTAACCAGACATTGTATGGCGGTGGTAATCTGGCATTGTATAGTGGTGGTAATCAGGGACTGTATAGTGGTGGTAATCAGGCATTGTATCACGGTAGTAATCAGGCATTGTATGGCGGTGGTATTCAGTCGCCGTATGGCATGTTTATTTGCGCACTCTATCGCTGTATTATTTGGTCACTGTATGGCCCATACTTTGAAGAAGAGTCGAGCTGTAATCTTTCATTAAACAAGATACTTTCTACAAAATGTTCAAAGTCTTACAAGATACAACAGATGAATGTGACTCGTGTTTCTGTGTTTCTGCTCGGCTGAGTCACAGATCATATCAAACAGATTAATTGCATCTCATGTGAACAGGGCTCTGTCTGCCGAGCTGTAATATGGCGCTGAATTATAGAAACCATCCGTATGATAATTCCGAATGTTGAATCATGTAGCAGTGTGAGAGCTGGCACCGTGTGAAAGAGGTCCAGGCTCAGGTGACTACTCGAGGTTTGTTTGTATAGAGACGTCTCTAATTAGCAGCTCGCTCATCATGCCTGCCAAAGACCGCACTGTAGTCACAGGAGACCCTCCTATTATTAGGTGGTGTCATAAACCCTGACATATTACCCGCCCCTTCCCTTCCCAGTGTCTGGCCCTTTAAGACCATAGCTGGGGTCTGATTAATAGGTGCTAATTAAAGTCTCTACTTCCAGCACACATTTTGTTGCATGATAAGTTAGGTGCAAATGCATTAAAAGCAGCTTTTCTGTGAGCACACGTCACCGGAGCAGGACCTCGCTTCTCTCATTAATAACATTTGCAGTCGGAGGAGATGTGATGACAGATGACTGAGTCGCTTTTTTTGAATGAAATCAGCATAAAGTATGACGCAAAATAGTCTGAGGAACTGCAGAGCCTGGTGCTCTGAGCCCGACTGGAGCATGGCAAGAGAATCAACCCTTTAATCAGCAGGATCAGGCAGGTGCTGCATTGGCAAACATTCCAGATTATCGGACGTGGACACAAAAATATGGGTAGAGTCCACCAGGAAGAAGGCCTGCAGTCCAATTACACTATAAATGTAAAGATGATGTTGATGAGTAACTTTGGAAACACTCAGCTTTACAGAAGGATATCATATCCTATGCCCTGGTCAAATCCAGAGATGCATTGTTTCCATGCTTGTGTTGCTGCAGGTGCAGAGCTCAGTGGGTGTTCTCTGCTTGAAAAGCTGCAGGTTCAGAGCTCAGTGGGTGTTCCCTGCTTGAGGAGCTTCAGGTTCAGAGCTCAGTGGGTGTTCCCTGCTTGAAAAGCTGCAGGTTCAGAGCTCAGTGGGTGTTCCCTGCTTGAAGAGCTGCAGGTTCAGAGCTCAGTGGGTGTTCTCTGCTTGAAAAGCTGCAGGTTCAGAGCTCAGTGGGTGTTCCCTGCTTGAGGAGCTTCAGGTTCAGAGCTCAGTGGGTGTTCCCTGCTTGAAAAGCTGCAGGTTCAGAGCTCAGTGGGTGTTCCCTGCTTGAAGAGCTGCAGGTTCAGAGCTCAGTGGGTGTTCCCTGCTTGAAAAGCTGCAGGTTCAGAGCTCAGTGGGTGTTATCTTCTTGTGGGGCTGTAGGTTCAGAGAGCAGTGGCTGTTCTCTTCTTGTGGAGCTGTAGGTTCAGAGCTCAGTGGGTGTTTTCTTGTGGAGCTGCAGGTTCAGAGAGCAGTGGGTGTTCTCTTCTTGTGAAGCTGCAGGTTCAGAGAGTAGTGGGATTTCTCTTCTTGTGGAGCTGCAGGTTCAGAGAGCAGTGGGAGTTCTTTTCTTGTGAAGCTGCAGGTTCAGAGCTCGGTCGGTAATCTCTTCTTGTGCAGCTGCAGGTTCAGAAAGCAGTGGGTGTTCTCTTCTTGTGGAGCTGCAGCTTCAGAGAGCAGTGACTGTTCTCTTCTTGTGGAGCTGTAGGTTCAGAGCTCAGTGGGTGTTCTCTTCTTGTGGAGCTGTAGGTTCAGAGCTCAGTGGGTGTTCTCTTCTTGTGGAGCTGCGGGTTCAGAGCTCAGTGGGTGTTCTCTTCTTGTGGAGCTGCAGGTTCATAGAAACATAGAAACATAGAATGTGTCGGCAGATAAGAACCATTTGGCCCATCTAGTCTGCCCAATATACTGAATACTATGAATAGCCCCTGACCCTATTTTATATGAAGGATGGCCTTATGCCTATCCCATGCATGCTTAAACTCCTTCACTGTATTTGCAGCTACCACTTCTGCAGGAAGGCTATTCCATGCGTCCACTACTCTCTCAGTAAAGTAATTCTTCCTGATATTACCTTTAAACCTTTGCCCCTCTAATTTAAAACTATGTCCTCTTGTAGCAGTTTTTCTTCTTTTAAATATTCTCTCCTCTTTTACCGTGATGATTCCCTTTATGTATTTAAAAGTTTCTATCATATCCCCTCTGTCTCTTCTTCCTTCCAAGCTATACATGTTAAGGTCCTTTAACCTTTCCTCGTAAGTTTTGTCCTGCAGTCCATGTACTAGTTTAGTAGCTCTTCTCTGAATATCCTTCTGCAGATATGGTCTCCAGTCCTGCACACAATACTCCCGATGAGGTCTCCCTAGTGCTCTGTAGAGCGGCACGAGCACCTCCCTACTGTTAATGCCTCTCCCTATACACCCAAGCATTCTGCTGGCGTTACCTGCTGCTCTATGACATTGTCTGCCCACCTTTAGGTCGTCTGATATAATGACCCCTAAATCCCTTTCCTCAGATACTGAGGTTAGTACTGTATCACTGATTTTATATTCTGCTCTTGGGTTTTTACGCCCCCGGTTCATTATCTTGCACTTATCGACATTAAATTTTAGTTGCCAGATTTTTGACCATTCCTCTAGTTTTCCTAAATCCTTTTCCATTTGGTGTATCCCTCCAGGAACATCAACCCTGTTACAGATCTTTGTGTCATCAGCAAAAAGACACCTTACCATTGAGGCCTTCTGCAATTTCACTGATAGATATTAAACAATATGGGGCCCAGAACAGATCCCTGAGGTCCCCACTGGTAACAATACTATGGTCTGAATATACTCCATTGACTACAACCCTCTGTTTTCTGTCCTTCAGCCACTGCCTAAGGTTCAGAGCTCAGTGGGTGTTCTCTTCTTGTGGAGCTGCAGGTTCAGAGCTCAGTGGGTGTTCTCTTCTTGTGGAGCTGCATGTTCAGAGCTCAGTGGGTGTTCTCTTCTTGTGGAGCTGCATGTTCAGAGCTCAGTGGGTGTTCTCTTCTTGTGGAGCTGCAGGTTCAGAGAGCAGTGGGTGTTCTCTTCTTGTGGAGCTGCATGTTCAGAGCTCAGTGGGTGTTCTCTTCTTGTGGAGCTGCATGTTCAGAGCTCAGTGGGTGTTCTCTTCTTGTGGAGCTGCAGGTTCAGAGAGCAGTGGGTGTTCTCTTCTTGTGGAGCTGCAGGTTCAGAGAGAAGTGGGTGTTCTCTTCTTGTGGAGCTGCAGGTTCAGAGCTCAGTGGGTGTTCTGTGCTTGCAAAGCTGCTATTATTTCCAACCTCCCTTCTCTCCATTTTCTGGCCTTTGTGCTGTGGCCTTTTCCTTTGCCTCACTGACATGGCCGTGCACTGTGGGATTTTACAGTAAAGTTTTGCAGCCCAGAAATCCCCAGAAGGAAATATAGTCTGTCTTATGTGGAGTAATCTAACCCACCCTTTTCAGAGATGCCCCTGCGGTGCTGAATGGCCTAAAAGTCAACTGGGAAGTAAAGTAAAACTGGAGGACCAGACTACACGCAGTCTGAACCCGTGGAGACAAATCTTTGTGCACAAAATGGTAGAAGATATTTAATTAGGTTGATTTTTGTTAACTTTTTATTTTAGATGTAGTCCAAAAAATTAATTACAAATGAATTCTTTAAGCCTTTCTCGGCCGATACGCCGAGTGCCACAATGTTATATTAGAGATGACAGGCAGGATCTCAGAGAGCAGGTCCCCAACGCCTCTCCAGGTTTAGATATGATTTAACCGCACGGTAAAGCCGCCATCTAACATCTCGATAACTATGGACGCGTTCGGTAAATCACCCGTCCTTCTCAATAAGATGTAAACACCAGTTTAATGCTAAATCCCCGGCTGCTTCATCTCTGGGTCAAGGCAAATCAGTTCTATAAAATAATCTCATTCCAGCCTTCCGGGCTTTGAATAAATGACTTTCCTGTGACGCTGGTGGAGAGGGTCCCTCCGGTGGGGAAACTGTGACAATAATGGGGGAAGGGTCCTTAATACATAGCACTTACCTCGTTATCCGGCCCCTACGTGGTGACAGCTCGGTCAGGCTCCGTGAAGGATTTAATTCTCTTAGTCTCCTTCTTGTCGCTCCATTTCTAAAGACGTTCCGTCAACACAGAAGCCGCCCACCCAATAAATACTTCTCGGAATCCACCATATTTAAACGCTGCTTATATTAAAAAGAGAAATGACTTCATATGACATCGAAATGAAATTTAGAACTAAAACTACCCAATTTACTCCCCCTTCCACATTTAAAGGGGCATAAACTTCAAGCTATCTAGAAGCACTTTCTTGTGGGTCAGCAGATTTTACATTATGACATTACATTTTAAGGAAAATATGTTCATATTTACAGTTGTGTTCAAAATTATTCAACCCCCACTGAAATTGAGTGTTTTCTCCAGTTTGACATTGATTTTGATCATTTCAGTCATCTTGTTTACAATAAATCACAGAGGCCCTTGTAAGTCAGACAAATATAACATAACATTTATAATGAAATAACCACAAATGTCTTTTCTGTGCTCACATCATTATCAGTTTTATTCACCCCCAAGTGACATTCAATCTTAGTACTTAGTACAACATCCTTTTCCAGGTATAACAGCTTTTACACGTGAAGCATAGCTTGACACAAGTGTCTTGCAGCAATCTACGAGTATCTTCGCCCATTCTTCATGGGTAAAAGCCTCCAGTTCAGTCCCATTCTTAGGCTTGCGCGCTGCAGCTGCTTTCTTTAAGTCCCACCAGAGGTTCTCAATCGGATGTAAGTCTGGTGACTGCGATGGCCACTTCACAATGTTCCAGCCTTTAATCTGCAGCCATGCTCTAGTGGACTTGGAGGTATGCTTGGGATCATTGTCCTGTTGAAAGGTCCAACGTCTCCCAAGCCCCAGGTTTGTGACGGACTGCATCACATTTTCATCCAATATCTCCTGGTACTGAAGAGAATTCATGGTACCTTGCACACGCTGAAGCTTCCCTGTACCTGTAGAAGCAAAACAGCCCCAAAGCATGATTGACCCCCGCCATGCTTCACAGTAGGCAAGGTGTTCTTTTCTTCATAGGCCTTGTTCTTCCTCCTCCAAACATAGCGTTGATCCATGGGCCCAAACAGTTCTAATTTTGTTTCATCAGTCCACAGAACACTATCCCAAAACTTTTGTGGGTTGTCCCCATGACTTTTGGCATACTGCAGTCGACTCTTCTTATTCTTCGGACACAGCAAGGGGGTGCGCCTGGGAGTTCTGGCATGGAGGCCTTCATTACGCAGTGTGCGCCTTATTGTCTGAGCTGAAACTTCAGTACCGCATCTGACAAATCTTTTTTCAGTTCCTCAGCAGTCACACGGGGACTTTTCTCCACTTTGCGCTTCAGGTAGCGCACAGCAGTCGAAGTCAGCACCTTCTTTCTGCCACGACTAGGTAGCGCTTCAACAGTGCCCTTTGCCTTGAATTTGTGAATGATGCTTCCTATGGTGTCTCTTGGTCTGTGTGACATCTCTGCAATCTTCTTATAGCCATTGCCCTTCCTGTGAGGAGAAATCACCTCTTCTCTTGTCTTCCTGGACCATTCTCTTGACTTCACCAGGTTTGTAAACACACCAGTAAATGTCTAGAAGGAGCCGAGTATCACAGTCATTTTACATCTGCCTAATTGGGGCTTATTCTGCTTGATTTCTGCACCTTGACATCCAGAGGGGTTTTCAATACCTGATCGACAACACTTGAATGAACCCCTGTTCTTAGGAGTGGTCGTCTTTAAGGGGTTGAATAATTGTGTCAATGAAGAAATCACAAAAAAAACATTTAATACTGTATTACAAAAACAATTGATGTCATTTTAGTTGCATTTGGTTCTTTAAAAAGTCCTCGTAAGATTTCATTCTGAACACAATTACAAATGTACACTAAATTCCCTAAAACCCTTTACAGCATTGGGGGTGGAATAATTTTGAACACAACGGTATATCATATTCTACATCTCCTTCTCTTGGGGGGAGACTATGAGGACAGAAGGCTTAGGGAGAGGGGCGGGGCTTAGGCTGCATTGGGGTGGTCAGAACCCTCCCACTTCTGCACTGATTGCAGTTCTCCCCAAGCAATAATAAACCACGCCCACTATTTAAGCTCCACCTCCCTGATAATGGACACCAACCATCATGTAAAAAACTCCCGCTCATCTGGCAAGGAAAAGCCCAAGCAGATTGACCCACGATGGAGTGTCGCTTGGTGGCTTTTACTTTTCCGTATTTATTTTTAGTTTTCTTGTCACTTTAAATAGAAAATCCCATCTTACCTATGTAAAAAAACAACCATTTTTCCTTCCAGACTTCTGCTTCAATTTCAATGGCACATCAGTTTCAGGATCCCTGCTTCCTGTCACTGAATTCCCTTGCATTCGCACAGCTGCCAAATGACTTCTTTGTGAAATTGATCCTGCATAAATATTTGAAGGAGTTTCTCTTTCTGCTCATTAGGGGTAAACAGAAGTCTTAACGAACAGAAGGATATCGCTAATTAGCAATCGCTTTGCTCTTAAAGAATGGAATTACCAGACAAAATACTGCAAAAAACCCCAGGAGCGGATTACGCGGGAGGAATGAATATAAACCAGATGCATTTTTTTTTCGGATGATCAGAGTAGGAATGAAGAAACGCCTGGTTTATAATTTGACTTATTTCCCATGATGCCTCACATCCAGACGCCGCGGTCTGAAGCTTTACTGCCGTAGGTAGAGCCCGGCTGTCACCTACCTGAGCTGCAGCTTCGCGTCGTGACACACATTTTTCCACAGCGCTAAAATAGGTGTCAGGCCCCCCTTCTGACACCTATTTTAGCGCTGTGGAAAAATGTGTGTCAGGACAGTAGCCAATAGCTGGTTCTATGTTGAAACTAGAGATGAGCGAATTTCTTCAAAATTCGATTCAGCTGCTTCGCCGAATTTTACAAACAAATCAGCTTCGTGATGAATTACTTTGCAATAGCGCAGCCCCCCCGTCATTGTACCCCTCAGATACCACATTCATACATACGATTGCGGCATCTGAGAGTAAAAACAGCCACCATCTTGCTTGAAGATCTGGCACGAAATCTCACGCGGCCTGAGATGACATTATCACACCGGCCGTCATACGTCACTACTAGGGAAGAGCGAATTGACTTCGGATGAAACATCCAAAGTCGATTCGCATAAAACTTCGTTCCAATACTGTACGGAGCAGTCTCACGAGACTTTGCATAATAACTTCATAAATGAATTTGTACTATAAAAAACCATTTCCCAGGTTCGGTTCCAAGTGGTATAATAGTTTTTTACAGTAGTAATTAATTTCTGAAGTTATTACCCGAAGTAATAACTTCAGCTGATCGGAGCCAATAAATTCTAATACTGTACGGAGCTCCTGCTCCCTACAGTATTGGAACAAAGTTTTATGTTTCATCCGAAGTCGATTCGCTCATCCCTAGTCACTACGCATGGGATTTCGGACAAGATCTTCAATCAAGATGGCGGCTGGCCCGTTGCGAGCAAATGGAGAAAGTAAGTATCATTTTTTTTGGGTTGTTTTACCCTATTTCAGGTTAAACGAAGAAAGCACAAGGAAATCTGGCTTTACGGCGAATCAAATTTATTCTGAAATTCGGATTCCACTTCACTTCGGATTCGATCCGCTGAACTTTAGTCGAAACCATACTGTAACACTAAAGCTTTATCATCTGCAGGAGGTCAGGAGGACTGAAGAAAACGATGGGAAAGACGATCATTTTCACCTTGATTCGTCCTGTAAAAGGTGTAGCTAGAAGAGAGGGAGGCCTAAAGGAAAGATCCAAACGAGGCCCCCTGTTTTATTGTGCCAGGTATTGCCACCCAAGACTGATGAGTCTAATATTTGTTTGCCCCTCATTACCTTTCTAGGACCCTTTTGCCAATTTCCCACCCCATATACTTGCAGAAAATGCTTTGGAGAGGAAATCCCTGCACAGGTGCTCACCACCCAGTAGCAAATAGTGTGGGACCTGTTACGGCTGGAACCCCTCTCTCCAAAAGCCCCACAGCAAATGTATAGTCTTCTTGTTATGTACAACCTTCCATGGGTTCTTATTATCAGAGTTTTCTCTGCTGGATCTGTTTGTTTAGAATACTGCTGCTTTCACTAGCACTCATGTGTCAGCTTCATTCCTGCTCTATAACTCATGAGTGATCTCCTCTAACTTGCAATAACAGGCTCTGATTAGAGGTGGGTGTGATTTCACCCCTCCCTCCCCCTGCAGAGTCTGCAGTGAGTTTTCTCTTCTCTATTCCCTGTCTACAACCTGGGATGCTTTCCTCCCTCTCCACACTCTGATCTGCCCTTTACAACCATCTTCTCATCCATGCTTCCGTCTAAAGTTTTCCTTTAAATTTTGTGAGCCTATGGGAATCTATTCTAAGATGTTGCAAAATCTCTATCACTCCATAGGTCAGACTGTAAAACTGTAAAATGTGTTTCCACTTAAAGGAATACTCTGGCCAAATTTGGTGCACAATGCTATGCCTCATGCAGGACCTAAGGGGGTGGAGCATGACACTTGCATTCAAAGATCGCCATATAGAGAATCCCTTTGTCATGCTCCGCCCCCTTGGCCATACACTATGGATAACACAGTCATTCAGTTTTACCTAGGGTGTCAGCTTTGAAAAGCAAAGAAAAATTAGGTTCAAACGATTCTGTCCTCAAATTCCCACAGCTCCCTGCACATCCATAACTCCAGTACATCCACGACACGCAGTTTATGAGCCTGACAACCGGCTTAACGAGGATAAAATGGCAGCTTTGGAGAAGGGATTGCGTTTTGCCGCCGTCGTCAAACACTGGAGGCTGCTGATCTGAGCGAGGTCGATGAACAATAGACTTACCTTCATGTGAACTTTAAGCTCCTCTGAGTCGAGTAAGGACGGACCCTCCCAAAGGCTTTTCCGCTTATGTCACCATCTTTATGAAACGCGTTGGAAATCTTTAAACTTCCATCATCTGCATTCTGACAGACGCAAGTCACATTTATGGCCCTGGAAACTCTTTTTACATATTCTACCTCTAATCTCCAAAGAAGAGAGCTGAAGAAAGAACACAAGAAATCTGGCCCCTCGGGTAAACATGTAAGAGCCCGAGGAACAAAAAGCATATAATGTTGTTACTGTCGATTCCGTGATGAGTCTGTAAGGGGGATGGGAGCCATTGACAGAGTCAATATGCCAGATGAGCTACTAATACAGTTCAGCCATGTTATAATGACATTCAGTAGGGCCACATTCACACGGACAATGGTGGAGTCATGGTAGGTCTTATTTTTACTTCTCACTTTTTAGAGGAACTTGAGTAAGGTTCTCACAAATGAACCTCTTAGAAATCTGTGGACATCTTGGTGCAGGGACTGGAAACATTCTGCATGTCCTCCTCCTTGTTAACCTTGCCATGTCTCAGATGACTAGTATATGTGTTACAGCAGTGGGTGTGGAACCACAGTGTCAACCAACTGAGTTGACTTTGGGAAAAACGTAAGGGCTTTGTCCTGGTTTTTACCCTTTAACCCCTGTACGTGGACCTGGGCATTGCTAAGGGGAGCCACCAGGCTGCTACCTCTTGGATTAGTCCCGGTATGGTCGAGAGATTACCCATGGAGATCAGTGAAACTGAAGGATCAGGCAAAACTCGTAGTCAGTAACAGGCTGAGGTCAGGGCAGGCCGAGTTCATGTGAATACATGGAACAGGTCCGAGGTCAGGGCTGGCAGCAGAGGATCACAGGTCAGGTTAGGCAGCCTAGGGTCAGAGTGCAAAAAACAGGCAGAGATTGGTACATGGGTAGACAACAGAGAACAACACCTTAGCAAAGGACCAGCAAGATAGGAACCTAATTGCTCAGGCAAGAGGTTAACGATACAGCATGGCAAATATAGAAGAAACTAATCAGAGAATTGGAAAAAACCTAGATGCAGCATGCAGAGTGACGGAGGGTATTAATCCTTGCAGTCGGAGGTGAGCTTTAATGAAGAGGCACAGGGTGAAAAAGCAGGGTATGGGCAGGCATGAGCCGCCAACGTAACAATATAGCAGACCAGTAAAGGATAGGTCCTTATGGGTTGTATTGGCCCTTGACCTCAGACTTGAATTTCCGGAACCACATGAGATTCCTCACAGATTCTGCAAATTTAACAGGAACAGGTGCTATATCAGAACTGAGTGATGGTTACATTCTCTGTCACAGGGGGTACATGCCTATTACTTATAGTACAATAGTTCTTTACAAAGGCCCTAGGTTTGAATTCTTTGCACTTCTCAACAGGGGCACACTGCTTGGTGGATACACTCCTTGCAGAGGCACTATGCCTGACAATTACACTTTTCAGCAGAGGCACTAATGTCAATGTTTACACTTTCTGGCAGGGGCACTATGTTTGGTGTTTACACTACTTGGCGAAGGCACTAGACTTTAGGGTTACACCTTTTATCAGAAAAAATATTCTTGGAAGTTACACTTCTCACAGCGTTTGATGGTTACACTTTCTGGTAGTGGCACTAAGCTTGGTGGTTGCACTCTTGGCAGAGGAACAATTCTATATGGCTAAACTTCTAATCAGAGAAACCATTCTTAGAAACTATTCAGAGGCACTATTTTTGATGGTTACACCTCTTGATGGGAGCACTATGCTTGATGGTTAGCAGAGGCACAATGCTTTAGGGTTACACCTCTCATCAGAGAAACTATTCTTGCAAGTTACACTTCTCAACAGCGGCACGGTGTTTGACGGTTACGGTTACACATCCTGACAGTGGCACTATGCTTGATGGTTACACTTCTTGGTAGAGCAACTAAGCTTGGTGGTTGCACTTTTTGGCACATGAAGAATGCTTGATGGTTATACCTCTCATCAGAAAAACTATTCTTAGTTGTAACAGTTCTCAACAGAGGCACTACATATGATGGGGACACCTCTTGACAATAGAATTATGCTTTCTACACTACTTGGCAGAAGCACTATGCTTGATGTTTAAATGCACTTTTCATGGCACTTACTCCTTGTAGAGGCATTATGCTTTGTAGTGTACAAGTATAAAGTGGACCCTGAAACCCAGAAGTGTGGCATATATAAATCCTTAAAGGGTTTGTGCCGAGATATCAATGTATCCCCTATCCACAGCTTACAGAATGACTGGAGTAGCAGTAAGAATGCTTGACCTGTTGCTGTGTTCATATAGGGAACGGCACTCATTCTCGTGATCAATAGGGTCCTACCGGTCAAAGCTTTACTTTTCAAGATCCGGCATCGTGTAATGCCTGCCCTCTAGATACACTGGGGATGAAGGCTGAATGACAATGGTAGAAGGACCTCATAAATTTTATGTCTACACTGACTCCAAATGTCTTCTAGATTTATTTACTCTGTGTTCTTGTAGGCCCCACAGTCCCGCATTGTGAGGGTAGACACTGAGCAGTACCGTCTTGCTTGGGAGAAGTGGGTGGAGCTCGGCTGCAAAGGATTTCAAAATGAAAAGACGTGAAGTAAGAAGATCTGTTCAGATGATTCCTCCCTCCTCGTATTCTTCAAATGACAGGTCCTCGTTTATGAAACAAAATAAAGCAGCGCAATTCACTTCTCCTAATGATTGTCAGACAAATCAAATTACATGGAGCACAGTACATGCCACCATCCATCAAATGACAAGACACGCAGCACAACACGGCTCCGGCTAACACAAAGTGACTTCACACGAAGAGAAGACATGCAGATTTCCATCCCTGAAATGTAGGAACAGAGCAATGACAGACGACTGGGCGCCCGCGCCAGACAAGAGGCGCCCAAACTGCAACGGGTAGAACTGGCAATGTACAGGCATCTGCACTGTCACCCCGAAATATAGGACTAAAATGTACAGACGATCAGTACAGGATAAGTAATGTATGTACACAGTGACTGCACCAGCAGAATAGAGAGTGCAGCTCTGGGGTATAATACAGGATGTAACTCAGGATCAGTACAGGATAAGTAATGTAATCTATGTACACAGTGATTCCACCAGCAGAATAGTGAGTGCAGCTCTGGAGTATAATACAGGAATGTAACTCAGGATCAGTACAGAATAAGTAATGTATGTACACAGTGACTGCACCAGCAGAATAGTAAGTGCAGCTCTGGAGTATAATACAGGATTTTACTCAGGATCAGTACAGGATAAGTAATGTATGTACACAGTGACTCCACCAGCAGAATAGTGAGTACAGCTCTGGAGTATAATACAGGATGTAACTCAGGATCAGTACAGGATAAGTAATGTATGTACACAGTGACTGCACCAGCAGAATAGTGAGTGCAGCTCTGGAGTATAATACAGGATGTAACTCAGTATCAGTGCAGGATAAGTAATGTATGTACACAGTGACTGCACCAGCAGAATAGTGAGTGCAGCTCTGGAGTATAATACAGGATGTAACTCAGGATCAGTACAGGATAAGTAATGTAATGTATGTACACAGTGACTGCACCAGCAGAATAGTGAGTGCGGCTCTGGAGTATAATACAGGATTTAACTCAGGATCAGTACAGGATAAGTAATGTATGTACACAGTGACTGCACCAGCAGAATAGTGAGTGCAGCTCTGGAGTACAATACAGGATGTAACTCAGGATCAGTACAGGATAAGTAATGTATGTACACAGTGACTGCACCAGCAGAATAGTGAGTGCAGCTCTGGAGTATAATACAGGATGTAACTCAGGATCAGTACAGGATAAGTAATGTATGTACACAGTGACTGCACCAGCAGAATAGTGAGCGCAGCTCTGGAGTATAATACAGGATGTAACTCAGGATCAGTATAGGATAAGTAATGTATGTACACAGTGACAGCAGCAGCAGAATAGTGAGTGCAGCTCTGGAGTTTAATACAGACTGTAACTCAGGATCAGCACAGGATAAGTAATATATGTACACAGTGACTGCACCAGCAGAATAGTGAATGCAGCTCTGGAGTATAATACAGACTGTAACTCAGGATCAGTACAGGATAAGTAATGTATGTACACAGTGACTGCACCAGTAGAATAGTGAGTGCAGCTCTGGAGTATAATACAGGATGTAACTCAGGATCTTTTATAGAGTCTTTCTAGAAAACGGATAATAAGATCATCTTCCAGATTATTTTTTAGATTCTCAGTTGAGATTGTCAGAACTCAGAGTGTAGATCTCCCGCCATCTTCAGAGTATGTTTTCCTTACCGATATAAACGTCCTTATAACCGCAGGATATTTATGCAGCTCAGCAGGGTGAATGCAGCGTCTTTATCGGAGTCTTATAAATGGCTGTGAAATTTTACTAGAAGATCCATAGTGGCTCCATATAACTCCGGCCTCGTCATCTTTCATCCAGGAGGCCGAGGCTTCATGGACGACCCGACAAGCTGCGGCCCCTCCGGCTGCACCGCCGACACTTGCCTCCCCGAATAATCATGTTTTAGAGGCGAGTGATTTTCCCTTCTGGGAGATGGATTCTGTTCAACCTGGAACTTTATTTGTTCTCTTTAAATGGCGTCTATAAAGATTCACCGGCAGCCAGAACATGAAGCCGCGCTTTCCTTCATATGGAGATTAGTATGCAGCCTGCGGTCACTGGGTGCCTGAGAGGAAAATGTAACGGCTCACAGCGGCATTGCCACTTCTTCACCCCGCTACTGTCTTTAATGGGCTAATATAATGTCATCTTATGTATTTTGTTCAGGTCCTCTACACTGTGCATTTCTAATGTTTGCAACTGTTGGTTCACGTGTAATGTGCCTTGTTCACCAGCAGGTGGCAGCAAACATGGCAGATCTGTGTGTAGATAGAATGGAGCTTTCCATTACATTCGAGTCCCACTTCCTACAGGAAGGGAGGGGATCAGTTTTAGTTAGTATAGCTTACCCCCTGCTAGGGGAAGGAGGGTGTGCTGGGCACATCTCTGCTGGACGTGCCCAAGCCAAGCCAGCCAGAGCGCCTTTAGCTCTGCTGGATGTGGAGGCCACAGCTTAGAGCCTCAGGAGCCAGGAGGAGAGTTCCCTGGCATAACTAAGAGACAGACTACAAAGAGGGAAGTTGCAGCATAAAGAAGAAGCTAAGTTATAAAGCAAACCTGTCAGCACAGCAGGGCCAGAGACCAACAGATGTAGCAGAGTTGAGTTTGCCTGCCAAAGTTTAAATGCTAAAGCCTGCTGGAAATTTATCAAAGTAAAGCTGCTATTCAACTTCATCACAAGGTCTGGACTCAATTATTTCTTCAAATTCCTCAACTATTCCCCCCTATTTGTCTGTTTCGGAGCCTACGCCTGGGGTCCAACCGTATCCAAGTAGGAGCACCGTGACACTCACTTACACTAGAAGGGACATTTTAGGCCACCTTATACCACTCGGCCATTCCTACACCTGGGCACCATTCCTTCTATTAGGACCCCAGGGGGCGGCCTGTTGCAAAACCACGCCCGATTCAGCAGAGCTCTGCTAGTCTCTGGTATCAGCAGCGAGGACTGCTAGATGGCAGCACAGCTCGCACTCAATGTGTTCCTAGTGCAATGGCCTTTAACCTGCGACTTTGCTGATGTGTTACAATGCATTACCATTTTCAAGATCTCTGCTTGCTGTTAGTGAATGGGTTCTATTTTAAATCCACAGCCTGCAAGGGATGGGAATGGGTTAGACCCCCTTGTCCCAGGATGCATTTGGGTTGTGCCGTCCTATGTAATGTAATAGTAAGGAACTGTACTGTGTAATAGTTGTGTAGGGGGATTGCGGCAGATTTATGTGAGTACTATAGGACAGTAATACTTGAGCATTGTATGGAGTAGTTTTCAGGAACTATAACTATGTGGGAACTATATCAGACCTATATGGCAGTATTATGTGAGCACTATATTAGACCTATATGGCAGTATTATGTGGGAACTATATTGGGGCATCATTTGTACATTGTATGATGGAATTGTATTATTTAGTCACTTCATGGTAGTATTCTGTGTGTACCATAAAGGAGTATGGCTTGGGTCCTGTAGGTAGTATTATTTGGGTACTATATCAGACCTGTATGGCAGTATTATGTGAGTACTATATCAGACCTGCATGGCGGTATTATGTGAGTACTATATTGGACCTGTATGGCAGTATTATGTGGGTACTATATTGGACCTGTATGGCAGTATTATGGGAGTACTATATTGGACCTGTATGGCAGTATTATGTGAGTACTATATTGGACCTGTATGGCAGTATTATGTGAGTACTATATTGGACCTGTATGGCAGTATTATGTGAGTACTATATTGGACCTGTATGGCAGTATTATGTGGGAACTATATTGGACATGTATTCCAGTATTATGTGGGTAATATATGGCTGTATGGCAGTATTATGTGAGCACTATATTGGACATGTATGGCAGTATTATGTGAGCACTATATTGGAGCATTATCTGGACATTGTATGATGGTGTTTTATTACTCAGACAGAACATGGTAGTATTATGTGTGTACCATATGGGAGTATTGCTTGGGTCCTGTGGGTAGTATTATGTGGGAACTATATTGGACATGTATGCCAGTATTATGTGGGAAATATATGGCAGTATTGCAGTAATGTGAGTACTATATTGGACCTGTATGGCAGTATTATGTGAGCACTATATTGGACTCATGGCAGTATTATGTGGGAACTATATTGGACATGTATGGCAGTATTATGTCGGCAATATATGGCTGTATGGCAGTATTATGTGAGCACTATATTGGACTCATGGCAGTATTATGTGGGAACTATTTTGGATATGTATGGCAGTATTATGTGGGCAATATATGGCTGTATGGCAGTATTATGTGAGCACTATATTGGAGCAATATCTGGACATTGTATGATGGTGTTTTATTACTCAGGCAGTACATGGTAGTATTATGTGTGTACTATGTGGGAGTATTGCTTGGGGCCTGTAGGTAGAATCATGTGGACACTGTATGGAGGGATTATTTAAACATGTTATGGCAGTATTGTGCAATATTTACCAATCACTTTCATTGATTTGAAGCTGCCATGTACCTCTGGCCGTGCGGCTCCAAGGAGCGGTATATTTCCTGACTGGCGGCACTTCTTCTGTGCTCCCTATGGATCTGGTACCTGTAAGATACTGATTATTTTTCTTCTCTAGTTACTGTCAAACCCATCACCAAGCTGCAGATAATCCCCCATGATGGCGGAGATTGCGGCGTACTGGAGAGGCGCTGACTGCACTGGGAGGGGGGTGACTGGGGGCTCTTAGTCACCCCTGTCTGGGGTCCGGCCTGGGTGCTGCCTGTGATCGGGATCAGAACAGTAATGAGATGGTGGAGTCCTGTCATCCTGTCTGTAGATATCACATATCGTCCTGTACCAGAGCTGGAAATGTCACACGTATCCAAATAATTGGGACTGTGCTGGCGGCGCAGCGCTCTGCCCTGCTGATGACTTAGTCACCTCCCGGAGATGTCCCTGTCTAATGGAGCTCGGTGCAGAGGGACCCGGGCCCCTAATTAAACTCAAGCGGGAATCACACTGCCTGCAAAAAAGTGACACGAAAAAATACCAGGGTGCAATCCTCTGCAGAAAAGAGAAGGCGGAGGGGAATCTGCATCATTAGGGGCTGGAAAACGGACAGATTTAAAGGGGCAGTGCAGCAAGAGGTCAAGTGCGAAGGGCACAAGAGCTGAGATGATGGGTGACAACCACTAAGGGCGGCCATATACAGAAAATACATAGGATTAAGGGGAAGGGTAGAAAACGTGCCCATGACCAAGATGTATAGGTTACTATATAGCAGTATCATTCATCATATAAAGGATTATGTGCACTGTATGGGAGTATTATTTCGGAAAATTTGCGCAATATATGAATATCCTTCGGGCACTGTTTGCACGTTTTATTAGGAACTATATGGAAACATTATTTGGCCACAGTATGGAAATTATACGGGGATATTATTTGGCACCTTAGTCAGTATTTTACAATAAATCTGGGCACTGTGTGATGTAGACTCCATGTGGACCTTATTATGGTGGTATTATCTGAGCACTTTATTGGAGTATTATTTGAGCATTACATGGTGGTATGAGTCAGACACTACATGGAAGTGTTGTATTATGTGTATTATTGTATGGCAGTTTTATGTGAGCATTGTATAGGAGTATTATTTGGGCACTATATAATGGTATTACATTATTCAAACCCTACAGACTTTACATAGAAGTGTTATTTGTGCACCACATGGGGATATTGTGTAGCAGTATTATGTGGACACTGTATGGCAGTATTATTTGGGTATTGTATGATGTATTACATTATTCAGGCGGGCACTATGTACAAGTGTTATGTGTGCACCACATGGGGATATTGTATGGGAGTATTATTTAGACACTGTGTGGCAGCGTTATTTGGGCACTGTATCATGGTTTTACAATATTAAGACACTATGGGCACCACATAGAAATGTTATGTACGCCACATTGTATAGCAGTATTATATAGACACTGTGTGGCAGCATTATGGTGACACTATATTGAAGGATTATTTAGCAACAGTATAACAATTCTAAGGGATATTATTTGGGACCTTATGGCAGTATTATACAATACATTTGTGCACAGTGTGATGCATTATCGGGCACAGTGACAGTATTATGTAGACTTCATATGCATCTTATTATGGTGGTATTATGTGAGCACTTTATGGGAATATTATTTGAGCATGGTATGGTGGTATGGGTCAGACACTACATGGAAGTGTTGTATTATGTGCACCACAAGGGGATATTGTATGGCAGTATGATGTGGGCACTGTATGGGAGTATTATGTGGGTGCTGTATGATGGTATTACATTATTCACGCACTGCACAGAATATATTATGAGTACACCACATGGGGATATTGTATGGCAGTATTATGTGGGCACTGTATGATGGTTTTATATTATTTAGACACTATAGACACTACATAGAAGTGTTATTACGTGTACACCACATGGGGATATTGTATGGCAGTATTATGTGGGCACTGTATGATGGTTTTATATTATTTAGACACTATAGACACTACATAGAAGTGTTATGTGTACACCACATGGGGATATTGTATGGCAGTATTATGTGGGCACTGTATGATGGTTTTATATTATTTAGACACTATAGACACTACATAGAAGTGTTATTACGTGTACACCACATGGGGATATTGTATGGCAGTATTTGGGCACTGTGTGGCAGCATCATATAAGCCCGCTATGGGAGTATTATTTGGGCACTATAAGGAAGTGTTGTATGTGCACCACATGGGAATATTATACTGCAGTATTATGTGGGCACTGTATGATGGTTTTATATTATTTAGACACTATAGACACTACATAGAAGTGTTATATGTACACCACATGGGGATATTATATGGCAGTATTATGTGGTCACTGTGTGGCAGCATCATATAAGTCTGCTATGGGAGTATTATTTGGGCACTATAAGGAAGTGTTGTATGTACACCACATGGGGATATTATATGGCAGTATTATGTGGGCACTGTGTGGCAGCATCATATAAGTCTGCTATGGGAGTATTATTTGGGCACTATAAGGAAGTGTTGTATGTACACCACATGGGAATATTATGCTGCAGTATTATGTGGGCAGAGTACGGGAGACTTATTTGGGTACTGTATGATGGTATTACATTATTTATGCACAACATAGAAGTGTTAAGTGTGCACAACGTGGGAATATTGTATATATTGTATGTATGGCAGTATTATTTGAGCAGTTTATGGTGTTTTTTTATATAAACTTTTGAATTAGACAAATATATTTACTTCAATTTGATCACGCCTGTGTAAGATTAGGGCTGGGGTGTCACTTTGGACTCCATCAATCAGTGAGGTGCGGTAATAATAACTATGCAGTGGCCCATTATACGAGTAAACCCGAGACATATTTGTGATGCTGACTGGCATAGCGGTAGTTATGCTGCTGCCATACATTACAAAACTGCTTTGTCTTTTGCGTTGGTGGTGCTTTATATAAAGGATGAGAATACGGCGACTTCAGCATCGCCTCGGGGAGAAGCACAAACCAATTGCTTTCTCTGCAATTTTGGCAATTTATGTTTTAGAAGTAAAAAGTTGAGCATTCACAATCACTTTGTGTCCTTGCTTCCAAATCCCCCTAAAAACGTCTGCCTTTCAAGCGGGTTTTATCCTAATGTGTCTTGAGGATCTGTGCGTTCTTTAAAGGCAGAGACCTGGGTCGTCCCCGCAGAACACAAAGAGCCAAGTCAGGGAATGCTGGCAGATATTTTCCGAGATTAATTGGTGCTCTGTCACGCTCCACATACTCCACCTTTCAGAGGGAGAAATAAAACTGTCCCATCCTTCTCCTCTTTTAGTAGTTTTATCAACTTCCTCTGAATATTAAGGCTACAAGTTTTATGTGAAGAAAAGCCTATAAGTCTGGCAAGGAATGAACTTCTGACAAGTGGTGGGTAATTATCAACTGGAAGAGGGATCTGCTGTGATTAACTGCCATCTGTGGTCACAGGACCCTGCCAAAAAATAAGATTGAGTCTGGCACCTGCAGGAAGATACTGAAGTGAAGCATCAACGCAGCCGGTATATAGCCGGTCACATCATACAGGACACGCAAGAGCCGAGGACGAAGCACATCACAAAGGACATGTCCCAGGGAAGGAGTGATTCATCTCCTGACTGATCCTGAGTTTCATCCTGTATTATACTCCAGAGCTGCACTCACTATTCTGCTGGTGCAGTCACTGTGTAAATACATTACTTATCCTGTACTGATCCTGAGTTACATCCTGTATTATACTCCAGAGCTGCACTCACTATTCTGCTGGTGGAGTCACTGTGTACATACATTACTTATTCTGTACTGTTCCTGAATTACATCCTGTATTATACTCCAGAGCTGCACTCACTATTCTGCTGGTGCAGTCACTGTGTACATACATTACTTATCCTGTACTGATTCTGAGTTACATCCTGTATTATACTCCAGAGCTGCACTCACTATTCTGCTGGTGCAGTCACTGTGTACATACATTACTTGTCCTGTACTGATCCCGAGTTACATCCAGTATTATACTCCAGAGCTGCACTTACTATTCTGCTGGTGCAGTTACTATGTACATACATTACTTGTCCTGTACTGATCCTGAGTTACATCCTGTATTATACTGCAGAGCTGCACTCACTATTCTGCTGGTGCAGTCACTGTGTACATACATTAATTATCCTGTACTGTTCCTGAGTTACATCCTGTATTATACCCCAGAGCTGCACTCACTATTCTGCTTGTGCAGTCACTGTGTACATACATTACTTATACTGTACTGATCCTGAGTTACATCCTGTATTATACTCCAGAGCTGCACTCACTATTCTGCTGGTGCAGTCACTGTGTACATACATTACTTATCCTGTACTGTTCCTGAGTTACATCCTGTATTATACCTCAGAGCTGCACTCACTATTCTGCTGGTGCAGTCACTGTGTACATACACTACTTATCCTGTACTGATCCTGAGTTACATCCTGTATTATACTCCAGAGCTGCACTCACTATTCTGCTGGTGCAGTCACTGTGTACATACACTACTTATCCTGTACTGATCCTGAGTTACATCCTGTATTATACTACAGAGCTGCACTCAACATTCTGCTGGTGGAGTCACTGTGTACATACATTACTTATCCTGTACTGATCCTGAGTTACATCCTGTATTATACTCCAGAGCTGCACTCACTATTCTGATGGTGCAGTCACTGTTTACATACATTACTTATCCTGTATTGATCCCGAGTTACATCCAGTATTATACTCCAGAGCTGCACTCACTATTCTGCTGGTGCAGTAACTGTGTACAAACATTACTTATCCTGTACTGATCCTGAGTTACATCCTGTATTATACTGCAGAGCTGCACTCACTATTCTGCTGGTGCAATCACTGTGTACATACATTACTTATCCTGTACTGATCCTGAGTTACATCCTATATTATACTTCAGAGCTGCACTCACTATTCTGCTGGTGCAGTCACTGTGTACATACATTACTTATCCTGTACTGATCCTGAGTTACATCCAGTATTATACTCCAGAGCTGCACTCACTATTCTGCTGGTGCAGTCACTGTGTACATACATTACTTATCCTGTACTGATCCTGAGTTACATCCTGTATTATACTCCAGAGCTGCACTCACTATTCTGCTGGTGCAGTCACTGTGTACATACATTACTTATCCTGTACTGATCCAGAGTTACATCCTGTATTATACTCCAGAGCTGCACTCACTATTCTGCTGGTGGAGTCTTTCCAGCTGTAGTAGACCCACACTGTCCATGTGTTTCCTAATCCACCAGTCATTTGAATACATCCTTGATTATTTAGGGGCCTCGGAAATGAACCAGTATGGCGGATGTCTTTGGAATAGCTTCACTTTGAAAAGGACTGTCTTCTTAAGATAACCCTCTAAACTTGACTTCCATGGATTGGACAATCTGGGGTCATGTGATCCATCCTGGGATGAGTTGCTCTTCAATCTTTTTTAACTGTGCAGGATTTTCTGGAGATTTCCCGCTTTCCTGTTCTAGGTTTCACAACTTCTAATGATTTGCTTATAAATCCTTTCCTTTCCACAAATCCAATGAAAAATCTGACAACTGTGGAGAAAACAAGTTCTGCTCCGCCGTGTGGGTATTTCTGCCTTCCCTTCCCACCTCATTAGTTTTATTTTACATGTGTTTATTTTTTGCTCTTTTGGCTCAGAGCGGTTTTATCGGAGCCCGGAATGTTCCTGTCCGTTCCAAGAAATTCCACATTCATCATAATAAAGCTGCAGATCTCCGATGCTGAAAGGGCTTTTTCGGATTCATTGCAAGACTCCAGAAAAAAAAAAGTACAAAACCCACAGTCACCATCAATGAAATGTTTCATCTCATTCACTGGATCTTGGAGATGAAGACAAAGGACGGCTTCAAAGACGGAGGCGAAGACGGCGCAGACATGACCCGAGACTCTGGCTTCTGGTTCACTGTATGAAAGATTTTATGGTTCAGGTTCACAGAGGGGAACGGCGAGATCCCTTTCTAGTTTACTTCAAACCTCTCTCCGGTGCATCTCGTTTACATAATTATCTCTATCTGTTTCCTGGGGATTAAATGACTAATGAAGATTCATTGCTAATCTGGAGACCAAGCGTTACCACGACCGGACTTGTACGCTCTGAATGGAGAAGTGTCACTTCAGATACAGGAAATCAGAATATTCAAGAAGTTGCATCAAGTGGATACAAATGGATACACCCCCCCTCCCCATGGAGCTGCATGATGAGCCGCTGTCTTCTACTAACCCTTTGATTTCAGATCCAGTATAATATATGGTCCACATTTGGTGGTTGATCAAACATCTCCAACTTATCTTTTTGGTGGTTGGGTGTTGTTTTTGCATCAGTGATGGTTCAAAAGACATACATCATGGTAAATGTGGGCAATCTACCTCGTGTATGAGACCCAATGGCGGCAAATATGAGCAATTACCTGACTCGAGGCACCAGGGTCTAGTGCGAAATTTAAACATAGGCCAAAAACTCAATTGTCATGTGTCATTATCCAAAGATCTATATACATTATCTATGGCTACAGTTTCATATTATTGCTCCTCGCTGCCCATTTCATAGGACGGATGTTTTCTACGTGGGGCTCTGAAGGAAACAGGGTCTGGGTCCATCTGTAATCTCTGCACTTCCTTTAGATACACACATGGACTAAATTGTTCCGTTAAAAAATGAAAAAGGCATAATGGTCACTGAAATAACTTGAAACTGACAAAAGCAATGTTACTAAAACTGCACTGATGAACATCAGACTTTGCCTTTCAACTGTGATTCAACAGAACAATTTTCAAAAATAAACTAATGAACTTGTCCTGGACACAAGTGTTGGTGCCCATAGAAAAGATTGAAAATAACTTGCCCATAGGGAGATGTTATTCGGGGTTCACATCACGTTTTTGCCATTCTTTAAATGTATAGAAAACACGTATATGCTAAACGGATATCTCAGATTGATGCCGTACAGAGGTGTCTGTTCTCCATAGAGTTCGGGACTGTGCAGGCAGGGGTGCACCCCCAATGAGGGCGGGTGAGGCAGCACCAGGTAGGGGCAAGAGGGGGGCAGCCGAGGGGCCATGGGCTGAAGGAAAGGGGTTTGGTTAAGAAACTGCCATTGGGGAAGCCGTTTCAGTTTTTGTCTCAGGTAGCAGAAAGGCTAGGTGCACCCCTGTGTGCAGGATACAAGAACATGGTGTGCTGTGTAGTTGTATTGTTTTTTTTGTAACGTAAACGTCAAACGGAGGCATAAAACGTGATGTGCATCGACCCTAAATTAAGGTGTGTCCTGTAATTAGCGTCACTTGTGTCTTCATACTTGTAATCAGTCAGCCTGCCGCTTTAGAGGGTGAAAAGAGGTCCCTGTGCTGTTTGGTATCATGGTGGGTACCGACCAAAGAAAGCTAAGGAGAGAATTGTCTCAGGACTTTAGAAAGAAATGTATAGGCAAACATGTAAGGCTTGTTTCACTTATACATGAAACGGATCCGGCAGGATGTTCTGGCCGGGAACAGCTTGTCCGATCGTTCCTTGCCGGGTGCAACCATGCGCTGCCGGAATTCCATCCCATTCACTATAATGGGGGCTGGCGGAGATCCAGCTAAAACAGCCTGCCGATAAAGACCATCTCCAAACAGCTTGATGTTCCTGTTTTATTTATTTATTTTTATTGTAAACGCATTTATTATAATGAAAATTGTCAACATGATACTAAGCATCGCGATGCAGTGCAGGACGTGAGGCAACACCCTCATAGCATGTCAGTCTAATATACAGTCCAGGCTAGCCTACACACTGCATGTTACACTAACATTCCTATTCAATCTCAATACACAAAAAGTCCTACAACAAGACAACAGAGAGTCATCGTGTTAATACAGCTGCACACGGGACTGTAGACAACCTCCCTGGACGTCACCGCAGGAGAAAAATTGTTGACAAATTGAAGAGACAGATAAGACGAATGGTAACTAAAGAGCCCAGAACAACTTTTAGTTTTGTTTTATAAATGATTCTGTTCAACCACAATTCAAAAGCAATGTCTGATTTTCAGTAAATTTTTTTGTTTATTATTACTTTTGTCACTTTTGAAGGTACCAACAATTTTTTTGATGTGTGTATAATAGTTGCTATCTGTTCCTTTGACATATCATTATAGAAGACTGAATGTGCATGTGTTGCAAGTAGTGATGAGCAGCCTAGGCAAAATTGGTTTTCACAATATTTAGTGAATTTTTGGCCTACTATTCGCCATAAATTCGCAAATTCTTGAAATCGTGATCACCAGTCATTATTTTCTTTATTGCGAAAATCAGCAATGTAATATGCGTGTACTTTTGCTACATTTTTCAAGCTGCGAGACACTAATCCCTATCACAGCACAGTAATCCCTATCAGCTACACTATATCACTATCTAACCTACACTGACTATCTCCCAATAACTATCTGTATTATATATATATATATATAAGATAACTAACTATCTAATGTAATGTGACATCACAGCACTATGTCTGTAGCATGTATGTATGAACAGCAGAACCTATCACACTACCTAACACCCTGCACTGGAACCTATCAGCTACACTATATCACTATCTAACCTACACTGACTATCTCCCACTAACTATCTGTATTATATATAGAAGATAACTAACTATCTAATGTAATGTGACATCACAGCACTATGTCTGTAGCCTGTATGTATGGACAGCAGAACCTATCACACTACCTAACCCCCTGCACTGGAACCTATCAGCTACACTATATCACTATCTAACCTACACTGACTATCTGTATTATATATATAAGAGAACTAACTAACTAACTAATGTAATGACACAGTAAAGCTCAGAGCACAGCAATGACACTGCTGTCTCTCTCAGAACTGTAATAAACTGCAGAAAATGGCTGCTGGGGAGGTTCTTATATAGTAAGGAGTCGGCAACTTTCCTATTGGTTGCTAGGGATGTTGCTAAGCTCTGACAAAGACATTGCCGCCTTCTCATTGGCACACAAGCAAGAAGCAGTGAGGGTACTGATAAAAAAAAAAGTAGAATATTTGCAATTACGAAGATATAGCACCATATTCTAGATCTTCGTGAATACTTGAAGTGCCGATATCCGCGGTAAAAATTTGCTATTAGAATATTTGCGATCAACTCTAGTTGCAAGGGGAGGATGCCCCAGGACCCAGAATAGTGTGGCATGAGAGGAGACAGCCGTAGCTTAGAGCAGCCTCAGACTGGTACCGCATTACTGGTATGTAGCAAAGCGCCAGCATGGGCATTCATGATGAAGCTGTACCAGTCAGAAGAAAAAAATTCTGAAATGTACAGAAGAAAAATGACTGAAATTATTTTTGGTGCTGAAGGAAAAAAAGTGAATTTTTGAAAACAGAATATTGTGTGAGAGGCCTTCACTCGAGTGTCTTCTCATCTTGGTGTCATATATGTTTTATAGTGCGTTGTGTGGAAGGACTTGCTCTGCGCTCACTGTGAAGTCTGCATGTAGATGGCAGATAAATGTAACATTTACATGGGACTGATACATTATGTACAGCAGGAAGCTACATGCTGCTCCTGGTGGTATCCTCTATGGCCGTGCCACCACCTTTAAGCTCCCAGGCTCAGCACGAAGCCGCCGTTGAGAAAGGTTGGAGCTAATGATGGGATCAGCCAGACTTGGCATCTTGTCATGTATTTATTATTGGCAGCAGATGCCCACATAGTGCCTCCCAGCTCTCTGCCTGCCTTATATTTGGTGCCAGCTCCCAAAGAGTTTTCCTCCCATCTGTTCTGTTTGTGTCCACCTTCTACTACTTCTAGATCATGATGTTCGGTCGCCTTCCAGGCAATTCCCCCATCCAAGGACCCGAGAGCAGCCATAATCTCTCCCGCTGCGTTCAAACGGCAAAAACCTTCTGATTCATCTGTCTCTCATTAGGAGAAGTGCAGCGGCTGGCGAGGATCGGGCACATTTATACCAATGAAAAGCACTTGTCTCAGTCAAATATGCTGCTTGTCTTCAAGTTCAATCTGTCTCTTGTCTGCAGATAATTTCTTGGCTGTAACCGTTAAGTCAGTTCATGCACCAAGCAGTATGGAGAAGAGACAACTGGTGGGATGAGGGGGGGATTCAGAGGAAGTCACAAGTAGGGTCCAAGGTTTTCATGGCAGGGCATACCACAGAGGATGGTGGGAATCCAGCTTAAGTTGGACCCAACGGGGTCTCCATTGGTGATATGAACCTCCAAAGGACTTTCCAATACTGCAAATTCAAAAACATGGGCAGCTTCAAACTGGAGTTCTTTGGGCTGATTGTAAGGATCCCCCACAACTCTATGTTATGGTCATGTACTCAGGTGGAAAGTCTAAGAGATCCCTTGGTCTTTACTCTTTGTTGCTGAAGGATTCCCAGGTCACCATTCCCAGAATAGTCATGGATTAGTGACAGTAGCGCTGATACAGCAGTGGAGAAGTCAGGAACTAAGCCAAGGGTCATCACCAGGATATCACAGGCCAGAGGACAAGACTGGAGCCTACATAGAAGGTCAGAGATAGGAGTAGAACAACAGGTACAGAAGAAAAACTCCAAGGGCGAGGCAGAGGCAATATCAGGGAAACAGGATGAGGTGAGGATCAGGGTCAATCAGGAGTGAAAACCAGGAACAATAACACAAGGAATGATAGGGCAGAGTAAGATTCCGCAGGCACAGTATGGACGGGCAATTCATCTTTAAGATATCTGACGAAGGAGGCAGCCTGCTACTAAAGTACATCATACCAGGCTTTCATCTAAACACAGTGATGTCACAGTACAGAGATAATAAACACAGTGATGTCACAGTACAGGGATAATAAACACAGTGATGTCACAGTACAGGGATAATAAACACAGTGATGTCACAGTACAGGGATAATACACACAGTGATGTCACAGTACAGGGATAATACACATAGTGATGTCACAGTACAGAGATAATAAACACAGTGATGTCACAGTACAGGGATAATAAACACAGTGATGTCACAGTACAGGGATAATAAACACAGTGATGTCACAGTACAGGGATAATAAACACAGTGATGTCACAGTACAGGGATAATAAACACAGTGATGTCACAGTACAGGGATAATAAACACAGTGATGTCACAGTATAGAGATAATAAACACAGTGATGTCACAGTACAGGGATAATAAACACAGTGATGTCACAGTACAGAGATAATAAACACAGTGATGTCACAGTACAGGGATAATAAACACAGTGATGTCACAGTACAGAGATAATACACACAGTGATGTCACAGTACAGAGATAATAAACACAGTGATGTCACAGTACAGGGATAATAAACACAGTGATGTCACAGTACAGGGATAATAAACACAGTGATGTCACAGTACAGGGATAATAAACACAGTGATGTCACAGTACAGAGATAATAACACACAGTGATGTCACAGTACAGAGATAATAAACACAGTGATGTCACAGTACAGGGATAATAAACACAGTGATGTCACAGTACAGGGATAATAAACACAGTGATGTCACAGTACAGAGATAATAAACACAGTGATGTCACAGTACAGGGATAATAAACACAGTGATGTCACAGTACAGGGATAATACACACAGTGATGTCACAGTACAGGGATAATAAACACAGTGATGTCACAGTACAGGGATAATACACACAGTGATGTCACAGTACAGGGATAATAAACACAGTGATGTCACAGTACAGGGATAATAAACACAGTGATGTCACAGTACAGAGATAATACACACAGTGATGTCACAGTACAGAGATAATACACACAGTGATGTCACAGTACAGAGATAATAAACACAGTGATGTCACAGTACAGAGATAATAAACACAGTGATGTCACAGTACAGAGATAATAGTACACACAGTGATGTCACAGTACAGAGATAATAAACACAGTGATGTCACAGTACAGAGATAATAAACACAGTGATGTCACAGTACAGAGATAATAAACACAGTGATGTCACAGTACAGAGATAATAAACACAGTGATGTCACAGTACAGAGATAATAAACACAGTGATGTCACAGTACAGAGATAATAAACACAGTGATGTCACAGTACAGAGATAATAAACACAGTGATGTCACAGTACAGAGATAATAAACACAGTGATGTCACAGTACAGGGATAATACACACAGTGATGTCACAGTACAGAGATAATAAACACAGTGATGTCACAGTACAGGGATAATAAACACAGTGATGTCACAGTACAGGGATAATAAACACAGTGATGTCACAGTACAGAGATAATAAACACAGTGATGTCACAGTACAGAGATAATAAACACAGTGATGTCACAGTACAGAGATAATACACACAGTGATGTCACAGTACAGAGATAATAAACACAGTGATGTCACAGTACAGAGATAATAAACACAGTGATGTCACAGTACAGGGATAATACACACAGTGATGTCACAGTACAGAGATAATACACACAGTGATGTCACAGTACAGGGATAATAAACACAGTGATGTCACAGTACAGGGATAATAAACACAGTCATGTCACAGTATAGAGATAATAAACACAGTGATGTCACAGTACAGGGATAATAAACACAGTGATGTCACAGTACAGGGATAATAAACACAGTGATGTCACAGTACAGAGATAATAAACACAGTGATGTCACAGTACAGGGACAATAAACACAGTGATGTCACAGTACAGGGATAATACACACAGTGATGTCACAGTACAGGGATAATAAACACAGTGATGTCACAGTACAGGGATAATACACACAGTGATGTCACAGTATAGGGATAATAAACACAGTGATGTCACAGTACAGGGATAATAAACACAGTGATGTCACAGTACAGAGAAAATACACACAGTGATGTCACAGTACAGAGATAATACACACAGTGATGTCACAGTACAGGATAATAAACTCAGTGATGTCACAGTACAGAGATAATACACACTGTGATGTCACAGTACAGGGATAATAGTACACACAGTGATGTCACAGTACAGAGATAATAAACACAGTGATGTCACAGTACAGAGATAATAAGCACATTGATGTCACAGTACAGGGATAATAAACACAGTGATGTCACAGTACAGAGATAATAAACACAGTGATGTCACAGTACAGAGATAATAAACACAGTGATGTCACAGTACAGAGATAATAAACACAGTGTTGTCACAGTACAGAGAGAATGAACACAGTGATGTCACAGTACAGAGATAATAAACACAGTGATGTCACAGTACAGGGATAATACACACAGTGATGTCACAGTACAGAGATAATAAACACAGTGATGTCACAGTACAGAGATAATAAGCACATTGATGTCACAGTACAGGGATAATAAACACAGTGATGTCACAGTACAGAGATAATAAACACAGTGATGTCACAGTACAGAGATAATATACACAGTGATGTCACAGTACAGAGATAATAAACACAGTGATGTCACAGTACAGGGATAATATACACAGTGATGTCACAGTACAGAGATAATAAACACAGTGATGTCACAGTACAGAGATAATAAACACAGTGATGTCACAGTAAAGAGATAATAAACACAGTGATGTCACAGTACAGAGATAATAAACACAGTGATGTCACAGTACAGAGAGAATGAACACAGTGATGTCACAGTACAGAGATAATAAACACAGTGATGTCACAGTACAGGGATAATAAACACAGTGATGTCACAGTACAGAAATAATAAACACAGTGATGTCACAGTACAGAGATAATACACACAGTGATGTCACAGTACAGAGATAATAAACACAGTGATGTCACAGTACAGAGATAATAAACACAGTGATGTCACAGCACAGAGATAATACACACAGTGATGTCACAGCACAGAGATAATAAACACAGTGATGTCACAGCACAGAGATAATAAACACAGTGATGTCACAGTACAGTGATAATACACACAGTGATGTCACAGTACAGGGATAATACACACAGTGATGTCACAGTACAGGAATAATAAACACAGTGATGTCACAGTATAGAGATAATAAACACAGTGATGTCACAGTACAGGGATAATAAACACAGTGATGTCACAGTACAGAGATAATAAACACAGTTATGTCACAGTACAGAGATAATACACACAGTGATGTCACAGTACAGAGATAATAAACACAGTGATGTCACAGTACAGGGATAATAAACACAGTGATGTCACAGTACAGGGATAATAAACACAGTTATGTCACAGTACAGAGATAATAAACACAGTGATGTCACAGTACAGAGATAATAAGCACATTGATGTCACAGTACAGGGATAATAAACACAGTGATGTCACAGTACAGAGATAATAAACACAGTTATGTCACAGTACAGAGATAATAAACACAGTGATGTCACAGTACAGAGATAATAAACACAGTGATGTCACAGTACAGGGATAATAAACACAGTGATGTCACAGTACAGAGATAATAAACACAGTGATGTCACAGTACAGAGATAATATACACAGTGATGTCACAGTACAGAGATAATAAACACAGTGATGTCACAGTACAGGGATAATATACACAGTGATGTCACAGTACAGGGATAATAAACACAGTGATGTCACAGTAAAGGGATAATAAACACAGTGATGTCACAGTACAGGATAATAAACACAGTGATGTCACAGTACAGAGATAATAAACACAGTGATGTCACAGTACAGAGATAATACACACAGTGATGTCACAGTACAGAGATAATGCACACAGTGATGTCACAGTACAGAGATAATAAACACAGTGATGTCACAGTACAGGGATAATAAACACAGTGGTGTCACAGTACAGGGATAATAAACACAGTGATGTCACAGTAAAGGTATAATAAACACAGTGATGTCACAGTACAGGATAATAAACACAGTGATGTCACAGTACAGAGATAATAAACACAGTGATGTCACAGTACAGGGATAATACACACAGTGATGTCACAGTACAGAGATAATAAACACAGTGATGTCACAGTAAAGGGATAATAAACACAGTGATGTCACAGTACAGGATAATAAACACAGTGATGTCACAGTACAGGGATAATAAACACAGTGATGTCACAGTACAGGGATAATACACACAGTGATGTCACAGTACAGGATAATAAACACAGTGATGTCACAGTACAGAGATAATAAACACAGTGATGTCACAGTACAGGGATAATACACACAGTGATGTCATAGTACAGAGATAATAAACACAGTGATGTCACAGTACAGAGATAATAAACACAGTGATGTCACAGTACAGGGATAATAAACACAGTGATGTCACAGTACAGAGATAATAAACACAGTGATGTCACAGTACAGAGATAATAAACACAGTGATGTCACAGTACAGGGATAATAAACACAGTGATGTCACAGTACAGGGATAATAAACATAGTGATGTCACAGTACAGAGATAATGCACACAGTGATGTCACAGTACAGAGATAATACACACAGTGATGTCACAGTACAGAGATAATAAACACAGTGATGTCACAGTACAGAGATAATGCACACAGTGATGTCACAGTACAGAGATAATACACACAGTGATGTCACAGTACAGTGATAATAAACACAGTGATGTCACAGTACAGAGATAATAAACACAGTGATGTCACAGTACTGGGATAATAAACACAGTGATGTCACAGTACACAGATATTAAACACAGTAATGTCACAGTACAGGGATAATAAACACAGTGATGTCACAGTACAGAGATAATAAACACAGTGATATCACAGTACTGCGATAATAAACACAGTGATGTCACAGTACAGGGATAATAAACATAGTGATGTCACAGTACAGGGATAATAAACACAGTGATGTCACAGTACAGGGATAATAAACACAGTGATGTCACAGTACAGGTATAATAAACACAGTGATGTCACAGTACAGGGATAATAAACACAGTGATGTCACAGTACATGTATAATAAACACAGTGATGTCACAGTACAGGGATAATACACACAGTGATGTCACAGTACAGAGATAATAAACATAGTGATGTCACAGTACAGGGATAATACACACAGTGATGTCACAGTACACAGATAATACACACAGTGATGTCACAGTACAGAGATAATAAACACAGTGATGTCACAGTACAGGTATAATAAACACAGTGATGTCACAGTACAGGGATAATACACACAGTGATGTCACAGTACAGAGATAATAAACACAGTGATGTCACAGTACAGAGATAATAAACACAGTGATGTCACAGTACAGGGATAATAAACACAGTGATGTCACAGTACAGAGATAATAAACACAGTGATGTCACAGTACAGAGATAATAAACACAGTGATGTCACAGTACAGAGATAATACACACAGTGATGTCACAGTACAGAGATAATAAACACAGTGATGTCATAGTACAGAGATAATAAACACAGTGATGTCACAGTACAGGGATAATAAACACAGTGATGTCACAGTACAGAGATAATAAACACAGTGATGTCACAGTACAGAGATAATAAACACAGTGATGTCACAGTACAGGGATAATACACACAGTGATGTCACAGTACAGGGATAATAAACATAGTGATGTCACAGTACAGGGATAATACACACAGTGATGTCACAGTACAGAGATAATAAACACAGTGATGTCACAGTACAGCGATAATAAACACAGTGATGTCACAGTACAGGGATAATAAACACAGTGATGTCACAGCACAGGGATAATAAACACAGTGATGTCACAGTACAGGGACAGTGCACATTATTACATAATAGCTGTAGAATAATATAAGAAGTTCTCTAGTTACACTGTGACATCTCAGTATAATAAAAGAGATATAATGATGTCACACATGTCATAAAAACATGACGTCTTAACTGCCCCTTAGATCTGGTGGAGATGACCCCCCAGCGGCTGCTCTGATTTGTTTGTTCCCTGATAGTTGCGCCCATGGAGTTATAAATGTTCGATAACTTTGGCCATTTTCCTGCAGTTTGATGCCTGCAGTGTCGTTACTTTCTCATCAGCACAATTCCCACTGTTTTCTGTGAGCACAGGACTCCGCTGACAACCTATAAACACTAAGCACACGCCTGTCACCCTCCCATCATGTCCTTGCGCTGCAGCCCACCTCTTGCATTGTCTGTTTTGTGACGCCGTCCCGCTGCCTGATCCGTCCCCCATTATGTGTCAGTGGAACCGCTGCTCCTTTCATCACGTTAATTACTTGCTGACACCATTCGCGCAGGGTCCGTACTTTCAGCAAACAGGCGAATTCTGGAATTATTTTCTCTTTTAGCATTTAACCCCTCTTGGTGCTAATGGTTTTTCCCGCCGCACAGATTTCAAATCCGAAATGACAAAATCAGAACCGTTGACCTTTATGAGAATGGGTCTTGCAGAAATCTACGCATCTGCTGCCAACACGACCCCATTCAGTGATATAGAGCAGTATTTCTGCCGTGTGTGAATTCCCTCTTACAGCTATAACTGCAATCTATAGCGTTTTCTGATTGGGTGTATTTTACACCCTTTTATAACATCCCTTTAATGAGGCTCAGTGCAGCTATATGGCGGTATGCAGCATATCAAACGGTTTCAATTCCCCATTTCCAGAAGTATCATTTCCTCGTCCACGTTGGCGCTCCCTAATATCTTCTTCCCGGTGATAGATGAACCGATGACAGGAACCTCAGTATCTGTGGTGCGTAATACGAAAGAGATAATAAAGTATAATAATGAGCCGGGGTGGGGGAGGGGTGGTAAAGGTGAGCAGCAGAGGAAAAGGCGCCTGGTTGTTATTGTACCGCACATTTATCTTACCGGTGATATGAATTCTAATTCTGCTGCCGTCCTCCATTCAGAGGTAATTATTACTTGTAAAATATGAGTTCTCTCTGGGAAGAACATGGCGTCTGCGCACGGAGGGAATTTATAACGGCAGAAACTATTTCCCACTTAATATTCCTCCGAAGTCGCTTTGGTTTCTGATTTCTGGCTTTTCGGAGGAGCAGGCGTCAGTCAAATTTCACTTCATTGATTTTCAGTTCTAGAATAGTACATCTACAAATCCTTGTCCATGTTGTAGGCTGAGCACACAAAACGGCAGCATCAAGAGCACCTGATGGGGGTAGTAGTGTATAGAACCATTAGAGTTCATCTGTCACCACTGCTGACCCGTCTACTTACTTGTGTTTCCCATAAAATAATACGGAGCATCTTTTCTTAGCACTCTACATTGTGTGGTTCCTCTGTTATTCCTCCTGAAATTGGCTGTTACTCAGCCCCTTGTCACAATGGTATGCCCCTATATGGCCTAACCCTGATCTTCTTTCAACAGCCTATAATTATTTACCAGGCTGTAACCGTTAAATCCTACAAAAACTCTCCACGCCGGGACTGATTCCTCATCGTATCAAACTTTATTTCAATATCTCAGTTCATAAAATAAATAATTTAAAAAACGATCCAATAAAACAGAAAAAATGGGGCTACTGCGTCATCACAGAGCATGCACAGCCTTCACATGATACAGGTCAGCTCAGAGACCTGCTTATCACAGACAGAATTTACCATCCTTTTTACAACTGGATACAATGTTGCAACTTATCACAACAGTAGAAACATTAGTAACACTCCACCATGTATACTAGAAGCAACAGAAGCCTCAGCACCTGGGTGCATGCCAGGGGGCCATATAAGGGGAAGTACCCCCCCCCACTGTTTGATCTTCTTACATCCTAATAGTGCTCCACATCATGTGCTTCTGGCAGGAAGACCCTTATTGGGGTATTTGCAGCCCAAGGCCTAACCGCAGCCAACATAGAAACGTCCTCCCTCCACCCCAGATCACAGCTATATCAGGCGCCCACCATGGACACACGTCTCAAAAGCCAGGCACATGACACAGCCACCGGCCCCCCTTAGTAATGCAGCCAAAATCCAGAGACTCAGACAATAAGAGTATGTACCTCCATGAGTATCCCACACCTCCTCTAATATTGATACAACCAATTATACATATATTTAACATATCAAAATACCTACCAACCGGAATCATAAATTTTCCATCATCTCAGGGAACACAAAAAAACGACATATTTCAGACCATAGAAATCCATTATTACTGTTAGAATTACTATGCCCACCACTGTGAAGAGAATACCTAAAAAAGAGTAGTCGAACCCTGTCAACACTGATTGGACAAAAGAACCCCAACTGTAGTAGCACCCAGTTGTTCTAACAAAAGCAGATGCAGAATTACTATTTTCAGTATATACAGTCACCACTAGAGGGTGCTCACTACATACAGATTATACAGTCATCACTAGAGGGTGCTCACTACATACAGATTATACAGCCACCACTAGAGGGAGCTCACTACATACATATTATACAGCCACCACTAGAGGGTGCTCACTACATACAGATTATACAGCCACCACTAGAGGGAGCTCACTACATACACATTATACAGCCACCATTAGAGGGAGCTCACTACATACAGATTATACAGCTACCACTAGAGGGAGCTCACTACATACAGATTATACATCTACCACTAGAGGGAGCTCACTACATACACATTATACAGCCACCATTAGAGGGAGCTCACTACATACAGATTATACAGCTACCACTAGAGGGAGCTCACTACATACAGATTATACATCTACCACTAGAGGAAGCTCACTACATACAGATTATACAGCCACCACTAGGGGGAGCTCACTACATACAGATTATACAGCCACCACTAGAGGGAGCTCATTACATACAGATTATACAGCCACCACTAGGGGAGCTCACTACATACAGAGTATACAGCCACCACTAGAGGGAGCTCACTACATACATATTATACAGCCACCACTAGAGGGTGCTCACTACATACAGATTATACAGCCACCACTAGAGGGTGCTCACTACATACAGATTATACAACCACCACTAGAGGAAGCTCACGACATACAGATTATACAGCCACCACTAGAGGGAGCTCACTACATACAGATTATACAGCTACCACTAGAGGGAGCTCACTACATACAGATTATACAGCCACCACTAGAGGGAGCTCACTACATACAGATTATACAGCCACCACTAGAGGGAGCTCACTACCTACAGATTATACAGCCACCACTAGAGGGAGCTCACTACATGCAGATTATACAGCCACCACTAGAGGGAGCTCACTACCTACAGATTATACAGCCACCACTAGAGGGAGCTCACTTCATACAGATTTTACAGCCACCCCTAGAGGGAGCTCACTACATACAGATTATACAGCCACTACTAGAGGGAGCTCACTACATACAGATTGTACAGCCACCACTAGAGGGAGCTCACTACATACAGATTATACAGTCACCACTAGGGGGAGCTCACTACATACAGATTATACAGCCACCACTAGAGGGAGCTAGCTACATACAGATTATACAGCTACCACTAGAGGGAGCTCACTACATATAGATAATACAGCCACCACTAGAGGGAGCTCACTACATGCAGATTATACAGCCACCAGTTGGAACTATGTCTATTTTTTGATTGAAAATAGCTTTTATTAGCAATCAGTCGTCAATACAAAACATACAATTTGTGTTTGGGCGTAGAGCACAGCGCAGGCACAGATCCTGTGCTGTACATCACACACAGCACCACAGTAACATTTTAACATCACACATCAATCAATAAATATCATCGTACAAGTGGTAAGGGAAGGTGGTGGGGAATGGGAGCGGAGTCACAGGCCCGAAGCTTTATTGAGAGACAGACCTACTGGGGGGAGAGGAGGGAAGGAGAAGGGATTTTATCCTCTTCTTCTTCGACGTCTGGACTAGAGATGTCGCGAACATAAAATTTTGCAAATGTTCGTCAAATGGCGAACATGGCGAACCTTCATAGACTTCAATAGACAGGCGAATTTTCAAGGGGACTAACACCTGGACTGTGGCACGCCGGAGGGGGATCCATGGCAAAACTCCCATGGAAAATTAAGTAGTTGACGCAGAGTGTGGTAAGTTGAATTCGCAATGCGATTAATATAACCTGCATTAATCACATTGCGAATTCAATTTAGAGCTGAGTTCCTAATGGTTGTATTGCTAGAATATAACGAAGATTGAGAATATAGCAAATGGGTACTGCCAAAAGAGGTACAAAGGTGTTTCCTTTCTGGAAAGGGCCACTGGGGCAGTACCTGGTGTTGAATAGTCCACGGACATGCATGACAGGTGTCCCTGAATGGCCATCTATGCCAGGTCTTTGTGCCCGTTCGGCCGCCCACAGCAGAATACGGATGTCTGGAACTCCTTTCCCACCCTTGCGGGGCTCTTTGTGCATGACCGTCCGTTTTACTCTGTCCATTTTGGAGCCCCAGATGAAGCGGAAGACAGTCCTCATAATGGCCTGCCGCACCGTGATGTGAGGAGGCAAGGCTTGCGCCGTGTACTGAAGAACCGGCAGGATCTCGTTCCATAGGACAAGAGTCTTCCCTTCGATGGTGAGTTGCTGTTCCTCCCATTCCTCTTCCTCCCCTTTTACCCAGCCCTGGAGGAATGTCATATGTGGCCCTTTCATGGAGTCTGGAAACCTATGAAGTGAGCACCTCTGACAGTTATTGAGCGCTAATTCTGCGGACATTTTTGTCTACTCTGCGGTTGGAAAGCTTTGCAAAATCCCCTGGCGACGAAGCTCGCGCTCTCGACCACTCAGTTATGCATCACAGAGCAGCGGGAAAGTTAATTTGTGAATTACGTGTTGACTTTTATTGCGAGGACAGCGTATTTCCACCGCAGATGCTGTAATGGAACCTAATGGGCATGTCCTGCTAACAGAGAATGTGCAACCCAAACACAAGGAAGCCATCCTCACTGCTGCTTACACTCCATAATAATTACCGCCATCGCCATATCCCTCATTTAGCCTATTATATAGCAATATGCTAATGTTCGTACAGAAGGCAGCCGCCATTGACGGCTCGTGTAATTCAGCAGCATCAGGACTGTTTAGTCGGGATGAGCCGTCATTACCTCCTAATGTAGCAGCAACTTCATTTTCAGTCAACTACAGATATCTTCTCGCTCTTTTCACGGGCGGCCATTCCTCCTCTGTTAGTGCCCATTAGTTTAATTTTACCAATATCTCCATCGAGGCTCTTTCTGCTAAACGCAAATTAACTTCCAGAATTTCTAAGGATCATGGAGTCCATTTGTGGCAGCAGAATTATTAGCACAAAATTGACATTTGTCGGAAGAAACGGGATTATTTAGGGGAATTTCAATAGCACAAAAAATCTTATTTCATCCCAGAAATCTCCTCTTGTTATTCATTTATATCCAGGATCACCTTCATTTCAAGATTTACACAATCCAATTAGCAACCAACTTTTCTAATAAACTTTGTGCATCCGTTTTAAAGATCCCTGCTTGCTTTGATTGAACAGAATATTCCCGTACAATTCCACATACTGAAAACCAACCTAACCTGATAGATTTCACAGCTAAGGCTTTGTTACAGTTGTATCGAGTCAATCCTCTGTCGTATAAATATCCTGGACACCAGAATGATACGTGTGACCTGCACTGATACAATGTAACAATCTATAATGTACATTGGATTTAAATTAGTCTTCTAGTGTTTGTCCGTATTTTAACACCGTGTTTCCTAAATGCTGCAACGATTCATTTGGTAAAGAAGTTGACACACTCCAGGCATTAACATAAGACTTAGTCCTAATGTTACTGATGCATAAAACGTACATGAAAACCCTTATATTTCATCTTTCAGTTTTGAAGTTAATCTTTGTCACCTTTCATGGGACCTTTTACTGGGCGTTCAACTGCGAGGATCCTGCCCTGAAGGCTGGCTGTCTCTAAGGTCAACTTTCAAAACTTAAGAATAGAAAACGGTCAAATACTTTAAAAACTAAAAAAACAAAGCCACATTTCAAAGTCTTTATTACTATGTGATGTCTTCTACACCTTGTCTGAAAATAAAGGAAAAGTGCATGTTTACAGGTCACCTCTATATTCTCAAACCAGACTTTGAAAATCTCTTTGTGTTTCTTTTTGAAGCAGTAAAAAAGCAAAAACAAAAAAACACTGAATTCCCATCATTTTCTTAAAGGAGTGGTCCATGATCTTGAAATTGATGGTCTATCCTCAGCACAGGCCATCAATGTTATCTCTGTGGGGTTCTGACACCCTGTACTCCCACTGATCCGCCGTTTCCTTGTAGCTGGAAGTAGACAATGGTTCTGTGGAATGTCAGACCACTGCCAATCAGATATTATTGGCCGATTCTGACCATCGGCAATCAATATCTGGAAACCACTTTAAATGTTCCCTGCATGTAAATATCTTAGGTTATACCAGCATGCTCCATATCCCTATATACCAGAAGATACAGATGTACATGTATAATTATATACAGGAGATGCCCAGGTTATACCAGCATGCTCCATATCACTATATACAGGAAGATGTATAACTTATACCAGCTGTACATATATAATTATACACAGGAGATGCCCAGGTTATACCAGCTGTACATATATAATTATATACAGGAGATGCCCAGGTTTTACCAGCTGTACATATATAATTATATACAGGAGATGCCCAGGTTATACCAGCTGTACATATATAGTTATATACATGAGATACCCAGGTTATACCAGCTGTACATATATAATTATATACAGAAGATGCCCAGGTTATACCAGCTGTACATATATAATTATATACAGGAGATGCCCAGGTTATACCAGCTGTACATATATAGTTATATACTGGAGATACCCAGGTTATACCAGCTGTACATATATAATTATATACAGGAAATACCCAGGTTATACCAACATGCTCCATATCACTATATACAAGAAGATGTATAACTTATACCAGCTGTACATATATAATTATATACAGGAGATACCCAGGTTATACCAGCATGCTCCATATCACTATATACAAGAAGATGTATAACTTATACCAGCTGTACATATATAATTATATATAGGAAATACCCAGGTTATACCAGCATGCTCCATATCACTATATACAGGAAGATGTATAACTTATACCATCTGTACATATATAATTATACACAGGAGATGCCCAGGTTATACCAGCTGTACATATATAATTATATACAGGAGATACCCAGGTTATACCAGCTGTACATATATAATTATATACAGGAGATGCCCAGGTTATACCAGCTGTACATATATAGTTATATACAGGAGATACCCAGGTTATACCAGCATGCTCCATATCACTATATACAAGAAGATGTATAACTTATACCAGCTGTACATATATAATTATATACAGGAGATACCCAGGTTATACCAGCTGTACATATATAATTATATACAGGAGATGCCCAGGTTATACCAGCTGTACATATATAGTTATATACAGGAGATACCCAGGTTATACCAGCATGCTCCATATCACTATATACAAGAAGATGTATAACTTATACCAGCTGTACATATATAATTATATACAGGAGATACCCAGGTTATACCAGCTGCACATATATAATTATATACAGGAGATGCTCAGGTTATACCAGCTGTACATATATAATTATATACAGGAGATGCCCAGGTTATACCAGCCTGGTCTATATCACTATATACAAGAAGATGTATAACTTATACCAGCTGTACATATATAATTATATACAGGAGATGCCCAGGTTATACAAGCATGGTCCATATCATTATATACAAGAAGATGTTTAACTTATACCAGCTGTACATATATAATTATATACAGGCGATACCCAGGTTATACCAGCATGCTCCATATCACTATATACAAGAAGATGTATAACTTATACCAGCTGTACATATATAATTATATACAGGAGATGCCCAGGTTATACCAGCTGTACATTTATAATTATATACAGGAGATACCCAGGTTATACCAGGATGCTCCATATCATTATATACAAGAAGATGTATAACTTATACCAGCTGTACATATATAATTATATACTGGAGATGCCCAGGTTATACCAGCATGCTCCATATCACTATATACAGGAAGATGTATAATTTATACCAGCTGTACATATATAATTATATACAGGATATACCCAGGTTATACCAGCATGGTCCATATCACTATATACAAGAAGATGTATAACTTATACCAGCTGTAAATATATAATTATATACAGGAGATACCCAGGTTATACCAGCTGTACAGATATAATTATATACAGGAGATACCCAGGTTATACCAGCTGTACATATATAAATATATACAGGAGATGCCCAGGTTATACCAGCTGTACATATATAATTATATACAGGAGGTACCCAGGTTATACCAGCTGTACATATATAATTATATACAGGAGATGCCCAGGTTATACCAGCTGTACATATATAATTATATACAGGAGATGCCCAGGTTATACCAGCTGTACATATATAATTATATACAGGAGATGCCCAGGTTATACCAGCTGTACATATATAATTATATACAGGAGATACCCAGGTTATACCAGCTGTACATATATAATTATATACAGGAGATACCCAGGTTATACCAGCTGTACATATATAATTATATACAGGAGGTACCCAGGTTATACCAGCTGTACATATATAATTATATACAGGAGATACCCAGGTTATACCAGCTGTACATATATAATTATATACAGGAGACGCCCGGGTTATACCAGGTGTACATATGTATCATATAACATTATAATATCAGGAAGAATTTTCCTTCTTTCCTGAAAACAACCCCATTGCTCCAGAATTCTGTTCTTCCTCCTGCGGCGTCCTGTAGATCTCATCATGAGCTGTCATTGTACTCAGCCTGCTGACAAATTGTGTAGCCCGGAATCTGCAGATAATATTCAGTCCGGATCCCGAATCCTCGTGTTTCTGTATAATGTAAACATCTGAATGTAAAGTGTCTGATAAAATATGTATTGAAAACATCAAGCATTTAATATAATAGAAGATGTAGGAGAGGACATGAGGTGACCCCGGGCTATGGTGATATGGATAGAGCGCTTACACAACATATCCAGGAAGCACTGTCACAGTCATTGTGCACTTTGACTTACAGCCAATGTTAGTTAGGTAGGTGGCCATTTCTTGGGCCCTTGAGCACGGTTGTATAGCATAAATTGTTTACAGTGATAAGCATATTGCAAATTACTAAGAAATGTCTGCACATAAGCCTCCGCAATCATGCCACGCCCCAGGGGCCCCATAAACAGAACCAAAGTGCTCCAATAAGCAGGTGTACATTGCTGGTATATACAGTACCATTACCAGTTCCAGAAACAGCACTTTCCAGAAAGTGCCCCCATAAGCACACATATATTGCTCCTATAAACAGTGCCTACCGGGGAAGAACTCCAATATGCAGAGCCAAATTGTCCCCGTAACCAGTTCCTCTCAAACTAATAATCTCATGCCTATCATACAGGCCTTGGTTCTTTCTACCTCTCAGGTCCGACCACAACTCATCTGCAGTTTTCAACTGCTTTTTCGACCTATCTAAGCCCTAAGGTGTTTTGACTAGTACCAATCACCTCCACTATCTAGCTAGTTAGTACCCAGGAATATTGCCAGCTTTGTTTCTCAAATCAGTTTCCCTGTTAACTCTTCCATCTCCTTCCTAACACTTACCATGAGGTCTGCAGAGCTCTGCCATTCACCATCTCTCTGTCATCTGCCCTCTCTTCATCTTTAGCACCTGAATATGACCAAAAGCTCATTGCGTCCACACATCCAACGGCAATAATACAATTGGCCAATAGCTGGGAGAATATCCTCCGTGTTGTTCGCATCACATACGTTTATTACACACAGTACTCACAGGACTGCATATTCACGGAGCAAATATATCTTTATCAAAAATATCTGTGTCCATCCACCACGGCAAGGTGACCTCAGTCTGGATGGGAAACTACCCTGTTTAATACCTATCTCTATGCTTTATGGGCATCTAAATTCAAGGAGAGCAGAACCCATGGATCACCGTTGACAACCAACTTATCCCAAAATCACGAACACAAGAAAAACTATATAAACATGGTATCGCTGTAATCATACTGACCTGGAGAATCAAGGGATCGGGTCAATGTTACCTCATAGGGAACACCATAAAAACTGAATTCATAAAATTCTGGTGGAATTGAGTTTTTTTTCCAGCTTTACACCGAATGCATTATTAAAAGGTGCTACTAGAAAGTGCACCTTGATGTAACAGGCGTGTGGACCTGAGATGACAGGGACCTGCAGGCACCTATGTACATAGCAGGTCTGGTACACGCGTCCAGTCCGTGCTCACATATACGTCCTCAGGATTAATGGTGAGGCAGGACATGGGATCCTCTGACCCCGGCCCAGGCTCTCCTCATCTATTCCACTCTCGTCGCAGGACTTTCTCCCTCCCGGAGCTCCTCGGCTGATTTAATGCTCCCGGCCTGGAGATGAATACATTTGCTCTGTGTATTTCTAAATCAAAACAGAATGAAATAGACGGCTTTTATCCGACTTTATTCCGGTGCCACTTATCTCTGTCACCTCTAGCCTGCCGCTGTCACAAGTGATATTTCTGTATTATCCCCTCTCCCCTCCATTACCCCTTTGGTATATGATACTTGAAGCTCAGCACCTATCCCCTGCACTCAGGTAGTGGAGACTTACTTCCAACCTCAATAAATAGGAAATTAATCTCAGTTCCAGCTGGAGTCCTGGGGTCCTTCAGTACTAAGGACTTGAATTACTTCACCATAATATAAAATATTCCTACCTGTTTAGGAACCGAAGCCCATTCAGCCGGGTCACTTACGTGCTTTGTATTGATAGATGATACAATGTAGTGAAATACATCTGGTAACTTAATATTCCCTACAACCATTTCCCTGCGCCTAAAAACAGGCTTAGGGCTCATGCACACGACCATTGTGCAAATTGTGGATCTGCAAAATGCAGATACCGGCCCTGTGCATCCCCCAAATTGCGGAACAGAAGGGTGGGCCCCTAATAGAACTGGAATCCAGACAATAATAGAACGGCCATGCAGACATACGGACACAAAATGCACACAGAGTCTTCTGATTGAAAAAGAAAATTTAAATGTAGTATGCAAAAAAATAAATAAATACATCTGTGTGCATGAGCCCCTAGAGTGGTTGTCACCTCCCCTCCTCCACATAGTCTCGAGACGCTTTAAGGGCTCGTACACGCGGTCGTTCCGTGCATTGGGGACCAGAATTTGCGGTCCCCAATACACGGACAACATCCGTGTGGATGGATCCAGACCAATTCAACTTGTATGGGTCCGTGATCCTTCATCACCGCAAAAAAAACAGAACATGTTTTATTTTCCTACGGAAGAACGCAAGTGCAGGCCGCAATATGGGCACGGAAACGGCCGCGTGCAGGAGCCCTAACTAAGCTCCTCTCAGAGTCGTGCGGATCCAGAAATGAAGTTGGACGTTTATATTTGACTGGGATTGTCTTTTAAAGGAGAACTTAACTCAAAATATTAAGATCTTGTTATCACTTTCCAAAATAAATGAAAAGAAAATCTATTGCATCGCGGTTCCTTTGGTGCTATGTGGAGACACCCAATAGGTGCATGAAAGGGTTTTGGGGACTGATGAGATCTCAGCCTCCGCTATCAGATTGTAAAACGTTTTTATGAAATGTGAAAGGATCGGTGGAATCGTTTACCCTGAGATCATGGAAACATTTCTGATGAAATCCTTAGAAATCCACTGTAAGGTCAGTAGGTGTGTGGCATTTGGTTAACAGTGCATGCTGAGGGTTGTAGTTTTGCAACAAATGATAAGCTACAGACAAATAGAAAGGATCTCATGATTACATTGTATCAAGTGCACCCTATGAAATAATGCTTGCATCTTACAGGTGGGGGGTGCATTGAAATGGCCCTAAAAGTGATCCCCCCCCCCTCTATTATCTACGAGTGCGATCAATCACACAGCCCTGATCTGCATCATCGCTCATTATTATGTTGTTCGCCCAGGATTACAAGGATGAGTCAAAGTGGAGGAGAAGATGAGTCAAAGGAAGTGACTTTACAGGTTAATTACCATATGAGATGGAAACCGCTAAGTAAGATACTGCACATCTTAAGGATCCGTCCATGGCAGACACCGAATTATTAATATTCATAGGATCATCATGACGTATTTCTAGAATATTTGGTGGCCTCATGTCTCCACAGCGCCCTTCTCCTGTTGGTTGATGTTGTACTGTGATAGGGTACGGCCACACGGTAAGGTTTCTACATGCAGTTTTGGAAGCTAAAATCAGGAGTGGATTCTAAACTGACAGAAAGTCTAAAGGACGGATACAACCTCCTTTTTTTAATTTACTCCTAGTTTTGGCTTCTAAAACTTCATCAGGATATCGAACCCTGTGGCTGTGCCCTTAATACAGGGGCAACAGGTTCTGCAGTGTTCTCTTAGGACCCACCACCTCTAAAAATGCAGCTAGGACACCTAAAGGGCTGGAGACCAGCCGTCACCATCCCCTCTTCAGCCAGGGGTGTGATATGCAGTGCTGACAACAAGAAATTCCCGTTCATTAACAGCAAGCAGAGAACAACAGGGGCAACAAGGACCACTGCAATCTGTTGGTGACAAATCCTCTTGTAACAAAGTCAAAAACAGCATAGATATAGGTGAACCTTTAATCTTTATGTTATGTCTGATCTGACATTCACCTTTGATAAATTTCATAATATAGCTTCACAGGGTTTGTAGCTGAGTTTTTCTGCTAAAGGGCTCCTAATCCCCTGCAAAAACATAACATTACATGATACAAATCTATCTTCCTGCAGCTGCCACTGGAGGGAGCTCAGGAACATACTATCTTAGCTTTCAGTTCAAAGTATAATCTGTATGTAGTGAGCTCCTTCTAGTGGTGGCTGTATAATCTGTATGTAGTGAGCTCCCTCTAGTGGTGGCTGTATAATCTGTATGTAATGAGCACCCTCTAATGGTGGCTGTATAATCTGTATGTAGTGAGCTTTCTCTAGTGGTGGCTGTATAATCTGTATGTAGTGAGCTCCTTCTAGTGGTGGCTGTATAATCTGTATGTAGTGAGCTCCCTCTAGTGGTGGCTGTATAATCTGTATGTAGTGAGCTCCCTCTAGTGGTGGCTGTATAATCTGCATATAGTGATCTCCCTCTAGTGCTGGCTGTATAATCTGTATGTAGTGAGCTCCCTCTAGTGGTGGCTGTATAATCTGTATGTAGTGAGCTCCTTCTAGTGGAGAATGTATAATCTGTATGTAGCGATCTCCCTCTAGTGGTGGCTGTATAATCTGTATGTAGTGAGCTCCCTCTAGTGGTGGCTGTATAATCTGTATGTAGTAAACTCCCTTTAGTGGAGAATGTATAATCTGTATGTAGTGAGTTCCTCTAGTGGTGGCTGTATAAACTGTATGTAGTGAGCTCCCTCTAGTGGTGGCTGTATAATCTGTATGTAGTGAGCTCCCTCTAGTGGTGGCTGTATAAACTGTATGTAGTGAGCTCCCCCTAGTGGTGGCTGTATAATCTGTATGTAGTGAGCTTCCTCTAGCGGTGGCTGTATAATCTGTATGTAGTGAGCTCCCTCTAGTGGTGGCTGTATAATCTGTATGTAGTGATCTCACTCTAGTGGTGACTGTATAATCTGTATGTAGTGAGCTCCCCTTAATGGTGGCTGTATAATCTGTATGTAGTGAGCTCCCCCTAGTGGTGGCTGTATAATCTGTATGTAGGGAGCTCCATCTAGTGGTGGCTGTATAATGTGTATGTAGTGAGCTCCCCTTAGTGGTGGCTGTATAATCTGTATGTAGTGAGCTCCCCTAGTGGTGACTGTATAATCTGTATGTAGTGAGCTCCCTCTAGTGGTGGCTGTATAATCTGTATGTAGTGAGCTCCCTCTAGTGGTGGCTGTATAATCTGTATGTAGTGAGCTTTCTCTAGTGGTGGCTGTATAATCTGTATGTAGTGAGCTCCTTCTAGTGGTGGCTGTATAATCTGTATGTAGTGAGCTCCCTCTAGTGGTGGCTGTATAATCTGTATGTAGTGAGCTCCCTCTAGTGGTGGCTGTATAATCTGTATGTAGTGAGCTCCTTCTAATGGAGAATGTATAATCTGTATGTAGTGAGCTCCCCTTAATGGTGGCTGTATAATCTGTATGTAGTGAGCTCCCCCTAGTGGTGGCTGTATAATCTGTATGTAGGGAGCTCCATCTAGTGGTGGCTGTATAATGTGTATGTAGTGAGCTCCCCTTAGTGGTGGCTGTATAATCTGTATGTAGTGAGCTCCCCCTAGTGGTGACTGTATAATCTGTATGTAGTGAGCTCCCTCTAGTGGTGGCTGTATAATCTGTATGTAGTGAGCTCCCTCTAGTGGTGGCTGTATAATCTGTATGTAGTGAGCTTTCTCTAGCGGTGGCTGTATAATCTGTATGTAGTGAGCTCCCTCTAGTGGTGGCTGTATAATCAGTATGTAGTGATCTCACTCTAGTGGTGACTGTATAATCTGTATGTAGTGAGCTCCCCTTAATGGTGGCTGTATAATCTGTATGTAGTGAGCTCCCCTAGTGGTGGCTGTATAATCTGTATGTAGTGAGCTCCCTCTAGTGGTGGCTGTATAATGTGTATGTAGTGAGCTCCCTTAGTGGTGGCTGTATAATCTGTATGTAGTGAGCTCCCCTAGTGGTGACTGTATAATCTGTATGTAGTGAGCTCCCTCTAGTGGTGGCTGTATAATCTGTATGTAGTGAGCTCCCTCTAGTGGTGGCTGTATAATCTGTATGTAGTGAGCTTCCTCTAGTGGTGGCTGTATAATCTGTATGTAGTGAGCTCCCTCTAGTGGTGGCTGTATAATCTGTATGTAGTGAGCTCCCTCTAGTGGTGGCTGTATAATCTGTATGTAGTGAGCTCCCTCTAGTGGTGGCTGTATAATCTGTATGTAGTGAGCTCCCTCTAGTGGTGGCTGTATAATCTGTATGTAGTGATCTCCCTCTAGTGGTGGCTGTATAATCTGTATGTAGTGAGCTCCCTCTAGTGGTGGCTGTATAATCTGTATGTAGTGAGCTCCCTCTAGTGGAGAATGTATAATCTGTATGTAGTGAGCTCCCTCTAGTGGTGGCTGTATAATCTGTATGTAGTGAGCTCCCTCTAGTGGTGGCTGTATAATCTGTATGTAGTGAGCTCCCTCTAGTGGTGGCTGTATAATCTGTATGTAGTGAGCTTCCTCTAGTGGTGGCTGTATAATCTGTATGTAGTGAGCTCCCTCTAGTGGTGGCTGTATAATCTGTATGTAGTGAGCTCCCTCTAGTGGTGGCTGTATAATCTGTATGTAGTGATCTCCCTCTAGTGGTGGCTGTATAATCTGTATGTAGTGAGCTCCTCTAGTGGTGGCTGTATAATCTGTATGTAGTGAGCTCCCTCTAGTGGTGGCTGTATAATCTGTATGTAGTGAGCTCCCTCTAGTGGTGGCTGTATAATCTGTATGTAGTGAGCTCCCTCTAGTGGTGGCTGTATAATCTGTATGTAGTGAGCTCCCTCTAGTGGTGGCTGTATAATCTGTATGTAGTGAGCTCCCTCTAGTGGTGGCTGTATAATCTGTATGTAGTGATCTCACTCTAGTGGTGACTGTATAATCTGTATGTAGTGAGCTCCCCCTAGTGGTGGCTGTATAATCTGTATGTAGTGAGCTCCCTCTAGTGGTGGCTGTATAATGTGTATGTAGTGAGCTCCCCTTAGTGGTGGCTGTATAATCTGTATGTAGTGAGCTCCCCCTAGTGGTGGCTATATAATCTGCATGCAGTAAGCCCCCTCTAATGGTAGCAGCAGGCAGACTGTCATGTGTACTGTAACTGTGTCTCTGAAGAGATTTGGAGCTCTGTATCGGAAAAAAAATACAAAATGTGTTCAAACCTTGTTGAAGATCAAGATTCGTCATCTCGTAGGTTCTTTCTCAGCTGGGAAAAACTGAAATTTTGTTGAGCCGATCGATATATTATATTGTATTGGCTGGTGAATTGGCGAATTGATTTTTTTCCTCTATAACCGTCAGAGGAAGAAAGCGCTAATCAGCTGTGAGCGATATGGAATGATACGTGGGGGCGGGGCGCTCGATGGAAAACGCTTTCCGGCTATTATGTTTTTCATTGATGGATTTGATGCTGACAAAGCGTAACATTATCACCCAGAAGACGAGCGATGGTAATTTACTGTCAGGACGATGCTGATGACAGAACCCTCCTTTAAATTTTAATTAATCCCATTTAGCACCTAAGTGTCCTATATATTGCTCGTCTGCGGTTCGTTCCGGGGCGGTGTTTATTAGAGGATAATTGGCTGCGGTGCCGGGCTGGCCGTCAGCCCAGATGGAGCTTTATATGTTTTGAAATAAAAAAAAGGTTCAGATTAATTACAAGAAAAGCAGATGTTTCATCATATTGGAAGGTGAGTGAGGTAGGTGGGGGTTAACCCCTTGTATGCTGGAGGCTGCGGGTAACGAGGGGTCACTATTGGATTTGGCTTGGAGATGAACCAGGGAGCAAAGTCTAAGGCCCCTTTCACACGGGCGAGTTTTCCGCGCGGGTGCAGTGCGTGAGGAGGACACATTGCACCCGCACTGAATCCGGATCCATTCATTTCTATGGGGCTGTGCACATGAGCGGTGATTTTCACGCATCACTTCTGCGTTGCGTGAAAACCGCAGCATGTTCTATATTGTGCGTTTTTCACGCAACGCAGGCCCCATAGAAGTGAATGGGGCTGCAGAAAAATCGCATGATTTTCCCGCATGGTTGCTTAGCAACGGGACCAGATCTTTATTATTTTCCCTTATAACATGGTTATAAGGGAAAATATTAGCATTCTTAATAAAGAATGCTTAGTAAAATGAAGTGGAAGGGGTTAAAAATAATAAAAGTTAACTTACCTTAGCCACTTGATCGCGTAGTCGCGATCTCTCCTCGCTTTCCCTGCATCAGCTAAGAACTAAAGGACCTGTGATGACGTCACATCACCAGGGTAAGATGGACCATGTGATTGGACCATGTGATGTGATGTCATCACAGGTCCTGTAGATCTTAGCTGATGCTGGAAAAGAGAAGACAGATCGCAACTACGCGATCAAGTGGCTAAGGTAAAATAACTTTTATTATTTTTAACCCCTTCATCTTAATTTTACTATGCATTCTTTATTAAGAATGCTAATATTTTCCCTTATAACCATGTTATAAGGGAAAATAATAAATTCTCCAGAATACTGTACCCGAAACCGGACTTCAGGGATGAAGTCCGGCTTCGGGTCTGGGTACCAAACATGGCAGTTTTTCACACGCGCGTGCAAAACGCATTACAAACGTTTGCACCCGCGCGGAAAAATCGCGCATATTAACGCAACGCACCCGCCTCTTATCCGGGCGTCAAACATGACGCCCGTGTGAAAGAGGCCTAAGGGTTGATGAGTTCTTCCCCAGTGAGGAGGTGCCGACGCTCCCACAGGTCTCTACATTAGCAACGGCTGACACTTAGACAGGCAGGATTGAGCAAGAGTCACAAGCAGAGGTCAGGGAAGACAGCAATCGAGGTCAAGAACGTACACCGGGTCCATACAAGGAGGACCAAGCATCTTAGTGGACACAGGCGCATCTAGGACCTTCTTTTTCAGGTGCAGGACATTCTAATGGGTGAGAAAAACTGATATTGGATAAGGTCAGAAGAAGCATGTAGTGTGCGCTGGCCCTTTAAGAGTACAAATCTGCACAACCCATGAGGGTGAGCTGTGCATTTTTTCTCTGCAGCATCAAATGTCATCGGCTTTGAAGAGTTCGGCGACATTTTGAACGCTGATGTACAAATCATTAAAAGAACGCTCGCGGCGTCACGCGTGCGAACCGCGCAGATGTGCTGCCTTAATATAAACTGTGTCATAATGATTTGTGCCCTTGGTTTTCTCTTAAAGGGAATGCCATTCTTAAAAAAAAAACATTTTACAATGAGCCAATGGAGAGTGGCCCCTCTTAAGGGCCCTCAAAGCGGACGGGGGTCCCGGGCCCTGTGATTGAGGAAGGACCTTCCGTCCTGTACTAACCCTTCAGACAGACAGTTGTAGGAAATCTTAAAGATGTCTGCAGTAATGCATCTTGTATTAGGAGGATCGGGAAGGGAGGGGGCAAATACTTTTTCACATCTCAGTAAATTGCACCATTTTGGAATCCATGGTAACACTGCTCATCCTATATAAGTAATGCGCAATTTCAGGTAATACCGCCTGGTGTATCATACATAAAGCACAATATACCGTGCGCTGTGCAGCCGGATCTGTCTCCAGCCTCTGCGCATTCATTATGCCGGGTGATGTACCGGCCTCATGCCATGTATTATAGGCTTCGTGAGCACGGATGTTTCATGCATGTGTCCCCGTGATTCACCATGAGTAACCTGGAGCTGCTCTCCTCCAGGATCTCAGGTATTGTCAGGAGCAGGGCGTCAATGACTTTATTTTAGGGGGTTATCCAAGACTTAAGAAGACCTCAGAGAGTGGCCACCCCTCGGTAGGGTCATCCTTACCACTGGGTCCCGGCTCCATTGCTCCTCGGCTGTCTTTGCAGCTCCGCGATGCATCCTGTTGATGGGCAGCACATGACCGCTGCAACCAATCACTGGCCACAGTGTTGACCTGTCACTCATGCAGCACAGATGAGAGGTCACTGCTGTGGCCAGTGATTGGCTGCAGCGGTCACATGGCGATCATCAACAGGATGGCGGAGCTGCTGAGATGGCCGGGGAGCAATGGAGAAGGAACCCAGTGGTGGGAACCAGGTTAGGGTACTTTCACACTAGCGGCAGAGTGATCCGGCAAGCAGTTCCATCATCGGATCCGTCGATCTGGATGTAAACTGAATGCATTTGTAGACGGATCCGGGTGCAGATTCGTCTCACAAATGCATTGCAAGAATGGATCCGTCTCTCCGCTTGTCATGCAGATAGACGGATCCGTCTTGTATTTTTCTACAGTTTTAAAGGTCTGCGCATGCGCAGACTGGAAGGACGGGTCCGTCCTTCAGGTATTTCTAATGCTGGATCCGGCACTAATACATTTCAATGTAAAAAAAACGCTAGTGGGAAAGTACCCTAAGTACGAACCCCACCACAGGTCAGCCACTCTCTGGGGTCTTTTTAAGTCTTGGATAACCCTTTAACCCATGAACAGTTTTGCACTCAATGCCAGGAAGCTGCTGCAAAAGCCACTACAAATTAAAGGTTGCATAGAGAGATACAAGTTTAAAATGACAGTTGCATACGCATCACCATGATGATGAATACTCGCCACAATTGCTCAATCGCTGTCGTTTTGCCCTCCTTTGGGCTCCTCTTGCTTGGTTTGTGTGTCTTTTTGGAACCTATGTAGTTTTGCATGAAATAACTTCTCTAATCTGGCACTTTATGACCCCAAAATCCTTATTATTTTGCATGCACCAAGAACAGTCCTCTTCTCTGATAGTTTGAGATTAACAAAGGGTTTACAGGGTGACTGAAATGTTGCGGTGCGATATCGATGGTGTACTGTTGCGACACAAAGATCAAAACCTGATGGATTTTTTCACATGCAACTTTTTTTTTTTTTAACTATTTAGTGGGTTTGAAAAGTCGAAATCGCATTGTGACTTGCAGCCAAATTGAAGAGTAAAATAGTTGCGAGGCTACAAGGTGACAGCAAGTGGCGGAGAGATCACACAATATGGCTGCAGAGTGCCGGAGTATCGGAATCTCACTGTACAATTGACAACATTGTATCTTTGGCTACGAGACGTGAATGACAATGGTTGTCATCCTGGCAGGTGGCAATGGATGATGAGACACCGGCGTCCAGTCCCGGTAATGATCCCTACAGTCAGTCAGGCTGCGTTCCTGTCGGCGTCAGTAATGAACGCCATGTATGCAGCGGCCGGGTTCACATAGTTCCTCCTCCCTGCAGCGTCGGAGAGCGGAGGATACTTGAAGGATTGTTTATTATAGTAATAAAGAAGAGGCTTGCGTTGCGATAAATCACCCTGACAGCTGCAGGAGGTGAGCGAGGACTTATCATTGGGCTCATAATGTTCTATACGTGCGTCCAGAACTCTCTCCTATCTGTAAACAAGCAGCGTGATCGGGAGGGGCATGTGCGGTCACAAGGGGCATGCCCCCCCTTTAAGAAATAAAAAATCCTTGAATTATTGTCTTTAGTCAAATAATTCTTACTCGTCTGTTCTATGTCTATCTGTTCCTGGGAAAGCTGGGTGAATATTGATACAGTCACCACTCAGGCCCGGCGCTATAATAAGGCAGACCAAGCGGCTGCCTCAGGGCGCAGAGACGCCAAGCCAAGGGGGGGCTGAAAAATTCATTTCTTTTTAAAATAAACCACTTGCGCCGCCGGCCGCTCTGACAGCTGTGTTGTGTGCTGCGTGTGCCGTGCGGCCCCTCCTCACAGAGCAGGTGGCACACACGCGGCACCCCGGGGTCCCGGGGGGGGGGTAGCAGCAGGGAGTCGGACGGACTTCCATAGGATAGCGGCGACAGCCACAGTTCCTGTTCTCCTCAGTGTGGTCCTGGTATCTTCTCTCTGGGCTCCCAACAAGTTCGAGGACCTTTCCCACTCAGCCAATCAGTGGCCGCAGCTGTGTCACGTGTCAGGCTTGTGATTGGCTCAGCAGAAAAGGTCCTTAAACCAGCGATTGTCTGAAGCAGAAAGAAGATACCAGGACCTCACAGAGGAGGAGGGGAGCTGCTGCAGACGGGACCAGGGCCAGGGGAGCAGAATGTTTTTTACACAACATTAATGGGGGGGGGGTTTGATATCGGAGGGGGGAAATGCGGTAGGTGGACTGCAGGGTTTTGCGAGGCAGGCATTCAAGCGATTGGAGTGGGGTCCGAGTCGATGCTTTTGGTAGGGGGAGTTCTGGTATGGGGGGGCCAAAATGTGTTGGCAAAAATCCTGGCACCGGCCCTGTCATCACTGCACTTTCGCCCAGCTTATTGCCTGCCCTGCATAGAATATTCATTGCATCCCCATATTTTACCTTCCAGGAGTCTGGGGAAGCTGAATTCAGGGGCATAGCTAGCTGTAGGGTCTGCAGAGGTAGCAATCATGGGGCCCCTCGGCCATATGTGAAGTCCCCCAGAGATTTTTCATTGGGAGCTGTGGTTGGATGCCAGGTGCTATAAAGGAAGCCATCAAATTAAGGGGCCACTATCATTTCACGCTCGCTGCGTCTCCTGCCCATCTTGGGTGGTACAGTTGGTAAGACTTCCTTTCCACACACAAAGCCTCTCCCTCTCCATCAATTATAATGGGGCCAATTTTACCGGCCAAGGTTCCTGCCAGGATGTCCACTCACCACCCAGCCTGGTTTGTAATCAGCAGACTTGAGTCGGGCCCCTCTTGCCATAGGGCCCCAGCGCAGCATGTGACAGCCACTCCAGATCAGATATCTAATTCTGTCTCTTCCATCCTCTTCTTCACGCACATTATCCCGATCTGTTCCATGAGTGAAATCTTCAGCGGTCGCCGGGATGTATAATTGGCGCAATCACTGGCTGCTACTGTAATAAAATGATCTAGTGAGGATGAGGAGGATAATTAATCCAGATTGGAGTCTTCACGGATAGCAGGATCCAACGTCTACAGTATTAACCCTTTGGGGGGGGGCAACATCATTAGTTTTAAAATGTAAAAGTCTGAAAAACGTGGACACATCAAATGACTCCATTGACTTCTATGGGAAGAATATGTCCGTCCGTCAGAAAAAAGAAAAAAAAAGCTTCTCCATGAAGAATTCTGCATCTAGCAATGTAATGATGTGCCTAGCACGTGAATTTCAAACCATTTTTGGATCAGGATCAAGACTCATTTCATTGACTGAATATCTAAGCGATGGGGTTACAGTGAAGGGTAAAACCTGTAAAATAAAGCTGGAAGTGGATAAGGCCTCATGCACACGACCGTTGTTTGTTTCCGCGTACGTTCCGTTTTTTTCATGGATAGGATGCTTCCCCATTCATTTCAATGGGTTCATCAAAACTGCAGATGGTCATCCGTTTTTGTTCCGCATCCGTGGTCCGTGTTTACATTCCATCAAAAAAATAGAGCATGTCCTATTTTTTTCATGTTCGCGGACAAGGATAGGCATTAGGGTCCATTCACACGTCCGCAATTCTGTTCCGCACTTTGCGGAACGGAATTGCGGACCCATTAATTTCAATGGGGACAGATGATGTCCCGGCCGGGTCTGCAATTTCAGATCCGCACTTCCGGGTCCACAATCGCTTTCCCGAAAAAAATAGAACATATCCTATTCTTGTCCGCAATTGCAGACAAGAAAAGGCATTTTCTTTGTAGTGCCGGCAATGTGCGGTCCGCAAATTGCAGAACGCACATCGCCGATGTCCGTGTTTTGCGGATCCGCAGATCTGTAAATCAGCAAAACACACACGGATGTGTGATTGGACCCTTATTGCAATGGATCTGCCATAAAAACGGATCAGTGAAAAATAAGGTCTACCATCCGTTTTTTTTGGCGGGCACAAAATTTGCGGACGGAACAGACGCGGAAACAGACAACGGTCATGTGCATGAGGCCTAACACAGGATCCACCATAGACCATAGGTGGTAGAGAGCGCACTGCAGCTTCTTCTCCCTCCTCCCTCTCACAGCAGCATGCTCACTCTATAGAAGCGTCATTCCCATCTCCATGCACGCTGCCCTCATGTGGATGAGACCCAACCGTAGGAATGAAATAGCCTATTAGCAAAATGCACAATTGCTGCACAATAACGACACCGCAGGACCATGAATGGCCCCTTCCTCCAGACTTCCCTCGTGTTGGACCGCCATCATCAATCTGTGCTTCCCTGACAGGACACGGTCAATACATTGATATATAAAAAGTGCACCCACCATGAAAACTTTGGAAAGTGCGTTATTATAGGCCGTGCTGGCTTCCAGGTAGCGGTACTCTATTCAATAAAGTATTCTCCCTGACTGGTTGGCTGTTTGTCATTACAGAGCAAAAATGGAAAATGACAGACAATTATTGTAACTAGCGCCAGGAGAAGTGCCAGTGTTTGCCATAGCAACCCATCAAACTCTGGATCTGGCACCGCTTTACCACGACAAGCAGCTGGTGCCCCAAATGCTTCTGCCACTAGGAGACGCTTGAGCCTGATCCTGAATGATAGAGCTTGGTGGACTTGTTTCCTGGTAACGGCGCACCACGTGGTCAGATGTGGTAGTGCAAGTAACTCTGGTAAAATGTATCATATGGAAATAAATGATACATGTAACCGAGGCCCTATACCAGCCAAAACCTCATCCCACCTGGAGAGAAGGTCACCATAACTATTGCCCTCCGCCTCACTCATTTTATGTTTGGGTGCATATGTACATTACCCATGAGTTGGGGGGAGGGGGGATTAGAGGCCCTCTGTTCATTGGGCCCCAGAGCAGCTGCCTCCACTGCCTAAGGAACAGGAAGTATAACTCTCACCATTCCAGGAACACAGTCTGCATGTTGCTGTGTGAGATTTCAAGCACAGGGTGAAATGCATGTTGGGATATTGAGAGGAGATCAGCTATTGCTTCAGGCATGGCCCGGACAATGTGTGCACTTTCTCCAAAATCTGCATAGCCAAAAAGATACTGCAGTCCATGGGCCACGCTAAGCAAGTGGCCTCCAACCCGTGGCTCTCCAGCCGTTGCAAAACTACAACTCCCAGCATGTCCTGACAACCTTCAGCCGGTTGGAGAGTCCTGGACTCTGCTGTTTGAGGCAATACAATGTGTAAAGCAGAGCGACTTCTCCATTCCACCAGGCACTGTCGTCAGGAACGCGCGGACGAGCTGCGATGGCGCTGACGTTCTCTTCCCTTCCATAATCATAAACTATAATATGTGAAATTGATCTATAAAAAGAATTGTGATTTTTTCTCGGTCTTGTAACTGAGGCTCCGGGGAAGAGAAGAACTTTATGTAAAGTGCGTAGATGAGGACGCGATGGGATCAATACGCTACCATTCAGTCCTGGGGCTGCGCTGCTTATTTAGGAAGGATTGATCTGTTCTCCTCTAAGTAAATTAGATGAAAAGACTTTACTCCAAGTCCTTGCACCGAAGCAAAAGAACAAAGATCTGAGCCCCCGGCTGCGGAGAGGTCTGTCCACCCAGGAGCCCGGGACCCTCTTCACTTCTAGATAAGAATCCAGTTCATTCAGATTGTGTTACCATAAGAACTGATCAAGGAGCAACTACTTCTCAACCACACTTCTTGTTTTTTCCACTCACGTCTGGTCTGATTCTAGATTAACCTGCATAAGTCTGAACACGTGTCTGTCATCATATAGACGTACTTTATCCAGAGGCGTGGTTCCTTCACTGCCCTAGCCCAGTATCTAAATACCCTGGGCAATGCAGAGTGGCTTGTTGCCCCTGCCCCAGGTACCCCACACTGAGAGAACATGCCCCCCTCATATGTACCTCTACTTTAACTGTGGAGTTTACCCAGGATTGTAACATTTGTATCCAACTGTAAACACATCAGCAACACAAATCTGTCCCTGGCTTCATAATTTGCTACAATGTATCAGTGAAGGTAGAATGGTCATGTGGATGCTGGATCCCAGCTCTGCTCACCTCTGCAGTATAAAATAAGCTTGCTGCCAAAATAAGGCCCTGTTCACATCATGTAAGTGCTCTACTGTATGTCTAGTGCGTATGGCAGCATATAGATCAAAGGTATCAAGAGTTCTCACCTGACGGAGGCATAAAGACTGTCCCCTTGGCCTCTATAGGGCCGATATTCATAAGAATACCTTGTTGTTAATGAATAAAAAGGCAGCAGACTTCCTTTCTATTCAGATTATTCTGCAAATAAATGTATATCTCATAATATGCTTTTTTTAAGTAATTGTGTTAGAACAGAGAGCTTTGCAGACAGCGTATCCTGCATCAATAGAATAGGGAACTGTATTGTTAACATCTGCGACATCAGTGCATTGGGCAACACCGCGATGTATGCATCCTGGAAATGAACAGGGTCAACATGTATCTGTGGTGCCCCCCTCACACTCAGTACCCTGGGCACATGCCCTACCAGCCTCAGCCCTACCGATCCCCCTGCCTGTAACTATTCCTTTAAGCTCATTCTTAAGTCATTTATTCTTTTTGCAAAGTTTATAATGCTTCAAATACAGGAATGAAGCTCTGATCATCATCATCTTCTTGCATGGAATGATGTACAGTCGGACTCGTGGCCAAAAGTTTTGAAATTAGTAAAATTTTCGTTTTCACAGGGTTTTCTGATTCTGGTTTTCTGCAAACAAATTATTAACTCTAGATATTTAAGAAGAGATAATTGTAAAGGCATTCCTTGTCCCATTCCACTGCATTTCAGCCCTGCCACAAAATGACCTGCCAACATCATTACAGTAATCTTCTCATTAGCTCTGGAGAAAGTGTTAACAAGGACATGGCAGCTGATAACGCGCTGTCGTGCTGATGGAATAAGATGGGCAGACTGGTTTCTTTAAAAGGGCTTGAAATCATTGTCTTCTTCTGTTAACGATGGTTACCTCCCAGGAAACCCATGCACTCATCATTGCTTTGCATCAAAAGGACTTCGCAGGCAAGGACATTGCTGCTTGTAAGACTGCACCTAAATCAATCATATATTGGGTCATCTAGAGCTTCAAGGAGAGAGGTTCAACTGCTGTGAAGACTTCAGGGTGCCCAAGAAAGTATAGTAAGTGCCAGGACTGTCTCCTAAATAGGATTCAGCTTTGGGATGGGCTCACCACCAGTGCAGAGCTTGCTCAGAAGGCAGGAGTGATCGTATCTACATGTACAGTGAGGCAAGGGCTTTTGGAGAATGACTTGGTGTCAAGAAGAGCAACAAAGAAGCCATTACTCTCCAAGAAAATTATCAAGGACAGACAGACATTCTGCAGGAAGTACAGGGATAAGACTTCAGACGGCATGGGGGACAGTTATCATCTCTGATGAAGACCCCTCCAGACTGTTGGGGACATCTGGACAAATGATTCTCCGGAGAAGAAAAGGTGAGCGCGACCATGAGTCCTGTGCCATGCCAACTGTAAAGCATCCTGAGACCATTCATGTGATGAAACACTGACCTGAATAAAGGAAGGGATCAAAACATCTTCCAAGATCAGCATCTCCTGACCATCCAGGAGCTATTTCTCCCGACTATCCAGGAGCCGCTTCTCCTGACCATCCAGGAGCCATTTCTCCCGACCATCCGGGAGCCGCTTCTCCCGACCATCCTGGAGCCGCTTCTCCCGACCATCCGGGAGCCGCTTCTCCCGACCATCCGGGAGCCGCTTCTCCCGACCATCCTGGAGCCGCTTCTCCCGACCATCCTGGAGCCGCTTCTCCCGACCATCCTGGAGCCGCTTCTCCCGACCATCCAGGAGCCGCTTCTCCCGACCATCCTGGAGCCGCTTCTCCCGACCATCCTGGAGCCGCTTCTCCCGACCATCCTGGAGCCGCTTCTCCCGACCATCCGGGAGCCGCTTCCCCCGACCATCCAGGAGCCGCTTCCCCCGACCATCCAGGAGCCATGTGGTGATAAATAATGCTTTTTCCGGTATGATGGAGACCATATCACAAGGCAAAAGTGAGAACTAAGTGGCTCGGTGAATAAGAGATTGAAATTTTGGGTCCATGGCCATGCTCTTTTATAACTCCAATAGCAGGAGGACTCTGGGAGTTGTAGTCTCAGAACAGCTGGAGGTTGCTGATCCCTGACATGAGCATTGATACAATGTACCTATCTGATGGTATATTATAATAGAACAGAAGACATTTGCGCATCTCTCGTGCCTCATCTCTTCCAGGACACTGAGCCTTACTGAGAAGAAGAGGCCCGGCTCCGCTCCCTGGTGCCCCATTTACTCCATGTGCACTTGTGCTTATAATTTGGATGGGAAATATCCCATTAGACATCTGTAGTTAAATACAGGCCTCATGCAGGATTGTCTGAATGCTGGCTTCTCCTGTCCCCTCATCCATTTATCACCCAGAAAGGGCTCGTGGCGGCATGTGGGATGCTCTTCTGTTAATTTCACTGTAAGTAATGCATTTCCAACAAAATAATGAAAGCAGTGAATGTGACAAGAGATTAGAGACTTCCTCCGCTGTGTCTCCAGGACGAGGACAAACTAACAGCAGCACATTCAGCACCATCGGCCCCGGACAGCGCCAAATCTGCAGCCGTAGAGCTCCGCATCTTGGAAGGCAATAAGGTCGAACCGTCTGTAATAGGATCGTCTCATTAGCATCAGCTTCTGAGGGACTGGGGTCCTGGGCTCGAATCGGACCAAGGTCACCATCTGCGTGGAGTTTTTATGTTCTCCCCGTGTTTGCGGGGGTTTTCTCCAGGTTTTACTGGTTTTCTCCCACACTCCACAGACAGACTGATAGGGAACTTAGATCGAGCCCCACAGTTAATGTCTGTAAAGCGCTGCAGAATATGTCAGCGCTATATAAGTGCGTAAAATAATGGTTTTATCATGATGCTTTGTGCAATAAGGACCTGCAGAAGGACCTCCACATGACCAAGTCTCTCAAGGTCCTCAAGCCAAAGGGGAGAGCAGCAAGGAAGCAGAGAAGGAGCTGCTGTATGTGGGGCCCAGTCTGGGATCTGCAATAGTTAGAGGTCTTTATTTAGGGGTCGGAATGTGTTTAGGGGATCTAATCTGTTTCCATATTTAGTGGATCTGGGGGTCTGTACTAGTTTAGGGGTGTGCCCTTTTGGTCTGTATATAGGGGGCCTGGTTTGGAGATCTGCAAAGTCTGTATTTATAGGGTCTGGTTTGGGGGTCTGTATTTATTTAGGGGATCCGGTCTGAGGTCTGTTTCATTTTAGAGGTCTGTATTTAGGGATCTGAATTTATTTAGAGGGTCTGTTTTTTAGGGAGTCTTTTATGGGCCTGTATTTAGTGGATCTGGATTGTGTACTAGTTCAGAAGGTGTATATTTATGGGATCTGGTTTGAGGGTCTATAGTTAAAGAGTCTGGTTTGGGGGGATCTATACTTTTTTAGGGGGTCTGGTCTGTTCTGGTTGTCGGTACTGGCACAAAAAGATGTGGAAGGGGGGAAAGTTTCGGGAAAAGCCCCGGCCTAGGGTTTACTTCATCCGTCACTGAAGGTAAAACTTTGTAACTTACTGGATGTAATAATATCAAGTATAAACCATCAGGAGACTCTGGAGACAGGGCCGAAGCCTTTCTCCGCTCCCTGACGTTCCCCCAAGCCCTTAAAGTGTTTGCTATTTTTCTTTATTTCCCTGCCTGCACTGACTGGGAGTGCACTAGAGAAGAAGCTGTGCTGTATACACCCAGCTTCTAGGGTGTTTTCATCATTTTATACTTTGGTTATTATACCCGATGATTACGTAAAAAGTGGGCGCATGTTTTGTTAAATCTTCCCTAACAGAGTCACCCTATTAGAATCCCGCATTCATTGATCAGGGCCGGTTCTAGGTGAAATGGGGCCCGGGGGCGAAAAACAATAAGGGCCCCCTCAGTGTCACGTCATCAATCACCCCCTTCGCGTCACATAATTTCTCCCCGCCCCCTCCATTGCCGCATACTCCCCCCTCCCCCGAATGGCACATTTCTCCCCTGTATGGGCCAGTGGCAGCAGCACATCTCTCCCCCCCCCAACCCCATGGCTCATTTCTCCAGCACATCTGCACATCTCCTCCCCCCCCAGCTCCCATCACTACAGAAATACAGCCCCACTTACCTCTTCCATCCAGTGACGTCTCCTGTGATGTAGATGTTCTCTTTCCTCATCTTCTCCTTTCAGACCTTCAGACCAGACCGTCAGGTTTCGTCTCTGCAGTTTGACAACAAAATAAATCTCAGTTACTACTTTTCCATCATCCTCCCATATTCTGGACAAATTATCCTACTACCCCATATAAAATACATCAGTAATGTCCCCATAGTGCCCCCGAGTCTCCTCTCTCCCCCATCATGTCCCCCCACCCCCCAATCATGTGCAGGCTCCTTTTCCCACCCATCCCCCTTCCCCCAAAATTATTTGCAGGCTCCTTTCCCCAGCCCCCAAATCATGTGCAGGCTCCTGGCCCTCCCCCAAAATCATGTGCAGGCTCCTTCCCCCCAAATCATGTGCAGGCTCCTTCCCCTCCCCCAAAAAAATCATGTGCAGGCTCCTTCCCCTCCCCCAAAAAATCATGTGCAGGCTCCTTCCCTCCCTCCCCCAAAATCATGTCCAGGCTCCTTCAACTCCCCCAAAATCATGTGCAGGCTCCTTCCCCCTCCCCCAAAAAATCATGTGCAGGCTCCTTTCCTCCCTCCCTCCTCCCTACTTACCTCCTTGCAGCGCTGGATGCAGGCCTCTTCCGGCCTGTGTCCCGTTCTATCCTCTGCTCAGGCGGCGCGATGACGTCATCGCGCCGCCTGAGCTGCTCTGATAGGCTGTCGGCACGAGGCCGGCAGCCTATCAGAGGAGCAGGGGAAGGAGACGCCTCTCCCTCCCCTGCCGCACTGCACAGCGATCTGTATCGCTGTCCAGAGGACGGCGACACAGATCGCTATGGAGATGAACGCTTCCACAGTGGAAGCGTTCATCTCCTGTCACTGCCGCCGGTGCTGCCACAATATCGGGGGGGGGCAATTGCCCCGTTGCCCCCCCCCTGGATCCGCCACTGCTTGGGGGCCCCTAAGGACTCGGGGGCCCGGGGGCAATTGCCCCCCTTGCCTCTATGGAAGCGCCGGCCCTGTCATTGATAGGAAGAAGCAGAAGAACCTCTGTTGTTGTCATCAAGGGTCTTCAGGCTCCGTGCCAAGCTTGTTGCAGCACAATGGCGCCATTACCACAGCTTCATACCACCGCAGGACTTCCAGGGGAGGAAAATGCCGCCCTGCAATTGCAAAAATTCCAAAGTGGTTAGAATTGTTACATTCTTGCAAATAACCTGCTACTTTATCCCATATGTGCCACAGTTTTACCAGGACGAGACTTCTAGATCGGAATATACCATATGGTGGTTGTCCAGGTTTAGGAAAACATTGCTGCTGGCTTCTTGACTAGCGCCACCCCTGACCACAGGTTGCATCTGGTATTGAAGCGTTTGCATTCTTCACCTATCCGATTCCGAACCTATTGATATATTCCGTCCGTAAACCAAATGGTAATGTTCCGACTGATCCCTCAGTACAGATTATCCTACAAACCCGGTTCACTTCCACGGTGTCTCTCACCTCCTCATTAGCATCACTTTGCCTCCACTCTCCAATGACTGAACCAATTAGACGTCAATTAGCATAACTGGAGATGAAGAATTAGGGGAGGTGGGAGCTGATGGCTCTCTGCGCCGTTCACCTTGCTGACATGTTGCTCCTGGCTTCCTGACTTTTGTCAACCATTTAAATAAACACTTGAGAAATCCTAATCAGTCTGAGCCTTTGTTCATGTCAATGTGGCGCAGATACGAGGGCACGTTCCCGGGAGCCGCTGCGTTCACCGGCAGGAACATATGGAGCGAAAACCTCTAGTTTGTCTGTATGAATAAATTCAGATGTGCCGGAGCTAATTGTGTGGAAGACACCTGCACACGCTCAGACTCAGGTGACTAACCATTGATTGACGGCAATGATAATGAACGAACCAACAATGCACCGAGTCTGCTGCCAAACTGATCTGAGGAGGACGGGAGAATGTGCGCAGCGCCCGGTGACTCATAATAGGACGAAAACGACAGGAGAAACGTGACGTTCCTGCAGATCATGTCTATGGTGCCTCTACGAAACCATGAGATCAAATACTAATAGAAAAGAAAAATTATCATGATTCCATATGCAAAAATACACCCGCCAGACTCATGATCACACCTGACCGTCATCAGCAAAAACATATAAGTACATAATGCTCAAGGAATCTAAGGTCAGAAGACCAATAAAAATCTACATCAGCCAGGATGAAAATGCTCATACCGCTTCTATATCTCGTTATTATAGTAGTTATATTCTTGCACATAGGAGGCAGTATTACAGTAGTTATATTACTGTACATAGGAGCAGTATTATAGTAGTTATATTCTTGTACATAGGAGGCAGTATTATAGTAGTTATATTCTTGTACATAAGAGCAGTATTATAGTAGTTATATTCTTGTACATAAGAGCAGTATTATAGCAGTTATATTCTTGTACATAGGAGCACTATTATAGTAGTTATATTCTTGTACATAGGAGCAGTATTATAGTAGTTATATTCTTGTACATAGGAGCCAGTATTATAGTAGGTATATTCATGTACATAGGAGCAGTATTATAGTAGTTATATTCTTGTACATAGGGGGCAGTATTATAGTAGTTATATTCTTGTACATAGGAGCAGTAGTATAGTAGTTATATTCTTGTACATAGGAGGCAGTATTATAGTAGTTATATTCTTGTACATAGGAGCAGTATTATAGTAGTTATATTCTTATACATAGGGGGCAGTATTATAGTAGTTATATTCTTGTACATAGGAGCAGTAGTATAGTAGTTATATTCTTGTACATAGGAGGCAGTATTATAGTAGTTATATTCTTGTACATAGGAGCAGTATTATAGTAGTTATATTCTTGTACATAGGAGCAGTATTATAGTAGTTATATTATTGTACATAGGAGCAGTATTATAGTAGTTATATTCTTGTACATAGGAGCAGTATTATAGTAGTTATATTCCTGTACATAGGAGCAGTATTATAGTAGTTATATTCTTATATATAGAGCAGTATTATAGTAGTTATATTTTTGTACATAGGAGCAGTATTATAGTAGATATATTCTTGTACATAGGGGGCAGTATTATAGTAGTTATATTCTTGTACATAGGAGCAGTATTATAGTAGTTATATTCTTGTACATAGGAGCAGCATTATAGTAGTTATATTCTTTTACACAGCAGCAGTATTATAGTAGTTATATTCTTGTACATAGGAGCAGTATTATAGTAGTTATATTCTTGTACATAGGAGCAGTATTATAGTAGTTATATTATTGTACATAGGAGCAGTATTATAGTAGTTATATTCTTGTACATAGGAGCAGTATTATAGTAGTTATATTCCTGTACATAGGAGCAGTATTATAGTAGTTATATTCTTATATATAGGAGCAGTATTATAGTAGTTATATTTTTGTACATAGGAGCAGTATTATAGTAGATATATTCTTGTACATAGGGGGCAGTATTATAGTAGTTATATTCTTGTACATAGGAGCAGTATTATAGTAGTTATATTCTTGTACATAGGAGCAGCATTATAGTAGTTATATTCTTTTACACAGCAGCAGTATTATAGTAGTTATATTCTTGTACATAGGAGGCAGTATTATAGTAGTTATATTCTTGTACATAGGAGGCAGTATTATAGTAGTTATATTCCTGTACATAGGAGGCAGTATTATAGTAGTTATATTCTTGTACATAGGAACAGTATTATAGTAGTTATATTCTTGTACATAGGAGGCAGTATTATAGTAGTTATATTTTTGTACATTGAAGGCAGTATTATAGTAGTTATATTCTTGTACATAGGAGCAGTATTATAGTAGTTATATTTTTGTACATTGAAGGCAGTATTATAGTAGTTATATTCTTGTACATAGGAGCAGTATTAGGCCTTATTCACACGTGCGCATATATGTCCACATGTATTCCGCAATTCTGCGGAATACATGCGGACCCATTGACTGTGAATGGGGCACGGAACGATGCGGAGAGCACATACATTCTTGTACATAGGAGCAGTATTATAGTAGTTATATTCTTGTACATAGGAGCAGTATTATAGTAGTTATATTCTTATACATAGGAGCAGTATTATAGTAGTTATATTCTTGTACATAGAAGCAGTATTATAGTAGTTATATTCGTGTTCATAGAGATCGTTATAATGCTGTTGTAACAGTTGTCGCTTTCTGTCTTCTACGTTCTTGGACGTAACTATCTACTCTTTTCCTGGAGATGTATAGCTTGAGTTTTTCACTCAATGAACATGAACCTTTTTATTCTCATCCTCTACAATTAAGGAGTTAAGCTTTCATTTCTTGCACAGAAGGTGATGAGTCAGTCTTAGGTGTCCTTGTAGTGTAAATGCAGCTTCCTCTAGTTGAGGAGAACATCAGTGATATTAAAAATACTAGGCAGTGAGGATTTCTAAAGCTGGTGCCGTGGGGGGCGTGGCCTGACCGGGCATGTAAGCAGACGCATGGTGTTGATTTCCTGGCTAAGCCTCATGTATATTCTCCGTTTACCTGCTGTTTTGCTGGACAACTTACCACCAGCCTGAGTGGAACTGCTCAACACCTTCCAGCGACAACATGATGCGCCAAAAGTCTAAAGAAAAGGAGGGGAAGGAATGCGGCCTTGCTACGCCGGCCAAACAACATGAGAAATCTTGAGAAAAGAAGAGAAGTAAACATGTCCGAATAATTGGTGTGCCTGAACACGCTGAGGGAGCTGATGCTGTTACGTTTATGGTGAAGTGGCTTGCTGCTAAAATTGGAAGAGAGAGACTGTCTCCCCTATTCGCTATTGAGCGCTCACCATGTACCATTTCGCCCTCCACCAGAGGCGCCGCCGAGACCTCTTCTGATCAAAATTCTGCATTTTGGAGATTGAGATGCAATTTTAAGAGGCGCACAAGACTATAAATGGCAATCGTGTATCCTTGTTTCCTGATTTTTCTGCGGAGGTACAAAAACGAAGAGCACACTTACAAGATGTCAAAAAACGACCCAGGGCGCCACAGCTACCCTATTCAATGATCTACTCCGCCAGACTGTGTGTGGTGGCAGGAGATACGACGCATATGTTTGATAATCCCGCAGCGTTCCAGTGGCTAGACGCTCATGAGAAGGATCTGCGTGGAAACACTTGAGGACACTGTGGACTCTACGTGGTATTAGAGCCACGTCCAATATGTTGTGGGTTAGCGGGTTACATACCAGTTCCTAATAATACTCTCTGTTGGATAAATGTAGCACTGCGCAGGGGGAGTTTCTTTATTTTCTTCCTTTCAGCCTTTAGTTTCGGCTGGTTTTTGTTGTTCTGTACCGCGGCAGGTTACAATATTGAGATAAGCCAGGTCCCAGCGCCGAAGCTGCACTATTGAGGCAAATCCTATGCTGGTTCTGTTAGTCTGTATCTACATTCGGGGATCAGGAATTTCTTGTACCCCAGCTTCTTCACTGCAGCGAGAAATGTCTGTTTAGTTAGCGGGTTTGTTTGGGTGGGATGGGTAGGTTTGGCGGGGTAGACGAGACTTTATGTATGAGAAAAATAGGCTGTGATCAGTGGCTCAAACTCAACCTGAGCAGGGAATGGATGCTCACTCCAAAAAGACGTACCCAGTGTCTATATGAAGATAGAAAGTATATATAATGGCTGGCACTGACTATCTAGTGCTGCATGGAACAGACATAAGCTCATATAGCCCTTGATTACAATATTTATTAATATACATAAAATACTATAGGAACATAAAAATAATAAGAAATAAAATAAAGAAAATACAATGGATCGGTAAAAAATCTTCTTGTTTTGGATACTACCATGTATTGGATCACAGATTAATGGTAATAAGTATCTCAAATAGAAACACCGTTAATTACAGTTACAAGAAAAAGTATGTGAACCCTTTGGAATAATATGGATTTCTGCACAAATTGGTCATAAAATATGATCTGATTTTTATCTAAGTCCCAACAATAGACAATCACAGTCCGCTTAAACTAATAACACACAAAGAACTAAATGTTACCATGTTTTTATTGAACACACCATGTAAACATTCACAGTGCAGGTGGAAAAAGTATGTGAACCCTTGGATTTAATAACTGGTTGAACCACCTTTGGCGGCAATTAATATCGACCAAGCGTTTCCTGTAGTTGCAGATCAGACGTGCACAACGGTCAGGAGTAATTCTTGACCCTTCCTCTTCACAGAACTGTTTCAGTTCAGCAATATTCTTGGGATGTCTGGTGTGAATCGCTTTCTTGAGGTCATGCCACAGCATCTCAATCGGGTTGAGGTCGGGACTCTGACTGGGCCACTCCAGAAGGCGTATTTACTTCTGTTTCAGCCATTCAGTTTTTTTGGACAGCAGTGGCTTCCTCTGTGGTATACTCCCATGAAATCCATTCTTGTTTAGTGTTTTACGTATCGTAGATTCGCTAACAGGGATGTTAGCATATGCCAGAGACTTTTGTAAGTCTTTAGCTGACACTCTAGGTTTCTTCTTCACTTCATTGAGCAGTCTGCGCTGCTCCTGCAGTAATCTTTACAGGATGGCCACTCCTAGGGAGAGTAAAAGCAGTGCTGACTTTTCTCCATCTATAGACAATTAGTCTTTCCGTGGACTGATGAACAGCAAGGCTTTTGGAGATACTTTTATAACCCTTTCCAGGATTATGCCAGTCAAAAATTCTTAATCGTAGGTCTTCTGAAAGCTCTTTTGTGCGAGGCATCATTCACATCAGGCAATGCTTCTTGGGAATAAGCAAACCCAGAACTGGTGTGTGTGTTTTATAGGGCAGCTGTAACCAACACCTCCAATCTCATCTCATTGATTGGACCCCAGTTGGCTGACACCTCACTCCAATTAGCTCTTGGAGATGTCATTAGTCTAGGGGTTCACATACTTTTTCCACATGCACTGTTCAATAAAAACATGGTAACATTTAATTCTTTGTGTGTTATTAGTTTAAGCAGACTGTGATTGTCTATTGTTGTGACTTAGATGTAGATCGGATCACATGTTATGACCAATTTGTGCAGAAATCCATATCATTCCAAAGGGTTCACATACTTTTTCTTGCAACTGTATATATGTATATATATATATAAAATCATATACCATAAAAGATATTTTTGAGTAATATATCAAAATTTTCTCAATTCTTATAATTATCTTGTAAGGTATCTCACTGAATGTGACTATTAATAGCAATTAGTGTTTGTTAAAAAAGTATTAGAGTCACTAGTTCATATAATGTGGAGCTCCCGGTGAATTTCATCAATGAGTCTTTTCTTGTTAGGAGAGGGAGAGGGAAGAATGGCAGTCCGAAGAGAGACATTGAAGACATTAAGGAGATGTGGGAGTAAGATCTCCTGGCAAGCCATCCCCACCGGGAGCCTTCTCATTAGGGAGAGACCTCAACGCCATCTCAAGTTCCTCCAGCGAGATTTCCCCATCAAGCAGCTGTCTATGCTCCACAGAGAGAGTAGGCATGGATATGGTTGATAACTAATCATCTCTGTCTGTCCAGTCAACCATCAGCTTAGACTTATATACATCCTTAAAACGAGCATGGAACACTCTCAAGAGAGAGGCGATTGTGGTGGTGATTCCAAAACCAGGTAGGGATCCTACACAGGTGGATTCTTACCGGCCTATTTCCCTGTTGACAGTGGACAGTAAAGTACTAGCTAATAGGTTATTGAGCGTCATTAATACTGTTATTCACGTAGATCAATCTGGCTTTATGCCTGGAAAAATCCACATCCTTAAATCTCAGACGCCTGTTCGCTAACCTTCAGTTGCTCTCACATGACACGGCCAAGGCTTTTGATAGTGTCGGGTGGGAGTACCTTTGGGAAGTTATGACAAAAATAGGGTTTGGACCGGATTTCTTAAAGTGGGTGAAAGTTTTTTATAATGAGCCCAGGGCTAGAGTCCGGGGTTAATGGGGGCATGTCCCTGGCATTGGCCTTAGAGAGAGGGAAGAGGCAAGGCTGTCCTTTGTCCCCTCTTCTGTTTGCCATTGCCATAGAGCCTCTGGCGTGCCTGCTCAGAACTACACCACTAATAAATGGCTTTAGAAGGGGAGGTATAGAGGAGCGAGTCTCGTTATACGCAGACGATATGCTGCTGTATGAAGGAGATCTGGCCTCATCAATAGACCCTATCATATCTCGGAATTTCTGAATTTGGAAAGGGTTGCTTATTAATTGGAGCAAATCGGTGATACCGCCGCTGTCCCTGCCTTCACAGTCTTTGTCTTACCAATCTCAAAGTTGTGTCATCCTTGAAATACTTGGGAGTTGAGGTGTCCACTAATCCACATAGATACATACATGACAATGTAGTGCCACTACTGGCTAAGTTTAGCTTAAAGCTGCTTCCTGGCATAAGTTGCCGCTGTCTCTAGTAGGCAGAGGAAATCTGGTCAAGATGGTGCTAAGGCCGCAGCACTTATATATACTTCATAACTTGCAGGTATGGATCCCCATGCATTATTTTTCAAAACCCAACATATTTTTCATTTTTTTGTTGTGGAAGACTAAAAGAAGTAGAATTAGATATGAAACCCTGCAAAGAAACAATCGGGTGGTCTAGCAATGCCCAACCCTTTATTATATTTTCTCGCAGCCCAACTGCAGCATTTTAAAGGATGAAACACGGCTGGAGGAGCGGGGAGAAATGGCAGGTTAGTTCAATGGGCATCGGGACGCTCCCCACCCCGGGCGGCCCTGGAGGGGGGAATGGATCTTAGATTAGGATCTTCTCCAACTTTGTTGCTAATGAGGAAAGTGCGGACTAAGGCTAAAGTGATTATTGGGGGTCTCAGGACTTCTAAATATGTCTCCCATATGGATCAACCCTGACTTACCAGAAATTTTCAAACTGACGGGATTCTCCCTATGGGAAAGGAAAGGGATTTGGAACCCTGGACAGTTGTACTCCCAGGGCCTCCTGAAGCAATTTCAGCAATTGTGCTCTGAGTTCGATCTACCCTCAGTCCTTCTGTAAGTACTTACAGATAAGACACGCATTAGATGCCCAATCCAAAACACTATCGCTGCAATATACATCCAATCAGGCGCTTGACTCTGTGATGGCGGTAGGATCTCTAAGGGGCGCTATCTCGAGAATTTATCAATCATTGCATGGGGAGGTTCTGAAGGCCTTGGGACGTAGTGGTGGGCTTGCACTCGAGTACTACGTATTGGTCAATTATGATTGTCGTGTCAATACTATATCCTAATATGTCTGATCTGTTTTAGACACTGTAAACATGATGTGCATTTTGTTTGTTTTTTGATAAAACTCAATAAAAAGGTATCTGGTAATAAAAAATAAAAAAAGCCGATGCCGTGCTTTATCCCAACAGTGCCAGGATGCATTCATCTCAAATAAAAATATCAGAAAATGAAAGCCATCCTCTTCTGTTCAGTTATCCTTGTCTAATGGATGGGTTTCCAAGATGGAAACCACATATGGTTCCCACTGCAGTGCCCAAAATTACAACAAGGCATGCACAAAGTTGTGGGAGTCAGTTTACAGTACTTTTGCTATTCTATTCTTACACCCAGAAGATCGGGATGAACAGCATTATATAGAAGTCCCGTGTACAGTGAATTATGGGGGGGGGGGGGGCACCAAAAAGCCCCAGTAGCACCTGCTCAGCTGGGAAGATTATGTTAGAATTGCACATACTGATGGCAAATTACCAGAACATACTGTATATGTCAACCTTGCTGTATAAAGTGACATAAGATGAGAGCACCCATAAGCTGTAGTCAGGGGCTGGGTCTCCAGGTTGGTCAATGTGATGCATTTTGAACCTGTAGAGAATCCATGCTAGGAATCATCTTGAAGGAAGTCGTGGAGGGCCATAGATTAAGAAGCCTTTGGGTTTGTATTTCCTTTGTCTTCCTCATATTATTGCTTTGGCCTTGTATTCTATATGCAGTTGTCATATAATCTAGTGTAGGTACATCATGTACAATGTAACTGAGGGATCACAAGGATTTGCAAGTTCATGACCCCATTGAAGGCTGTATTCACCATATTTAAGCCCTTGGAGCTAATATAGGTGCAATTTAAAGCAATGCTTCAGCCCTTGCCCCCAAAAACCTATATGCATCTGGGACCAACATAGGGCTCCACTTCTCCTCGGTCCAACAGTATCTCCAAATGGGCAGAAGATGACCAGTCCAATGATCTTGAGAAAGGTGAAACAAATTCAGACAAGCACTTCACTTGGATATAGGAGGGTGACAAGAAGGAAGCTTCTGTTCGGGGCAGTGGTTGTGGACCCACTGTGCCAACCAACAGATTTGGCTTTGGGCTAAAGGCATTATCTAGCTCCTGGTTTTGACCTTTTAACCCTTATACAAGGATGTGGTCTTCCCTGCAGGCAATGCACCTCTGGTGTAGACTCCGTCTGATTGGCTGCTGACCCACGGGCGTCAGAGACACTGGTGTGAAGCACAGAACGGTCAGGCAAAACTCATAGTCACTAACAGGCCGAGGTCAGGGCAGGCAGCAGAGGGTCATTGCAGAAAACAGGCATGGGTCAGGACAGGCGGCAGTGGGTTAAAATCCATAAATACGGTAGAAGTCACTACTCGGGCAGTCAAGAGGTTTATAGCACCTTTGAAGGATCTAGCAAGCTGGTGAAACATATTGCTCAGGCAAAGGGTGAGACACACAGAATGGTATATATAGAAGAGCTGATTGGCACATGAGTCAAGTAGCTGCACACAGAGCAAAAAGGAGAATGAACTCTTGCAGTATTGCAGGCTGAGGTTTAATGAATATTATTCCCAATGCACACACCACACGGGCAACCGGGTCTGACTCCAGAGGGCTGGAACTACAATAGACACAGGGTGAGTGAAGCAGTGACCGTGCCGACCCAGGAGCGCAGGGCAGTGGCAGGCCTGAACCGCTAGTGTAATAGCTGTTTATTTTTGCTTTGGGGACCTTTGGTTTGTGGACTTCTCCCAATGCAAAGTACTGCTGCCGCAATACAGGACACAAAGGAACGTCATTGCTGTGGCTCTTTCCATTTGTGCCCCCCCCCCCCTTCCCCTGCCCATTGTTCTGATCAGGTGGAAGAGCTCACTACAAAGTGGCCAGGCTGTAGATATTGAGCTGCTCATTCATCAGAGAACCAATGGGACAAATCCTTTATGCTGCGTATAGAAATATATTACTCGTCACATTGTGTTGCAGTCTGGTAAAAGTAACGGACCTGGCAATGTCTGAGCCGTGACCATTACGAGCTCTGCTCGCTCTCTCCCTGAGAGAGGCTTTCATCTTCCATACATCACTGACAATGACAACATCTCCCCAAGATCCTTTCTTCCTCATCTGACCAGAAAGTTGCCTCGTTTTGTGCAATTTAAACTTTTACTTAAAATATGAAGAAGTGACCTTAAAGTGGGGGCAGGGACGGGCTGCTCTGTTCCTTTGCTTTAGTATCTGCAGCGTCAAATCCCAGCCAGCCATAGGAGGTGGCCCCTTCTATTAAATAGTGCCCATGTAACAGTGCTAGAGTGCCCATAGTGCCAGTGAGATTTGTCAATATTATGACCCCATAACTGTGCCAGCTGTAGGTTATCCATGGATAATGCCATGCAGAGCGCCCCCATGAATAGTGCCAGCCACATCCTAAAGGGACCATTGCACTTCTTGTAGTGTCTCTGCACTTTCCACGATTAGATTTGCACTTATGTTACATAGTATCAGGGCCTCCTGTAATTATCTACTCACGTGGACAAAGTTGTTGGTACCTTCCATTAAAGAATGAAAAACTAACAAAGGTCACTGAAATAACTTGAAACTGAAGTAGAAATAACTAAAAATGTACTGAAAACCAAGTAATGAAAATCAGACATTGCTTTGAATTGTGGGTTCAACATAATAATGTGTAAAACAAACTAATGAATCCGACCTGGACACAAATGACGGTTCACTCAACTTGATATTTTGTTGCACAACCTTTTGAGGCAATCTCTACAATCAAGCGATTTCTGTGACTCTCAGTGAGACGTCTGCTCCTGTCCACAGGTACTTTGGCCGCTCCTCGTGAGATAACTGCTCCAGATGTCTCAGGTGTGAAGATACTTCTCCGGATATTCAATAGGATTTAGATCCGGTCTCATAGGGGCCACTTCAGAACAGTCCAATGCTTTGCTCTTTGCCATTCTTGGATGTTTTTATCTGTGCTTTGGGCCATTATCCTGTTGGAGGACCCATGCCCTGGGACTGAGACCAAGCCTTCTGACGCTGGGCAGCATATTTTGCTCCCGAATGCCCTGATAGTCTTGAGATTTCATTGCACCCTGCACAGATTCAGGACACCCTGTGCCAGATGCAGCAAAGCAGCCCCAAAAAACATACCCGAGCGGCCTCCATGTTTCACAGGAGGTACAATCTTCATTTTGGTCTCATTTTCCCAAAAGCTTTGTGGCTTGTCAGTATGCATTTTAGCAAATTCCAGTCTTGCTTTCTTATGATTTGCTTTCAACAGTGGTTTCCTCCTAGGTTGTCTTCCATTAAGTCCACTTTGGCTAAGACAGTGACAAACGGTGCGGTCTGACACTGATGTACCTTGACCTTGGAGTTCACCTCTAATCTCTTTGGAAGTTGTTCTGGGCTCTTTGGTTACCATTTATCTTATCCGCCTCTTCAATTTGTCATCAATTTTCCTCTTGCGGCCATGTCCAGGAAGGTTGGCTATGGTCCCCTAGACCTTAAACTTCTGAATAATATGTGCAACTGTAGTAACAGGAACATCAAGCTTTTTGGATATAATCTTATAGCCTTTACCTTTAACATGTTTGTCTATAATTTTCTTTCTAACGTCCTGAGACAATTCTCTCCTTAGCTTTCTGTGGTCCATGTTCAGTGCAGTACCCACCATGATACCAAAGAGCACTTTTCACCCATTAAACAGGCAGACTGTCTGATTACAAGTTTGAAGACACCTGTGATGCTAATTACAGGATGATTTTTTTCCCCATGGTCAAGTTATTTTCAATCTTTTTTAGGGGTCCCATCATTTGTGTCTGGACCGGGTTTCAATAGTTTGTTTTATAAATTATTCTGTTGCATCACAGATTCAAAAGCAAATCTGATTTTCATTCACTGATTTGCAGTAAATTTTTAGTTATTATTACTTTTGTCAGTTTAGAGTTATTTCAGTGACCGTTGTAGGGTTTTCTTTCTTTAAAAGGTTTCTGTCACCTGAAAAATGGGTATTAAGCTGGCTGACGTTAGCGATGTGCTAATGTCCGCTGAACATAACTATCTTAGTGCCATCTCACTGCCTGCCACTGTTATTGAGAAAAACAAACTTTTATAATATGCTAATTAGCCTATTGGAGCGGGGGGGGGGGGGTGTTTCCCCTGCTCCTAGAGGCTCTGTTCTCCCACCTCTGGCCACGCCCTGCTTTACTAGATTGACAGGGCCCTGTTTGCTGGGGAGATCTCGCGCCGTTCAGTATTCTGCACAGGCGCGGTAAGGAAGCTGGCGGCCGGCAAGCGCCCTTCACTCACTGCTCCTGCGTCGTATACTGAATGGGACAGTGCAGGCGTGAGATTTACACTGCAGACAGGGCCGGAGGTAGGACACCAACGCTGCCTGGCCCTGTCAATCTAGTGAAGCAGGGCGTGGCCAGAGGTGGGAGAACGGAGCCTCTAGGAGCAGGGGCAACGCCTCACCCTCCCCCCCGCTCCTAGAGGCTAATTAGCATATTATAAACGTTTGTTTTTCTCAATAACGGCGGCAGGCAGTGAGATGGCACTAATATAGTCATGTTCAGCTGATATTAGCATATCGCTAATATTAGCCAGCTTAATACCCATTTTTAGGATACATAAACCCTTTAACGGAAGGTACCCACAGTTTTGTCCACGTGTTATTCTCCAGGAAGCGGCTGCTCATTCTGCGCCACAATATGAAATTAGTGGAACATATCTGATCTCATGCTCTTCCACCTCACTAGGGATGAGCGTCTTCCCGGGTGACCTGACCCTATTAATCTGCTGGTACCTTAAATGACTACATCAGTATAAGGCCCCTTGCAGACGAGCGTGAGCGGATCAGATCTGGATGCGTTCAGTGAAAAATGCGCTATTTCGCAAGCAAGTACATTCAGTTTTGTTTGTGATCACGTTCAGTTGTTGTTTTTATTGCGCGGGTGCAATGCGATTTAACGCGTTTTGCACGTGCATGATAAAAAACTGAATGTTTACAAACAACATCTCTTAGCAGCCATCCTTTAAAAACGCATCGCATCCGCACTTGCTTGTCCAGCGGTGCGTGAAAATCGCAGAATATAGAACATGCTGCCATTTACACACAACGCAGAAGTGATGCGTAAAAACCAATGCTCATGTACACAGACCCATTGAAATGAATGGGGGTCCGGATTCCGTGCTGGCGCAATGCGTTCGCATCACGCATTGCACCCGCCTGAATATTCGCTCGTGTGAAAGGGGCCTAACGCTTACCATCCAATTTGCTGACAAATCCTCCCAGGTCTGAACATGGGACCAACACAGACGCCTTCCGCTGCCGAGCGCACATGTAACAGGCCAGCCGGTGCCATAGGGACAAAACTGCTGACAGATGCCCTTTAATGAATTACCTGCACGTGTATAGCAGATTTATTCGGATATGACATAGCTCTGTTGACACTGCATAGGACAATTCTATACAGAAGGTACTCTATGGCGGTGTTATGTGGGAATTGTATGGTACTGTTATTTAACATATTCTTTTACTGATACTCAGACCTATATAACATATTTATTAATGGCATTACAAAGCTTTGTTATACTGCACTATATAAGACTATTATGTAGGGACTGTATGGCAGTATTATGCAGACAGTGAATGACACTGTAATTTAGATACTTAGGAACTATATAACATATTTATGTAGGTATTACATGGCTTTACTATTAGGTACTATATGGCAGTAGTCTGCGGACTGTATACGGTACTGTTACTATTATGTAGGCACTATATGGCAGTATTATATGTGGACAGTGAATAGTACTGTTCCTTTGTATTATATTATGTAGATACTTAGGAACTATAGGGCATATTTAGAGAGGCATTACGTAGATTTGCTATTTTGCACCATATGAGACTATAATGTGGGTACTAGGTGGCAGTATTATGCGTGCCCACGCATTATTAAAGCACTATAAGTGTTATATTGAAGTCATAGATCAGAGGCGACATTTCCTTTCTGCCTGAAGAGGCGGCTGTTACCTGTGAGCACATTTGTGGATTTCAGGCCATCCTCACACGTCTCCTCTGGGCATTAGAAGATTTGAAGGCTAAATGAGAAGAAGCATATATGACGTCTCACATGTAATATGTATGCCCCCATGGCGCGGCTGGATATTGATGCTTTTAGTCCATCCGTGTTCAGGCCGCCCCCAGGATTGTCCAATTTCCCTGTAATTCATTTAGCCACTTTATGCAGAGAAACTCACCGGCAGCACCTGAACAACGCAACGCGCCGCTTATATTTCCAGCAAATTACTTTGTGGCAGGACTGGGAACGTTAAACAGAGGGAACGAAATGTGCAATATTCTGCTATGCTGGGCGTGCGAGGAATTCCCGCTGCCTCACATTGTAAGCTTTCCCGCGGTGGCCATACGTGCATGCCATTAATGGATGGCTCTATTAGGAAGAGATGGGAGGAATCGAAATAAAGGAATGTAATAACCTGCAGATGAGCAGCCGTGTACACTCTGCATGCCGTATACCTCATACACTGGATGCGACTGTCACAAACCCTCAGCTGTCAGAATATATAGAATAGTCTACTGTATACTTCATAAATGGGTTGTCCACACTGGATGAAATTGTCACAAACTCTCAGCTGTGAGAACCCCTTTAACTGGTATGAGGCTTCACAACTGAGTTAAACTAGAGATGAGCAGATTTCCTGAAAATCGTTTCATGTCTGATTTGATCGATTTGGATCCTTCAGATTTGATTAAATAGATTTGATCTGAATCGAAAATCCTTCACTTGCCCTGAAAAGTTATGTATGAGCCTCTGGGGTCTCCCTGTAAGAGAATTAGTAATGTCAGAATGACAGTGACATATATAGCTGGGGGTAAATGGACGGTACCCGATGGTAACAAACAGCCCGTGTAATGACCCACTGCACTGTATGATCTGTTATGCTTTTTAAAATTAAAAAATGTTCCAAAAATTATCCCTTTTTTTGGGAGCAGTTTTAGGTTTCTTAAACTGTGCAGGGTGGTGTTCCATGCAGCAGCAGGACAGTACGGAACATGATGGACAGGGCAGAAGATGTGCCGCTATGTAAGGGTAGTAGTATTGGCGGCAGCAGCACAGTATGCAACGTTATGGACAAGGCAGGAGATGTGCGGCTGTGTAAGGATAGAAGTAGCATCAGCAGCACCGTATGGAATGTGATGGACAGGGCTGGAAATGTGCGGCTGTGTAAGGGTAGTAGTAGTGGCAGCAGCAGTACAGTATGGAACGTTATGGACAAGGCAGGAGATGTCCAGCTGTGTAAGGGTCATAGTAGTGGCAGCAGCAGTACAGTATGGAATGTTATGGACAAGGCATAAGATGTGCAGCTGTGTAAGGGTAGTAGTAGTGGCGGCAGCAGCACAGTATGGAACGTCATGGACAAGGCAGGAGATGTGCATCTGTGTAAGGGTAGTAGTAGTGGCGGCAGCAGCACAGTATGGAACGTTATGGACAAGGTAGGAGATGTGCATCTGTGTAAGGGTAAACGTAGCATTAGCAGCACCGTATGGAATGTGATGGACAGGGCTGGAAATGTGCGGCTGTGTAAGGGTAGTAGTAGTGGCAGCAGCAGTACAGTATGGAACGTTATGGACAAGGCAGGAGATGTGCGGCTGTGTAGTGGTAGTAGTAATGGCAACTACAGCAGTACAGTGTAAAACATGATGGACAAGGCAGGGCATATGTGGCTATGTAGTAGTAGTAGAGGCAGCAGCATTACATTGTGGAACATGATGGACAAGGCAAAGGATATGTGGCTGTGTAGTAGTAGTGGCAGCATCAGTACAGTATGGATAAAGATGGACAAGGCAGGAGATATGCAACTTTGCAGGAGTAGTAGTAGAAGCAGCAGCAGCAGGGGTACAGTGTGGAACATGATGGACAAGGCAGACTATATGTGGCTATGTAGTAGTAGTAGTAGTGGCAGTAGTACAGTGTGGAACATGATGGACAAGGCAGAGGATATGTGGCTATGTAGTAGTAGTAGTGGCAGCAGTACAGTGTGGAACATGATGGACAAGGCAGGGGATATGTGGCTATGTAGTAGTAGTAGTGGCAGCAGTACAGTATGGAACATGATGGACAAGGCAGAGTATATGTGGCTATGTAGTAGTGGTAGTGGCAGCAGTACAGTGTGGAACATGATGGACAAGGCAGGAGATATGCAACTTTGCAGGAGTAGTAGTAGAAGCAGCAGCAGCAGGGGTACAGTGTGGAACATGATGGACAAGGCAGACTATATGTGGCTATGTAGTAGTAGTAGTAGTGGCAGCAGTACAGTGTGGAACATGATGGACAAGGCAGAGGATATGTGGCTATGTAGTAGTAGTAGTGGCAGCAGTACAGTATGGAACATGATGGACAAGGCAGAGTATATGTGGCTATGTAGTAGTAGTAGTGGCAGCAGTACAGTGTGGAACATGATGGACAAGGCAGAGGATATGTGGCTATGTAGTAGTAGTAGTGGCAGCAGTACAGTATGGAACATGATGGACAAGGCAGAGTATATGTGGCTATGTAGTAGTAGTAGTGGCAGCAGTACAGTGTGGAACATGATGGACAAGGCAGAGGATATGTGGCTATGTAGTAGTAGTAGTGGCAGCAGTACAGTATGGAACATGATGGACAAGGCAGGGGATATGTGGCTATGTAGTAGTAGTAGTGGCAGCAGTACAGTATGGAACATGATGGACAAGGCAGAGTATATGTGGCTATGTAGTAGTAGTAGTGGCAGCAGTACAGCGTGGAACATGATGGACAAGGCAGGAGATATGCAACTTTGCAGGAGTAGTAGTAGTGGCAGCATCAGTACAGTATGGATCATGATGGACAAGGTAGGGAAAGTCCAGATGTGCAGGGGCATGATGTTGCACCCAGTAAAATGTCTGACAGCCTCCCTTTCGCAACCTGACTATCTGTGATTTGACAATTATGTGATGAAGATTGATCTGATTCACATAAATTATAAATTGAATGGTGTTACTTTAAATGTTGCAGCTCTCCATAAAATGGCTGCCGGCTTTCCTGAGGCCGTCTGAATAAGTTACACGATGACGCCAGTATCTAAAGCCCATCTCTGTGTGAAATTATTACAAATCTTACTAGCTATCGTCTTCTCCTCACTGTGAAATAACGTCTTGGACCCTAAACTAGCCTTTTTCTGTTTTAAGATCTCTCTCCTCTATTGACCACACGTTCTATCCCTTTAATATACATGTCCAGAATAACATGGCAGATCCTGTCTGGGATCATATATTGTGTCTATGACAAGTCCACTGACATCTCAGATATAGAAACATAGAAACATAGAAACATAGAATGTGTCGGCAGATAAGAACCATTTGGCCCATCTAGTCTGCCCAATATACTGAATACTATGACTAGCCCCAGGCCCTATCTTATATGAAGGATGGCCTTATGCCCAATATGCTGAATACTATGGATAGCCCCCGGCCCTATCTTATATGAAGGATGGCCTTATGCCCAATATGCTGAATACTATGACTATCCCCCGGCCCTATCTTATATGAAGGATGGCCTTATGCCCAATATGCTGAATACTATGAATAGCCCCAGGCCCTATCTTATATAAAGGATGGCCTTATGCCCAATATACTGAATACTATGACTAGCCCCCGGCCCTATCTTATATGAAGGATGGCCTTATCCCCAATATACTGAATACTATGACTAGCCCCGTCCCTATCTTATATGAAGGATGGCCTTATACCCAATATACTGAATCCTATGAGTAGCCCCCGGCCCTATCTTATATGAAGGATGGCCTTATGCCCAATATACTGAATACTAGGACTAGCCCCCGGCCCTATCTTATATAAAGGATGGCCTTATGCCCAATATGCTGAATACTATGGATAGCCCCCGGCCCTATCTTATATGAAGGATGGCCTTATGCCCAATATACTGAATCCTATGACTAGCCCCCGGCCCTATCTTATATGAAGGATGGCCTTATGCCCAATATGCTGAATACTATGGATAGCCCCCGGCCCTATCTTATATGAAGGATGGCCTTATGCCCAATATACTGAATACTATGACTAGCCCCCGGCCCTATCTTATATGAAGGATGGCCTTATGCCCAATATACTGAATCCTATGACTAGCCCCCGGCCCTATCTTATATGAAGGATGGCCTTATGCCCAATATGCTGAATACTATGGATAGCCCCCGGCCCTATCTTATATGAAGGATGGCCTTATGCCCAATATACTGAATACTATGACTAGCCCCCGGCCCTATCTTATATGAAGGATGGCCTTATGCCCAATATACTGAATACTATGACTAGCCCCCGGCCCTATCTTATATGAAGGATGGCCTTATGCCTATCCCATGCATGCTTAAACTCCTTCACTGTATTTGCAGCTACCACTTCTGCAGGAAGGCTATTCCATGCGTCCACTACTCTCTCAGTAAAGTAATTCTTCCTGATGTTACTTTTAAACCTTTGCCCCTCTAATTTAAAACTATGTCCTCTTGTAGCAGTTTTTCTTCTTTTAAATATTCTCTCCTCTTTTACCGTGATGATTCCCTTTATGTATTTAAAAGTTTCTATCATATCCCCTCTGTCTCTTCTTACTTCCAAGCTATACATGTTAAGGTCCTTTAACCTTTTCTGGTCAGTTTTGTCCTGCAGTCCATGTACTAGTTTAGTAGCTCTTCTCTGAATATCCTTCTGCAGATCTGGTCTCCAGTACTGCACACAATACTCCCAATGAGGTCTCCCTAGTGCTCTGTAGAGCGGCACCAGCACCTCCCTACTGTTAGTGCCTCTCCCTATACACCCAAGCATTCTGCTGGCATTACCTGCTGCTCTATGACATTGTCTGCCCACCTTTAGGTCGTCTGATATAATGACCCCTAAATCCCTTTCCTCAGATACTGAGGTTAGTACTGTATCACTGATTTTATATTCTGCTCTTGGGTTTTTACGCCCCAGGTGCGTTATCTTGCACTTATTGACAATTCATTTTAGTTGCCAGATTTTTGACCATTCCTCTAGTTTTCCTAAATCCTTTTCCATTTGGTGTATCCCTCCAGGAACATTAACCCTGTTACAGATCTTTGTGTCATCAGCAAAAAGACACACCTTACCATTGAGGTCTTCTGCAATGTCGCTGATAAAGATATTAAACAATATGGGTCCCAGAACAGATCCCTGAGGTCCCCACTGGTAACAATACCATGGTCTGAATATACTCCATTGACTACAACCTTCTGTTTTCTGTCCTTCATCCACTGCCTAATCCATTCAACAATATGTGAGCTCAAGCTCAAAGACTGCAGTTTATTGATCAGGCTTCTATGTGGGACAGTATCAAATGCCTTACTAAAGTCCAGATAGGCAATGTCTACTGCACCTCCGCCATCTATTATTATAGTCACCCAATCAAAAAAGTCAATAAGATTAGTTTGACATGATCTCCCTGAAGTAAACCTATGCTGTTTTTTATCAATCAACCTATGGGTTTTTAGATGTTCCACAATCCTCTCCTTGAGTATGGTTTCCATTAATTTCCCCACTATTGATGTCAGGCTTACCGGCCTATAGTTGCCTGATTCCTCTCTACTACCTTTCTTGTGAATTGGCACAACGTTTGCTAATTTCCAATCTTCTGGGACGACACCTGTTACCAGTGATTGGTTAAATAAATCTGTTAATGGATTTGCTAGTACACCTCTAAGCTCTTTTAATAGCTTTGGGTGTATCCCATCAGGCCGCTGTGACTTATTTGTATTAATTTTGGACAGCTGACTTAGAACCTCTTTCTCTGTAAAGACACATGCATCAAAGGATTCATTAGTCTTCCTCCCTAACTGAGGTCCTTCTCCTTCATTTTCCTTTGTAAAAACTGAACAGAAGTATTCATTGAGGCAGTCAGCTAGTTCTTTATCCTCTTCCATATACCTTCCTTCTTTTGTTTTTAATTTGGTAATTCCTTGTTTTAATTTCCTTTTTTCATTTATGTATCTGAAGAATGTCTTATCCCCTTTTTTCACTGACTGAGCTAATTTCTCTTCTGCCTGAGCTTTAGAAGCTCTTAGAACTTGCTTGGCCTCTCTCTGCCTCATCTTATAGATTTCCCTGTCATCCTCGTTTTGGGTGTTTTTATACTTACTAAATGCCATCTTTTTGTTTTTAATGATTTTGGCCACTTCTGCTGAGTACCACAGTGGTCTCTTCCTTTTTTGCTTTTACTGACAAGCCTAATGCACTTTTCTGTTGCCTTCAGTAGTGCCAATTTTAAGTAGTCCCATTTCTCTTGGACTCCATTGAAATTGTTCCAGTCTGATAGGGACTCGTATACCACTGATCTCATTTTAGAAAAGTCTGTTTTCCGAAAATCTAAAACTTTTGTTTTTGTGTGGAGTGACTCAGTCACTGTACTTATAGTAAACCTCACTGACTGGTGATCACTGGATCCTAAGCTTTCCCCTACAGTAATATCAGATACCAAATCGCCATTTGTGAACACCAAATCTAAAATGGCCTCCTTCCGGGTTGGCTCCTCAACTACTTGCTGTAGAGATAATCCCAGTAGGGAATTTAGGATGTCTGTACTCCTGGCAGAACTAGCTATTTTGGTTTTCCAGTTTATATCAGGAAGATTAAAGTCTCCCATAATGACAACTTCCCCTTTCAATGTCATTTTAGCCATTTCCTCAACTAGTAGATCATCCAATTCTTTGACTTGGCTTGGTGGTCTGTATATGACACCTACACGAGTTACCTTATGATTACCAAGCTGCAACGTAACCCAAACTGACTCTAAATTGTTTTTGCTGACTTGTATTAGATTTGATTTTATGCTATTTTTCACATATAGGGCCACTCCACCCCCTTTCTTGCCTTCTCTGTCTTTCCTATATAGAGAGAACCCAGGTATTGTTATATCCCAGTCATTACTCTCATTGAACCATGTCTCAGTAACAGCCACTAAATCTATATTCTCAGATGCCATTACAGACTCAAGTTCCCTAAACTGCGAGCATTTGTAGACAAGACTCTCAGCTTGTCGTTTCTTATCCTATCAGCTCCTGGCATCTTCTGGCATTGTTTTTTCGGGGGGCAGCCGAACTGATGGATTGTCTCTTTTGTGCCCCCCTTTCCTAGTTTAAATGTTCCTTAGCAAAAACTTTGAACTGTTCACTGAGGACATTTGTTCCCTTGAGAGAAAGATGCAAACCATCTTTCTTGTACAGTTCTTTTCCATTCCAGCTAGAGCCAACATGAGCCACAAAGCCAAATCCCTGGTTCAAACACCATTCACCGAGCCATACATTGAATTCCTTAATACGCAACTGTTTGTCATGCTGACGGTTATGTACAGGCAGAACTGCAGAGAATGAGACAGTCGATGCAATCTCCCGTATATCATTACCAAGTGTGTGAAAAGCTTCCTTCACCTTTGAAACTTCATTGCAAGCCAGATCATTTGTCCCAATATGGACAATAACATCCACCTCCTTATCCTTCTTTGCTTGCTTAATAATGTTAAGGATACGTCGTCTGTCCCTGCTAGCAGTAGCACCAGGGAGACATCTCACAAAACCCTCTTCTTCAAACTTCACACCTCTTATGATAGAATCGCCCACCAATAGCTGCTTACTATTAGTACTCACTATATACTTTTTGTCTTTGTCAGTAGTCTTGCATACCTCACGATTGACTGCGGCTGACAACAAGGCATTATGGACAAGTCTACTGGGCCGGGGTCATCTTCTCATCTTCCCTGTATTTGTATCAGCCATTTTGATTAATTCATGGGAAATAATCCCAAAAGCTTTGGATTTGGTTGAAACCAATGTTTTGGGGAAATTCGTAACAAATTTGATTCGTTTAGAACCAATTCACTCATCTCGAAGCAAATCCTATCTGTAGTGCCGATCCCTGCACATAAAGGTTACTGATGACATCATTGCTCATCAGACATCATCAGTAGGAGAGATGGAATCATGTTCTGCAGGGAGCGGGGTTTGTGATGCCGGCCATACAAGGGATAATAGAAATGATGGAGAAAGGCTTTACGGAGCACTCAGGTAGCGGATTTATAGCCGTGTCAGGCGGCTAATGGGAATTCATATTCATCGTTACCTGCTGTGTGGAGACTGGCACTAAACAGCATGTAAGTGAAGGCAGAACGGACTGATGTCAGGAGGACGTGCATTATGTGCGGGTGCATATCGCTGACTTATTATATGGAGAACCTAGGTGTCAGCCCTGGGGCAATTACCGGTTATTGGCTAAATCCAGGGACCGATGAGAAGCCCTGAGCCAGGTATTGTCAGCCTCCATTACTACAACAGTATGCAAAACTCCGCAACAAGACCAGTCCTCTATTCACACATGGCAGATAATTATATGATGGACCCATTCATCTAAAGGCAGACCCAAAACAACCCAATGCTGCAGTAACTACTGATGCTCACTGGGGCTCACAATCTACATGACAGATTTTGGAAGAAACCCAGGTAACATTTGAACCCAGGACCCCAGCGCTGCAAAGTAACTGTGACCAGTAACCATGCTTGTCATAGCTGTTTTCCTAAAGATCTCAAACTTTTCTAATATAAAAAATGAGGCCAGAATTAAATTTACAGAAGTCTCTTTTCCTAAGTGCAAAGTAGAACTTCAAATACATTCAATAGCAGCTGATTTCAAGGATTCAGGTGAGTACTTGATACAGCTGATCTCTCTGGAGAACCTTTTCCAGGAGCAGGAGCTCTGCAGTGTGCTTCCTCTCTAAGTCCTGGCAGGAAGCAGGTCCAGCCTACTCCTACTATGAACGGAGGAACCAAGTGGTTAGCCCTGTTCCTTGAACACCTTTGCCAACCATTCCTTATTGGTAACAACGGCCAAACATACAAAAATAATAACAATATAATATAATACTAACTGTATACATTTGTAGTACCCATAGGTCTGGGGCACTATACTCCCCTACGCCCTATAGAAACAAAGTGATCTCCCCAGGCCAGTGTTCCCCAGTAACACCCCAGGTGGAGCCAGTGGAGAGGGGTAGCTGGTGCTGTATACAGGTGAAGCCAGTGGAGAGGGGTAGCTGGTGCTGTATACAGGTGAAGCCAGTGGAGAGGGGTAGCTGGTGCTGTATACAGGTGAAGCCAGTGGAGAGGGGTAGCTGGTGCTGTATACAGGTGAAGCTAGTGGAGAGGGGTAGCTGGTGCTGTATACAGGTGAAGCCAGTGGAGAGGGGTAGCTGGTGCTGTATACAGGTGAAGCCAGTGGAGAGGGGTAGCTGGTGCTGTATACAGGTGAAGCCAGTGGAGAGGGGTAGCTGGTGCTGTATACAGGTGAAGCCAGACATGGGTGCTCGCCTCTCATCAAAAGGTTAAAGAGCTGCCTGTTGAAGGGATACTCCCTGTCCATAAAACACAAGGTTAAAGAGCTGCCTGTTGAAGGGACTACATGATAGTTTTGAAACCAGTGATGAGTTCACGGTGGCGAACTGTGTTTAAATGTTTTAGTATTTAAATGAAGTGTAATGGAATGTATATTTGTAAACCCTTTTAGATGGGTATTTATATATTTGTAAACATATAAAGCGTATTATGTGAATAGGAAGGAAGTAAGCGGATACAATGTCGCAAGAAGGAGGTTTAAAAGCATTTACACCAGACACAGATGGTGACACGCCCCTGATGAAGCAAAAACCGGGTCGGGCTATGAGATTTTATGAAATTTTATGTGAATAAAGTCTTAAACCTTGTAAGTACAACAAAAACCTTTTTTCATACCATAAACCCGGTGAGCACTGTGCGTATATCCTCTTATAGGACATCTTGTTGAAGTAAAGAAAGGTATTGGACACCTAGAGGATCACTCGGTATTGAGGAAAGGCTATAACATTTGGATCTGAAGTACCCCGAGGGCTGAAGAACAACCGCGCAATCTCACAGACGTATATGAGGAAGGATTTCTGTGAGATTGCACATCACATGCGATGACTGACTAACCATAAGTAGAGACTGCGCAGAACTACTCTTTTTTTCTGTGCCGCTCATCACTGCCCCCCTTATGGAGGGGTCATTTAGCAACTTGGAATTGAATCAGATTTTCTGACTAGCTGAGCTGGTGGAAAATGCTGAAATTGTTGGCGGCGGGAAGAAGAGCCCTGCTTCATATTAATGTATTTCCCAGGGATAATGGCTTGCTCTTGAATCACTGTGCAGAATGCTATAGTTTGGGGAAATCCGGCTGCTGGGTGGTGGAGGAGCCTGCCTGGGATGAGAAGGATCGCTGTCTGGATGGCTTCAGTCACGCTACATAAAATCTATTTACATTTTCTCTGCACATTTCTTGCAGATTGATTGTTTGCTCCCGACTCCCGGATTCTTTCAGCTTCACTGCTGCTAAGTAGGAATTTTTCTTGGAGCTAAAACTCATGATGTGGGATAAGGTTTTTGTCAGAGACGTCTTTCTGCAGAGCCCGAATACAAACTCTAAAGCCGGGTTCACACAGGGACACTGACTGAGATATATGGCAACTAGGGCGTCAATGATGTCAGCTGCAACCTACTAATCTTCGTGTATCAGTTCCTCAAGAGTTTCAAGATGAGAAACATTCAGTGAAAACCCGTCCTGACTAAGGCCCCTTTCACACTGGCGTTTTCAGGATCTGGCATAGAGTTCCATTGTCAGGGCTCTATGCCGGAAAGAAACGCTTCAGTTACAGATAATACAACCGCATGCATCCGTTTGAACAGATCCGCTTGTTTTAACTTTAACAGTTTTTTAACATTGCCAAGACGGATCCGTCATGAACTCCATTGGAAGTCAATGGATGATAGATCCGTTTTCTATTGTGGCAGATTGTGCCACTGACTTGCATTGGGGGTCATGACAGATCCGTTGTGCATACGCATCCCAGGACGGTATTTTCTCCGTCCAAAAAACGTTCAGTGACTGAATTGAAGACATTCTGATGCATCCTGAACCGATTTCTCTCCATTCAGAATGCATGAGGATAATCCTGATCAGTATTCATCTGGCATAGAGCCCCGACGACGGATCTCTATGCCGGATCCTGAAAGCGCTAGTATGAAAGGACCCTAACCCTCAGTTCACACTTGCGCGTTTTACAGCGCGTTCGAACGCGCTGTAAAACGCATAACCGATGCAAACCAATGCTTCCCTATTGGACTGGTTCACATTTTCGCGTTTTACAGCGCGTTCGAACGCGCTGAAAAACGCCCGACGCATAATCAAGTACTTGAGCTTTTTTTGGGGCGTTTGTCGCGCGTTTTGGCCCATAGACTTCAATGAGAACGTGCAACGCTTGTATTTTGCGCGTTTTTAACACTGAAAACGCGTGTTCGAAAGCGCGTTTATGAATTTGCAACATCAGCAATGCACTCTGATTGGCCAAACTTCATATAGACAGGGATATTTGGTCATTGGACAACACTGCAGTCAATCACACAAAAACGCGTAAAACGCGTGTTTACTATTGCCAAAAAACGCGCGACAAAAACACGCAGAAAACGCGCGTCTCAGAAACGCTCAGGTCTGAACCCAGCGTTAGGCCTTATTCACACAGTTAGTACTTTGCATTAAAGTTCGATCAGTATTTGTAAATCAAAACAAGTGGGTCCAAAACACAGAAGAGATCCAAATATTTCCATTACATTGTATCTCTTTAGGTTCCACATCCGTTTTTGGATTACAAATATTGATGCTAAATACTGACTGTGTGAAAGTGGCTTTAGTCTTTTTTACACCGTAGCTTATTACAATGTATCAGGGAGCATGCACATGGCCATAGTGTTTTGCAGTCTGTAAATCGGCGAGTGCATGTCACTATTTTCTCTTCGTTCCTGCAGAAATGTCCTATATGTTCTATTTTGTTGTGCAGCTACAGAACAGACATGGATGCGGCCCCACAAAAAACGCGGATCAGATGCAGACCAGAACTTCAGAGCAAGAAAGAGCTCCTGACCTAGTCCCGTTCACACAGCCATTGACCTTGTTACAATCTATCAGTGCAGGAAAGAACCATCAGTTTGGAGTAGAAAGTAGAACAATACAGAGATTTGTACTGCTGACGTTTACATTTTTCTAGCCTGGATACATTGTAACAAGCCCTCAGCCATTATTATTATTTATTATTAGAGCGCCATTCATTCCATGGCGCTGTACATATGATAAGCGGTGCACATACATAATACAGACAATTCCAATAAGGATGAACAAGGCACGTTACAAACTGGTACAGAAGGGGAGAGGGTCCTGCCTGCGAGGCTTACAATCTACAAGGCCATTGCAACAAAGCATAGTCAGGATAAAAACCATTTGTGGCATACTCCTGTTCACACAACTGATGGCCATGTTAGGGCACAGCCACACGGAGAGGCCCTGATCCGGTCGGGTCGTGGCCGTCTTGAGGTGAAGAACCACGCTGGAAATTAGCCCGCAGCTTCTGTTCATTTAGCTACTGAAGACTGCACTGTACAGTAAGTATTCATATGTTAATGGTCGCGGGTTTTTGAAGGTGCTGAATATGCAGTGCTGTCTTCATTAGTTAAATGAAGGGAACCTTCACCGCAGCATGGCCGCAACCCAACCAGATCATGGCCGCTCCGTGTGGTCGTACCCTAAGGCCCTATTCACACGTCCGCAATGTTCGTCCGCACCCGTTCCGCAAATTTGCGGAAGGGGTGCGGACCCATTCATTTTGAATGGGGACGTGATAGATGTGGAGAGCACACACTGTGCTCTCCGCATCCGCATTTGCAGAGCGCGCCGCCGATCTTCCGGACGGCGGCTCCGCAAAAATATAGAGTATGTCCTATTCTTGCCCGCAATTGCGGACAAGTATAGGCATCTCTATAGGGCTGGTGGTAAGCTGCAAAACACTACGGACATGTGAATAAGGCCTTAAACTGAATCAGTGCAGGAAAGAGCTCCTGACCTAGTCATGTGCACACAGCTGATGGTCTTGTCAGGATAGGTTCACATGGGGTTTTTTGAAGGTTTTGTGAACGATTTTCCTACAGGGTTTTCAGCCAAAGCCAGAAGTGGACCCAGCAAGAAAGAAAAGTATCAGTCATTCCTTTATATTTCCAATTCCTTTCAAAAATGTGCAGGAAAATGTTTCTCAAAGCCTCCTCTAAAAAAACTCCGTGTGAACCTAGCCTTACAATACTAGAGCAGTAGAGAGATTTGTGCAGCTGCTGTGTTTAGAATTGTCTGGATACATTGTAACAAGCCCTCAGCTGTGATAACAAAGCAGAGTCAGGATGAAAACCAATCTAGACCTAGTCCTAGGAGAAACTTGTGTGATCCAGCGCCATACCGTAAAACATAACTTTTAATTCAACATATTAAAAAAACTCCAGTGTGTCCTCTGCCAGAGCACGCCGTGTTTTTTTTTTATATGCTGAATTAAAAGTTATGTTTTATTGTATGGCGCTGGATCACACAGGATTTTCCTAGTAATCTTTCTGTACCCATGGTCCGGGGGAGAATCTACAGTGCCTCATACCAGCTAATGAACATCGCAATATTGTCGGCTTTGGGTGAGCTGCGTCGCCTTCTCATTTTTGTATATTCTGACCTAGACAGTAAATGTCATATCCCCTCAGTGCGGAGGGATCATCATAACAGATAACAGACATGTAGATATACAGTATAAATATTCAGAGGCAAATATCCCATAATGAGTAACTGCCGCGGTCAGACGTAGGCGATATTACAGGGGGTGATCAATCCAAACGCCCCCAGGGACGAACAGGCTTGGAAAAAAACTGGACAAAGACTAAGAAGAGAACATCATTAAAGAGCATTTGAAAATAGCGCTTAATGAGGAGAATCAGTGTAAACTGTATCAAGATATTAGGGGTCATTTACTTACAGAGTAAAAAGAGTCATAAGACCCCATTTTGTGACTTTTTAACTGCCCATGTTGTTGCACAGGCATGGGGTCATATTGGGGGCTAGGACTTCGGCTCTGGCAAGTTTACAACTGAAAAATGGCGTAAAAGAGGAGTAGCGTAAATGGCGTAAAAATGGCGTAAAAGAGGACTGGAGTAGTTTTTACTTGAGGTGCAGGGACTGCCGGAGGTGCACCCAATGGGGGTCATTTACAAAGACCAGCTTTTCCCACTAGTCTATGTTTTCCCCCCAGCACTGCCTAATTTATGAAAAGGTATAACAGCGGCTGCTGTGCGCCGCTGTTCCCCTGCTTACCGCGGTGCTGTTGTTCTGGGATCCGCTCCACAGTTTCCTCTCAGCCCGGGCCATGGCATGTTTGCTGCTTGTTTCCTGCAGCACTTCCTTAAGGGCCGGCGCGCGTCACTTCTTGTGCTTTAGGGGTTAGGTCATGTGACCTCGCTGACCAATCCTAGCCCTCCCACACATATATAAGTGGCTCAGCCCCCTTCCCAGATGCCTCAGTGTCAAGGTCCTTGTGTCCTGCTAAGGTTCCTGATATCCACTTGTATTCCTAGACTCTGCTACCTCTTTGATTCCTGCCTGCTCGCCTTGACTCTCCTGTTGCCGACCCGGATTGCCTGACCTGTGCCGCCTGCCCTGACCTATTGCCTCTGACTTCGCCTCTGCCTCATCCTTCGCTCCTGCACTGTTGCTCCTGGTTGCGACTCAGCCTGCTGTTGTTGTGGTGAGGGTCTATTACCCTGTCCCCTTTCAAAAAGGGGTTTATTCATTATTTTTTTACAGCTAAAACAGAATAAAAGTGGTGTAAAAATGTTCGTAAATGACATTGTGTTAGGAAGAAGCAACAGACTTGGCGCTGCCCCTCGTCTATATTACTGGAGGTCATGTCACGTGGCAGAGGAGGTCTATCATCGGTACATGGGCCTGGAGACCTGTTCTGCACCTCCCATATTGATTCCCTGTATATTTCATGGGATCATTGCTTTGGAAATACATGTAAGGGCACAACTACAGGGTGACACTGGATTGCAGGGCGTCGTAGTGTAGTGATGATCACATGGAAAGCACAATAATGGATTATGGAGGGCACACAACTAGCTGCTGTTACATGGAAGCAAATTCAGCTGATGTATATAGTAACTTTCATTTATTGAAACAGAAAATATATAATCCCAATATAAAATGTAAAAATGCTAACATATAAAAATGTATACTAAAAAAAACTTATACTTGATACACTAAAAATATAATGAATTCCGCAAATTAAATCCCAACACATATCATGATTGTAGCAATAACCTTGATAAAAAAAATCAATAAACCACATTCATAATTATCAATAGTTAACAAAAAGGGTATCATAAGTAAAGACTATGATCGAATGCATTACAAATAAATGGAATGTGGATAATGGTTATAACTAGAGATGAGCGCACTTGTGTTTAAAGTTCGGCGTCCAAAGTTCGGGTTCGGGTTATCGAAGCATCCCGTTATGGATTCCGCTACCACGGACCATAACGGTATTTGGAATCCATAAGGGGATTCTTCAATGAACCCGAACCTTGGACAACACGGAGGACCTGGGGTGACATCACCGTCATGTGATCAGTGCAGGGGGTGTGGCTCAGTACTGGATTAGATAAGGGGTGGTAGCCTACGACCTCTTATCCAATCCAGTTCTGAGCCACGCCCCCTGCACTGATCACATGACGGTGATGTCACCCCAGGTCCTCCGTGTTGTCCAAGGTTCGGGTTCATTGAAGAATCCCCTTATGGATTCCAAATACCGTTATGGTCCGTGGTAGCGGAATCCATAACGGGATGCTACGATAACCCGAACCCGAACTTTGGACGCCGAACTTAAAACACAAGTTCGCTCAACTCTAGTTATAACTCCATATATATCCTCAGAACTTTGTTTGTATCTTGATTCATGTCCTTTCCGCTTCCATTTCGTTTTTTTGCGGACCGTATGCGGAACTATTCACTTCAATGGGGCTGTAGACTATAAGGAAGTTACTCCGTGTGCATTCCGTTTCCGTTTGTCCGCATGGCCGTTCCGCAATAAAGTAGTGCATGTCCTATTATTGTCTGCAAATCACGGTCCGAGGCCCCATTCAAGTCAATGGGTCCGCAAACGCACACAGAACACATCTGTATGTCATCCATATTTCATCGGTATTTTGTGGATCCATACTGTAGAAATGCTATGCCCAGCACATATTGCTTATGTGTTTGGTGATTAATAAGTTACTGTTTCAGTATACGATCTGCAAAAAATGGATAAAATACGGAAACAATACGGATATGTTTTGTGAATAACGGAAAGGAAAAACCTCAGATACTGAACAACGGATCCCTGAAAAACGGACCACAAAACAGCAACGGTCGTGTGCATGAGCCCTAAATCCGCAGTTGGACCTATTAAAATCAGCGTGTCAATGGTCCTTCAAAAACATAATGATCACATAGAAATTACCGTAATGGGGTCGCAGCGTGAGTCACACATGTGCCATGACTGCAACCCCTGAACTGCTGGGTTCTTTGGGAATCAGGAATCGACATCACGGCACACATGCGACACACGGTGTTGGGCCCCATTCATTTCTGTGGGATCACCTCTGCGATGCCCCTGCGATCCTGGCAGCGACCTGTGTCGGCATGTAGCCGTAGCCTTAAGAAGACTCGTCTTGCTCCTCCTGCATTCTCAGTTTCCCCCGGTTCACAGGCAGCGCCCTCGGTACATTCTGTATTCGCTTGTATGTTGTGTTCGCTTGCACTCTACAGACAAGCGCGGCTCTCAGCAGTGATTTGGAAATAAGAAAGAAGGAATGAGAAAGGGCTTAATGCTATAATGACGGCCCCCTCACCGGCCTCATCACAAGCTCCCGTCTACAGGGCCTCGCTCACAAAGTCCTCGTTGATTGAAGGGCTGGGAAATTGCCACCATTTGTGGTGATTGTACTTCTCGGGAGTGTGGCTTATCTTTAAATGAGAAGAATGGCTGCCACTCCGAGAACGCATCCTTCTCCCAGAACTTCTTTTTATTGGGGAGATTCTGTTCTCAAATGCTAAAGAGTTGGTGACTTGAGTCTGGAAAAGTAGAAGATGTTTTCATGGTTCAGTCAAAGGAAAAGATATCCAGATCAACCAAAGCAACAGAGGGATAGATAGATAGATAGATAGATAGATAGATAGATAGATAGATAGATAGATAGATAGATAGATAGATAGATAGGAGATAGATATGAGAAGATATGAGATAGATAGATAGATAGATAGATAGATAGATAGATAGATAGATAGATAGATGAATGTGGCTGTCCCTATTGGTCGCGCTCTCCGAACTAACCTGTCTCTCCCACAGGCTGATCTTAACTAGTAGTAATTTAAAGCTGTACCCGCTCCCCCGGTATTGATTAGAGGCCAGGAGAGGTGAAATACAGACTGGGCTCAGCATGTGGGACCTGCATGCCCTGAATTTATTGGAGGCCAGTATGGCACCTAAAGAGGTACCATTTAGTGTAGGTTCCTGTCCTATAGAGATCGCCTTACCGTTGGAGGACAGGCACATATGATTTTGTACAATATGTATTTGCCAAGAATCTTACATTTGGATAATGAACATAGCATTTGCACTAGTATGTTTTCTATAGTGAGAATGGCACTTATTGATACATTTTTTAATGTGTTTGTAAAGTTTTGTTGCATTGTGATTTATAGATAGATAGATAAATATGAGATAGATTGATAGATAGATAATAGATAGATATGAGATAGATAGATAGATAGATAGATATGAGATAGATAGATAGATAGATAGATAGATAGATAGATAGGAGATAGATATGAGATAGATAGATAGATAGATATGAGATAGATAGATAGATAGATAGATAGATAGATAGATATGAGATAGATAGATATGAGATAGATAGATAGATATGAGAGATAGATAGATAGATAGATAGATAGATAGATAGGTAGGAGATAGATATTAGATAGATAGATAGATAGATAGATAGATAGATAGATAGATAGATAGGAGATAGATATGGGATAGATAGATAGATAGATAGATAGATATGAGATAGATAGATAGATAGATAGATAGATAGATAGATAGATAGATAGATAGGAGATAGATAGATATGAGATAGATAGATAGATATGAGATAGATAGATAGATAGATAGATAGATAGATAGATAGATAGATAGATAGATATAAAATGACTGAACTCCACGGCACTTCCAAAATCAAACGTTATTCACCAAGTGACAGCGACGTTTCGGTCCGCTCCATAGAATTCTAGGATTCACTTTGATTTTATGAATTTTGTATATTCATGGATGCACTTTTATCTTTTTATAATTGATGGCTATACACAATATAAATTGTATTGATGTTTTTTGGATATTTAGACACTTTGTACACAATTATTGACTAACCGCTCTTAATTACCTATGATCAGGTGGACATGTATTTATACCTGCACTGAGCGCTAGTTTATTGTCATCACTGCTTGAGAAAGGTTCCATCGAGCGGACCGAAACATCGCTGTCACTCCGTTTTTACTCTTCTTACTGCTGTGCTGCCTGCCTTTTTGCTTTTTTGTTTATTAGTTAGATAGATAGATAGATAGATATTAGATAGATAGATAGATAGATATAAGATAAATGGATAGATATAAGAAAGATATGAGATAGATAGATGATAGATAGATAGATAGATAGATAGATAGATAGATATGAGATAGATAGATAGATAGATAGATAGATATGAGATAGATAGATAGATAGATAGATAGATAGATAGATAGATATTAGATAGATAGATATAAGATAGATAGATAGATAGATAGATAGATAGATAGACAGATATAAGATAGAAGTATAGATATAAGTAAGATATGAGATAGATAGATGATAGATAGATAGATAGATAGATAGATAGATATGAGATAGATAGATAGATAGATAGATAGATATATAGATAGATATAAGATAGATGGATAGATATAAGTAAGATATGAGATAGATAGATGATAGATAAGATAGATAGATAGATAGATAGATGATAGATAATAGATATACAACCACCATTATATGCACATCAGTATGCGCGGCTGTTCCTGGTTGTGTAAATACCAGTGTTTTAATTATCCCCCCTTTAATTCCCCCGTTGCCCCATAAATCTTCATTGACTCCTGCAGACTCCCGGGTGCACGCCCTTCAGCGAGAGATGGAAAGAGCCATGAATGAGGCGGCTCCAGCTGCAGAGAATCCTCCGTATTTACCACTCACTTTTTGTTCTGGTTTTCATACCCAACTGCTAAGTTTTGCGAGGCCGGAGGGTTGTGGAGGACAATAATGAGTCCTCCGCTGCGATTAGGAGGGCAGGGGTCTCTGTAATGAAATCTGACGGGCGGCGCGGGGAAGGTGTCTCTTTTCTAAATAATCTCTATATAATCAGGTAATAGCAGGGGAGACACTTTGACAAATAATTACACTGTACGCGTGGAAGTCGGTGGCAGCTCCAAGCTGTGACTTGTGACGTTTGTTCAACCTTTCAATTTTTCCCATTAGGGGAAACTGAAAACCTATAACTAACGTGTACATCAGGAGGTTGACGTCTTGAAGAATGTGAAGCTCTGGTAATTTACTTGTTAAAGGTCCCTGCAGGAGGTACTGTACCAGGCGGCTCACGACTGTGAACCTGAGACACCACTCTACAGTGAAAACCCAGGGACCAGTCTACGACCTGGAAAGATGTTGTCATCTCTAGCGACCTCAGTCCTATCAAAAGCCTATGGGGTAGGTCCAGAAATGGTCACCAAGACCAGATAAACTGTATTCTGTGGGTGCAAGAGCTATCACCTTTCCGAGGGCAATGAGTAAAAAAATCAACTTGGGTTCTTCTTCCATTGCCGGCTCACATTATCATATCCTACCCATGAAAGGAGGATGGGGGTTATACCTGCATTCCCTTCCACTGGAGAAAAATAGGGGATTGTGGGCATAGGCCAAAGCTGTTGGACCACATTTTAAAATCTGTTCTAGACCCCCACCACAACATGTAGGATTTATAGCACTGCAGTGCCCTGTAGTAGGGAGTACTTTGACGTTTGGACATTTGTGGACATTTGCCTATTTCCCCGATGCAAAGTTAAAACTTCTTACTTTATTTCTCTTAAAATGGTAAACGTGCACGGTTTAATACCATGTAAGTGCATTTTATATGCATGTTGTGATATATATCATGTTCATTATCACCGTATTTGCAAGGCTCTGTGGAGAGGGTTAATGAATACTGAGAGACTTTTAGGACTTGGAATAATAAGCTGGTAATTTTCCACAGCTGCCGAAGGGTTTGAAGAAGAGCATGTTTTGGAGGGAAAAAAAACAGACGTTGTTTACCACCAAACCCAGACAGTCTGACCTTGTGAACGTCTGATTTTTTAGCTCTGATTTTATGTCTGGAAACTTGTTTTTGTCTGGAATAACTGCTGTGTCATTGAGTATCACTGAAGCTCTAATGTAAGTCTATAGGAGACGGAAAGTGTAACATTGTATCTGTTTGTGCTGAGCTTCTCCACTCCACCCCTCCCACTAGAAGGTTCTAGTCTGGCTAAAACTGTGTATAAGGAGAGCAGTCAGAGCCCTAGTGTGCTGCAGTTATGGACCAGTGCTTGGAGAGGGAGACGCCTGCCAGCCTGCATGAGTGACCAGCAGAAGACGCTAAGATGGGGACGCTGAGCCACAGACTGTGGGTTATTAGCCCTGTGACCAAGTAGCAATGTGGACTACTGAGCCACAGACCATGGGTTATTAGCCCTGTGACCAAGTAGCAACGTGGACTACTGAGCCACAGACCATGGGTTATTAGCCCTGTGACCAAGTAGCAATATGGACTACTGAGCCACAGACCATGGGTTATTAGCCCTGTGACCAAGTAGCAACGTGGACTACTGAGCCACAGACCATGGGTTATTAGCCCTGTGACCAAGTTGCAACGTGGACTGCTTAGCTACAGACCGTGGGCCCTTGACCAGGGTACCAGCCTTCTGAGAGAGAGAGGGACAGCTAGCTCAGGCCTTTCTTCAGCACAGAACCTTCCTCTGACAGGGAGGAGACTAGAGAAGCCAGCCCTACACCTCGCTTGTATTGTTTTGCACCTGAATTCCTCCAGTAAGGAAGCACACTGGTTGCTGCAGACCCTAACTCTCTGGATTTATTTCCCATTGGGGTGCACCACGCCTTACCATCCTCTCCAGAGAGCAGCAACACTTGGTGACACCTCGACGGTGTCCGGGGGACCCAGCGTAGCATTGGAGCCACCCCAAACCTGGCCACTGCAGTACTACTTGCGCATGTTAACATATCCCCCCAAACCAGAAAATAAGGATAAGATGTTTGCAGAGACTGGACCTTATAGACCCCTTATAGACCCCAAATCTTTAGTAGTCCCCCACCCCTGTCATGTGCCAATTACAGTAAAGCGAATTTTTTTTTGCCCCCATCCATTTGCAGCTACAGCCTCTGCCCCTCATTACACCTGTGCACTTAGTCTGTCCCCCTTTACATCTGTGCACTTAGTCTGTCCCCCTTTACATCTGTGCACCTAGTCTGCCCCTCTTTACATCTGTGCACCTAGTCTGCCCCTCTTTACATCTGTGCACCTAGTCTGCCCCTCTTTACATCTGTGCACCTAGTCTGCCCCTCTTTACATCTGTGCACCTAGTCTGCCCCTCTTTACATCTGTACACCTAGTCTGCCCCTCTTTACATCTGTGCACCTAATCTGACCCTCTTTACATCCATGCACCTAATCTGCCCCTCTTTACATCCATGCACCTAGTCTGACCCTCATTCTTGAGCAGATTATTTTAGCCCATTGGGACAGAGCTGTACCGGGCCCTTCTCTCCTTGAACCCCTTTCAGGTATCAGTCCTATATGCACACAAAATACATGACATACTGAGTTTAGGTGTCCCAGTAATGTGCCCACTTAGCCATAACCTTTACCCAATGGGAAGCTGCTGGTTTTATAAGTATTTGTGGGTAACGGATAAATTCTGATATGTGAGCCCCAGATTTAGAGATGGATACAGACGCACAGACATCCCCAGTTCATGCAGAGCAGTGATGTGATGTTGGATACATTTATACAGGGAACATAGTTACAGTGTTGCCCCTAGCAACCAATGATACTTGTCACTATCCACTTTGATACAATCCCGGCTCCTTTCTGGTTGCTGTAGCTGACAGACCTGCGCTATCTTAAGGGTTAAAAAAAAACGTCAAGGTGCGATCTCCAGAATGAAGGACTGCTCTGTATCCAACCAGCAAATGACTCAGGGTAGCGCAGAACTAGCACATGTCTGGAGATGGGGAGCGGATTGATGGATGGACTGATTCATCCCTATTCATAAATCAGCTTTTTAGCATTTACTAGAGAATTTCATGCATAAAAAGCAACAATTCCCGTTTATAGAGAAAAAATTGCTTCCAATGCGCATTGTGCTCAGCTTTCGGTATGTGAGTCACCTCCTTGACGCTGCCATTGAGTATCTTTCATAGTCAATATTAGTCACGACCATGACATAGGTCTATGAGCTGAGTAAACAGCGTGGAAGGAGCGCAGCGGAGACTGGCCACCATCATGGGGTAATAGGGGCCCTGGTACCGCGGCGGGAGCAAACAGTATGGGGGAACACGTGCAGGATTATTGGCGCCAGGGTCTGTTCTGGAAGCCAATGGTTTTCAGGGGCATGTGGACTTCTGCTCCTGCGCAGAGGATGGAAAGCTGAAGTTGCCACCATTTGTACACCTGGTGCCGGATGATATTCTGCGGATGGGCTGCAGGATGGGAAGTTCTTCAGTACAAAGGCGGATACCGGCTTCAATATCAAATCCATTGTGTTATACTGTGTTTTCCTATCATCATTTAAAAAATATGATAGCATAGGTAGATTCGGATGGAAATAACCCTTGGATATAACCCAATGCCCCTATTATAGCTGTACCCCATATTAGAGAGTCACGGCGCCCCATAAAGATCACATCTACAGTATCCCAATCAAAAAGCAAACTACAGAGTCCTCAGCCCCTGGTGCCAGTCACTATACCTTATATCAGAGACAGCCACAGTGCCAGTCACTATACCTTATATCAGAGACAGCCACAGTGCCAGTCACTATACCCTATATCAGAGACAGCCACAGTGCCAGTCACTATACCCTATATCAGAGACAGCCACAGTGCCAGTCACTATACCCTATATCAGAGACAGCCACTGTGCCAGTCACTATACCCTATATCAGAGACAGCCACAGTGCCAGTCACTATACCCTATATCAGAGACAGCCACTGTGCCAGTCACTATACCCTATATCAGAGACAGCCACAGTGCCAGTCACTATACCCTATATCAGAGACAGCCACTGTGCCAGTCACTATACCCTATATCAGAGACAGCCACAGTGCCAGTCACTATACCCTATATCAGAGACAGCCACTGTGCCAGTCACTATACCTTATATCAGAGACAGCCACAGTGCCAGTCACTATACCCTATATCAGAGACAGCCACAGTGCCAGTCACTATACCCTATATCAGAGACAGCCACTGTGCCAGTCACTATATCCTATATCAGAGACAGCCACTGTGCCAGTCACTATACCCTATATCAGAGACAGCCACAGTGCCAGTCACTATACCCTATATCAGAGACAGCCACAGTGCCAGTCACAATGCCCTATATCAGAGACAGCCACAGTGCCAGTCACTATACCCTATATCAGAGACAGCCACAGTGCCAGTCACTATACCCTATATCAGAGACAGCCACAGTGCCAGTCACTATACCCTATATCAGAGACAGCCACTGTGCCAGACACTATACCTTATATCAGAGACAGCCACAGTGCCAGTCGCTATACCCTATATCAGAGACAGCCACAGTGCCAGTCACTATACCTTATATCAGAGACAGCCACAGTGCCAGTCACTATACCCTATATCAGAGACAGCCACAGTGCCAGTCACTATACCCTATATCAGAGACAGCCACTGTGCCAGACACTATACCCTATATCAGAGACAGCCACAGTGCCAGTCAATATAACCTATATCAGAGACAGCCACAGTGCCAGTCACTATACCTTATATCAGAGACAGCCACAGTGCCAGTCAATATACCCTATATCAGAGACAGCCACTGTGCCAGTCACTATACCCTATATCAGAGACAGCCACTGTGCCAGACACTATACCCTATATCAGAGACAGCCACAGTGCCAGTCACTATACCTTATATCAGAGACAGCCACAGTGCCAGTCACTATACCTTATATCAGAGACAGCCACAGTGCCAGTCACTATACCTTATATCAGAGACAGCCACAGTGCCAGTCACTATACCCTATATCAGAGACAGCCTCAGTGCCAGTCACTATGCCCTATATCAGAGACAGCCTCAGTGCCCATAATAGGAGCAGGCAGAGTCACTGGGTTTGGGAATGGAGAATCAATCAAAACTGCTACTGCATTTCCCAAATATGTATCCGCTAAGGGTATGTGGCAGTTCCACAAAGCACAGACCAATGAGTTACTCTGGTCAATGGGCCGTACATCGCTTATCAGCAGAGGGGCAGCTAGGCTTTCCTGCACCTGAGGCAACCATTTAGTAACGCAACCAGCCCCCCCAACACCGCCCTATACTTACCTCCCAACTGTAGTAAAAAAGGAGTAAAAACTCCTCCAGACAGGGGCCCCAGGCGCATGGACTGCTGGAGGAGCATCTAATTCATAAATTCGGCTAATTCTCCCACAGTCACATTGTGCCCCCTCACAGTAGGTGTGTCCACATTGTGCCCCCACACAGTAGTTATGCCCACATTATGCACCTCAGAGTAGTTATGCCCACATTGTGTCCTATCACAGTAGTGATACCCACAGTGTGCCCCATGACAGTAGTTATGCCCACATTGTGCCCCCTCACTGTAGTAATGTCTACACTTTTTACCTCACAGTAGCTTTGCCCACAATAAGACCACTCACAGTAGTTATGCCCTCATTGTGCCCCCTCACAGTAGTAATGTCCACACTGTTCACCTGACAGTAGTTATGACCTCATTGTGCCCTGTCGCAGTAGTGGTTGCCTCATTGTGGCCCCTTACAGTAGTAATGCTCACATTCTGTCCCTTTCAATAGTGCCCCCTCCATTAATAAAATAAATGAATACTCACTTGGTTCCCCGATGATCAGGCACATCCGGTGTTCCCCAGTAGAAGCACGATGCTGCCACGCTCCTCCTACACAGTCCAGCACCGCGATTGGTGGACAGTTCCCTGCTTCCCAATGTAAATCAACTGCTTGGGCGCGCACTGATTCCTTTCCGCCCGGGGCACTATCCTCGTCTGCCCTCCCCTTACTACGCCTTGGATTATCAGCTATCATAAAGTGGAGTGGTGACTTTGTGGTCCCTGCCCAAGACCAGCAATGCCCCCCCCCCCCAATAATTATATAGAATGAGGCAGAACTTGTCTCCAGCTAATTTTCTTGTTTTTACATGAAACTTATGGACTGCATGCTGTGAGTAATGGTGCGCAGGCTGTGAGTAGTAGTACCGCACGTTGTATTAGTAATCTCCACAGTCTTGTATTTAGTAAAGTTGATAATATATGCATCTTGTCACACAACATCTTCTTTCCATCTGTGCTCTTCACAGATCCAGAAATTAACCAGTAATTAAACGAGACATGTCTGAAATGTTATTAAATTCTCGCTTCCTTCCAGTCACGAGAGGATTTTCTAGTCTTGATGGGCTCTGAAGGGAGTATGGCCAAATCACCATAGGGGGGGTTTATAGAAAGGATCCCATCGACTGCTCAATTTACATATACTTTACATTGATCAATGCTCTGCTCCCTGGTGAGATGAGTGAAAAAACAGGAAGCAGTTTATCATTTACTTCTGTGTAAGGAAGGTTACGTTTTACAATGAGAAACACGGAGGCACTGATATCTGTACTTACATTACCCATAGAGAAAGACAGGGAGGCAGTACTATCTGTAACTATATCATTTACAGGGAGAGACAGAGAGGCAGTACTATCTGTAACTATATCATTTACAGGAGAGACAGGGAGGCAGTACTATCTGTAACTATATCATTTACAGGAGAGACAGGGAGGCAGTACTATCTGCACCTATATAATTTACAGGAAGAGACAGGGAGGCAGTACTATCTGTACCTATATCATTTACAGGGAAAGACAGGGAGGCAGTACTATCTGCACCTGTATCATTTACAGGAAGAGACAGGGAGGCAGTACTATCTGTAACTATATCATTTACAGGAGAGACAGGGAGGCAGTACTATCTGCACCTATATAATTTACAGGGAAAGACAGGGAGGCAGTACTATCTGTACCTATATCATTTACAGGGAGAGACAGGGAGGCAGTACTAAATGTACATACAACATTTACAGGGAGAGACAGGGAGGCAGTACTATCTGTACCTATATCATTTACAGGGAGACACATGGAGGCAGTACTATCTGTACCTATATCATTTACAGGGGGAGACAGTGAGGCAGTACTAAATGTATATACAACATTTACAGGGAGAGACAGGGAGGCAGTACTATCTGTACCTATATCATTTACAGGGGGAGACAGTGAGGCAGTACTAAATGTATATACAACATTTACAGGGAGAGACAGGGAGGCAGTACTATCTGTACCTATATCATTTACCGGGAGAGACAGGGAGGCAGTACTAAATGTACATACAACATTTACAGGGAGAGACAGGGAGGCAGTACTATCTGTACCTATATCATTTACAGGGAGAGACAGGAAGGCAGTACTATCTGTACCTACATAATATACATGTAGAGACAGGAAGGCAGTACTATCTGTACCTATATCATTCAGGGAGAGACAGGGAAGCAGTACTATCTGTACCTACATCATTTACAGGGAAAGACAAGAAGGCAGTACTATTTGTACCTACATGATTTATATGGAAAGACAGGGAGGCAGTACTATCTGTACCTACATCATTTACAGGGAGAGACTGGGAGACAGTACTATCTGTACCTATATCATTTACAGGGAGAGACAGGGAGGCAGTACTCTCTGTACCTATATAATTTACCGGGACAGAAAGGGAGGAAGTACTATATATACCTACATTATTTACAGGAAGAGACACCAAGGCAGTACTATCTGTAACTGCATAATTTACAGGGAGAGACAGGGAGGCAGTACTATCTGTACCTACATCATTTACAGGGAGAGACAGGGAAGGAGTAATATCTGTACCTAAAGTATCTCATTTACAGGGAGAAACTGGGAGGTTGTACTAACTGGGTCTAAATAATTTACATGAAGAGACAGGGAGGCAGTACTATCTGTGCCTAAATAATTTACACAGAGATAATGGAAGGTAGTACAATTTGTACCTACATGATGTACAGGGACAGAAAGGAAGGCAGTACTATCTGTACCTACATCATTTACAGGAAGAGACAGGGAGGCAGTACTGTCTGTACCTACATCATTTACAGGAGAGACAGGGAGGCAGTACTATCTGTACATATATCATTTACAGGGGGAGACAGGGAGGCAGTACTATCTGTACATATATCATTTACAGGGGGAGACAGAGAGGCAGTACTATCTGTACCTATATCATTTACAGGGAGAAAGAGAAAGTAGTGCTATCTGTGCATATGGTATTTACATAGAGAGGCAGGGAGGCAGTTCTGTCTAAATTATTTACATTAAAAGACAGGGAGGCAGTACTAACTGTACCTATATTATTTACAGGGAGAGACAGGGAGGCAGTACTATCTGTACCTATAGTACATGTCCATAATTTACATGGAGAAACAGGGAAGTAGTACTATCTGGATCTACATAATTTACATGAAGAGACAGGGAGGCAGTACTATCTGCATCTACATCATTTACAGGGAGAGACAGGGAGGCAGTACTATCTGTACCTACATCATTTACAGGGAAAGACAGAGAGGCAGTACTATCTGTACCTACATCATTTATAGGGAGTGACAGATAGCCAGTAGCCATCTTTCTATACATGAAGGGAACAGACTACATGAAGATTGTAGTCTGTAACCATAGAGATATATTGGTCTGCATAGGAGCTGTATGCACAAAATGGGTGGAGAATTTTTCATCATGGCCATTTGCAAAGATCCTTATTTTTTTATTTTACATGCACTACAGTAATGGCAAAGTGGTTGCAACTGTATGCATACTGTATAAAGGCTGAGGATATGTTAGGATCGTATCCTTACCACTTTTGTCACTTTATATAAGACCCCAAACCCCAAATCTTCTGGCTAACAGAAACCACGGTTCATGTTGATCTGGAATACTGAGAAAGACCATGACAATAAAGATGGGACCGGGCTGCCCGTAGATGTCTTCCTTCTTATGCTCAAAAGGGGGCAGCGTTGTGCTGTCACTGCTCTCCATACAGCCCACTCATGGGAATCAGTTCTAATGGTTTATTCAGCTGCTTGTCACTGTGTATCAAAGCATCAAAGTCCCTATTGCCTCTTCATATTGCCTGTTCTGTTAACCCATTTGTTGCTGGATCTATCAGCGGGAAATCATTGCATTAGTATTATTAACAATATCAGAACATCATGGGCACAACAACCCTGGTGTAATGTGAATGTGGGTACACGTCTGTGTGCGCGCGCTCTAATCTACAGAAACGCTCTGTACTAAGCTTTCCTCCCAGGACCAGAAGATCTAGGATAAGCACAAAACATACAGAGCTCCAGACGAGCCTGTGTGTGGATATGTATCACTTAACCCTTTGTAATAGGAGCTTTAGCAGAAAGTGTGTACTGAGTCTGTACGGCGGCAGGCAGAGCCCCTATGGGTCTATAGCAATAGCAACATATTAACGGTAGGAGGCATAGCATGGGGCCCAACAAATCAGGGCCTCATTTCTGTTCAGCTATAAGTTCAGTTCTGCGCCCCTGTTAGAATTGACACTTTGGTCGCTTCTCTCGTATGTATATTATTTTTCCTGTATTTGGCTTTATTTTGATATGCACTGGATGACTGTTTACTGTCTAATTCCAGGTCACGATTGTGTAAATATCCTTCAATCACTGTGGTGAGATAGGGCTCACGACGGCCCTATGAGGGTATGTATTATGCGGTCCGCAAAACACGGATCCACAATAAAAACCGCATGACATAGGTTTGATGTCTGTATTACATCTGATTTTCTGCGGATCCTACGTAATAATGCCCGTGCTTGATCGCAAAACAGACAATAATAAGACGTGTTCTATTTACCCTGTACTGTGACATCACTGTGTTTATTATCCCTGGACTGTGACATCACTGTGTGTATTATCCCTGTACTGTGACATCAGTGTGTTTATTATCCCTGTACTGTGACATCACTGTGTTTATTATCCCTGGACTGTGACATCACTGTGTGTATTATCCCTGTACTGTGACATCACTGTGTTTATTATCCCTGTACTGTGACATCACTGTGTGTATTATCCCTGTACTGTGACATCACTGTGTGTATTATCTCTGTACTGTGACATCACTGTGTGTATTATCTCTGTACTGTGACATCACTGTGTGTATTATCCCTGTACTGTGACATCACTGTGTTTATTATCTCTGTACTGTGACATCACTGTGTGTATTATCCCTGTACTGTGACATCACTGTGTTTATTATCTCTGTACTGTGACATCACTGTGTGTATTATCTCTGTACTGTGACATCACTGTGTTTATTATCACTGTACTGTGACATCACTGTGTTTATTATCCTTGTACTGTGACATCACTGTGTGTATTATCTCTGTACTGTGACAGCACTGTGTTTATTATCCCTGTACTGTGACATTACTGTGTGTATTATCCCTGTACTGTGACATCACTGTGTTTATTATCTCTGTACTGTGACATCACTGTGTTTATTATCCCTGTACTGTGACATCACTGTGTTTATTATCCCTGTACTGTGACATCACTGTGTTTATTATCTCTGTACTGTGACATCACTGTGTGTATTATCCCTGTACTGTGACATCACTGTGTGTATTATCCCTGTACTGTGACATCACTGTGTTTATTATCCCTGTACTGTGACATCACTGTGTTCATTATTCCTGTACTGTGACATCACTGTGTTTATTATCCCTGTACTGTGACATCACTGTGTTTATTATCCCTGTACTGTGACATCACTGTGTGTATTATCTCTGTACTGTGACATCACTGTGTTTATTATCGCTGTACTGTGACATCACTGTGTTTATTATCTCTGTACTGTGACATCACAGTGTGTATTATCCCTGTACTGTGACATCACTGTGTTTATTATCCCTGTACTGTGACATCACTGTGTTTATTATCACTGTACTGTGACATCACTGTGTTTATTATCTCTGTACTGTGACATCACTGTGTTTATTATCTCTATACTGTGAGATCACTGTGTTTATTATCCCTGTACTGTGACATCACTGTGTTTATTATCTCTGTACTGTGACATCACTGTGTTTATTATCCTGTACTGTGACATCACTGTGTTTATTATCACTGTACTGTGACATCACTGTGTTTATTATCCCTGTACTGTGACATCACTGTGTGTATTATCCCTGTACTGTGACATCACTGTGTTTATTATCTCTGTACTGTGACATCACTGTGTGTATTATCCCTGTACTGTGACATCACTGTGTTTATTATCCCTGTACTGTGACATCACTGTGTTTATTATCCCTGTACTGTGACATCACGGTGTTTATTATCCCTGTACTGTCACATCACTGTGTGTATTATCTCTGTACTGTGACATCACTGTGTGTATTATCCCTGTACTGTGACATCACTGTGTTTATTATCTCAATACGGTGACATCACTGTGTTTATTATCCTCTACTGTGACATCACTGTGTTTATTATCTCTGTACTGTGACATCACTGTGTTTATTATCCTGTACAGTGACATCACTGTGTTTATTATCCCTGTACTGTGACATCACTGTGTTTATTATCCTGTACAGTGACATCACTGTGTTTATTATCCCTGTACTGTGACATCACTGTGTTTATTATCTCTGTACTGTGACATCACTGTGTTTATTATCCTGTACAGTGACATCACTGTGTTTATTATCCCTGTACTGTGACATCACTGTGTTTAGTATCTCTGTACTGTGACATCACTGTGTTTATTATCCCTGTACTGTGACATCACTGTTTTTATTATCCCTGTACTGTGACATCACTGTGTGTATTATCCCTGTACTGTGACATCATTGTGTTTATTATCCCTGTACTGTGACATCACTGTGTTTATTATCACTGTACTGTGACATCACTGTGTTTATTATCCCTGTACTGTGACATCACTGTGTTTATTATCTCTGTACTGTGACATCACTGTGTTTATTATCCCTGTACTGTGACATCACTGTGTGTATTATCTCTGTACTGTGACATCACTGTGTGTATTATCCCTGCACTGTGACATCACTGTGTTTATTATTCCTGTACTGTGACATCACTGTGTGTATTATCTCTGTACTGTGACATCAGTGTGTTTATTATCCCTGTACTGTGACATCACTGTGTTTATTATCCCTGTACTGTGACATCACTGTGTGTATTATCTCTGTACTGTGACATCACTGTGTTTATTATCTCTGTACTGTGACATCACAGTGTGTATTATCCCTGTACTGTGACATCATTGTGTGTATTATTCCTGTACTGTGACATCACTGTGTTTATTATCTCTGTACTGTGACATCACTGTGTTTATTATCCCTGTACTGTGACATCACTGTGTATTATCCCTGTACTGTGACATCACTGTGTTTATTATCCCTGTACTGTGACATCACTGTGTTTATTATCCCTGTACTGTGACATCACTGTGTTTATTATACCTGTACTGTGACATCATTGTGTGTATTATTCCTGTACTGTGACATCACTGAGTTTATTATCCCTGTACTGTGACATCACTGTGTTTATTATCTCTGTACTGTGACATCACTGTGTTTATTATCCCTGTACTGTGACATCATTGTGTTTATTATCCCTGTACTGTGACATCACTGTGTTTATTATCCCTGTACTGTGACATCACTGTGTTTATTAACTCTGTACTGTGACATCGCTGTGTTTATTATCCCTGTACTGTGACATCACTGTGTTTATTATCCCTGTACTGTGACATCACTGTGCGTATTATCCCTGTACTGTGACATCACTGTGTTTATTATCCCTGTACTGTGACATCACTGTGTGTATTATCTCTGTACTGTGACATCACTGTGTTTATTATCCCTGTACTGTGACATTACTGTGTGTATTATCCCTGTACTGTGACATAACTGTGTTTATTATCCCTGTACTGTGACATCACTGTGTTTATTATCCCTGTACTGTGACATCACTGTGTTTATTATCCCTGTACTGTGACATCACTGTGTTTATTATCCCTGTACTGTGACATCACTGTGTTCATTATTCCTGTACTTTGACATCACTGTGTTTATTATCCCTGTACTGTGACATCACTGTGTTTATTATCCCTAGACTGTGACATCACTGTGTTTATTGTCCCTGTACTGTGACATAACTGTGTTTATTATCTCTGTACTGTGACATCACTGTGTTTATTATCCCTGTACTGTGACATCACTGTGTTTATTATCTCTGTACTGTGACATCACTGTGTTTATTATCTCTGTACTGTGACATCACTGTGTTTATTATCCCTGTACTGTGACATCACTGTGTTTATTATCCCTGTACTGTGACATCACTGTGTTTATTATCCGTGTACTGTGACATCACTGTGTTTATTATCCCTGTACTGTGACATCACTGTGTTTATTATCCATGTACTGTGACATCACTGTGTTTATTATCTCTGTACTGTGACATCACTGTGTTTATTATCCCTGTACTGTGACATCACTGTGTTTATTATCCCTGTACTGTGACATCACTGTGTTTATTATCTCTGTACTGTGACATCACTGTGTTTATTATCTCTGTACTGTGACATCACTGTGTTTATTATCCCTGTACTGTGACATCACTGTGTGTATTATCCCTGTACTGTGACATCACTGTGTTTATTATCTCTATACTGTGACATCACTGTGTTTACTATCTCTGTACTGTGACATCACTGTGTTTATTATCTCTGTACTGTGACATCACAGTGTTTATTATCCCTGTACTGTGACATCACTGTGTGTATTATCTCTGTACTGTGACATCACTGTGTTTATTGTCCCTGTACTGTGACATAACTGTGTTTATTATCCCTGTACTGTGACATCACTGTGTTTATTATCCATGTACTGTGACATCACTGTGTTTATTATCTCTGTACTGTGACATCACTGTGTTTATTATCCCTGTACTGTGACCACTGTGTTTATTATCCCTGTACTGTGACATCACTCTGTTTATTATCTCTGTACTGTGACATCACTGTGTTTATTATCCCTGTACTGTGGCATCACTGTGTGTATTATCTCTGTACTGTGACATCACTCTGTTTATTATCTCTGTACTGTGACATCACTGTGTTTATTATCCCTGTACTGTGACATCACTGTGTTTATTATCCCTGTACTGTGACATCACTGTGTTTATTATCTCTGTCCTGTGACATCACTGTGTGTATTATCCCTGTACTGTGACATCACTGTGTGTATTATCTCTGTACTGTGACATCACTGTATTTATTATCCCTGTATTGTGACATCACTGTGTTTATTATCCCTGTACTGTGACATCACTGTGTTTATTATCCCTGTACTGTGACATCATGGTGTGTATTATCTCTGTACTGTGACATCACTGTGTTTATTATCTCTGTACTGTGAACATCACTGTGTTTATTATCCCTGTACTGTGACATCACTGTGTTTATTATCCATGTACTGTGACATCACTGTGTTTATTATCTCTGTACTGTGACATCACTGTGTTTATTATCCCTGTACTGTGACATCACTGTGTTTATTATCCCTGTACTGTGACATCACTGTGTTTATTATCCCTGTACTGTGGCATCACTGTGTTTATTATCCCTGTACTGTGACATCACTGTGTGTATTATCTCTGTACTGTGACATCACTGTGTTTATTATCTCTGTACTGTGACATCACTGTGTTTATTATCTCTGTACTGTGACATCACTGTGTTTATTATCCCTGTACTGTGACATCACTGTGTTTATTATCCCTGTACTGTGACATCACTGTGTGTATTATCCCTGTACTGTGACATCACTGTGTTTATTATCCCTGTACTGTGACATCACTGTGTTTATTATCCCTGTACTGTGACATCACTGTGTTTATTATCCCTGTACTGTGACATCACTGTGTTTATTATCCCTGTACTGTGACATCACTGTGTTTATTATCCCTGTACTGTGACATCACTGTGTTTATTATCCCTGTACTGTGACATCACTGTGTTTATTATCCCTGTACTGTGACATCACTGTGTTTATTATCTCTGTACTGTGACATCACTGTGTTTATTATCCCTGTACTGTGACATCACTGTGTTTATTATCCCTGTACTGTGACATCACTGTGTTTATTATCCCTGTACTGTGACATCACTGTGTTTATTATCCCTGTACTGTGACATCACTGTGTTTATTATCTCTGTACTGTGACATCACTGTGTTTATTATCCCTGTACTGTGGCATCACTGTGTGTATTATCTCTGTACTGTGACATCACTGTGTTTATTATCTCTGTACTGTGACATCACTGTGTTTATTATCCCTGTACTGTGACATCACTGTGTTTATTATCTCTGTCCTGTGACATCACTGTGTGTATTATCTCTGTACTGTGACATCACTGTGTGTATTATCTCTGTACTGTGACATCACTGTATTTATTATCCCTGTATTGTGACATCACTGTGTTTATTATCCCTGTACTGTGACATCACTGTGTTTATTATCCCTGTACTGTGACATCATGGTGTGTATTATCTCTGTACTGTGACATCACTGTGTTTATTATCCCTGTACTGTGACATCACTGTGTGTATTATCCCTGTACTGTGACATCACTGTGTTTATTATCCATGTACTGTGACATCACTGTGTTTATTATCTCTGTACTGTGACATCACTGTGTTTAATATCCCTGTACTGTGACATCACTGTGTTTATTATCCCTGTACTGTGACATCACTGAGTTTATTATCTCTATACTGTGAGATCACTGTGTGTATTATCTCTGTACTGTGACATCACTGTGTTTATTATCCCTGTACTGTGGCATCACTGTGTTTATTATCCCTGTACTGTGACATCACTGTGTGTATTATCTCTGTACTGTGACATCACTGTGTTTATTATCTCTGTACTGTGACATCACTGTGTTTATTATCTCTGTACTGTGACATCACTGTGTTTATTATCCCTGTACTGTGACATCACTGTGTTTATTATCCCTGTACTGTGACATCACTGTGTGTATTATCCCTGTACTGTGACATCACTGTGTTTATTATCCCTGTACTGTGACATCACTGTGTTCATTATTCCTGTACTGTGACATCACTGTGTTTATTATCCCTGTACTGTGACATCACTGTGTTTATTATCCCTAGACTGTGACATCACTGTGTTTATTGTCCCTGTACTGTGACATAACTGTGTTTATTATCCCTGTACTGTGACATCACTGTGTTTATTATCCATGTACTGTGACATCACTGTGTTTATTATCTCTGTACTGTGACATCACTGTGTTTATTATCCCTGTACTGTGACATCACTGTGTTTATTATCCCTGTACTGTGACATCACTGTGTTTATTATCCCTGTACTGTGACATCACTGTGTTTATTATCTCTGTACTGTGACATCACTGTGTTTATTATCTCTATACTGTGACATCACTGTGTTTACTATCTCTGTACTGTGACATCACTGTGTTTTTTATCTCTGTACTGTGACATCACTGTGTTTATTATCCCTGTACTGTGACATCACTGTGTGTATTATCTCTGTACTGTGACATCACTGTGTTTATTGTCCCTGTACTGTGACATAACTTTGTTTATTATCCCTGTACTGTGACATCACTGTGTTTATTATCCATGTACTGTGACATCACTGTGTTTATTATCCCTGTACTGTGACATCACTGTGTTTATTATCCCTGTACTGTGACATCACTGTGTTTATTATCTCTGTACTGTGGCATCACTGTGTGTATTATCTCTGTACTGTGACATCACTGTGTTTATTATCTCTGTACTGTGACATCACTGTGTTTATTATCCCTGTACTGTGACATCACTGTGTTTATTATCTCTGTCCTGTGACATCACTGTGTGTATTATCTCTGTACTGTGACATCACTGTGTGTATTATCTCTGTACTGTGACATCACTGTATTTATTATCCCTGTATTGTGACATCACTGTGTTTATTATCCCTGTACTGTGACATCATGGTGTGTATTATCTCTGTACTGTGACATCACTGTGTTTATTATCCCTGTACTGTGACATCACTGTGTGTATTATCCCTGTACTGTGACATCACTGTGTTTATTATCCATGTACTGTGACATCACTGTGTTTATTATCTCTGTACTGTGACATCACTGTGTTTAATATCCCTGTACTGTGACATCACTGTGTTTATTATCCCTGTACTGTGACATCACTGAGTTTATTATCTCTATACTGTGAGATCATTGTGTGTATTATCTCTGTACTGTGACATCACTGTGTTTATTATCCCTGTACTGTGGCATCACTGTGTTTATTATCCCTGTACTGTGACATCACTGTGTGTATTATCTCTGTACTGTGACATCACTGTGTTTATTATCTCTGTACTGTGACATCACTGTGTTTATTATCTCTGTACTGTGACATCACTGTGTTTATTATCCCTGTACTGTGACATCACTGTGTGTATTATCTCTGTACTGTGACATCACTGTGTGTATTATCTCTGTACTGTGACATCACTGTGTGTATTATCTCTGTACTGTGACATCACTGTGTTTATTATCTCTGTACTTTGACATCACTGTGTTTATTATCTCTGTACTGTGACATCACTGTGTGTATTATCTCTGTACTGTGACATCACTGTGTTTATCATCTCTGTACTGTGACATCACTGTGTGTATTATCTCTGTACTGTGACATCACTGTGTGTATTATCCCTGTACTGTGACATCACTGTGTTTATTATCTCTGTACTGTGACATCACTGTGTGTATTATCTCTGTACTGTGACATCACTGTGTGTATTATCCCTGTACTGTGACATCACTGTGTTTATTATCCCTGTACTGTGACATCACTGTGTTTATTATCCCTGTACTGTGACATCACTGTGTTTATTATCTCTGTACTGTGACATCACTGTGTTTATTATCCCTGTACTGTGACATCACTGTGTGTATTATCCCTGTACTGTGACATCACTGTGTGTATTATCCCTGTACTGTGACATCACTGTGTGTATTATCCCTGTACTGTGACATCACTGTGTGTACTATCTCTGTACTGTGACATCACTGTGTGTACTATCTCTGTACTGTGACATCACTGTGTTTATTATCTCTGTACTGTGTCATCACTGTGTGTATTATCCCTGTACTTTTCATTTTCTGTGTGATATCAGAGGTAAGGATGACTTTTCCGTAGGTGCTTGGTTATGGCTTTGACAGCACTAGACTGGTGAAGTAGGACCCATTGTCTTGGGCTTGTTGCATTGCTGTCGGCTGCGCTGATTGTCAGGTTACTTGACATGTCAGTCTGATCCTCACCTCTCGCTGCGCTGGTTTTAGGGTGATTTTCTTGCAGATCTGTTTTACCTGCCACACACTCGGTTGTCTTCATGTGTCCTGGAGGGGGAGACGGCCACATGGTCGCCCATTAGGTTCATATACGGTAGAGACATCCACGTAGCCACAGTCAATATAGGGCCAGTATATGGTGGGACCTTGAGGCTAGGTTGACCGACTGTCCTTCCTATTAGGCCTCATGCACACGACCGTTGTTGTGGACCTTGTCCGAGTCGCATATTTTGCCGATTGGGCTCGGACCCATTCACTTCAATTGGGCCGCAAAAGATGCGGACAGCACTTCGTGTGCTGTTCACATCCTTGCTCCGTTCCGTGCCTCCGCAAAAAACATAAAGCATGTCCTATTCTTGTCCGTTTTGCGGACAAGTATAGGCATTTCTACAGTGGGCCGCTTTCCGTTCCGCAAATTGCGGAACGGAACGCGGAGCAGCTTCCGTGTTTTGCGGATCCACGGTTTGCAGACCACAAAACACCAACCGTCGTGTGCATGAGACCTTAGAGACAATAATCCTATACAGGAAGGCTGAAGAACATCTGTGCAGAAAATAAATCAAGCCCCAAGCCCCCCAGTACCAGTGCGGTGATTATTTCTGATATAAGGCACCCCCTCCCAGAGACGTAGCTCAAACCTCATCCTGCCTTGTTTCTTCCTATTTGGCAGTGCAGCCTTTTCCCCTCCTCAGGCACCCGCACCAGGTCTGACAGCCCCCTCAGCACCCCCTATAGATGCCCCTCTGATCTATGTGTGGTGTCTATGCTCATCCTTGCAGGTCCAGTCTGATTTTCAGCCTCCATCTCATCCAGAACAGAACCGTCAGTCTAATTACCTTCATAAATGTGGATTTTTGTAAAAAATCAATGTCTCCTATAAATGTAATCACAGAGAAGCTGCATCTGATCTTCCCGGAATCATCATCATGATATCTGCGTCTGCCCATGTCTCAGATGCGGGTCCTTATACGAGGAGTCTCCCTGTATAACATCGGTGAGTCAGAGGACAAAGTTTAGCCATTGAAAAAAGCGACACAAATGGTCGTCCTCCATTGTAGATTTTCATAATCTGGTCTCGGCCGCTGACTTTAACTGTATGAATCTTGTTTACTCTCCCGAGTGTCGGCTTCTGTCTTTTTTATGTCTGGTTGATGCTCAAACAACTCAAATATTCTGCAGGAAAAACGTCTGGAGAAAAATAAAAACCAAGAAACGTGGCCACAAAGAGCTTAAGAAGAGGAATAAATATTCGTTTTCTGCCATGTCGATCGCATAAGGGACGATATAATGGAGACGCGTACATTATTGTTAGCAAGGCGCACACTGTTCTATGCGATCGCTACTCAGGGCAGGCGGCGATCTGATGCTTGACATGACCCAGAACTAATGGTGCTCATGCACTTTAGTCTAAAGTTGATCAAAATGGACAATTTCAACCAAAACAATAATTTAATGAAAATATCACTTTAGTCAACCAAGGATAGACTGTCATCATCAGGAAAGAAGTTGACCATGTGTAACAAATTTTGTGCCTTAGTCATGAGGTCACAGAAAATGGATCCGCGGAGAAACATTTCCAGAAAGATCACCAGTCCATCAACCGGTGTCACTGAAAAGGTATGACCAGCGTGAACGACTGTAATCAATGATCCTAGAATGTGTCAGCAGAATGATCGTTCACCAGAGTCTAAGCAATGCCTTGGCCTTGACTGCTGGGGACCACCAGGAGAGCAGCCAGGATGCTATACCCTATGGATGGAACGAAAACTGGAATAAGCCAGAGACCATGACCAAGAATGGCACCAGGGATACCAGATGGATAATCCGGAGAACAGGAATGTAGTCAAGAGCCAAGAGTCTGGACCAGGAGTAGTTCTACATGTACCAGGTAGAGTATCTGGAGGACAAGGCAGGATCGTAGTTAGGAAACAAGGCCAAGAACAGGCAAAGGAACAATCAAATATACCGTAAGTCCAAATGTACAAGAAACAAGGAGCCGGAAAGGAAGAAGATTGATCACCAGGCAATGTGTGGCAAGTGGATGCCCATTTTAACAAGCCACCAGGCCAGATGCTGCTATGTGATAGGAGCAGTAAAGCCCTGGTCCAAACCATCAGGACTGTGGCAACAACAATGAAGGAAGGAAGAAGAGAAGAAGCGTCTGGTTTCAAAGCAGGAGACTGTGGCAAGGGGCAGCGGACATTCCCCAAGAACCTATCAATATGAGTAACACTAATCTGAATCTTTAATTCCATCTTTAGCTATTTTCTTCTTCCACTTATTCCTAGAACTAAGGAGATATGGAACTTGGTAACAAATCTGAGCCCTACAGCGCTGGGCAAAGATGTCTAAAACTTCTTGGTGGTTCCAATGATTCAAATCAATGGACACATGGGTAAAACCAACCAAGTTATTCAAATCTACGAGAAAGCGAAAGGGGTTTCACAGGACTGATGGACCAGGATGAAGACTTCCTTTTCAAATGACCAAAGCCTCTTAACATATGGACAATACAAAGCATGTCTCCATGACCTGGCAGAAAGTATCTACATGTGGCCCCCTCTACGATGCCCCCTCTATGTCTGATATTTCCAGGTTTGTCGGCTTTGTCCTTCAGTAGAATTATAGTAACTTTGCTACAAAAAAAAATGTTCCCATTTGTTCTCAACTTTATCTCAAATGTCTGCAGTTCTGATAAGCTTCTCTGACAAAGAAAACCAACTAAGGAGAACAGTTGTAGATAGAAAACATAAAGCTCGATGCTGGAACAAAGCCAATTTCTAATAGCCTGCTGTTCTAGCTAAACCAAAGAACACACCTGACAGAGACAAGGTGGCTGAATTTCTAACCACACAGCACGGGCTGACCGGATTGGCTTCTTTTGGGGAGCAGTGGATGATGTCCCATCAGGACTTGGCTCTCAAGGATGCATGTCCATCATTAGGTCACAGATCAAGAAAAGGAAAAGCAAGAGATATTTAGCATTGAGGAAGAAGATCGAAGAGGCCTGGAACATGATGGAAATGGTACTTTACTGACAATGAGTTTTGGCATTGATTAATGACTTTGTCAGGCTGGACTCAACTCTAAACATCAATCCTATCGCTTTTTTCTGCTTTTTTGCCCCAGTGATTTCTGCACCTTTTTGTTTTATTCCAAGCCTTCGTGGTTGGGTCATTGTCTAGAAATGGAAACACTAGAGAATTCAACAAAACAGCATGAGCGATTGGCCTTCTTCTCTATGTCCCATCTAAGAACAGATGGACTTCATATGTGATATTCTCTTGGTACCATTGCTCTGCAAGAGAAGATGGGTTGACAGTCTCCTTGGGCAGGAAAGATGGGACTAACATGGACTGAGAATCCTTCTCCCCCACCCTGTATCAGCTATAGGAACATTCTTCATGTGCCCTCGCCTCTAGACCTTCTCTGGTAGACACCAAATCACTTCAGCACCATTTGTGTTGCAATTATCTCACCTGTTTAGTAAAAGCAGTCAGAATTTGTGCTGGCCATTCATATTAGCAGAACCTAAGGACAGGAGATGTTCACCCTTTAACCCCTCTAGGTATCGGGGCAAGCCAGTTTCAAAGGCATCAACCACGATTGCTTCTCCTATCGGCCCCCTGATAAGCCGGCTCAGCCTCCTGATTGTCTAGCCTCCCAGACCTTCTGACTGGTAAGCCATCACACAGGCAGGATAGCCATGCACTTTTTGCACACTCCACCCAGCATCCTTACCAACACCACCCAGAAGATCAGAGCAGTGGTGGACATAGTATACACCAAGGTTCAATCACTGGTGGCCCAATGGCTGTCACCTCTGCTGCCCACTAGCGGGAAATGGATGGCCAATGGCTATACTGTCTGTGCACCTGTATGGAGAAAGTCAACTGATCAATGGGGGTTGCAGTGATTAGACCTTACCGATGCTACCAATATCTGTGATGAGACATACCGTTTAAGGGGCTATAGAGATTATGAAGAAGGGGTCAGAAGAGCGGCACTAGGGTAATACAGTGCATCCTCAACTGGGTTCCAAAAACTCTATAACATGGGAATAAGTCCCTGCAACAGGGACCAAGGTGAATGCGCAATGTCCCATCTTAGCACCATGTGCCAGCAGTGCACTAACCCACAGTAATAATGGAGTAGAAACAGTCACTGCCCTGATGATACAATGATCCCATTTATTATCCACCTTTTTGAGCAGACACATTAGCTATCGCTGTCGCTCTGCATTTACAAGTCTTTGTACTTGTGATGAGCGGAGGCCATTGCTTGGTGACCTGGCGGCTCTTCTCCATTGTCTTTTATTGGATACATAGGTTTAGTCTTTGTATTCGGTGTTACATCATCCTGCTGATGAGTTCTGTAAAAACATGTTCTAGACTAAAAATCTTAAGAACGTCAGTAATGCAGCCATGGAGAAGACGATCTGCACAGCCTACGCAAGTGACTGCAAACACGTCAGGTTTCAGACACTGCTGGGAGTTGTAGTGGGCCGACGAATAAGGATGCTTATTAAATTGCATCCAAAATATAAAATGAAGCAAATTTCTAAATAGTTAGAATTAAATAATCTCGTACTGTTTAATGTCTACAGCTCCTATGCAAACTGATGTGTCACTATGGTAACAGACTACAAGTGTAGTCTGATCCTGCAGTCATGTGTTACGCGACCTCCTCGTTATTCTGTCCTTGTCTCAGTGTGGTGAAAGTAATGAAAAACTGGTGTATTCAGATCCCTGATCCCCCACTGCTCCTGTCCTATAATGTCCGGTCCCCAATGATGTCCAGACACTGGGACATGTGACACTAATTGGTTGCAGCGGTCATCTGTCCCTTTATCGGAGTAGTCATCACTGCAGCAGGAAATTAAGAACTGCGGGGCACCTGGCATCATATGAACGGGAATGGCGGGGATCAGTGATGTCACTGTGCCTGTTTTTGTTAATTCTAGCATCCTGAGATGTTTTAAAGATTAATTTTTTCCCTGGACAACCCCTTTAAGGAAAAAAAGAAAGAGGCAGTGGAGTAGAACATGAAAGTAGGATCAGACTACAAAGTTATTGTTCGTAGTCTGTAACTGAGGAGACACACAGATCTGCAGAGGAGCTGTATACACAATTTCCTATCAGATTTTTAATCAGGACTTTTTGCAAAGTTGTTTCATTTTTGTTATTTTGGAGGCATTAGAGCGATACAAAAATGTCATCATCGGCTTGTCCTTGGGAGAAGAATGGGCAGACAGTCGAGCACCCCTTAGAAGACACCAAGAATTCATTAACCGGTTTGTGTTCACAGCTCCTTGGCTTGTCATCCATCTTCGGCCTCCAATCTTGGATGTCCCACATAAGTCATAATCATCAGAAGAGCGCACTCTCCGCAGGCGCCACAGCTCAAATCTCCAGCTTTGACATGACAGAAAAATCAGGGCGACTTGTAACAAACTAATTAACTTGTTCTTTATTTACTAAGCCTTTGAATTAATTACAGCACTGGGGGGGAACCTTGAAATCTGCATAAGCCACTCCTGTATTGTATCATTTGCATGTAATTTGCTTTGCAATCAGCTCTATGCAGAATGTAATGACAGGAGAACATTAGTGGCCTGTGTCTGACAAGCGTGCTGACAGCTGGAACTTGTAGAGAAGCCGCCGCGTTCTGCGCTCAAGAGAAAGGACTCCAGTAGACGTGACGGCGGCTCCAGCCCACACAGGTGACATGACATGGCTCCCCTTCCCCTCAGCACATCCCTCCAGTGATCTGGACATGGCCGCAGCGTCAGGGGGCCAATACCAAATCCACAGCAAAGAAGCTTCCATCACTTCTACTACTGTGTTCTGTCTGAATGTATTCTCCCACAGAAAAAAATCTATCTATCTATCATCTATCTATCTATGTATCTATGTATCTATCTATCTATCTATCTATCTATCCCATATCTATCTATCTATCTATCTATCTATCTATCTATCACTATCTATCTATCTATCTATCTATCTATCACTATCTATCTATCTATCTATCTATCTATCTATCTATCTATCACTATCTATCTATCATCAAAAACAATGCAACAGCACTCTGCAAACACAGAATATATGAACTAATGCTACACAGAACTATATGAATAAATGAGAGGTTCTTCTTAGCAAACATGTTTTGATCTAAATCATTTGTGCCCCTCCACCATAGCTAGATGACCTCTTTTGGATAGGATCTGTCATGATCTATGGGGTCGAGAGGACCCGAGAACATACCATGAGCATACAGAAAAGAGACAGACCAATGAGCCAAAATGAATACTTTATTAACAAGTACTGACCAAACACAAGTGGCATAATCCTGGATAAACAGGTAGGGAACAGTAGCAGATGTAGAACTACTGTCCCAAGTGACTGGCTTGACTTAGGGCCAAACCCTAAGGGCGTTATTCTGGTGCTCTCCTGGTTTTCACCCTTTAACCCCTATACAGGGCTCTGGTCTTCGCTGCAGGGGAGCGACCAGACTGCTTCCTCCTGGGATGGTCCCAGAACACTTGGCCGAAACCTGAAAGGCAACAGACGCTCAGGCATGCAACAAAACAGGGACACAGGCAAACAAACAGGAAACCAAACAAACCTGCAACACAGGACACTGTTCAGACACAAACCAAGTACCAGAACTCAGACTTTTTATGTCTACATAGCTCTGCTCTCCTTTATTAAGCTGATTTGCTCTATTTTAACAGATTTTGATGAAATGACATTTAATTAGCTCAATACAAAGAATTATCTGTTGTATGGACAGGATATTCTCTAATATGGACTAGCCGGGGTCACATGCTGTATGTCCTCTGATGGGCGATGACACAAGTGCGGGGTCATCTCCATACATCAAGTGAACTTCATGGTTAATGGGTGTTAGGGCACTTTCACACTAGTGGTTTTCTTCCTTTCCGGCATTGAGTTCTGTCGTCAGGGCTCAATACCGTAAAAGAACTGATCAGTTTTATCCTAATGCATTGTGAATAGAGAGAAATCCGTTCAGGATGCATCAGGATGTCTTCAGTTCAGTCACTGCATGGCATTTTGGACGGATATAATACTGCAGGATGTTGCGGCATTATCTCTGTCCAAAATGCCGGATCAGTTGCCGGAATGCCGGATCCAACATTAATTTACATTTAACCTTCTATTAGTGCCGGATCCGGCATTAGAAATACCTAAAGGACAGATCCGTCCTTCCTGTCTGTGCATGCGCAGACCTTCAAAACTGTAAAAAAAATACAAGATGGATCTGTCTATCAGCATGACAAGCGGATCCGTTCTTACAATGCATTCAGTTTATATCCAGATCGACGGATCTGGTAGGGCGTTCCAACGCGGAACTGCTTGCCGAATCACTCTGCCGCAAGTGTGAAAGTACCCTAAGGCTGCTTTCACACTGGCGTTTTGGCTTTCTGTTTGTGAGATCCGTTCAGGGATCTCACAAGCGGTACAAAACGGATCAGTTTTGCCCTTAATGCATTCTGAAGGGATAAGGATCCGCTCAGAATGCATCAGTTTGGCTCCGTTCCACCTCCATTTCGCTTTGGAGGCGGACACCAAAACGCTACGGACACCAAAACGCCGCTACGGAACCGTTTGGATCAGTTTGGTCAGATGCCAAAACGCTGCAAGCAATATGTGACACAATATGACACAATAGAAAACGGATCCGTCCCCCATTGACTTTCAATGGAGTTTATGACGGATCCATTTTGGCTATGTTAAAGATAATACAAAGGGATCCGTTCTGAACGGATGCATGCGGTTGTATTATCTGAACAGATCTGTCCATGACCGATCTGCACCAAACGTGAGTGTGAAAGCTGCCTAACTGGACAATGGACGCTATCACTTGGTCCCTTTCTATGGGGGGGGGGGGGGCCATTTGACATTGATGCAATGTCTTTTAATTCACTTCGGGTCCTTTGTCTGGAGATATTTGATTAATTGTGGATCTAGAGCTCATTGTGCTGACGGAGCCGTCACGCCCTTTATTGGGGAGATTGAACAGCAATGGCTCCGTGGTGGTGGAAAGTGGCAATCAATGGACAGGCACATAAATACTCAAGACAAAGGCCATTTCTTAGGTCCATGAGACAGAGTGTAATTGCCGGCTGGGAATCAATGAGTCCTGTTTAAATCCACTGGAGGTAAGTAGGTTTAGTTTAGATTAATTTGTTGTTTCTGTAATGAATTTGGTTACAATATAACAAGAGAGGGGGATGGGAGAGGAGCAACTAAGAAGATGGGATGTCTGGCCCTAGGTTTCGGTTTATTATGATAAAATCCTACATAAAACTTGATGTTAACTCAGCAGTGACGTCTGTCCTGGACCTTCTTAGAGTTCCTCTATGTATTCGACCTCAGACATAGCGTTTTCTACCTTGTAACCTTTTACCTTTCTTAGCGGAACTGACCAGCTTGTCTTGTGGCCTCTGATTTATTAGACCCCGTTGTTTGACATTTCCAATCCAGGTTACATTAAGACGTCTTCCTTGCCAGATGTGATGTTATTGATCTGAACCATTGACCACATCCTCAAAGGACATGGCCTGGTTCAGACCTTCCCTATCGCTGCCACCGATTTACAACCCACAATGACCAGTTGTCTTTGGTCATGTTCTTCTGGTTCTCTTTTCTGTAGAGATAAGTCTTTGGTCCAGAGAAGAATCTACAGAGGGATATTCTATGGAAAGGTAGCAAGACATAGGAATACTGGAAAGGGCATGTTATGTCTCTTGACTAGAAATAGGATCCTAAATGTTGCACTGGTTTGGCATTGACTATACGGAGTCTAAAGGATCCCATGGTTTTCACCCTTAAGCCCCATAAAGGAGGTAAAGACTTTGCGGCAGGATGATACCTAGGCAGACTCGGACTGGCCCACAGGAGTACAGGGGAATCCCCGGTGGGCCCCTGAGCAAGGTGGGCCCCTAGTCTCCCAACCCCTTGCACAAGTGGCACATAACACATTAGATTTACTGCACTACACACACATATTCAGTGTACAGCTCCTCAACCAGCTTATGTTCAGATAAAAAACGTGTTAGATTATTTATTATACTTGAATGTATCCGTATGGTGGGCCCCCAAAATAAATTTTACTGGTGGGCCCTAGGTACTCCAGTCCGACACTGTACCTAGGTCATGGTCCTAGAATAGTCAGCAGAGAATACTGAGGAACAAATCGAAGGGTCATCATGAGAAATGTGGACAGGCTGTGAAGGGCCAGAGGATGAGGTCGGAGACAAGTCAGGAATGGAGCCAAGGAGAGACCGGGAGGAATGAAGGAGACTCTGGTTACACAAAGACGTTGGACAGAGCCAGGAACTCTGGACTGGAGCATGGCATCAGAAGTATGGAACAAAGAGTCCAGAGGCTCAGGTCAGGAGTCAGGACCACACAAGCAGGTAAATAAGACAAAGGCAGACTCCAGGAGCAGGCAGAATCAGAACCAAGAGAAAAGTGCCGGAGTCCAGGGACCAGGAAAGCAGAGCCCAGGAACAAGGCCAGGAATGTGGAACCAGAAGAGTCAGAGGAACAGGGACTGTGCTTTGCTGGGACTGGGGCAATGACTGAGGGACCTGGCTGGGTTTACCTGACATCCAAAGCAGCCCTGGAGAAAACATCATATAACATACAGACAGAGCCCAAAACCAGGAAGAATGAACTCCGCAGGGTGTGGCTGTGCAACCAAGACAGGAAGACTCAGAATCTTAAGGAGGTATGTGCCGGAACAGGTCGTCTTCCCAGAAGACCTAGACCCATATTAGCCATGAAGTATATTGGCTCCTACAACCTCAGAAGTTCTGATTCTAATTCTAATCAGAATTTTGCGTGATTTGATTTGAGAAAATCAAAAGGAGAGATAGAGACACAGAGAGAATGAAAATCTATGTGTCTCCATGGTTACAGACTACAAACAAACCCTGTGTAGTCTGCTTCTGCAGCCATGTGTTACTACGGTCTCCTGTCCTATCTTCAAATTACAGACATGCATTGCCTGTACTCTGCAAATATGGAGGCACATACGGTATGTCTACACAGAACAGTAGAAGACTTTTAATTAAAGACGCTTCATGATTAATTTTACCTGCGTTGAAGCAGCAAAATAACTGAAAAAGTGCGCATACCCTTTATCAGGGGTCTTCAACTTATGGCTCACCAGACATGAGCATTCAGAGCATGCTGGGAGTTGTAGTTGGAGGCCATTAGAGGACTTTGATTTCGACTTCCAAAAGACTGACAAAATAAACCCAAGAAAAACAAGAAGTATGGAGGAGAGCTAGAGTGAAGGGATTTATGGAAGTGTACACCGGGGTGAGTCCAGCAGGCGGAGGTAAGTGCTTATCAATGGACAGGGGTGTAGCTAAAGGCTCACGGGCCGTGGTGCAAGAGTTCTGCTTGGGCCCCCTTTCCTCAGTGCTTTGTGGCTAGTGGCAGGGGAGCACATAGCCTGCCTGAGGCACCCCCCCCCCCCCATGCCAAATTCTTGACCTAACCCCTTCCCTCCAGCCGGAGGTGAAACTTGACCATCATGCACTTTCTATAATACTGGTGTCTTCCTATGCGGCACAATAGTCTTTGGGCCCCTCAGGCTCCTGGGCCCGGTAGGGAGCGACTGCTACCTCTGCACCCCCTATAGCTACCGCCCCCCCCCGTCAATGGAGAATAGTGACAAGGATGATACTAATTAATATTGTGAGAAGAAAATGCAACATTGTATCATTTACTGGTCCCATAATCCCTCCATATCATGTCACTTTCTACAGACTGGGACCTCTCTCCTGACAGCTGGTTCTTCCCCGACCATGGAGCAGTGAGACACGGGGATGACACCTTTTAGGCTAATTAGTCTTGGACATTCCTTCTTGCTTTCCCTGTCTTTCCAGGATCTTCCACTTAACTGGTTTTCCCGCTGCTGTCTTGGAAGCACCATCTGCCAGGCTGTGATGTACAGGACCAGGCTGGCACTTTCTGGGCTCTGGAAACATTGATGGTATTAAACCTACTCTACTTTCCCTTCTTCCCGCCATTCAACTATAAAGCATCGACAAGAAGGTTTAGTCTTTGTATCAATAAGATTTTTTCCAATAATCTTAATGAAATCTGCAGCTGATATTAACTCTTGGTGCCTCTTCCCTGTAAATAGGAAACTCTAGCAGCTGCGATAATCATTAGCACAACTCCTGTGGCCTCCCTTACCTTCTTGCTGTTTCGCTTGCTCCTAATATACTTTTACTGTGTCCAGGAAACCATCAACAAGCAGGGTGTCCGCCATCGACATGGATGTATTCTCATTATAGCTTGTGTGAATGGTAACCCAGGTTGCTTTCAGTGCAAATACATTGTTTTACAAATGTATGCAATAGCAATTAAAGGGGAAGTGACTCCATTCAAGTCTGATTGCTGAAACTACGAGGGGCCAGCTGAAAGGGGCATGAAGTTAAGACATTGCTAGTGTCTATTGAATGGGAGATTATATTATACATGGCGTAAGGCCTAATTCACACGTCTGTATTTTGTTTCACATTTTTTCCGCAAAAATGCGGAGATAATGTGGAAGATATGCGGCCCCTTTCATTTCAATGAGTCTGCAAAAGATGTGGAGAGCATTCCGTATGCTCTCCGCATCCGCAAATCGTTTATTTCCGCAATGCGGAAACGTAAAAAAAGTAGAGCATGTCCTACTTTTGTCCGCAAATTGCGGACCGTAGCCCCATTGAAGTGAATGGATCCGCATAAATCCGGACGACATGCGGAAAGGTTACAAAAGTCATCTGCATGTCCTCCGTATTTGCAGATCTGTAATTACGGATCCACAGGAAATGAAAAGTTACCCTGGAAACATCTTTTTTTTTTCTTGTTCTTCCAGATTTTTGCGGAAATACGGAAACACGGGAGGTATACGGAGACACTAAAAAACAAAAACGGATAAATTTTGCGGAAACACGGATCCGCAAAAAAACGGACCGTGATTCTGGAAAGAAAAATTACTGACGTGTGAATAAGGCCTAAAGCTGTCAGAAAATGCTGAGAGTTGTAGTTGGCTCATAGAGGTGGGTCCTGAAGGTAAGACCCTCCTAGGTTGTATTTGCATGCTCTCATGGGACATATTAATGGGGGGGGGGTGCCCCTTTATTATGGGATTTTGAAGCACTGATTAATTGCTAGTAGTTAGCAAGATGGAGAAATCCAGGACTTAAGGTAGCCATACGCAGTAGTTTAATGTCGGCCATGCCCGCCATCTTACGTGTATGTGGGTGTCCTGACTGCCCCCTACTGGAAGATGTCGGGGAAAACAAGGATGGGATTTTTGGGATTTCATCATGCCGATCCTTTTTTCTCCCAGAGATAAGCCTCTGCCAGAAGAATCTTGTTCCCCCTCTTCTTATTGAGAATACATGCATACTTAGCTAAGCCCAGGATGCATGTGTATGATGGATGTAAGGTTGTAAGGGTAGTGTTAGTCATTGTGTCCTCTGCCTCCAGTGTGTGTTATCAGTACCTTAGGCAAGCAATCTAGCAGAAATGAAGCGAGATATAAGCTATCTGCAGCTGATTATTAGCAGAATCTTCAGAGACCAAAAGAGATGAAACTGTTAACCAAAAAAACACAAAAATCACCTAAACCTAATGATGAGGACACAGCAGGCTGATATAATAGCTCTCTCACCTACCGGCTCCATATGATTACCTCCTGGCAGGCTGGTGACAATTCAACACTTGGGTTTAATATAGCAAGGAGTAGATGAGACTGAACGCACTCGGCTTACAAATGTCTGATGTCGTTTCTATGGAAAGATCGAGATGGAAACCCATGAATGCTTTACAAGGTCCTGCAGTCATCAGTGTCCTTTGTGGGCAGAAAATGGAGGCAGTGGACACTCAGTGCAAGAAATGGTTTGGAATGAGGAAATGTGCAGAAAAAATAACTATAAAAAAGAAAAAAAACGAAACCGCTCAAAGGCTTGGAGAACACCAGGGACCTCATCAGTATCTTCTGTGCCTACCCCCCAGCCCGGTGATCAGTGCTCTCCACAGGGGAAATGTACAGCAGGAGACTGTAATACATGACCGGGTCTGCCAGCTGTACTTTGGAAAATTAAAAGACAAAGGCAGAGTCCAAGGGCAGTCCGAGTCAGAACCAGGAGCATGGAAACCAGGGAGCAAGACAAAGGCAGAGTCCAAGGGGAGTTCAAGTCACAACCAGAAGCATACAAACCAGGGAGCAAGCCCAAGGCAGAGTCCAAAGGGATTCCGAGTCAGAACCAGAAGCATGGAAACTAGGGAGCAAACCAAAGGCAGAGTCCAAGGGCAGTCTGAGTCAGAACCAGGAGCATGGAAACCATGGAGCAAGACAAAGGCAGAGTCCAAGGGGAGTTCAAGTCACAACCAGAAGCATACAAACCAGGGAGCAAGACAAAGCCAGAGTCCAAGGGCAGTCCAAGTCAGATCCAGAAGCATGGAAACCAGGGAGCAAGACAAAGGAAGAGTCCAAAGGGCAGTCCGAGTCAGAACCAGGAGCATGGAAACCAGGGAGCAAGACAAAGGCAGAGTCCAAGGGGAGTTCAAGTCACAACCAGAAGCATACAAACCAGGGAGCAAGCCCAAGGCAGAGTCCAAAGGGATTCCGAGTCAGAACCAGAAGCATGGAAACTAGGGAACAAACCAAAGGCAGAGTCCAAGGGCAGTCTGAGTCAGAACCAGGAGCATGGAAACCAGGGAGCAAGACAACAGCAGAGTCCAAGGGCAGTCTGAATCAGAACCAGAAGCATGGAAACCATGGAGCAAGACAACGGCAGAGCCCAAGGGGAGTTCAAGTCACAACCAGAAGCATACAAACCAGGGAGCAAGCCCAAGGCAGAGTCCAAAGGGATTCCAAGTCAGAACCAAAAGCATAAAAACCAGGGAGCAAGACAAAGCCAGAGTCCAAGGGCAGTCTGAATCGGAACCAGGGCATGGAAACCAGGGGGCAAGACAACAGCAGAGTCAAAGGGCAGTCCGAGTCAGAACCAGAAGCATGAAAACCAGGTAGCAAACCAAAGGCAGAGTCCAAAGGCAGACTGAATCAGAACCAGAAGCATGGAAACCAGGGAGCAAGACAAAGGAAGAGTCCAAAGGGCAGTCCGAGTCAGAACCAGGAGCATGGAAACCAGGGAGCAAGACAACAGCAGAGCCCAGGGGGAGTTCGAGTCACAACCGGAAGCATACAAACCAGGGAGCAAGCCCAAGGCAGAGTCCAAAGGGATTCCAAGTCAGAACCAAAAGCATAAAAACCAGGGAGCAAGACAAAGCCAGAGTCCAAGGGCAGTCTGAATCGGAACCAGGGCATGGAAACCAGGGGGCAAGACAACAGCAGAGTCCAAGGGCAGTCCGAGTCAGAACCAGAAGCATCAAAACCAGGGAGCAAGACAACAGCAGAGCCCAAGGGGAGTCCGAGTCACAACCAAAAGCATGGAAACCAGGGAGCAAGACAAAGGCAAAGTCCAAGGGCAGTCTGAATCAGAACCAGAAGCATGGAAACCAGGGAGCAAGACAAAGGCAGAGCTGAGTCTGAACCAGGAGCATAAAAACCAGGGAGCAAGATAAAGGAAGAGTCCAAGGGCAGTCTGAGTCAGAACCAGAAGCATGGAAACCATGGAGCAAGACAACGGCAGAGCCCAAGGGGAGTCCGAGTCACAACCAGAAGAATACAAACCAGGGAGCAAGCCCAAGGCAGAGTCCAAAGGGATTCCAAGTCAGAACCAGAAGCATAAAAACCAGGGAGCAAACCAAAGGCAGAGTCCAAGGGCAGTCTGAGTCAGAACCAGGATCATGGAAACCAGAGAGCAAGACAAAGGCAGAAGCAAAGGGCAGTCTGAATCAGAACCAGAAGCATCAAAACCAGGAAGCAAGACAACAGCAGAGCCCAAGGGGAGTCCGAGTCACAACCAAAAGCATGGAAACCAGGGAGCAAGACAAAGCCAGAGTCCAAGAGCAGTCTTAATCAGAACCAGGTGCATCGAAACCAGGGAGCAAGATAAAGGCAGAGTCCAAAGGGATTCCGAGTCAGAACCAGAAGCATAAATACCTGGGAGAAAGACAAAGGCAGAGTCCAAGGGCAGTCCGAGTCAGAACCAGAAGCATGGAAACCAGGGAGCAAGACAACAGCAGAGCCCAGGGGGAGTCCGAGTCACAACCAGAAGCATAGCAACCAGGGAGCAAGACAAAGGCAGAGTCCAAGGGCAGTCTGAATCAGAACCAGACGCATTGAAATCAGGTAGCAAGACAAAGGCAGAATCCAAGGGGAATCCGGGTAAGAACCAGAAGCATGGAAACCAGGAAGAAAGGCAAAGGAAGAGTCCCAGAGCAGTATCAAGGCCAGGAATAAGGAACTAGGATGAAGGCATTTCGATGCAAAAATACAGGAACAAAGGCCGGGATTTGTCCAGAACATGAACCGTGCTCTGCTGACACGTAAGCAATGAGTGAGGGACTTGGCAGAAGCAGTCCGGGAAATAATATAATGATCCATAGAAACAGGGCCTAGAACCAAGATGTAGTGGTGCTACAAAGAGAGAACAACACACGGTCCTGGGGAGATGTGTAACTGGGCTCAGGGACTCCAAGAACTTTGTTAAATGATGCTTAAAGGAGTTTTCCTATCTGGAGATACATAACTCCTATGCAGATCTATGTGTTTCCATGGTTACAGACTACAAACAAGCCCTACGTAGTCTGATTCTGCAGGCATGTGTTGCTCTGCTCTCCCTATATTTTCTTTTTGATATCAGAATATACACAGGTTTTGCATGTAGTCACAGACAGCTCTGACAAAACAAGAACCATGCTTTGTCAGGCAAATTGCTGGGGGTCTCAAGTGGAATACCCTCCTAGATGTTGTACATATGTCCCAATAGGCCAGATAGTAAAATAGGACAGCCTCTCTAAAGGGCTTATCCACTTTGGACAACACTTCTGCACCAGGCAGGTCTGCTGGTGACTGACTGATTGTAGACTGTGTAATAGCATCCAAGTGTAGGGTCCCATCATAAGTAGGACCAGTAGGTGGTTGTCCAGCATATGGCACGGTGATCCTTGAAACCATCATGGATGTGCTGGTCCTTCAGGATGAGGGGCCCCCAGGGATGCACCACCAATGAGGCCAGGTGAGGCGATCTCCTCAGGCAGCACCAGGTAGGGGCAAGAGGGGGGCAGCGGAAGGGTTATGAGCTGAAGGGAAGGGGTTAGGGTAAGAAATTGGCATTGGGGAGGGGGCGCAGTTTCAGTTTTCACCTGAGGCAGCAGAAAGGCTAGGTGCACTCCTGGGAACCACTGTATACAGTAACCCTCCACCTTTGGGATCCCAATGGGTTGGGGACCACACCTCTAATACCTCTTCGAGGCCATGGGTGCATTCATCCATTTACTCTAGCAATGTTTACTTTAAGATGATGCTCAGGATTAGATTTCCGGGTCCTCTCTATTTTGCTAGCACTAGCGCCCCTCTTCTCCATAGGCTGCTATTGCGGTGTTCACCTGAGTGGGCTGATCTGCAGTACCGAGCACTGCCCTTGGATACAAGTGCCAATGTTTCAGGGGAAACGTGATCATTTGTTTCCAGATCCTGGACAAGTCCTTTAAGGTCCAAAGTTTCTTTTGACTCGGGAACCTTCTGCTCTGTGACAGGGGGAGAGCAGTTACCATGACACCTAATGACTTTCTCATTATTAATTAACCATAGGAATTAAATGAATCAATCAATGCTGATGAGAAAACAAAGACTAAAAAGTTTAAATGAATGAACGGAGGGTGGGGGAGCTGGTAAAGTTACACAAGCGAAGCCCGGGAAGGCCGACGGCTCACACGAGGGAAGCTTTTCTACTTCACAAGTATCTGTTCGCAGAAGATTTATTGGCAATAAGTAAAGGGCGCAGCATAATGGGCGATTCCCTGCTTGTCTGGGGGTCACAAGAAAATCAATAGAGATAAAACTAATGCAGCAAAAGCAAGCACAATATATATTACATGTCTACGATTGGTTTATATTTGTATATGTTCAGTATTAATATCTATGTGTCTATAAATCTATGCAGCATTCAGAAGTCTTCACACCCTATAACTTTTTTCAAACTTTGTCATGTTGCTCCTTGTGCTAAAATATAAAACGAGTTTTCCAATCGCGAGAAAGTGAAAACTCAGTCTTAGAAAGGTTTGAAAATTTTATAAAAATAAAACTCAAATTTTGAATGCCCATAAGGCTTAATGCACGCGGCCGTTGCTGCCCATGGCCCGTATTGCGGCCAGCGAACAGAGTTACACCAATACACAAATGGCTCCAACAGAGTCACCACCGTGTATATTACAATAAATCCGCCACACCAAAAAGGAAATGATAAATACACAGGACACGATTAATCTAAATATGGATTTTATTAATTCACCTCAAATAACGTTAAAATCTCAGTAGCAGCGGCATATCTATACAAAAGAATAGAACCAGAATGGACGCGTAACACACCGACAGGAGATCCCATCCATGAACGAGGTGCAGACCAATCCTACTCCCTGGGCACCATCCGATTCCCCACTGATTAAATAAATAAATAAATGGATATTCAAATGTGTCTCGTGCAAAACATATAAAACAAAATTCATTAGAGAATAAGACTGATTAATATCACTCAAACCTCCTACAATAAATAATATTAATGCAATACATACAAAGCCTAGTTCATGAGGGAATACATAAAGAAAGATTCTACCGACCAGTGGCTCAGACTCCAGAGGTAAAGGGGCTGAAGACTTATGTCCGGAGTAAAGGGGCTGAAGACTTATGTCCTGAGTAAAGGGGCTGAAGACTTATGTCCTGAGTAAAGGGGCTGAAGACTTATGTCCGGAGTAAAGGGGCTGAAGACTTCTGTCCTGAGTAAAGGGGCCGAAGACTTATGTCCTGAGTAAAGGGGCCGAAGACTTATGTCCCGAGTAAAGGGGCCGAAGACTTATGTCCTGAGTAAAGGGGCTGAAGACTTATGTCCTGAGTAAAGGGGCTGAAGACTTATGTCCTGAGTAAAGGGGCTGAAGACTTATGTTCAGAGTAAAGGGGCTGAAGACTTATGTCCTGAGTAAAGGGGCTGAAGACTTATGTTCAGAGTAAAGGGGCTGAAGACTTATGTCCGGAGTAAAGGGGCTGGAGACTTATGTCCTGAGTAAAGGGGCTGAAGACTTATGTCCTGAGTAAAGGGGCTGAAGACTTATGTCCTGAGTAAAGGGGCTGAAGACTTATGTCCTGAGTAAAGGGGCTGGAGACTTATGTCCTGAGTAAGGGGGCTGAAGACTTATGTCCTGAGTAAAGGGGCTGAAGACTTCTGTCTATGAGAGATTTTAGTTTTTAGTTTTCAATAAATCAGTAAAGATTTCTCACCTTCTCATTATGGGGGGACTGATAGCACAAGGAGAAAGAGAACAGAATGTGAAGAGGGTGTGAAGACTTTCCAAAGGCAGTGTATATATCTATGTACAGTATATGTGTGTGCACAGATTATATCGATGTCTGTACGGTATACTTGTGTGCTTCTTCTGCGGACAGCTCCTTGTATTATTACTCCCACAGGAAATAAAACTAATTGCAAAAGAACCCCCCCCCCCCCTATAAACAAGCTCCATTATAGGCCGTGCGCTGCGGCTGCATTACTAGCATCGGGTTCAGCAGTGTGAACAGCCCCAAAAATCAGCGGGTAATGGAGCCATTTACCGAAAAGCCGGAAATCACTGCAATGCATAGTTTCTCCTGGGGCTCTATTATTGGGAGCAACTCCAGAGCTTTCCAGACCTCAGGTATTAGATGGATGTGGGATATACCCCCAGAGCCTGCTGTATACTGCACTGATCGCTGTATGATGTGTGATATAGCCCCAGAGCCTGCTGTATACTGCACTGTACTGATCCATGTATGATGTTCTCTAGGTCCTCAGGTATTAGATGGATGTGTGATATACCCCCAGAGCCTGCTGTATACTGCCCTGTACTGATCCATGTATGATGTGCTCCAGGTCCTCAGGTATTAGATGGATGTGTGATATACCCCTCAGAGCCTGCTGTATGCTGCACTGCACTGATCGCTGTATGATGTGTGTTATACCCCCAGAGCCTGCTGTATACTGCACTGATCACTGTATGATGTGTGATATACCCCCAGAGCCGTCTGTATAGTGCACTGATCGCTGTATGATGTATGATATACCCCCAGAGCCGGCTGTATACTGCACTGATCGCTGTATGATGTGTGATATACCCCCAGAGCCTGCTGTATACTGCCCTGATCGCTGTATGATGTGTGATATACCCCCAGAGCCTGCTGTATACTGTACTGATCGCTGTATGATGTGTTATATACCCCCAGAGCCTGCTGTATACTGCACTGCACTGATCGCTGTATGATGTGTGATATACCCCCAGATCCTGCTGTATACTGTACTGATCGCTGTATGATGTGTGATATACCCCCAGATCCTGCTGTATACTGCACTGATCGCTGTATGATATACCCCCAGATCCTGCTGTATACTGTACTGATCGCTGTATGATGTGTTATATACCCCCAGAGCCTGCTGTATACTGCACTGATCACTGTATGATGTGTGATATACCCCCATAGCCTGCTGTATACTGTACTGATCGCTGTATGATGTGTGATATACCCCCAGAGCCTGCTGTATACTGTACTGATTCCTGTATGATGTGTGATATACGCCCAGAGCCTGCTGTATACTGCACTGATCGCTGTATGATGTGTGATATACTCCCAGATCCTGCTATATACTGTACTGATCGCTGTATGATGTGTGATATACCCCCAGATCCTGCTGTATACTGCACTGATCGCTGTATGATGTGTCATATACCCCCAGAGCCTGCTGTATACTGCACTAATTGCTGTATGATGTGTTATATACCCCCAGAGCCTGCTGTATACTGTACTGATTGCTGTATGATGTGTGATATACCCCCACAGCCTGCTGTATACTGCACTGATCACTGTATGATGTGTGTTATACCCTCAGAGCCTGCTGTATACTGTACTGATCGCTGTGTGATGTGTGATATACCCCCAGAGCCTGCTGTATACTGCACTGATCGCTGTATGATGTGTGCTATACCCCCAGAGCCTGCTATATACTGCACTGATCACTGTATGATGTGTGATATACGCCCAGAACCTGCTGTATACTGCACTGATCGCTGTATGATGTGTGATATACCCCCAGAGCCTGCTGTATACTGCACTGATCGCTGTATGATGTGTGATATACCCCCAGATCCTGCTGTATACTGCAATGATCGCTGTATGATGTGTGATATACCCCCAGACCTTGCCGTATACTGCACTGATCGCTGTGTGATGTGCCCCAGGTCCTCCTCGGATCTTCAGGGTCGCACAGGTGCTGGGAGCAGAGCCGCTAAGACCCTCGGATCCCCCAGAACATGAGATGAGACGCAGCTGCGCGGTGACACGAGGGGCGGACCTGCCTCCGTCGGCTGCTTTAAAGCCCTGGATGTGCAGAGGCAGCCACTGTGCTGTCAGAGGCAGCCGCGCTGCAGACGGGGGAAGCTTCTCCGCGGCGACTGGGGGTCTCACAGCTGGAAGACCACCTCCCCAGAAGGAGGACATCCCCTCCCCTCCAGGGGCAGCCATGCTGACTCCGGGGGACCCCTGCCTCCCACCCCTGGTCTTCTGCTGGCTCTGCCTGGTCCTGGTATCTGGGCAGGAGCCCTATGCCCCCCACTCTATCCGACTTGAAGGAGACATCACTTTGGGGGGGCTCTTCCCTGTGCACGCTAGGGGTCTTGCAGGAATGCCATGCGGGGATATACGGAAGGAAAACGGGATCCACCGGCTGGAAGCCATGCTATATGCCATCGACCAGATCAACAGCGACCCGGAGCTGCTGCCCAACATCACCCTGGGGGCTCGGATCCTGGACACCTGCTCCCGGGACACCTATGCTCTGGAGCAGTCCCTCACCTTCGTCCAGGCTCTCATCCAGAAGGACGCCTCCGATGCCCGCTGCACCAACGGGGAGCCCCCCGTCTACGTCCGACCCGAGAAAGTAGTCGGAGTCATCGGGGCGTCGGAAAGTTCTGTGTCCATCATGGTGGCCAACATCCTGCGACTCTTCCAGGTAGGATGGCGATGGAAAGCGGTGGAGCCCGGTTCACATGTTGCTTTTCTTCTGGACTTTGATCTGTGAGGATTTCCTGTTCTCATTTAATTCCAGATCTATTCCCATGTCATGCCCCCCCCCCCCCCCCATTTTCTCTTAGTATTTCCAGCTTTACGCTCTTGTTGGCATTTGCTCTGTTCTGCACTGAATTTGCACTGATTTTGCACCGTTTTCTTGCTTTCTGACGTTCGCTGGTTCTTTAGCTCTGGATGCTGCTTAAGAAATGTGGGGGCAGAAAAATCTGCAGTGATTAATAATTCTTGATGCTGCCCCCCACCCTGGGGCACTGCCTCCCCCTCACTGCTGTTCTTCATGGGGCTCTTTTCTTGCCCTGACCACTGCTCTTCTTCATTAGGAGAGCATCTCCTGTGGCTTCTGTCAGGAGATCTCTGTATAGCAGTGGGTGGAGGGCTTGGATGATATGGTAACTCACACATACAGACTGAGCCTAGCATGGGCTCCCATGCCCTGTCCCTTTAAGTTATATAATTGCTCCTTCCAGTCTAGTTTGCACATATCATCTTGTTTTAGTGTGAGGCACTTTGGATAAACCACTTGTAGCTCTGTGTGGAGTGGCTCCTCAGCCCCAGTCAGGGCTATCCTGGCTCTCTGTGATGGAGGAGGCTCTGTCCATGGTGCTGAAGTCCAGGGGATGAAGCAGATGTGGATGTGTATGCACTGGGTTCACAGTCTGCAGCTCTGCTACATCTAGCCTCAGCCTTCCCCTGCACCGGCACATAAACCCCAGTGCTGAATGGGGCCACTGCTTTTATAGGGCAGGGATGCCACAAGGAGGAAGGAGCTCTCCTGGAAGCCACTTTCTTAAATGTGTCACATTCATCAAGTGATATAATATTAGCAAGGACATAACTCAAATTGCATTTCCATGGACCTCCTCCTCCCTGTGCACTGGGTTAACAGTCTGCAGCTCTGCTACATCTAGCCTCAGCCTTCCCCTGCACTGGCACATAAACCCTTGCTGAATGGGGCCACTGCTTTTATAGGGCAGGGATGCCACAAGGAGGAGGGAGCTCTCCTGGAAGCCACTTTCTTAAATGTGCCACATTCATCAAGTGATATAATATTAGCAAAGACATAACTCAAATTGCATTTACATGGACCTCCTCCTCCCTGTGCAATGTTTTACTCCCACCCCCCTGCTTCAGATAATGAACTGTGTGTGCTGCAGCTCAATGCACAATGTGGTGACACCTAGATACTGTACATGGAGCCGTGCACACATATTGTGGAGTCCCCGGCCATTTGCATGCTCCAGGGAATGCACCATGTATTTGCTGGATCTGATCTCTGCCTCTGCTCTCCATTCCCACAATCTGGATGCATTTAATCTCACCCATACAGATGGCTCATCCTCTGACAGGTCTGCCTTGGTATTTCTGAGCCACCTGTCTCTTGCATTTTGCTCTCCTGAATTCCTTCTGTATATTGAGCCTCTCTCTATACCGCTCCCCTTCATCCAAGTGTTTATTAGAGACATAAACCAGTTTATTTCTGCTGCTGGGAGAGCCGGAGTTTGCAGACACGATCATTAATTACAGATCTGCATCAGTCCCCATTAGATTTCCCAGCCCAGGGTTTGATATACAGAGTTTGCAGTGTGAACAGCATGCACGACTGCTGCAGTAAACCAGGATGAACAGTCCCAGGGGGCAGAGAGCAGCTCTCACACCTGCCTGCTGCTGATTCACAATGGCCCAGAACCTGTAGAATAATGTGGATTTCCTGCATCGCTCCTCCACCCCTGTCCCCTCAATCTTCAGAATGTCCCCTGGATGGTCCCTGTGGTCCCTGCAGCACTAATCCAATCAATGCGGGTTGTATAACTCAAGATTATTCCGCTGTTTGTAAATCTTTTTAGACCACCAAGAATCAATGCAGAGTGATCTGTCCCTTCCCCAGTCATTGGTACTGGGCAGGGGAAGCTCAGCCATATAACACTGGTCTGCTTCCATGCAGAGCAAGTGGGCAACCTGTAGCTTCACAGTCATTGAGCAGCTGCACCAGCATGCCCCGGTGAGAGTTGTAGTTTTACGGGGTAGGTATTCTCTCTGGAGAAGTAGGAACCTCATCATTAAGCATTTTATCTTTGTATTGTCCCTGTGCCCCCTCCCTTCCTGTCATTCATTTCTTGCTCCCACATAAGCACAGTCTCTCATTTCCTCTTCCATGTCTTCCTCGCAACCTTCTTTGCATTTCTTTCCATCTTTTGCCTTTTTTCCTATTTTATATGCATCCTTTTCCATCATCTACTGTTTTTACCCTTTCCTTTCTGTATCTCTCCCTTTCATTTTGCTCTCACTAGCTTCTATCTTTTCTCATTTTTTTTATTGTGTCTCATTATCTATATATGTCTTTTTCTTCTAGTTTATGGCTGTCTCCTTTCGTTCTTTCCTTTCCTTCCTTCTCCTCCTCTACATTCCTTCTTTCTTTTCCTTTATTCCTTCCTTCCATCCTAGCTGCCTTCCTATCTCCCTTTCTTCTCTCTTTCTATCTCTTTCTTTCCTTCCATCCTTCATAGCCTTCTCTCCTTTCCTTCCTTCCTTCCATCCTCCACCCTCCTTTCCTTCCATCCTCCACCCTCCTTTCCTTTCTTCCTTCCTCCACCCTCCCTCCCTTCCTTCCTCCTCCTCCCTTCCTCCCTTACTTCCGCTTCTCTCCTTCCTCCCTTCCTTCCTTCACCCTCCCTTCTTTCCTTCCTTCCTTCCTTCCTTCCTCCCTTACTTCCCCTTCTCTCCTTCCTTCCTTTCTTCCTTCTTCCCTCCCTTCCTTCCTCTCCCTTCTTCCCTCCCTTCCTTCCTTCTTTTCTTCCTTCTTTCCTTCCTTCCTTCATTACTTCATTACTTCATTCCTTCTCTCCTTCCCTTCCTCCCTTTCTCCTTTCCCTCCCTTCCTCTCTCTTTCCTTTCTTGCTGTCTTCCTTTCTCCCTTTCTCCTTTCCCTCCCTTCCTCTCTCTTTCCTTTCTTGCTGTCTTCCTTTCTCTCTTTCACCTCTCTTCATCTTTTTCTTACCATCCATCCCGGCTTTCTTCCTTTCTCCCTCCTTTCCTCTCGCTGTCCTTCCTTCCTTGCTTTCTTTTGCCTCTCCTTCCTACCTTCTCCCCTTGCTTCCTTCCTCCAGTCCTTGCTTTCTCCCTTTCCCCTCCCTTCCTCTCTCTCTCTCTCCTTCCTTCCCCATCATACTCTCATGTCCTGCCCATCATCCATCTTTTCCTCTCTTCCTTCCCTTCTCTCTACCTTTAGAAGCTGTCAGTGGTCAGGAGCCTCCCCTGATTCATTCATCCCCTCTCCCCCTCCCTCTCCTCCATGTTCCCGTCCTCGGTACTATCTTGCAGCCAGTAAACCTTACTTCATTAATCACTTCACACTGAGTTTCAAACAATAAGAGGTCTCCCTGTGGTCTGAAGACCAGAAAATACTGTTAATTTTTCCCCGCCTCCCGGCCGCTGCTCCATTATGGCCTCTCGCTTACTGATAAATCGCTGCCTTTCCTCATTTCGCTTCCAGTCTTTCTCAGTTTAACACTTTCCAGAATCTGCAGATTCTACAGACACAGAAACAATGTAACCATCTGTGCAGAGATACATAGTATGTCATGTTAACCCTTCGTGCCTCTTTCCTGGCAGAGGAGCTGTACATTACCCACATGACAGTACATGCCTGAATGGAGTTTTATCGCACTGATGCCTCACATTTAGCAGGAAGAAGGCACATCGGCCGCAGAGCTGGGACTGAAGCATCTACAAGTGTGAACATGGGCCTAGCAATAGGTGGGGCAGAGGCAGCGGTGGACCTAGTCCTGGGGCCCAAAGGTGAAAAGCGATGAGAAAAGTGGGCAGGGTCTCCAGGGAGTGGGAGGAGCCTAATTTACTCTAGTTTATTAAGAAAGCCTGAAAGTGGGATAATTTTTGTGCAAATCTCCGTTGACTCATAGCAGGCATAGATTTGATTTTCTGACCTTTAGATGCAAATTTAAGAGTAGTGCGCCTTGTAATTGATTTGGCACTACCGCCTTTCTTAGACTGGTGCACAATATTGGTAAATGTGGGCCCTTGTGGCTCCAATGCAATTTTGCATGGAGCGAGGGGAGCGCCTGTGGGGTGATGGGGTGGGTCGTAGTACCTGAGCCGCCTCATTATACTCATGTTTGCTCTCAGCACAGGCTGCAGTTTAGATCGATATGTTGCATTTCCAGGATAATGTGCTCCTCTGGCCAAGGACTCAATAACGGAGGTGCAACTAATTACAGTGGATTGCAATTTGCACCATTCCACCACCGCCGAGGAGGAGGAAGGTGTGAAGCCCTCCTGGGAGGAGGAGACGACACCATCCATTGTTTCTAGACCCTGCTAGAAGAAAATGAATTGACAACTGGAAGTTGAGGAGAAACGTCAGTAATAATGAACTGCAAATTGCTGCCAACAAGGAGTCGAATGACTGAGTGACAGTGAGAGGGACACTGAACCTGAAGGAAGAGCCTCCACTATGGGAAGTGTCTCATAAGATTTGCAAATGTTAATCGATATGCAGACATTTACTCATGAATTAGCAAGAGATTTGCTTTTTATGTAGGGGCTGTTTATTGCCCCTGTTATCAGCCATTTCAGGGGAGAGGATGACTGTAGGACAGGAGAATACAGTCTATTGCCCCCTGTTATCAGCCATTTCAGGGGAGAGGATGACTGTAGGACAGGAGAATACAGTCTATTGCCCCTGTTATCAGCCATTTCAGGGGAGAGGATGACTGTAGGACAGGAGAATACAGTCTATTGCCCCCTGTTATCAGCCATTTCAGGGGAGAGGATGACTGTAGGACAGGAGAATACAGTCTATTGCCCCCTGTTATCAGCCATTTCAGGGAGAGGATGACTGTAGGACAGGAGAATACAGTCTATTGCCCCTGTTATCAGCCATTTCAGGGGAGAGGATGACTGTAGGACAGGAGAATACAGTCTATTGCCCCTGTTATCAGCCATTTCAGGGGAGAGGATGACTGTAGGACAGGAGAATACAGTCTATTGCCCCTGTTATCAGCCATTTCAGGGGAGAGGATGACTGTAGGACAGGAGAATACAGTCTATTGCCCCCTGTTATCAGCCATTTCAGGGAGAGGATGACTGTAGGACAGGAGAATACAGTCTATTGCCCCCTGTTATCAGCCATTTCAGGGGAGAGGATGACTGTAGGACAGGAGAATACAGTCTATTGCCCCCTGTTATCAGCCATTTCAGGGGAGAGGATGACTGTAGGACAGGAGAATACAATCTATTGCCCCCTGTTATCAGCCATTTCAGGGAGAGGATGACTGTAGGACAGGAGAATACAGTCTATTGCCCCTGTTATCAGCCATTTCAGGGGAGAGGATGACTGTAGGACAGGAGAATACAGTCTATTGCCCCCTGTTATCAGCCATTTCAGGGAGAGGATGACTGTAGGACAGGAGAATACAGTCTATTGCTCCCTGTTATCAGCCATTTCAGGGGAGAGGATGACTGTAGGACAGGAGAATACAGTCTATTGCCCCCTGTTATCAGCCATTTCAGGGGAGAGGATGACTGTAGGACAGGAGAATACAGTCTATTGCCCCTGTTATCAGCCATTTCAGGGGAGAGGATGACTGTAGGACAGGAGAATACAATCTATTGCCCCCTGTTATCAGCCATTTCAGGGGAGAGGATGACTGTAGGACAGGAGAATACAGTCTATTGCCCCCTGTTATCAGCCATTACAGGGGAGAGGATGACTGTAGGACAGGAGAATACAGTCTATTGCCCCCTGTTATCAGCCATTTCAGGGGAGAGGATGACTGTAGGACAGGAGAATACAGTCTATTGCCCCTGTTATCAGCCATTTCAGGGGGGAGGATGACTGTAGGACAGGAGAATACAGTCTATTGCCCCCTGTTATCAGCCATTTCAGGGGGGAGGATGAATGTAGGACAGGAGAATACAATCTATTGCCCCCTGTTATCAGCCATTTCAGGGGAGAGGATGACTGTAGGACAGGAGAATACAATGTATTGCCCCCTGTTATCAGCCATTTCAGGGGAGAGGATGACTGTAGGACAGGAGAATACAGTCTATTGCCCCCTGATATCAGCCATTTCAGGGGAGAGGATGACTGTAGGACAGGAGAATACAGTCTATTGCTCCCTGTTATCAGCCATTTCAGGGGAGAGGATGACTGTAGGACAGGAGAATACAGTCTATTGCCCCTGTTATCAGCCATTTCAGGGGAGAGGATGACTGTAGGACAGGAGAATACAGTCTATTGCCCCCTGTTATCAGCCATTTCAGGGGAGAGGATGACTGTAGGACAGGAGAATACAGTCTATTGCTCCCTGTTATCAGCCATTTCAGGGGAGAGGATGACTGTAGGACAGTAGAATACAGTCTATTGCCCCCTGTTATCAGCCATTTCAGGGGAGAGGATGACTGTAGGACAGGAGAATACAGTCTATTGTCCCCTGTTATCAGCCATTTCAGGGGAGAGGATGACTGTAGGACAGGAGAATACAATCTATTGCCCCTGTTATCAGCCATTTCAGGGGAGAGGATGACTGTAGGACAGGAGAATACAATCTATTGCTCCCTGTTATCAGCCATTTCAGGGGGGAGGATGACTGTAGGACAGGAGAATACAGTCTATTGTCCCCTGTTATCAGCCATTTCAGGGGAGAGGATGACTGTAGGACAGGAGAATACAGTCTATTGTCCCCTGTTATCAGCCATTTCAGGGAGAGGATGACTGTAGGACAGAAGAATACAGTCTATTGCCCCCTGTTATCAGCCATGTCAGGGGAGAGGATGACTGTAGGACAGGAGAATACAGTCTATTGCCCCTGTTATCAGCCATTTCAGGGGAGAGGATGACTGTAGGACAGGAGAATACAATCTATTGCTTCCTGTTATCAGCCATTTCAGGGGAGAGGATGACTGTAGGACAGGAGAATACAATCTATTGCCCCCTGTTATCAGCCATTTCAGGGGAGAGGATGACTGTAGGACAGGAGAATACAATCTATTGCTCCTGTTATCAGCCATTTCAGGGGAGAGGATGACTGTAGGACAGGAGAATACAATCTATTGCCCCCTGTTATTAGCCATTTCAGGGGAGAGGATGACTGTAGGACAGTAGAATACAGTCTATTGCCCCCTGTTATCAGCCATTTCAGGGGAGAGGATGACTGTAGGACAGGAGAATACAGTCTATTGTCCCCTGTTATCAGCCATTTCAGGGGAGAGGATGACTGTAGGACAGGAGAATACAATCTATTGCCCCCTGTTATCAGCCATTTCAGGGGAGAGGATGACTGTAGGACAGGAGAATACAATCTATTGCTCCCTGTTATCAGCCATTTCAGGGGGGAGGATGACTGTAGGACAGGAGAATACAGTCTATTGTCCCCTGTTATCAGCCATTTCAGGGGAGAGGATGACTGTAGGACAGGAGAATACAGTCTATTGCCCCCTGTTATCAGCCATTTCAGGGAGAGGATGACTGTAGGACAGAAGAATACAGTCTATTGCCTTCTGTTATCAGCCATGTCAGGGGAGAGGATGACTGTAGGACAGGAGAATACAGTCTATTGCCCCTGTTATCAGCCATTTCAGGGGAGAGGATGACTGTAGGACAGGAGAATACAATCTATTGCTTCCTGTTATCAGCCATTTCAGGGGAGAGGATGACTGTAGGACAGGAGAATACAGTCTATTGCCCCCTGTTATCAGCCATTTCAGAGGAGAGGATGACTGTAGGACAGGAGAATACAGTCTATTACCCCCTGTTAGCAGCCATTTCAGGGAAGAGGATGACTGTAGGACAGGAGAATACAGTCTATTACCCCCTGTTATCAGCCATTTCAGGGGAGAGGATGACTGTAGGACAGGAGAATACAGTCTATTTCCCCCTGTTATCAGCCATTTCAGGGGAGAGGATGACTGTGGGACAGGAGAATACAGTCTATTGCCCCCTTTTATCAGCCATTTCAGGGGAGAGGACGACTGTAGGACAGGAGAATACAATCTATTGCCCCCTGTTATCAGACATTTCAGGAGAGAGGATGACTGTAGGACAGGAGAATACAATCTATTGCCCCCTGTTATCAGCCATTTCAGGGGAGAGGATGACTGTAGGACAGGAGAATACAGTCTATTGCCCCCTGTTATCAGCCATTTCAGGAGAGAGGATGACTGTAGGACAGGAGAATACAATCTATTGCCCCCTGTTATCAGCCATTTCAGGGGAGAGGATGACTGTAGGACAGGAGAATACAGTCTATTGCCCCCTGTTATCAGCCATTTCAGGGGAGAGGATGACTGTAGGACAGGAGAATACAATCTATTGCCCCCTGTTATCAGCCATTTCAGGGGAGAGGATGACTGTAGGACAGGAGAATACAATCTATTGCCCCCTGTTATCAGCCATTTCAGGGGAGAGGATGACTGTAGGACAGGAGAATACAGTCTATTGCCCCCTGTTATCAGCCATTTCAGGGGAGAGAATGATTGTAGGACAGGAGAATACAATCTATTGCCCCCTGTTATCAGCCATTTCAGGGGAGAGGATGACTGTAGGACAGGAGAATACAGTCTATTGCCCCCTGTTATCAGCCATTTCAGGAGAGAGGATGACTGTAGGACAGGAGAATACAGTCTATTGCTCCCTGTTATCAGCCATTTCAGGGGGAGGATGACTGTAGGACAGGAGAATACAATCTATTGCCCCCTGTTATCAGCCATTTCAGGGGAGAGGATGACTGTAGGACAGGAGAATACAATCTATTGCCCCCTGTTATCAGCCATTTCAGGGGAGAGGATGACTGTAGGACAGGAGAATACAACCTATTGGCCCCTGTTATCAGCCATTTCAGGGGATAGGATGACTGTAGGACAGGAGAATACAGTCTATTGCCCCCTGTTATCAGCCATTTCAGGAGAGAGGATGACTGTAGGACAGGAGAATACAGTCTATTGCCCCCTGTTATCAGCCATTTCAGGGGAGAGGATGACTGTAGGACAGGAGAATACAGTCTATTGCCCCCTGTTATCAGCCATTTCAGGGGGGAGGATGACTGTAGGACAGGAGAATACAGTCTATTGCCCCCTGTTATCAGCCATTTCAGGAGAGAGGATGACTGTAGGACTGTGTTTTATTAAGCTTTGGAGCCTTGCAGTTCTATCTGTCATGAATGTTTCTTCCCATTGCCCTGGGATACAATGCAGACTGGTTACTAGAGATATGTACAACCACACAGCAAGATATAACACCCCAAAAAATCCTCATCTCTTTTAGTAGAGGGCGCTGTTTCTCCAGGGCGGCTGTCGGACAAGTCTTGATGTCTCTGAAGTACCTTTAGGGGGCTACATCTGCACAAAGTTCCCTTCTGACATTTCACCCTTTGCTGGAGACTTTCTGAAATTGAATTAAATGTGCGCAATTCTACAATAAAGAGCCGAAGATGGATTCACAAGATTCATTTCTGACTGTACAAAGGTGACAGAGACAGAATGAAACGCAACGTCTCAGGCCATTTACTTCATACATAATTTGTTCCGACGTAAGAGACCAAGCAGAGGCAGCAAATGTAGGAAGCAGGAACAGGCAGGGGGTGCAGGCAGTGTGTGCAGGCAGGAAGTGCAGGCAGGGAGTGCAGGCAGGGTGTGCAGGCAGTGTGTGCAGGTAGGGAGTGCAGGTAGGGGGTGCAGGTAGGAGTGCAGGCAGGGGGTGCAGGCAGGGGTGCAGGCAGGGAGTGCAGGCAGGGGGTGCAGGCAGGGGGTGCAGGCAGGGGGTGCAGGCAGGGAGTGCAGGCAGGGAGTGCAGGCAGGGGGTGCAGGCAGGGATTACAGGTAGGGGGTGCAGGCAGTGGGTGCAGGCAGGGGGTGCAGGCAGGGAGTGCAGGCAGGGAGTGCAGGCAGGGGGTTCAGGCAGGGATTACAGGTAGGGGGTGCAGGCAGTGGGTGCAGGCAGGGAGTGCAGGCAGGGTGTGCAGGTAGGGAGTGCAGGTAGGGAGTGCAGGTAGGGGGTGTAGGTAGGGAGTGCAGGCAGGGGGTGCAGGCAGAGAGTTCAGGCAGGGAGTGCAGGCAGGGGGTGCAGGCAGGGGTGCATGCAGGGGGTGCAGGCAGGGAGTGCAGGCAGGGGGTTCAGGCAGGGATTGCAGGCAGGGGTGCAGGTAGGGGGTGCAGGCAGAGGGCATGCAGGGGGTGCAGGCAGAGATTGCAGGCAGGGAGTGCAGGCAGGGAGTGCAGGCAGGGTGTGCAGGTAGGGAGTGCAGGGAGAGAGTGCAGGCAGGGGATGCAGTCAAGGGGTGCAGGCAGGGGGTGCAGGTTTGGGGGTGCAGGCAGGGGGTGCAGGCAGGGAGTGGAGGCAGGGAGTGGAAGCTGAAAGGGAGCAAAGTGTAGGCAATACAAGCAAGCAATGAGTGCATGCAAACAGTGCTGGAAGGAAGTGCAGTCAGAAAGTGCAGGAAGCAAGTGGAGGCAGCAAGAGCAGGAAGTGAGCACAGGCAAAAAGTCCTGGAAGCAGGGGCGGACTGGGAACTTAAAGTGGCCCTGGAAAATATCTAAAAGTGGGCCCAATCCTTTAGGTAGGTCCAGATTGACAGAAGTTGGGGCAACACAAGTAGATGGGGGCAATACAAATTGGTAGCAATACCATAGTGCAGCACAAAATTCCTTCCCAGAAGCTGCCACGTTTTGTCTTCCTCCTCCAATTGTCCCTAATATGGATCATGGCGCTTAGAAGGTGAGATGTGCGCCAAAGCATCAAGCCCCGGGCCCTACCTTCAGGGTGCTGCCTGGACTTGCTCTAATAATGGGTCCTCCAGCACTAGAGACGCTTTTTGAAGCCCCTTTTGACTCTGGCTCATCTCAGCTCTTCTAAACCTGGATTTTCCAACCCCCTTTAATTAAATATTCCATCTTAAAGGGGTGTTCCATAATTGGATTTTATTACTAGACAATAGTGGAAGCCTATCAGATAAGAGCTCCATGGAACGGTCTAAGGGGACGCCGCATGGACTGTGCACATTGCATACTGCCTGTATGCATACTCAAGCTGCCATTGCCTGCGACTGCTGAGAGCGATATATCGTATAGACGCGTCTGATTATATTCTGCATCATTCATGGGAATATATCATAAGTGTGTTTATAACGCCGCTGACATCCGCTCATTAAATCTTCGCCGGTCACCAGGAAATGTCACCGATAATTAAGGGCACGTCATGAAATATTGGGACAGTTTCAGTCGTTTCCTGCTAATTGCCATAAACTCGGGGTTAATTGCTCCCGTGCATTGTTGTTATGACGGCGAGGAGCAGATTTGATTGCGCAATTTTATTAGGAGTCTTAAGCGGTCGCACAGTGAAAATCCATTAATTTGTGCAAAATTGCAGCCAAGTCGTATGAGTTATCCTGAACAGCGATCCCGAGGAGACAACTGTAAAATGGAAGGAACCAAAAAATCCATCAAATCTGGATCGGACGTCTCATTGAGGCTTACATCACCCCAATAATATGGACGGGACCTTAAACTTAAAGGGGTATTCCAGCAGGACGGGTGACGGTGATGGTCTGGGAACACTCCATGGCTGTCTCCAATGGTTGCATCCTCTATAGCTGTGGAGCATGTGAGCCGTCATCCCATGTAAGTCTATGGGAGATATGGAGGCTACTAAGCACTCCCATCCTCCGGTGGGAACCCCTTTAAAATAGGGGCTAACCAGTTCCCATTCAATAGGGAACCTTGGGAGACGCAACCTTAAAGGGCTTCTCCAAGCTCATGAATCGTCTGACATGAACAGCTATATTTTTACTTTACCTCCCCCTTTCTAAGACGTTGGCGAGTTCTTCCTCTGTAATGAAGGTATCAGTCCAAAGCCGAAACGTGTTAGCCTCTGGAGCACAATAACTTTAGTTCTTCAGCCCTGCCCCAGTGCAGTCGTATTCACTGGATAATGGACCCATAGCACTGTTTTACCCATGATGCCTTGCAGTACTCTGATGGGAGAAGTATTAAGTATTAATCAACAGCTCCAGAGCTACGCTCAGGTCTAATGCATTAGGAGGAGATTACCACATCCTAGCCAATCTCCGACCCCTCAGCTACATCACATTTATATTCAAGATCGATGTCCTAAGCTGTTTACTGTAAAAATGCCGCACCCTGATATCACCGGCTCCAGGTCACCATGTAGAGGAGATGAAAACACCATGTGACCTGCAAGCATCGCGATATAAACCACCAATTATAAGGAGCAACACAAACACACAATGCACTTATAATCATTCTCCAACTGCAGACACGACAAAGCGAAGAAGATAGTAATTATACACCAGAGTCATATGTAATACCGCCACATAATACTGCATTATATAAGACAGTCACAACAATAATTAGAGAGATCGTGCTGGTATAACCTGGGCATCTCCTGTATATAATTATATATGTACAGCTGGTATAACCTGGGCATCTCCTGTATATAATTATATATGTACAGCTGGTATAAGTTATACATCTTCTTGTATATAGTGATATGGACCATGCTGGTATAACCTGGGTATCTCCTGTATATAATTATATATGTACAGCTGGTATAACCTGGGCATTCCCTGTATATAATTATATATGTACAGCTGGTATAGCCTGGGCATCTCCTGTATATAATTATATATGTACAGCTGGTATAACCTGGGCATATCCTGTATATAATTATATATGTACAGCCGGTATAACCTGGGTATCTCCTGTATATAATTATACATGTACAGCTGGTATAACCTGGGTATCTCCTGTATATAATTATATATGTACAGCTGGTATAAGTTATATATCTTCTTGTATATAGTGATATGGACCATGCTGGTATAACCTGGGCATATCCTGTATATAATTATATATGTACAGCTGGTATAACCTGGGTATCTCCTGTATATAATTATATATGTACAGCTGGTATAACCTGGGCATCTCCTGTATATAATTATATATGTACAGCTGGTATAAGTTATACATCTTCTTGTATATAGTGACATGGAGCATGCTGGTATAACCTGGGTATCTCCTGTATATAATTATATATGTACAGCTGGTATAACCTGGGCATCCCCTGTATATAATTATACATGTACAGCTGGTATAACCTGGGTATCTCCTGTATATAATTATATATGTACAGCTGGTATAACCTGGGCATCTCCTGTATATAATTATATATGTACAGCTGGTATAAGTTATACATCTTCTTGTATATAATGATATGGAGCATGCTGGTATAACCTGGGTATCTTCTGTATATAATTATATATGTATAGCTGGTATAACCTGGGTATCTCCTGTATATAATTATATATGTACAGCTGGTATAACCTGGGTATCTCCTGTATATAATGATATATGTACAGCTGGTATAACCTGGGTATCTCCTGTATATAATTATATATGTACAGCTGGTATAAGTTATACATCTTCTTGTATATAGTGATATGGAGCATGCTGGTATAACCTGGGTATCTCCTGTATATAATTATATATGTACAGCTGGTATAAGTTATATATCTCCTGTATATAGTGATATGGACCATGCTGGTATAACCTGAGCATCTCAAGTATATAATTATATATGTTAATAAAATAAACTGTTAGATGAAATGCAGAATGTAAAAGTCAATTTCCCATTAAAAGTTCCCTGTTTGACCCAGGAAGAAGTACAGCAGCGTCTTAAAAAGATTAAAATAGACAAATCACCAGGACCAGATGGCATACACCCCCGTATCCTAAGAGAATTAAGTAATATTATAGCCAAACTTATTTATGATATTTACGGACTCTATAATGACAGGTAATGTTCCACAGGAGTGGCGCATAGCAAATGTGGTGCCAATATTCAAAAAGGGTCCAAAAACAGAGCACGGAAACTATAGGCCGGTAAGTTTACATGCGACATGGGTTAACTGTTTCAAGGTTTTCTAAGAGATGCTATCTTGGAGCACCTCAATGAAAATAAGGCGAATCAATGGATGTCGTATATCTGGACTTCTCCAAAGCTTTTGTACCACAGAAAAGGTTAGTATATAAAATGAGGACTGGGAGAAAATGTCTGTATGTGGGTAACTGGCTGAGTGAAAGGAAATAAAGGGTGGTTATTAACGGTATACACTCAGATTGGGTCACTGTCACTAGTGGGGTACCTCAGGGGTCAGTACTGGAGGGGTCCTTGTCACTAGTGGGGTCCCTCAGGGGTCAGTATTGGGCCCTATTCTCTTCAATATGTTTATTAATGATCTTGTAGAAGGCTTGCATAGTAAAATATAAATTTTTGCAGATGACACTAAACTGTGTAAAGTAATGGACATGGAAGAGGACAGTATACTGTATATATACTACAGAGGACAGTACACTGTATATATACTACAGAGGACAGTACACTGTATATATACTACAGCGGACAGTATACAGCTACAGAGGGATCTGGATAGATTGGAGGCTTGGGCAGAGAAATGGCAGATGCGGTTTTAAACTGACAAATGTAAGGTTATGCAGATGGGAAGGAATAATGCAAGTCACCCGTACATACTAAATAGTAAAACAATCGGTAACACTGACATGAAAAAGGATCTAGAAATTTTAGTGAACAGCAAACTAAGCTGTAAAAACGAGTGTCAGGCAGCTGCTGCCAAGGCCAATAAGAAAATGGGTTGCATCAAAAGGGGCATAGACGCCCATGATGAGAACATAGTCCTACCACTTTACAAATCACTGGTCAGACCACACATGGAGGACTGTGTACAGTTCTGGGCTCCTGTGAACAAGGCAGACATAGCAGAGCTGGAGAGGGTTCAGAGGAGGGCAACTAAAGTAATAACTGGAATGGGGCAACTACAGTACCCTGAAAGGTTATCAAAATTAGGGTTATTCACCTTAGAAAAAAGACGACTGAGGGGAGATCTAATAACTATGTATAAATATATCAGGGGTCAGTACAGAGATCACTCCCATCATCTATTTATCCCCAGGACTGTGACTGTGACTATGGACTCTGTAATGTATGAGCAGTGAGACTATGGACTCTTTACTGTAAGAGCAGTGAGACTATGGACTCTTTACTGTAAGAGCATTGAGACTATGGACTCTTTACTGTAAGAGCAGTGAGACTATGGACTCTTTACTGTAAGAGCATTGAGACTATGGACTCTTTACTGTAAGAGCAGTGAGACTATGGACTCTGTACTGTAAGAGCAGTGAGACTATGGACTCTTTACTGTAAGAGCAGTGAGACTATGGACTCTTTACTGTAAGAGCATTGAGACTATGGACTCTTTACTGTAAGAGCAGTGAGACTATGGACTCTTTACTGTAAGAGCATTGAGACTATGGACTCTATACTGTAAGAGCAGTGAGACTATGGACTCTATACTGTAAGAGCATTGAGACTATGGACTCTTTACTGCAAGAGCAGTGAGACTATGGACTCTGTAATGTATGAGCAGTGAGACTATGGACTCTTTACTGTAAGAGCAGTGAGACTATGGACTCTTTAGTGTAAGAGCAGTGAGACTATGGACTCCTTACTGTAAGAGCAGTGAGACTATGGACTCTTTACTGTAAGAGCAGTGAGACTATGGACTCTTTACTGTAAGAGCAGTGAGACTATGGACTCTTTACTGTAAGAGCAGTGAGACTATGGACTCTTTACTGTAAGAGCAGTGAGACTATGGACTCTTTACTGTAAGAGCAGTGAGACTATGGACTCTTTACTGTAAGAGCAGTGAGACTATGGACTCTTTACTGTAAGAGCAGCAAGACTATGGACTCTTTACTGGAGGAGCAGTGAGACTATGGACTCTTTTTTGTAAGAGCAGTGAGACTATGGACTCTTTACTGGAGGAGCAGTGAGACTATGGACTCTTTACTGTAAGAGCAGTGAGACTATGGACTCTGTACTGTAAGAGCAGTGAGACTATGGACTCTATACTGTAAAAGCAGTGAGACTATGGACTCTGTACTGTAAGAGCAGCGAGACTATAGAATCTTTACTGTAAGAGCAGTGAGACTATGGACTCTGTACTGTATGAGCAGTGAGACTAAGGATTCATTACTGTAAGAGCGGTGAGACTATGGATTCTTTACTGTAAGAGCAGTGAGACTATGGACTCTTTACTGGAAGAGCAGTGAGACTATGGACTCTTTACTGTAAGAGCAGCGAGACTATGGACTCTTTACTGTAAGAGCAGTGAGACTATGGACTCTTTACTGGGGGAGCAGTGAGACTATGGACTCTTTACTGTAAGAGCAGTGAGACTATGGACTCTATACAGTAAGAGCAGTGAGACTATGGACTCTATACTGTAAGAGCAGTGAGACTATGGACTCTTTACTGTTAGAGCAGTGAGACTATGGACTCTACTGTAAGAGCAGTGAGACTATAGACTCTCTACTGTAAGAGTAGTGAGACTATGGGCTCTATACTGTAAGAGCAGTGAGACTATGGACTCTCTACTGTAAGAGCAGTGAGACCATGGATTATTTACAGTAAGAGCAGTGACACTATGGACTCTTTACTGTAAGAGCAGTGAGACTATGGACTCTTTACAGTAAGAGCAGTGAGACTATGGACTCTATACTGTAAGAGCAGTGAGACTATGGACTCTTTACTGTTAGAGCAGTGAGACTATGGACTCTACTGTAAGAGCAGTGAGACTATAGACTCTCTACTGTAAGAGCAGTGAGACTATGGGCCCTATACTGTAAGAGCAGTGAGACTATGGACTTAATACTGTAAGAGCAGTGAGACTATGGGCTCTATACTGTAAGAGCAGTGAGACTATGGACTCTCTACTGTAAGAGCAGTGAGACCATGGATTATTTACAGTAAGAGCAGTGACACTATGGACTCTTTACAGTAAGAGCAGTGAGACTATGGACTCTATACTGTAAGAGCAGTGGGACTATGGACTCTTTACTGTAAGAGTAGTGAGACTATAGACTCTTTCGTGTAAGAGCAGTGAGACTATGGACTCTTTACTGTATGAGAAGTGGGACTATGGACTCTTTACTGTAAGAGCAGTGAGACTATGGACTCTTTACTGTAAGAGCAGTGAGACTATGGACTCTTTACTGTAAGAGCAGTGAGACTATGGACTCTTTACTGTAAGAGCAGTGAGACTATGGACTCTTTACTGTATGAGAAGTGGGACTATGGACTCTTTACTGTAAGAGCAGTGAGACTATGGACTCTTTACTGTAAGAGCAGTGAGACTATGGACTCTTTACTGTAAGAGCAGTGAGACTATGGACTCTTTACTGTAAGAGCAGTGAGACTATGGACTCTTTACTGTATGAGAAGTGGGACTATGGACTCTTTACTGTAAGAGCAGTGAGACTATGGACTCTTTACTGTAAGAGCAGTGAGACTATGGACTCTTTACTGTAAGAGCAGTGAGACTATGGACTCTTTACTGTAAGAGCAGTGAGACTATGGACTCTATACAGTAAGAGCAGTGAGACTATGGGACTCTTTACTGTAAGAGCAGTGAGACTATGGACTCTTTACTGTAAGAGCAGTGAGACTATAGACTCTTTACTGTAAGAGCAGTGAGACTATGGACTGTTTACTGTAAGAGCAGTGAGACTATGGACTCTTTACTGTAAGAGCAGTGAGACTATGGACTCTTTACTGGAGGAGCAGTGAGACTATGGACTCTTTACTGTAAGAGCAGTGAGACTATGGACTCTTTACTGGAGGAGCAGTGAGACTATGGACTCTTTACTGTAAGAGCAGTGAGACTATAGACTCTTTACTGTAAGAGCAGATTAGAGTCAGGAAGGAATTTTCTTCCTTTATGCTGCCCATACTAATGGAAGTATAAAGTAGGGACAGGTGAGTTGATTTCAGCGGTCTGTCATTTATAAGTTAAAAGTAAGTGGTTGCCGAGAATCAACATCACAATCATTGCAGCCTGGGCCTGGAGAACAGTCCCGGCCACCTAAGAAGAGTCCTGGTTATTCATGAATTCCTGCTCTCCCGCCCACCTGCTGATGACTGACCGGCTTCTACCTAGTTTTCTCCCTTTCTCTCTAGGAGAGAACTGCCAATCATCAGCAGATGGCGGGAGAGCAGGAGATTATGAATAACCAGGATTCTTCTCAGGTAGATTTGACTCTTTTCAAGGCCCGGGCTGCAATGATTATGATGCTGGTTCTCGGCAACCACTTTCCTTCAGCTGATGAGTGACACGTCGCTGAGATCAGCATTTCTGTCACTACTTGTCACTATGCTGTCCTCAGTGAGCTCAGCATAAAGTTGATGACAGGTTCCCTTTAAGTGGGGAAAATTGGCTTCTACCTCACAGGTTTTTTTTTTCCTTCCTCTGGATCAACTTGCAGGATAACAGGCCGAACTGGATGGACAAAATGTCTTTTTTGGCCTTATATACTATGTTACTATGTAAAGGCTACAATAATGTGATTTATGAAATCCACAGAAGAGGCAGTAATTTTACTTGTCCTCCATGATGCTCGTTTTCTGCAGGATTCATGTAGTTTTACTATGAGGTGAAGGCTATAAGTCAGTGTCCCCCTGGTCGGTGGCTGCAGCTTTGGGCAGCATGCAGGGAGGGCATTGTGTGTATTCTGTGCATGTGACCAGAGAATTTCATCTGTTATCTCCAGTCCAGGAAATGGGATTAAAAATGACATATACATGACAAAAGAAGCAATCATGCAGTAACGGACTAATTTAGTCCCTTTCATTGATTTTGTGATTTTCCTGGGTTATGAGATTCTTCATCTCTTATTGTATTTACACAGACTCGTCCTGTCTCTCTGGACCAGAGATCTCTGGAATCATCTGCACTCTCACATTCAATTATCACTCTCTGAGCCGGGACCATCACATTCATATCTCACATAATGGACACTTTCTAATAGACAGCCAAGGAATGTTCTGCTGGAAGCTCCTTAAAACACAGTATGAATGGGTAGATACAGAAATGTAGAAATATCTCTCGTGCAGCAAAAATTTAACCCATTTTGTACATTTACACTTAGGCCTCTTTCCCACTTGCGTTCTGAGGATCCGGCAGGCACTTCCGTCCCGCCGGATCCATCAGAACGCAAGTCGCCTGAAAGTATTAGAAGACTGATCAGGATCCTGATCAGTCTTCTAATGCTTTGAGGTTACTATGGCAGCCAGGACGCTATTAAAGTCCTGGTTGCCATAGTAGTAGTGGGGAGCGGTGGAGCGGTATACTTACAGTCCGTGCGGCTCCCGGGGCGCTCCTGAATGACGTCAGAGCGCCCCATGCCCATGGATCATGTGATCCATGCGATCACGTGATCCATGCGTGTGGGGCGCCCTGACGTCACTCTGGAGCGCCCGGGAGCCGCACGAATGGTAAGTATACTGCTCCCCCGCTCCCCACTACATTTTACCATGGCAACCAGGACTTTAGCGTCCTGGCTGCCATGGTAACAATTGAGAAAAAGCTAAACGTCGGATCCGGCGCCGAAACGACGTTTAGCTTAAGGCCGGATCCGGATTAATGCACTTCAATGGGCATTAATTCCGTATCCGGCGTTACGGCATGTCTTCCGGATTTTTGGACGGAGACAAATCCGCAGCATGCTGCGCTTTTGTCAACGTCCAAAAAACGTTCACATACTGAACGTAAGACATCCTAATGCATCCTGAACGGATTTCTCTCCATTCAGAATGCATTGGGATTATCCTGATCAGTATCTTTCCGTCCTAGAGCCCCGAGGACGGAACTCTAGGACGGAAAGCAAAAACGCTAGTGTGAAAGGGGCCTTAGATTTTGCTCTTGAAAATAGCCATTGATTCTATCTATCTATCTATCTATCTATCTATCTATAATACAAAAATGTGGCAGCACTCCAAGTCAGGTGAATGGTGTTGGACCTGTTTATTCCCTTGGAGTGCTGCCTCATTTTTGTATTTTGGATCTAACATTGGGACATAGCCTGTGCTCCCAGAGGGATTGCACCGACCCTTTATCTACTGACTGTGCTGCTATTTAGAATTTCTCCAGAATCTATTTTATATCCATGTACTTGATTTAAAAAAAAAAGGAAGCAATCAAAAAGTGATGAAGAGTGGTGGACACGTGTTTATTCACCCCCACTGCAGTTGGTCCCCCACCCTCCACCACATTTGGAGAGCTGCCTCTTTTTTGTCAAGTTGATATTGAGAGACCAAAAGCCGACAGTCTTGGAGTTACTGCACCCACCTTCACTTCTTTTTGTATCTATCAAACTATCTAATATCTACCTATCTAATATCTATCTAATTTCTTTCTTTTCTTTCTATCTATCTATCTATCTATCTATCTATCCATCTATCTATGTAATAGATAGATAGTTCTACAGTGTTTCATAAGACGTCAATATAAGCTCTTGATGTTATCAGGCATTTATTTTAATGGAGTTGACCTGCAAATGCCAGACGCTACCAATAAGGAGGTGTAGCTTTGTTTTTAAAAGAAAGCAGCCACATTTTTCTAGTCTACCCTTTTTGGGCCATGTTCCATTGGATATCATATACATATAAGGCATTTAGGGGAGAACTTGCTGCCATAAGGGCGCTCCATATGTTCCTAGAAATATGTTATATAGGATTGTAGCTCTTGCCCCTTCATATGCATAAGGCCAATACTTGACATTTTTTTTAATACATTTTCATTTTCCTTGGTGATTGGTACGAATACTTTAATGAAATCTTACCTTTTTTTGGTCTGGGATGGGGGCTCTGTAGGTTCACATTGGGCGTGGGCGATGGGTCAGCCTCAGCAGGGCTCCCACACCTGCTGCTCTACAGTGTGCACACAGCTTAATATCCACATGCTGTCATTGATACAATGTTGCATATTACTAAACAAACAATGTAAGTTGTAACACAAGTACGAATGCCAGGATTGTGTGAATTCAATATAATGATTTTTGGCCGCGGTTGCTCCCTTCATTCATGGCGAATTTCACAGATCACATATCAGTGCGGTTTACCAGCTGTGACCGTTGTGTTCTCCATTCCTGGCACGTGGCCCCAGTCCCTGCCTTTTCTTCCAGTTTTCTCAAGTCCTTTCACGGGTCATTGGGCTGCTCCACCAAGTAGGTTTGTTGTGACAGATGAGATCTGCTCCATCCATGCCATAATCAATCCTGCAGATGGGAAACTCCTCTGACGCGGCCGATCCTGGATTTTACTTTCTGCAGAATTCCTTTGGACACAAGTGATAAAACCCATCTGACAGATTTACCGAGAATACACTGAGAAAATAGAGCAAAAGGCTTCACTGTATCCAAGGCCCAAAAGGAAGCAAAAGACGCTCCAGGAGATCCGACAAAACTGCTCGGCAATAAAAAGAGATCTGACACATCTGGGTCTGGTCTGCAGGGATGGTTAATGGGCTGGATGGAGCCGAATGGAACAGACCTTAAATCTAAGACTGGTAGAGAATGAGAGGGAGAAGAAGATCCAAATTGCAGCAGGATATATGGGGGCAATGAGGGTCCGAGCCCCCGGAAGATGGATCTGCAATGTCACTATCTGAAAGTAGAGACAAAAGCAGCTCGACTCATGGTGGGCACAGCAACCGAGCACCACCAGTGACCAAAGACCCAAAAGTTGCCCACAATCCTCTGAACCGACCTCATGGATACATTTTTGTGGATTATATCATTACCTTATGCTCCAATGATGGTCGAGCAGCTAAAGGGTTGAGGCAGTGGCATAACTAGAACTGACTGGGCCCCTCAAAAATTTGAACAGGCCCCGCTCCTTGATCCCCTTAAGGTAGGCCTCAGACAGGACCTAAACATAAAAAATACTCACCTCTCTTCTCCTCCTGCGGGCGCCTCCACTCTTCTTGCAGCATTGCGTCTAGGCACGCACTACTGTGGGCTGACGTCGCACAGCGTCAGGTCATAGTGCACTCCCAGGACTTAGTGCAGCGCAGGCGCCCGCAGAAGAAGTACTGAGATCGGTGAGTAATACCAGTGGTAGAACTAGGTGCACCATACTCACCGCTCCCGGGGCCCTGAAAATAAATCCTTTTTTCCCTGAGAAGTAGTAGGCCTGTCCAGGTTTCAGCCTCTGGATATAAACAAAATTGTTCCTATTTGCTGACATAAAGCAGAGATTTTGAAAGATACATAAAGTATATTAGAACATTTTCAGTGATTAAACTCCGCTTTCCTCGGTGTGGTGTAATATCCTATGATCCAGGAATATCTTCTCTAAGACGGATGTCATTGTCATACTGATGTCATTGAGCTGAGTTTGTCCTTTGACGCAGTGCACGGAGATAATATAATATATTACAACTGAAACTATTCAATGACAAATCCGGCTCTGCTGCACCTGTGTTTGCTCTCATGTGGATGGCTCACAGACTTCTGTGGTTTTTAGAAATTTCTGTGACTTGCATCATTTTCACCGTACGTGATGCTATACAGTAATTAGTCCCCCTGGTCTTGTACGTGACGGACAGATTGCGTAACCCGGTGTCTAAAGAGTTAAGTGTACAGTTTTTGTGAGGCTGATAATAAAAGTACCAGGCTGGCAGCCGCCCCCTCCTCATCTGCCCTCTCCCCGCAATGTGCCAGGTTTCTGCCAAGTCTTCTGTTTTGTTCTCTGCCGCCGCACAGGACGCTATTAACCACTCATGATATATGGTTCAAAAAGTGCACTTACAAAGCAATTATAACATAGTGAGACTGTCAGGGCGCGGGATGGGGCGTCTGACAGAGGGCAAGAGCCGGCGAAATGTAAATTACAGAAAAACCCTCTGACAATGTGAAGAAACAAGGGAAAAGCAATGGAGATAGATAGATAGATAGATAGATAGATAGATAGATAGATAGATATTTGAGATAGATAGAAAGATAGATAGATAGATATGAGATAGATAGATAGATAGATAGATAGATATGAGATAGATAGATAGATATGAGATAGATAGATAGATAGATAGATAGATATATTAGATAGATAGATAGATAGATAGATAGATAGATAGATAGGAGATAGATATTAGATAGATAGATATGAGATAGATAGATAGATAGATAGATAGATATGAGATAGATAGATAGATAGATAGATAGATAGATAGATAGATAGATATATGAGATAGATAGATAGATAGATAGATAGATAGATATTAGATAGATAGATAGATAGATAGATAGATAGATAGATAGATAGATAGATAGATATGAGATAGATAGATAGATACTTAGATTGTGAGCCCCATTGGGGACAGTCTGATGGTAATGTCTGTAAAATGCTGCGGAATATGTCAGCGCTATATAGGTGCATACAATAATAAGAATTAGATAGATACTAAACAGAAAAGAACACTGTTAATGTGAAGGTGGGTGCAGTAACTCCAAGACTGTCGGCTTTTGGTCTCTCAATATTGACTTGACAAAAAAGAGGCAGCTCTCCAAATGTGGTGGAGGGTGGGGGACCAACTGCAGCGGGGTGATTAAACACGGGTCCACCACCCTTCGCCACATTTGGAGCAGAGATACAAAATAGCTAGAAGGTTTCTGGAGAAATTACCCGGAGACTGACAGATCCTGAGCTGGTACAGACTGAGCGACCACAGAACCACAAGCCCAGGGAGAGAAGACTGTGCCCGAAGTGTGACCAGGAGGCTGTGGAGGATGAGACCCACTTCCTGCTGCAGGGCCACAAATAGTCAGCATGAGGGACACTCACATTAGGAGACTGTCTGATCTCTGCCCAGACTTCACCTCCATGGAGGAGGAAGAGAGACTCTCCATACTGCTGGGGGAGGAGGAGAACGCAGCGGCCATAGCAGTACAATATATTACTGCCTGCCATAGACTGAGAGGAGCCTGATACACCATGGACTCCTAATACCCCGACCTGGATGTGTCACTATACCCATCCCCCATCACAACCAAATTATTTTCTACTTGCTGTGGCAATGCTAAAATGTATCTATAGATAGATTAGATATTGGATAGAAGAAGAAAACATGGGGGGAGATTTAGCATTCCCTTTACGATTGAAAAGTGGCGTTAAAAGTTGCAACTTTTTTTTTTTAATTTTCGCATCTCCCCTTTTTCGAAGTCCTTGTCACTTTTCTAAAAGACACAGCAACAAATGTATCTTCATTAGCGCCCGTTTTCTGTCGTAAATGAAGACAGAGATCTACGGCAGCTCTCAGGTTAGGCACACGGACTGCAGAGAGGATGCGCCTAGTTTCTGACAAGGTGTATGCCTCACCATAAATTAGGCGCATCCTCCGGCAGCGCAGAGGATATCAAGACAGGTGTACAAAGCGCCAGTCTGGATAAATCTCCCCCATAATGTTAAAGAATTTCTATTCACTGATGGATAAGAACAAAATATTCGTGCCCTGTGTTGACGTAGTTTGAGGAAACTTCATCTTACATTGGGAACGAGTCTGAAAAAGAACGGAACTCGATGGTGTTGTGGCGACCCCCCTCCCCCCTCCTTTGCAGGGCCCTGCGTCGTTCCACTTTATGTGCTGCTTTCTCTCCATAAGAATTTGGGTTTTAGGACTAGGAGAGATGATTTCTGCTTCCAAATGTCATCCTACTACAAACCATCAGTGCACTGAGTGCCTGGCAATTCTCTGAAATCAAGAAATGTATGCCAATTACTCACCCCGAGGCGACGGCATAGCGGGCACAGGAGCCGTCATTACCACTGCAGCTGGCACCTAATGAGTCTAAATATAATGTGTATTTGCATAGTAAATATGATAAATAAACTCTCAGGCTGCCGCAGCGGATGCTAATGGCGCAGAGTAGCCCGCACGTCTCCTAATATCCAAATCAAGGCGTTCCCAGTCTCAGGCTGCCCTGGAGGGACATTCACTGCTACCCTGAAACCTGTATGGGGGCCGGCTCACATTCTATTGGTGGCAACCTTGACCCCTAAAATTAAGAAGGCCTTGAGACATCGGCAGTGCAGCTCAATATTTCTGGAAATCTGGGTGTCTACCAATGTGGCCCCATTCCCCAGCCTGAAAATGCTCATCCTTGGTCACTCAGGGACCTAGGACAGTCTGGTGGCAACTCCTGTGAAGGCTGTGATGGCGGCCATATTAGAGGTCACTCAGATTTCTGAGAAACAGAACAAGACTTGAAGATAAAAGGTGACAATTCAAAGACTTTTTATTTTAAGTGATTATGTCTCTTGTTTATAAGACGTGATATTAGTCAAACCTTGGCATAGGCTCTACTTTTCTTTCCTTCCCTCCTTCACCCTCTTCTCCAGTCCTCTTCCCCCCTTCTTCACCCTCTTCTCCAGTCTTCTTTCCCTCTGTTCTCCCCTCCTTCACACTCCTCTCCAGTCCTCTTCCCTCTGTTCTCCTCTCCCTCATCCTCTTCTCTCTTCTCCCCTTCTTTAACCTCCTCTCCAGTCCGTTTCCCTCTTCCCCCCTTCTTCACACTCCTCTCCAGTCCTCTTCCATCTGTTCTCCATTCCTTCATCCTCTTCTCCAGTCCTCTTCTCTCTTCTCCCCTCCTTTAACCTCCTCTCCAGTCCTCTTCCCTCTGTTCTCCTCTCCTTCATCCTCTTCTCCAGTCCTCTTCTCTCTTCTCCCCTTCTTCACCCTCCTCTCCAGTCCTATTCTCTCTTCTCCCCTTATTTAACCTCCTCTCCAGTCTTCTTCCCCTCTGTTCTCCTCTCCTTCACCCTCTTCTCTCTTCTCACCTTCTTTAACCTCCTCTCCAGTCCTCTTCCCTCTGTTCTCCTCTCCTTCATCCTCTTCTCCAGTCCTCTTCTCTCTTCTCCCCTTCTTTAACCTCCTCTCCAGTCCTCTTCCCTCTTCTCACCTTCTTTAACCTCCTCTCCAGTCCTCTTCCATCTGTTCTCCTCTCCTTCATCCTCTTCTCCAGTCCTCTTCTCCCCTTCTTTAACCTCCTCTCCAGTCCTCTTCTCTCTTCTCCCCTTCTTTAACCTCCTCTCCAGTCCTCTTCTCTCTTCTCCCCTTCTTTAACCTCCTCTCCAGTCCTCTTCCCTCTGTTCTCCCCTTCTTCATCCTCTTCTCCAGTCGTCTTCTTCTCTCTTCTCCTTCTCTGTCCTCCTCAGTCTGCATCTCATCTCTTCTCCTCACCTCTTACACCCTTTTCTAACCCTACCTTCCCTTCACCCTCCAGTCCTCCTTCTCTTTCTTTCTTCTCCTTCTTCCCCGTCCTTTCCTCCTCTCCCCTGTTGACTTCTCTCCCTCGCTCCTCTAAGAAGAGGCTGAGTAAGAGTTCCCTGTGAGCTGAGGCTCATGACATCACTGTAACTGCTCGATGATGTCATCTGAAATGTTCTTGTCATCAATGTCCATTGATCGTTAGTGCAGAAGCCTTTAATTCTTTCTAGGAGCAAATCTTGCTTTTCAGAGTTACTACTGAGGATTTCATACAAAAATAACACCTTGGTCCACCCCATAGTCCTGAGTCACACCTCACACACCCCATAGTCCTGAGTCACACCTCACACACCCCATGACAGGCCATAGCTTGCACCACACTCATTTACAGGGAACATGGGCAGCATGACCCGGTTTCTTCTCCCGGATGGAGTACCCCGTAGGGCAGGCGCGTATTGCTTGGGTTTTCACTTTGGTTATGAAGCTAGCTTGGGCTCCTCTCCTCCATGGGCCCCATAGCAGCTGCACGGGCCCTCTCCTAATAAACAGGTCCCTGCTGATATTTTATTCCACGCCATATAGCACATATTTATTAATGTATGAAACCCCCATCTGGTGGCAGTGAGCCTTCTGATCAATCTTCCATCTAGAAGGAGCCATTTAGACATGAAATGACCGTAGGAGTTCACTACCCCAGGGCCGCGGGGAGGGCCCCAGTTACTTCTGCTGCTGCTACACAAGCTCCATATTCATGCCATGGAAGAAATAATATTTCAATACAAATTTTGCAGGAAGAACGTAATTATATTCCAGTGGAATGATGCACAGCGGCCGCTTTCTTCTGCATGACTTTCATTTGTGCCGGAGAGAAAAGTATGGAGCAGCGCAGAGAGTGATGAACAATCAATGGCGGCTGCTCCATCACATCTGATGTCTGATGCCGAGCGTCAGCCGCTGCACAACTCCCAAATAAAAGTCAAATTATATTCCGGGATGCAGACTAATTCATCCTGCGCAAACTAAAAAACAATTACTGTACTTCTGAGGCAGCGATTAATAACGCGCAGCGGCGCTTCTGGCGTCTGCGTGACAGAGAGAGGCGCATTCATTACCCAGCTCTACTGGTTCCAAAAATCCTGTGCCAGAAGGCGGTGAGGGAAAAACTGGGACATCTATAAGGAGAGACGGAACTGGGGAATTGCACTGACACAACGCGGCAGAATGCGGTGTGACGGGGACTCACAGGTTGGCAGTAGTAGTAGCTTCTAGGGCAGCACAGTCCGAATAAATATCAGTCCTTGAATCATCATCATATTGTGGGAGATGTTCAGGGTCGGGCTCTTCCAACAGAGAACCAGAGGATCTGCCAAGGGGAAGAGGAAATAGTGGCCCCGAAGGTTCAGTAACCATTTGGGGCCCTGAACTTGCTTCATCTGTGAGTTGTAGACTGGGGGAAAGATTGACTTTGCTGCACTAGAACCATATCTAAGCACCCTGTGCGATACAGGGGACAGGGACAGCTTCTGTAGACACTGACAGTGGCCCCAGAATTGCTGGCAAAACATATGACCTATGCAGCTACACAGGGGCCCCAAGGAGAGGAAGGGCCCCCTGTACCACAAATGGGCTTACAGTAAGAGCTGAATGGTACTGAGAGAGGCAACTACCAGCCACATATTGTAAGCAGAAGAATTGGGCATGGGAGACGTGAGACCCCAGACCAGACCCCTATAGAAATTCAGACCACTAAATTCATTAAGACCCTAGATCAGACCTCTAAAATAATCAAGACCCCACACCAGACCCCTAAACTACTCAGACCAGAGTTCCTAAATCAGTCCTCAGATCAGACCCGTAAATAATTCAGACTCCAGATTCAACACTGAAATTAGGACCCCACACCAGGAGCCCACATTAATCAGACCCCGGATCATTGCCCTAAATTAGACCCCAGACTAGACCTCCTAAATTAATCAGGTAACAGAGTCCTAAATCAGACCTAAGACCAAACCCAAAATGAGATCCCAGAGCAGATCCCTAACTTAAGTCAGACCCTATTTTAATAAGGATGCCTATATTAATCAGTCCCGAATATCCTAAAATTATTTAGACTTCCCCCGTGCATTCTCCCCACTTCACGCCCTCTCGGCTTCTCACATTGATCTTTGGCCGGGGACTTCTTACGTCACTTTGTCACAACCTTTGCTGCCGTTCACCTTTGTTTCTTGCCCTTTGACACTTGACCTTTGGCCTTCTCGTCTCTTTGCTCTTCGTACTTTTGTTTGTTGCTGTCTGGTGTTATTTGTAGACGGTGAACTTTTCCTCTCTCTTATTATCAGGTTGGTCTTTGCAGCTCATTATTTGGCTCACACATCTGTTCACACCTTTTATGCTGGATTCCTAGTGTTGGCGTGTGCTACTGGTTTCCAGCTACAGGCGCTTGATAGCAACTGGTGAAAAGGAGGGCAAGAAAGTTAAATATTAGGTGTCACCCTGCTGAGTCCTGAAACTAGACATAAATTTAATTCTGCTTAAACATTTCTTTAGAGGCCACCTGTGCCCTCAGTGTGTGTACATAGTGACTCAACCAGCAGAATAGTGAGTGCAGCTCTGGAGTATAATACAGGATGTAACTCAGGATCAGTACAGGTTAAGTTATGTATGTACAAAGTGACTCAACCAGCAGAATAGTGAGTGCAGCTCTGGAGTAAAATACAGGATGTAAGTCAGGATCAGTACAGGATAAGTCATGTATGTACACAGTGACTGCACCAGCAGAATAGTGAGTGCAGCTCTGGAGTATAATACAGGATGTAACTCAGGATCAGTACAGGACAAGTAATGTATATACACAGTGACTCCACCAGCAGAATAGTGAGTGCAGCTCTGGAGGATAATACAGGATGTAACTCAGGATCAGTAGAGGATGAGTAATGTATGTACACAGTGACTGCACCAGCAGAATAGTGAGTGCAGCTCTGGAGGATAATACAGGATGTAACTCAGGATCAGTACAGGATAAGTAATGTATGTACACAGTGACTCCACCAGCAGAATAGCGAGTGCAGCTCTGGAGTGTAATACAGGATGTAACTCAGGATCAGTACAGGATATGTAAGATCTATGTACACAGTGACTGCACCAGTAGAACAGTGAGTGCAGCTCTGGAGGATAATACAGGATGTAACTCAGGATCAGTACAGGATAAGTAATGTATGTACACAGTGACTGCACCAGCAGAATAGTGAGTGCAGCTCTGGAGTATAATACAGGATGTAACTCAGGATCAGTACAGGAGAAGTAATGTATGTACACAGTGACTGCACCAGCAGAATAGTGAGTGCAGCTCTGGAGTATAATACAGGATGTAGCTCAGGATCAGTAATGTATGTACACAGTGACTGCACCAGCAGAATAGTGAGTGCAGCTCTGGAGTATAATACAGGATGTAACTCAGGATCAGTACAGGATAAGTAATGTATGTACACAGTGACTGCACCAGCAGAATAGTGAGTGCAGCTCTGGAGGATAATACAGGATGTAACTCAGGATCAGTACAGGATATGTAAGATCTATGTACTGTATACAACGAGTGCACTACTGCTGTAGAATAATTCTAGACAGAATCTGTATAATGAGGTCTGATGGTGGACTTTCATTCACACCTCAGTGTTTGGTCAGTGATTTCCATCAGTGATTTTGAGTCAAAACCAGGTGCAGCTGTAAACCCAGAACAGGAGCAGATCTTTCCCTTATACCTTATGTCTGTGGAGGCTCTGCTCCTGTTTGTGGCTCACAAGCACTGCCTGTGTACAGGGGCCCTTACTGTATTTGTATATAGGACATGCTCTTTAGAATACAGAGGATACAGATTGCTTCAGTGTAAATTGCCACCAGTTGTTGGTTATAAATGGGCCGCAGCTTTAGAAAAGGAAGAAAAGAAATGGAGAGGAAACCATGTTGCCCCGTGAGCGGAGTGGCCCCCTGCTGCTGCCTTGATTGTGATTTTGCTGGTATAGATGCACATTGGAGAATTGCTGGTTGGATAAACTACACATTATTTATAGGTAATTACACTGAACCCGACAGCAAGAAACAATTATAACTAATTTGGAAAAGCTTTCAGAAGATTGTGCGATGGCCGATCCTCCATCATCAGATCAATGCAGAGACGTTTCATTTCAACTCTTAAAGTGACAGAACCGGCACCACGGAATAGATCCATATATACAGGAAGAAAAGGTGTCATGTTCATTGGTCAGGTTATGTTGGGGGTTGTAGTGCTCTATGTACAGTGCCTTGCAAAAGTTTTCCCCCCCCTTGACGTTTTTCGTGTTTTGTTACGTTACAGCCTTAAGTTCAATGTTTTGTTAATCTGAAGTTTATGTGATGGATCAGAGCACTATAGTCTAAGTTGGTGAAGTGAAATGAGAAAAATATATAAATAAAACTATTGTTTAAAAATAAAAAAACTGAAAATTGTCCTGTGCATATGTATTCACCCCCTTTGTTGGGAAGCCCATAAAAAGCTCTGGTGCAACCAATTAACTTTAGAAGTGACATAATTAGTGACATGATGTCACCTGTGTGCGATCTAAGTGTCACCTCATCTGTCATTACATATACACACCAGAGGCTGCAACACCTAAGAGGCATCACTGACCAAACACTGCCATGAAGGCCGAGGAGCTCTCCAAACAAGGAAGGGACAATGTGGTTGAGAAGTACAAGTCAGGGTTAGGTTATAAAAAATTATCCAAATCTTTGATGATCCCCAGGAGCGCCATCAAATCCATCATAACCAAATGGAAAGAACATGGCACAACAGAAAACCTGCCAAGAGATGGCCGCCCACCAAAACTACGGACCGGGCAAGGAGGGCGTTAATCGGAGAGGAGCACAGAGACCTAAGGTAACCCTGGAGGAGCTGCAGAGTCCAGTCCACAGCACAGACTGGAGGATCTGTACAGAGGACGACAATAAACCGGACGCTCCATAGAGTTGGGCTTTATGGCAGAGGGGCCGGAAGAAGCCATTACTGTCAGCTAGAAACAACGCGCGTTGTGAGATTGTGAAAAGGCGAGTGGAAGACTCTCAAAATGTACGGAGGAAGGGGCTCTGGTCTGATGAGGCTAAAACTGAACTTTTCGCCCTTTAAAGAAAACGCTATGTCTGGAGCAAACCCAACACATCCCATCACCCAAAGACCCCCATCCCCGCAGTGAGACATGGCGGTGGCAGCATCATCGGGGGGATGGGACTGGGAGACTGGTCAGAGCTCAGGGAAAGATGGATGGCGCTAAATACCGGGATATTCCTGAGCAGAACCTGTAGCCCTCTGTGCGTGCTCTGAGGCGAGGACGGAGGTTCACCTTCCAGCAGGACTGACCCCAAACACACGGCTACAGCAACACCTGAGTGGTTTAAAGGGAAACATGGAAATGTGTTGGAATGGCCGTCACAGCCCAGATCTCAATCTGATAGAAGATCTGTGGTCAGACTTAAAGATCACTGTTCACAAGCGCAAACCGTCCAACCTGAAGGAGCCGGAGCAGCGAGGAGGAACGGGCAAAAATCCCAGCGGTAAGACAAGGCGAGCTCCGAGAGACTTATCCAAAGAGACTTGGAGCTGTGATTCCTGCAAAAGGCGGCTCCACAAAGTACTGACTTTAGGGGGTGAATAGTTCTGCACATTGACTTTTTCTGTTATTTTGTCCTATTTGTTGTTTGCTTCACAATAAGAAAAAAAAAATCTTCTAAGTTGTGGGCGTGTCCTGTACATTACATGATGCAAATCCTCAAACAATCCATGTTAATTCCAGGTTTTGAGACACCAAAACACGAAAAAAGTCAAGGGGGTGAATACTTTTGCAAGGCACTGTATAGTGTATAATAGACTTGTTTTATGGTCGTGCCCAGTGGTCAGGTCGTGTTGGGGGTTGTAGTGCTCTATATATAATGTTTAATAGAATGATATCATGGTCATGTCCCATATTCTATGTTTAGTATATAATAGACTTGTGTTACGATCATGTCCAGTATTTAGGTCATGTTGGGGGTTGTAGTATTCTTTGTATAACGTATAATTGAATTATATTCTGATCATGTCCAGTGGTTAGGTCATGTTGGGGGTTGTAGTGCTGTATGTAGAGATTATAATAGAATTATATTATGGTCGTGGTCAGATCATGTTGGGGGTTGTAGTGATCCATGTAAAGCGTACTGTATGATACTTCAAAAACACTTCTTACACTGGATGATACAGACACTACGGTATTCTCACCACCGCGTTGCGGCGGGGTCAGTGTGTCTCTCCGACAGGTAATTTTTATCCTTTCCAGACAAGATATTATTATGGCAATTTAACAAGGCGGCCGGTGGTGAAGAAGAATCTGAAAACTAAGACCTCAGCATTTCCAGCCGCTCATCGCGTTTCATCCTCGCTTTAGTCTAAATGCTGATTCTCAGTGGCTTCCTGCGCCTGTTATCACCTCGTCCACATACGGAGCCGCCATCTCCCACCGCTCAGGAAGACTTTCTTAAGATAATGCTGACAGTAAAACAAAAACATTCAACTCTCCTGAGTTCAACCTGCCGGCTCTGCAAGCGGAAGGAGCTGCGCAAATGTGATAAGGAGCCAATCAGCCGCCATTTGTAATTCTCATGGCAGCACAATGCAAAGGCTATACAATAGAGGGAGGTGGGTGCCCCCTGTCAGCTCCCTGGCATTGCCCCCAGTATAATATTTCATCTACCATCTGATCCACCCCCAAATAACAATACTCTCCATGCTCCCTGAGTGGGTGGGCTCTTCCAAGTGATGTCATAGCTGTGCTGTGAGCCAATCAAATCTGCTTTTCTTGCAGCTCCCTCTCCCCTATCACAGTATCATAGACAAATAGAAGCTGCAGCTGCATCCCCCTCCTGCCTGGATTCTGTTTGCTAGAATGGACTCTTTGGTGACCAATGATCAATCACAGCATGACGTCTCACACGCCCAGGACCGTCTGACCATCTCATGTGTATGGAGGCCTAATGCTCTCCCAATCGGGGGAGAAAAAGATGCATTTGGATGAACTGTTGCATCTTTTTGACCTTGATGAGATAACCTGCTGCCAAATGCTTCAGTACCTGTAGGATGTCTGTAAATGTTCAGAAACCTTCTTAGTCTTTAAAAAATCTAATGTAAAACAGTAAATAAAAGAGGAAGAGAAGAGAGAGGAGGGGGATGCAGCTGCAGATTCTCTCTCTCTTAGGCTGGCCACATATATTACATAGCTGTCCCCCATCTCTATTAGTGATGAGCGGCAGGTGCCATATTCGATTTCGACGAAATTCGCGAATATTCGAATGAATATTCGTTTCATATTCGTCGAAATCGAATATTCGTCATTTTTTCTAGTTATCGCGATTAAAATGCGATTTAAATAATCGCATATTGCGATTTGTACTTAAGGCTACTTTCCTATTGGTTTCATATCTAGAATTAGCGAGGATGACGAATATGACGAATGTATTCGTCATATTCCTCAAAACGAAGATAACGAAGTATTCTACATCTTCGTTTTAGCAACCTATTCGTCAACTTCGCTAATTCTAGCAATCAAATAGGAAGGTTGACTAATGAGACAGCTGTGTTAAATTCGCTATGCGATTTTTTTTTTTTAATAAATAGAATACTTATAATAATATTATCATATCCAAGTAATATAATTATTGTATTAAAAAAAAAAATCGCATAGCGAATTCTAACACAACTGTCTCTATAGTCAACCTTCCTATTTGATTGCTAGAATTAGCGAAGTTGACGAATAGATTGCTAAACGAAGATGTAGAATACTCGTTATCTTCGTTTTGAGAATATGACGAATACATTAGATCATGTCGTCAACCTCGCTAATTCTAACAATCAAATAGGAAGGTTGACTATAGAGACAGCTGTGTTAAATTCGCTATGCGATTTTTTTTTTTAATAAATAGAATACTTATAATAATATTATCATATCCAAGTAATATAATTATTGTATTAAAAAAAAAAAATCGCATAGCAATTAACTACAACTCTCTGTAAGTCAACCTTCCTATTTGATGAATGATGATGATTGCTCGAATTAGCGAAGTTGGCGAATAGGTAGCTAAAACGAAGATGTAGAATACTTCGTTATCTTCGTTTTGAGGAATATGAGCGAATACATTCGTCATATTCGTCATCCTCGCTAATTCTACCAAGCCAACCATAACTTCTGTGCTCATGGAGCGTCCCCATCACCATGGGAACGTCTCCATATACTAAAATGTACTGTCGGATTTGAGGAATTACGTTGAAATCGCAATGCGATTAATTCAAGTTATATTAATCGCATTGCGATTTCAACTTAGAGATGGGTTTATAATGGGTCAGCTTGCTAGAATTAACGAAGTTAACGAATATGGAATATAGCAGCAGTGCTAAGTTGAAATCGCAATGCGATTAATTTAACTTAAAGTATTCGCATTGCGATTTCAACTTAGCACTGCTAGTGCATAGCTATATATTCCATTATGGAATATATAGCTATGCACTAGCAGTGCTAAGTTGAAATCGCAATGCGAATACTTTAAGTTAAATTAATCGCATTGCGATTTCAACTTAGCACTGCTGCTATATTCCATATTAGTTAACTTCGTTAATTCTAGCAAGCTGACCCATTATAAACCCATCTCTAAGTTGAAATCGCAATGCGATTAATATAACTTGAATTAATCGCATTGCGATTTCAACGTAATTCCTCAAATCCGACAGTACATTTTAGTATATAGAGATTTTCCCATGGAAGGGGACGCTCCATGAGCACGGAAGTCGGCAGAAGCGGCAACGGGCACTGACTGGAGCAGCCAGGAAGCCAGGAATCCTCATGACAGGTAAGAACTACTTTTGGGAAGTGGGAAAGAAAAAAATATAACTAAAAAAAAAAAAAAAAAAAAACGAATATTCGAAATAGCGAATTTATAGCGCTATATTCGAAATATTCGCGAATTAGCGAAGTGCCGATATTCGCTAAAAAAATTCGCTTTTCGAATATTCGCGCTCAACACTAATCTCTATGTTCAGATCAGGGGGAAAAGGAGGACGACAGCTATACAATCTCAATGCAGCGTGCTGTAGTTTTATTCCGGCCGCCTCTCGGCATGTTTGGCGTGCTGCGGCCGGACCTCCGCCCCTATTATAGTGAATGGTACCAGAGCGGACTTCTAGCTGCACGATGGACTTGCGATAGCACATATCCAGGAGGCTGTTCCCCCGCAGGAACAGCCTGTTGGAAAGGCTACCGCAAGTGTGAAAGTAGTCTAAGGCCTCTTTCACACGGGCGTCATGTTTGACGCCCGGATACGAGGCGGGTGCGTTGCGGGAATATGTGCGTTTTTCCCGCACGGGTGCAAACGTTTGTAACGCGTTTTGCACGCGCGTGAGAAAAAACGACACGTTTGGTACCCAACCCGAAGCCGGACTTCATCACTGAAGTCCGGTTTCGGGTCTTCTGGAGAATTGATTATTTTCCCTTATAACATGGTTATAAGGGGAAATAATAGCATTCTTAATAATGAATACATTGTAAAATGATGAGGAAGGGGTTAAAAATAATAAAAGTTAACTTACCTTAGCCACTTGATCGCGTAGTCGCGATCCCTCCTCTCTTTCCCTGCAGCATCTAAGATCTACAGGACCTGTGATGACGTCACATCACCATGGTTAATGCAGGAGGAGCTGACCAGAATGAAGAGCCAAAGTGCATCATGCAAGCACTAAATGTGATCGATACTATGGCACCCGTCTCCTTAATCTGCACCCCTGACTGCACCTTTGCACATTGGTAAAGGGACCTCCCCGCCTCCAAACCTATAAATTCCAGATGGATAAACCCAGCCGCTTCACTGTGTGCAAGGCTTGGCAGGACGTCACTAATGTACATTACACGGGACATTCTTCCATATCACTTTCCTTCGACAGTAAAAGGCCGTCTCGAAACGCGCCGTTGTAAAAGTTTATGTCTGTGTGCTTGTGTACATAAACGCCCCGTGGCAGGCGTGTGTGTATTTTAGGCTCAGAGACAGATATATGCATTGGCTGAAGGGTGGCTTTGTGCTCCAGCCTTCCGGCATAATCAATCTGTACCAGCATGGACTCTAAATGCAGGTATTGTGCTGGGAAGTGGCACATGTTTCAAATCATTCTATAATTTGCTGGTTAGGGAGACAGTGCCTGCCCGGTGCCAGGATTTATACCTGCTCCCTCATCTGTAAGCATGCCCTGTGAATCCAGCGTGCAGATGAATGCCTTAGTAAATCAGGCCACTTCATGCATTAAACTGGTAAATAACATATGCCTGGTAAAGGTTACTGTTAATGGCGGAGCACTGTACGTGAGTGTGCAGGATCCGGGAGCGCAGCCCTGCAGGGGATACAGACATGGGTGGGCAGTCAGCAGGGGCCGAGGGCCCCCATTTATCCCACACAGGTGACAGGGCCCAGTAGTGGAGTACTATACGCTCCATGCAATTTGCAAGGGCGTGGACCCCGAGACGGCGCACCTGCGTGTGATCACGCTTCCCCTACCCCCACCATGTCTCCTCACGAATAGTCTGTAACCTCGATCTGTTAAAAGGCAAAGTGGACCTCCAGAAAACTACAATTAAACACAAGATTTGGAGAAAAACGTTTTCGATTTTGAACTTGACAACCGTATATTGCACTTTCACGTAGAGATTTTATTCCCTGAGTCCTAATTAAGTAAAAAATGAGAAGCAGAAATTACAGCGTCTGGTGATGTATTTGAAAGAAGTAAATGCTGCGCCATTCATTACATCTCACCTGCTGCATACATTTCCTACCCTTCTCAGCCCATGCCTTAAGATGCTAGACGCTAAACTGCGAAGGTCTGTGACCTTGACCTTTAAGCTGTTTTGTAACTAAAAAAAACCCAGCATACTGAAATATGCAATTATCAGGAATGCACCTTTAATACAGGCCATGCATGTAGTGAGCTCCCTCTAGTGGTGGATATATAATCTGTATGTAGTGAGCTCCCTCTAGTGGTGGCTGTATAATCTGTATGTAGTGAGCTCCCTCTAGTGGTGGTTGTATAATCTGTATGTAGTGAGCTCCCTCTAGTGGTGGCTGTATAATCTGTAGGTAGTGAGCTCCCTCTAGTGGTGGCTGTATAATCTGTATGTAGTGAGCTCCCCCTAGTGGTGGCTGTATAATCTGTATGTAGTGAGCTCCCTCTAGTGGTGGCTGTATAATCTGTATGTAGTGAGCTCCCTCTAGTGGTGGCTGTATAATCTGTATGTAGTGAGCTCCCTCTAGTGGTGGCTGTATAATCTGTATGTAGTGAGCTCCCTCTAGTGGTGGCTGTATAATCTGTATATAGTGAGCTCCCTCTAGTGGTGGCTGTATAATCTGTATGTAGTGAGCTCCCTCTAGTGGTGGCTGTATAATCTGTATGTAGTGAGCTCCCTCTAGTGGTGGCTGTATAATCTGTATGTAGTGAGCTCGCTTCTAGTGGTGGCTGTATAATCTGTATGTAGTGAGCTCCCTCTAGTGGTGGCTGTATAATCTGTATATAGTGAGCTCCCTCTAGTGGTGGCTGTATAATCTGTATGTAGTGAGCTCCCTCTAGTGGTGGCTGCATAATCTGTATGTAGTGAGCTCCCTCTAGTGGTGGCTGTATAATATGTATGTAGTGAGCTCCCTCTAGTGGTGGCTGTATAATCTGTATGTAGTGAGCTCCCTCTAGTGGTGGTTGTATAATCTGTAGGTAGTGAGCTCCCTCTAGTGGTGGCTGTATAATCTGTAGGTAGTGAGCTCCCTCTAGTGGTGGCTGTATAATCTGTATGTAGTGAGCTCCCCCTAGTGGTGGCTGTATAATCTGTATGTAGTGAGCTCCCTCTAGTGGTGGCTGTATAATCTGTATGTAGTGAGCTCCCTCTAGTGGTGGCTGTATAATCTGTATGTAGTGAGCTCCCTCTAGTGGTGGCTGTATAATCTGTATGTAGTGAGCTCCCTCTAATGGTGGCTGTATAATCTGTATGTAGTGAGCTCCCTCTAGTGGTGACTGTATAATCTGTATGTAGTGAGCTCCCTCTAGTGGTGGCTCTATAATCTGTATGTAGTGAACTCCTTCTAGTGGTGGCTGTATAATCTGTATATAGTGAGCTCCCTCTAGTGGTGGCTGTATAATCTGTATATAGTGAGCTCCCTCTAGTGGTGACTGTATAATCTGTATGTAGTGAGCTTCCTCTAGTGGTGGCTGTATAATCTGTATGTAGTGAGCTCCCTCTAGTGGTGGCTCTATAATCTGTATGTAGTGAGCTCCTTCTAGTGGTGGCTGTATAATCTGTATATAGTGAGCTCCCTCTAGTGGTGACTGTATAATCTGTATGTAGTGAGCTCCCCCTAGTGATGGCTGTATAATCTGTATGCAGTGAGCTCCCTCTAGTGGTGGCTGTATAATCTGTATGTACTGAGCTCCCTCTAGTGGCGGCTGTATAATCTGTATGTAGTGGGCTCCCTCTAGTGGTGGCTGTATAGTCTGTATGTAGTGAGCTCCCTCTAGTGGTGGCTGTATAATCTGTATGCAGTGAGCTCCCTCTAGTGGTGGCTGTATAATCTGTATATAGTGAGCTCCCTCTAGTGGTGGCTGTATAATCTGTATGTAGTGAGCTCCCTCTAGTGGTGGCTGTATAATCTGTATGTAGTGAGCTCCCTCTAGTGGTGGCTGTATAATATGTATGTAGTGAGCTCGCTCTAGTGGTGGCTGTATAATCTGTATGTACTGAGCTCCCTCTAGTGGTGGCTGTATAATCTGTATATAGTGAGCTCCCTCTAGTGGTGGCTGTATAATCTGTATGTAGTGAGCTCCCTCTAGTGGTGGCTGCATAATCTGTATGTAGTGAGCTCCCTCTAGTGGTGGCTGTATAATATGTATGTAGTGAGCTCCCTCTAGTGGTGGCTGTATAATCTGTATGTAGTGAGCTCCCTCTAGTGGTGGCTGTATAGTCTGTATGTAGTGAGCTCCCTCTAGTGGTGGCTGTATAACCTATATGTAGTGAGCTCTCTCTAGTGGTGACTGTATAATCTGTATGTAGTGAGCTCCCTCTAGTGGTGGCTGTATAATCTGTATGTAGTGAGCTCCCCCTAGTGGTGGCTGTATAATCTGTATGTAGTGAGCATCCTCTAGTGGTAGCTGTATAATCTGTATGTAGTGAGCTCCCTCTAGTGGTGACTGTATATTCTGTATGTAGTGAGCTCCCTCTAGTGCTGGCTGTATAATCTGTATGTAGTGAGCTCCCTCTAGTGGTGACTGTATAATCTGTATGTAGTGATCTCCCTCTAGTGGTGGCTGTATAATCTGTATCTAGTAAGCTCTAATAATATCATATAGTATAAACTACAACCCTGTATCTAATACACTGTACGATAATATGTATTTATGAAGTACAATACTATATGTAATATAATGTATAATAATATACATAATAAGCTTCAATATTATATATATAATAAGAATATTTCATTGTATCTTTTATAATAAGCAGGCGCACCCAGGAAGGAGCTTCATCTGAACATAACTGGTTAATATTTAACCCAAAATTTAAATAATTTTACATATTTCTCAGCCATCTGATATGTGGCTAAGATGGTGATGACTAGTGACGCCATCTCCGTGCCCATAGAGGTCGTTACGAGCTTTCCTCACATCCTGAGTGGTTTAGACCACTACTTTGTTATCGCTACATGTATTGCTCCATTTCTCCTACGGCTGTGGCCGTGTCAGTCTTGACTGTCATCCTAGTTTTCTATTTCATTAATCAGTGCTATAGATCCTACATAAGGGGGGTGCGAGGAGCATAGGATTGTGGGAGGACACAAATTACAAGCATTATAAAGGCTACAATAAATATTCACTCATGGATCAGGCCTAATGGTGATCATGACCCACATACCTGGCAAACAAGCCAGGCAAACTGATGCAGTGTGGTGCATGTAGTGCTGAGTGGGAGGGGGAGGCATGAAACATGATCCGCCCCCGAGGGACACGCATGGGTAAAACAATGAATGAGTTGACCTGGAGTGTTCCTTTAAGTACTTGGAGGTTACACTTATATTGTCCAATTATAGAATAGTAATAACTGTGGATGTTTTTTGTTTTAGGTGGGATGATGAGGGTAGTAGTAAAACAGACATACAGGAGCCCCTATAATAAAATACACAGGGGCAGACAATGGGAGAGAGTGAAAGGAAGGGCCCCAGTGACACCAGAGGATTTTACAAGGATTTGCAGGCAGGAGACTCGTCCGGCTGGTTTTGAAGGTGTCGCTCGATGCTTAGCTGCAGACCTCGGTGAAAATTAAAAATGGAAGGTGCGGCGCCTGTGATCGATAATGTGCTGGGGATGAAATCACTTGCTTGACACTTATTACAATCTCATACACAGGTCTAAACAAGCAGCAGCCAGATCCCTCGCGTTTCTAAGGCTGGTCTTCTGATTGAAGTTACATTTTTAATGGGCTGATGCCAAACCAATACCAATAATAATAGCGAGAGAAGTGGCGCCGGGAGATGATCTATTCCTATTACTAAGGGACAGTGTGATTTATGGATCATTTTCTGCCGCGGTGCACAGTGCTGAGCAGATGTTGTATAAAGATGGATTTAATATAGATGGCTGAGATTGCAGCAAATCAACCTTCCTGGGTCACATGATCGATGGAGGGGTCGACTTTTCCCTTTCACCAGAGATACCTGTGATTTCTGAGCGCTGGATAGATGGCCTTGAAGCATTAAAATTGTATGCTAATGACTGGAGGATAGCAGACAGATATCAAGAAGATTTCACGCTAAGAGTGAAGGAGAATCCACATCCACAGATAAAAAAAATATAAAACTTAGTCTCCATTCACATCCAAAGCTGCATTCACAATGTAGCTTGTTGCCGCTTGGAATGTGTTTGCAGGGGTGGAGCTGTGACTATGTCTTATAAAGGAGGTTAGAAGAGGGAGACGTTACATAGTTAATACAGTTGAAAAAAAAGTTCAACCAAGGGATCGGTGGGGACGCGAATCCCAGAAGGAAGTGAGACTCAGATTTCTACATGTTTTCATAAGCATTAATGTTGTTTACTTTTAAGAATTTATCTAAACCCTATAAACCCGTCCCCTGTTCCCGCTGTGACCACGTCCTGAGGAGTCTATTCCACAGATTCACAGTTCTTACAGTAAAAAAGCTTTGACTCTTCTGGAGACTGAACTTTTCCTTCTGCAGTCGGAGGCAGCGCCCTCTTGTCTTTTGAGCGCATTTTACATGGAACAGTTTTCCACCTTATGTTTTGTATGGCCATTTTATATATTTGTATAGGTTAATCAAGTCCCCCCTTAGACGTCTCTTCTCAAGACTAAATAAATATTCACTCATGGATCCGGCCTAATGGTGATCATGACCCACGTACCTGGCAAACAAGCCAGGCACATAAATAAATAGATATAATTCTTTTAATCTTTCCTCATAACTAAGACCCTCCAGGCCCCTTATCAGTTTAGTCGCTCTCTTCTGTACTTTTTCCAGCTGCAGGGCATCCTTTGTATGGACTGGTGCCCAGAACTGAACTGCATATTCCAGATGAGGCCGCACCAAAGCTTTGTAATGTGGTAATATTACATCCCAGCCCCGCGAGTCCATGCCTCGTTTGATGCATGACAATATTCTGGTGGCTTTACAAGCAGCTGATTGACATTGTTATTTAATCTACCATCTACAAGGACACCCAAATCCTTCTCTATAAGTGACTCCCCCAGTGTTACATCACCTAGGACACATAAAGCACAGAGATTATTACTATCCAGATGCAGAACTTTACATTTATCCACATTGAACCTAATTTGCCAAATTAATGCCCAATCACTCAGAGTGTTCAAGTCAGCCTATACTAGAGTTTATGGACATCTTCCATAGACTGCACAGTACTACACAGCTTAGTGTCATCTGCAAAAATACAAACAGTGCTATTAATCCCGTCCTCGATATCATTAATAAATAAATTAAATAACAGAGGGCCCAGCACTAAACCTTGGGGTCACCACTTATAACCCAGGACCATTCTAAAGAGGAATCATTGACCACAACTCTCTGGACACGGTCCTTCAGCCAGTTTTCAACCTATTTACAAACTATACTTTCTGAGCCTATAGACCTTACTTTATCTATTAAACCTCTATGAGGGACAGGATCAAAAGCCTCTGCAAAATCAAGAAACACTACATCCACAGTCGCCCCTCTGTCCAGGCTACTACTCACCTCACTACATCCACAGCCGCCTGTCTGTCCAGGCAACTACTCACCTCACTACATCCACAACCACCCCTCTGTCAAGACTACTACTCACCTCACTACAATCACAGCCGCCCCTCTGTCCAGGCTTCTTCTCACCTCACTACATCTATAGCCGCCCCTCTGTCCAGGCTACTATTCACCTCACTACATCCACAGCCGCCCCTCTGTCCAGGCTACTATTCACCTCACTACATCCACAGCCGCCCCTCTGTCCAGGCTTCTTCTCACCTCACTACATCTATAGCCGCCCCTCTGTCCAGGCTACTACTCACCTTACTACATCCACAGCCGCCCCTCTGTCCAGGCTACTACTCACCTTACTACATCCACAGCCGCCCCTCTGTCCAGGCTACTACTCACCTCACTACATCCACAGCCGCCCCTCTGTCCAGGCTACTACTCCCCTCACTACATCCACAGCCGCCCCTCTGTCCAGGCTACTACTCACCTTACTACATCCACAGCCGCCCCTCTGTCCAGGCTACTACTCACCTCACTACATCCACAGCCGCCCCTCTGTCCAGGCTACTACTCCCCTCACTACATCCACAGCCGCCCCTCTGTCCAGGCTACTACTCACCTTACTACATCCACAGCCGTCCCTCTGTCCAGGCTACTACTCCCCTCACTACATCCACAGCCGTCCCTCTGTCCAGGCTACTACTCACCTCACTACATCCACAGCCACCCCTCTGTCCAGGCTACTACTCACCTCCTCATAAAAACAAAGCCTAACAACTACTGTCCTTGGAAAACCCATGTTGATTATTGCTTATGATATTATTTACAGTCACATACTCCTGTATGTAGTCCCTTAAGATTCCTTCAAACATTTTTCCCACAACGGAAGTTAAACTAACTGGTCTATAATTACCTGTGGAGGACCTAGATCCTTTTTTGAATATGGGCATCACATTTGCCTTCCGACAATCGCTTGGCACTGTATCAGTTCCTACTAAATGTTTAAAAATTATGAACAGGGGCACAGCAATGACTGAACGGAGCTCTTTAAGAACTCTTGGGTGTAATCCATCTGGACCTGGAGCCTTGTTCACATTTAACTTACCGTATTTGTCACTTTATAAGGGCCACTAGTGGTCATTATACTGTATGGGGGCAACTGGGGGTCATTATATGGTGTGGGAGCCACAGGGGTACATGTAATTGTAAAAAAAAATCCCACATGAACCTGGAGCCAGCCCTGGGGCCACTAAGGGGAGCTCAAGACAAATTATCCAATTAAAAGAAGTAATAAATCTGTATGTAGTGAGCTCCCTCTAGTGGTGGCTGTATATATCTGTATGTAGTAATCTCCTGAGCTCCCTCTAGTGGTGGCTGTATAATCTGTATGTAGTGAGCTCCCTCTAGTGGTGGCTGTATAATCTGTATGTAGTGAGTTTCCTCTAGTGGTGACTGTATAATATGTGTGTAGTGAGCTCCCTCTAGTGGGGGCTGTATAATCTGTATGTAGTGAGCTCCCTCTAGTGGTGACTGTATAATCTGTATGTAGTGAGCTCCCTCTAGTGGTGGCTGTATAATCTGTATGTAGTAAGCTCCCTCTAGTCGTGGCTGTATAATCTGTATATAGTGAGCTCCCTCTAGTGGTGGCTGTATAATCTGTATGTAGTGAGCTCCCTCTAGTCATGGCTGTATAATCTGTATATAGTGAGCTCCCCCTAGTGGTGGCTGTATAATCTGTATGTAGTGAGCTCCCTCTAGTAGTGGCTTTATAATCTGTATTTAGTGAGCTCCCTCTAGTGGTGGCTGTATAATCTGTATGTAGTGAGCTCCCTCTAGTGGTGAGTGTATAATCTGTATATAATGAGCTCCCTCTAGTGGTGGCTGTATAATCTGTATATAATGAGCTCCCTCTACTGGTGGCTGTATAATCTGTATGTAGTGAGCTCACTCTAGTGGTGGCTGTATAATCTGTATGAAGTTAGCTCCCTCTGGTGGTGGCTGTATAATCTGTATGTAGTGAGCTCCCTCTAGTGGTGGCTGTATAATCTGTATGTAGTGAGCTCCCCCTAGTGGTGGCTGTATAATCTGTATGTAGTGCGCTCCCTCTAGTGGTGGCTGTATAATCTGTATGTAGTGAGCTCCCTCTAGTGGTGGCTGTATAATCTGTATGTAGTGAGCTCCCTCTAGTGGTGGCTCTATAATCTGTATGTAGTGAGCTCCCCCTAGTGGTGGCGGTATAATCTGTATGTAGTTAGCTCCCTCTAGTTGTGGCTGTGTAATCTGTGTATAGTGAGCGCCCCCTAGTGGTGGCAGCATGCATCTATACTTAATGTAACTCTTTGTCAGTGTGAGGGAAAGCAGCGGATTTGGAGACATATAATAATAAACTTGAATTAATTGATGGAATAGTTGTTCCGGTGGTGGATTCCATGAATTACTGATCACCTGTACAGGTAAATGCGGCGTCTTAGGGGGCGTTATCTGTAGACTGGCTGCAGTAGACAGTGATGCCATGCGTGCCCATTCATATCAACATAAATAGTGGCCAGTGGAAGCTTAGAACTTCCGCTCCATCTCCTCCTGTTCTGTGGAGCGCACGTGGATCATGCTAATTTCCAGAGCCGCTCGTCCACGAGGACACGTGTGGGATTCTGTGTAGAGGTTGGATGTACAGAGACGTACGATGCATTATTCATTTCTGCCAATTACCTTGGCAGCTCATGGCCGGATGGATCTTTAACATTCTGATGGGGGCTCGAGGAGCTGTCGAGATCCTTAGACAGAATGCAAAGCAGGAGTCGCGGGCCGGCATCAGAACTGGTCTCTGACATCACCCTCCTGACTACACAGGACCAAGTCCAGGGGTAGATAGAATCACGTCTGCTGTTACATAGGAATGCAGGGCAGGGTGGGATGTCACCTTGTTTCACATCACAAGCAAAACTGGAATCTCCTTGAAGACTTGAAAAGCAGTATTCAAGATGATGGCGAGATCCGAGAAACCTCCTGCTGCTGCAGAAGATATATTGATCCCAAGGAAACTTCCTAAGGGCTCATGCACACGACCGTATGGCTTTATCAGTATTATGCGGTCTGCAAAAAACGGATCCGCAAAAAATATAGATGACATCCGTGTGCATTCCGTTTTTTGCGGAATGGAACAGCTGGCCCCTGATAGAACAGTACTATCCTTGTCCGTTATGCGGACAATAATAGGATATGTTCTCTCTTAGAACGGAACTGAAAAACGGAAACGGAAGGCACGGAGTACCTTCCGTTTTTTTGCGGATCCATTGAAATGAACGGTTCTGTATACGGTCTGTATACGGAATGCAAAAAAACGGAACGTAAACTGAAAATACATACGGTCGTGTGTATGAGCCCTATGTTTGATTCATTCATGGGGCGGCCATGCAGTTGTTTAGTTTTGACGAGGAGGATGTCATGTGAAAATACATCCAGGTCCCTCCTGAACTCTTTTAGTGAACACACCATCACCACCTCCTCTGGCAGAGAGTTCCATAGTCTCACTGCTCTTACAGTAAAGAGTCCATAGTCTCACTGCTCTTACAGTAAAGAGTCCATAGTCTCACTGCTCTTACAGTATAGAGTCCATAGTCTCACTGCTCTTACAGTAAAGAGTCCATAGTCTCACTGCTCTTACAGTAAAGAGTCCATAGTCTCACTGCTCTTACAGTAAAGAGTCCATAGTCTCACTGCTCTTACAGTAAAGAGTCCATAGTCTCACTGCTCTTACAGTAAAGAGTCCATAGTCTCACCGCTCTTACAGTAAAGAGTCCATAGTCTCACCGCTCTTACAGTATAGAGTCCATAGTCTCACTGCTCTTACAGTATAGAGTCCATAGTCTCACTGCTCTTACAGTAAAGAGTCCATAGTCTCACTGCTCTTACAGTAAAGAGTCCATGGTCTCACTACTCTTACAGTATAGAGTCCATAGTCTCACTGCTCTTACAGTAAAGAGTCCATAGTCTCACTGCTCTTACAGTATAGAGTCCATAGTCTCACTGCTCTTACAGTATAGAGTCCATAGTCTCACTGCTCTTACAGTATAGAGTCCATAGTCTCACTGCTCTTACAGTAAAGAGTCCATAGTCTCACTGCTCTTACCGTGAAGAGTCCATAGTCTCACTGCTCCTACAGTAAAGAGTCCATAGTCTCACTGCTCTTACAGTAAGGAGTCCATAGTCTCACTGCTCTTACAGTAAAGAGTCCATAGTCTCACTGCTCTTACAATAAAGAGTCCATAGTCTCACTGCTCTTACAGTAAAGAGTCCATAGTCTCACTGCTCTTACAATAAAGAGTCCATAGTCTCACTGCTCTTACAGTAAAGAGTCCATAGTCTCACTGCTCTTACAATAAAGAGTCCATGGTCTCACTGCTCTCACAGTAGAGTCCATAGTCTCACTGCTCTTACAGTAAAGAGTCTATAGTCTCACTGCTCTTACAGTATAGAGTCCATAGTCTCACTGCTCTTACAGTATAGAGTCCATAGTCGCACTGCTCTTACAGTAAAGAGTTCATAATCTCACTGCTCTTACAGTATAGAGTCCATAGTCTCACTGCTCTTACAGTAAAGAGTCCATAGTCTCACTGCTCTTACAGTATAGATGCCATAGTCTCACTGCTCTTACAGTAAAGAGTCTATAGTCTCACTGCTCTTACAGTAAAGAGTCCATAGTCTCACTGCTCTTACAGTATAGATGCCATAGTCTCACTGCTCTTACAGTAAAGAGTCTATAGTCTCACTGCTCTTACCGTAAATAATCCTCTTCTATGTTTGTGTAGAAATCTTCTTTCCTCCAGCCGTAGATGGTGTAAATAGGTAGTGCGAAGGGTTAATGCCACTGTGCAAACTGTCAAGGCGCAGGAGAGAAACTGGAAATGATTATTTCAGATGCCCTAGAGGTAGGAAAGAAATGCAGCAAATCATCTGTAAAGGTCGACACAGCAGCAGGTTACATGGAGGAATGACAGTATAAATAGCACTTTATGAGTATGGGGGGGGGGAGTCCAAATAAACAGGAGCTGTGAGAAGATCCGGTCACCAGTATAAAGCATCAATCACTGAGGTCCATCTTCACCGAAGCAAAATATCAACTTTCTAATACCTCTGCAAGCTGTCAGTGAATATAAGAGACTGTAGCCTGTTCTCATCAAGTCCTGCTCACCCAGAGGGTCTATTGCCATGTAGGCCTAAGCTCTCCAGCTGTGGCAAAAAACAATCACTCCCAGCATTCCCTGAAAACACGTGGCCGCCAAGTCATGGTGGGAGTTGTAGTTCTGCAAGAGGTCCAGGTTGAAGATCATTGATGTGAACAGAGCAGCAGCTCAGATCTCTCTCTGCCCTCGACTCCGAGTAACAAGACAAATGTTCTGGGTACCAAAGGTGATCTCTGATTGTACTGTGTAGACTGCCGATATCTGCTGCATAGCAGACTGCCTCTTCATGGTACACTGACTTGATGTAGCCTGTCGATATCTACTGTACAGGAGACTGCCTCTTCATGGTGCACTGACTTGATGTAGCCTGTCGATATCTGCTGCATAGCAGACTGCCTCTTCATGGTGCACTGACTTGATGTAGCCTGTCGATATCTGCTGCACAGGAGACTGCCTCTTCATGGTGCACTGACTTGATGTAGAGTGTTGATATCTGCTGCACAGGAGACTGCCGCTTCATGGTGCACTGACTTGATGTAGACTGCCGATATCTGCTGCACAGGAGACTGCCGTTTCATGGTGCACTGACTTGATGTAGACTGTCGATATCTGCTGCACAGCAGACTGCCTCTTCATGGTGCACTGACTTGATGTAGACTGCAGATATCTGCTGCACAGGAGACTGCCTCTTCATGGTGCACTGACTTGATGTAGACTGTCGATATCTGCTGCACAGGAGACTGGCTCTTAATGGTGCACTGAATGATGTACACTGCCGATATCTGCTGCACAGGAGACTGCCTCTTCATGGTGCACTGACCTGATGTAGACTGTCGATATCTGCTGCACAGGAGACTGCCTCTTCATGGTGCACTGACTTGATGTAGACTGTTGATATCTGCTGCACAGGAGACTGCCGCTTCATGGTGCACTGACTTGATGTAGACTGCCGATATCTGCTGCACAGGAGACTGCCGTTTCATGGTGCACTAACTTGATGTAGACTGCCGATATCTGCTGCACAGGAGACTGCCTCTTCATGGTGCACTGACTTGTTTTAGTTCACTCTCACAAGACAAGAGCGTACAAGCGTTCTTCAGCTTTAAGATAAGGCATTGGGCAAAGTATGCGACGTGTAGCCAATGCCTTTACTAGCATCCCCATGTAATAACAATTCTGGAGCATCTATTCTTATATATACTCTGTATTGTGCCATTCCACTATTATTCCTACTAGAATGCACAGCTATGGTGTGGGGGTTCCCCTGCACTGTCTGACACTATCCGATCAGTGCTGACCATGTGCAGCCATACATGGTAACACCCAGTTTGCAATTTATTATAAATTTCTAGCTGGAATAATAGTGGAACGACTTAACGAATAGTTATTACATGAATAATGCAAGTATTTAGTGAAAGAGACATGTCAGAAGAGGTGACCAGTCCTCTTTAATAATAATTACTAATGATGAGCCCCTTACACTGGACGGCGGCGTCCCGTGCCCTGGTCCTGAAGGTCTGTGTCGGCCATACTGCGGCAGATCCTGGCTCCATATAAATGATGATGATGATGATTACACAATTACACAATATAAAAACTGCTGCGAGTTAATAGGAATCTAGAGCGCGGTCCTGACTCCGGCTAATGGCGTTATCCTCTCCTCGGATATTATTAACACCTCCTGATTTGTGCTGGACGTCCAGATAAGATGAGAGGACACAGAACCCGGCGGCTCCCAATGCCAGGCAGCTGCTCGCCCTCCCCGGCCGCCATCACTCCAGATGAACACTGACAGAACTTTATTGACTGTGACCTCCTCCAAAGGGAAAATCAAGGCCCTGGCGAATGATCATTTCATGCCTTTGGTCTCACTTGGTGCCAGGAGTTGTGGTCTGCAGAACAGGCGCCTGGACAGCAATGTTACAAAGGAAATGTCTTCTGGATACAATGTATCATGCACTCGAGGGCTCATGCAAACAAACGTATTATCTCCTGTTTCCGCTCCGTTTTTTTTACAGGTCTGTATACAGAACCATGTACTTTAATGGGGCTTGAAAAAAAACGGAAATTACTCTCCATATGTCTGCATGTCCGTTCCGGCAAAAAAATTAGAACATGTCCTATTCTAGTCCGTTTTGGGGACAAGGACATGCATTGTTGCAATGGATCTGCAAAAAAAATGGATGCAACGTGGACGTCACTCATTTTTTTTTGCAGATCCATGTTTTGCAGACCACAAAATACATACGGTCGTGTGCATGAGCCCTAATAATAATCTTTATATACAATGTTACAATGTGGAAACCATACTGTCACAGTGAGAAGAAGGAGGACAAAACCTTAGGGAGACGGCGGACAACTGTTACAGACGTTATATTGGAGGTCAGTTTCGCGCTCCCCTGGCGCTCGGTACCTCCTGCCAGTCACACATAGCTACGCCACTGTTGGCAGCCATATTGGTTGGCACCCGAGCAAGCAATCTTTTTCTTTAAATCATTTATCCATATCTTAAAGCGCTATTCCTTCGGTATGCTATGGGCGGGGGGCCGAGCAGCTGGTACCCCCATCAATCTCTAAAATGAAAGGGGCAGAGCTCCTCCACAGCGCCGCCCCCTTCAGGCACAGGAAATGTACTGCAATTCAGCCCCTTCACTTTTACGGTCATTTGAGGGTCAGATCAGCCACCAATGACGCATCTTAAAAACCCTTCAGATTTTAAATAAGGGTCTCATCAGGCAGCGGAGCGCCCCCTGCAGCCTGGTGATCCACTCCCACCATGACGAGCCTTATTGGATTAGCATGTCCTATGTGATTGCGGCCGGACGAGGAGAACAATCCCTGTCATTAGCTCCATTCTGCTGTCCTCACAAGCGCCTCGAGACGGGAGGATTCTGGACTTTCTTCTCCCAGAAGTCAATTGCCTTCGCTATTAAAGGCTCAAGCGGCAAAATAAATAGCGAAGATTAGTTTTGTTCTCTGCATTTTGTAGATTTGCATTTCTTCTGCTTTTTTTTATCATAGCAAATTCTGAAAGAAAAAAAGTACACATTTGATAATCAGGAGATGTCGCCCCAGAGGAATCTGAAAACGCGGCGTGAAATAAGGAGTAAAAATAGCCTCAGAGAGAAGCCGCGCGAAAACCTGCAGAGATATATAGAGCAATAAAGTGTCAGTACCACCATGCAAAATATGGGGCGAAAACAAGGGAGGGACGGCCGGCGGTCTGGGCTCCTGGGCACTGAAAGTCAGGGGCCCTCACACTTTACACATTGTATCCATCAGTGCTTGATCCATTTTTTACGTCTGTAAAAAGCAGAAATCTTTTTTCTTTTTCATATTTTGTAGCATCTGTCTGCAATGTCTTTCCTACAGGGCCTCCACTTGCTACCTTCTTCACCCCTCGCTGCCTCCTCTGCCCCTGGCTGCTTATCCTGCCCTCTTTGCCTCCTCTGCCCCTCGCTGCCTCCTCTGCCCCTCGCTGCCTCCTCTGCCCCTCACTGCCTCCTCTGCCCCTCGCTGCCTTCTCTGCCCCTCGCTGCCTCCTCTGCCCCTCACTGCCTCCTCTGGCCCTCGCTGCCTTCTCTGCCCCTTCGTTGCCTCCTCTGCCCCTCGCTGCCTTCTCTGCCCCTCGTTGCCTCCTCTGCCCCTCGCTGCCTCCTCTGCCTCTTGCTGTCTCCTCTGCCCCTCTCTGCCTCCTCTGTCCCTCGCTGCCTTCTCTGCCCCTCGCTGCCTCCTCTGCCCCTCGCTGCCTCCTCTGGCCCTCGCCGCCTTCTCTGCCCCTCGCTGCCTCCTCTGGCCCTCGCTGCCTCCTCTACCCCTCGCTGCCTTCTTTGCCCCTCGCTGCCTTCTTTGCCCCTCGCTGTCTCCTCTGCCCCTCGCTGCCTCCTCTGCCCCTCGCTGCCTCCTCTGCCCCTCGCTGCCTCCTCTGCCCCTCGCTGCCTTCTCTGCCCCTCGCTGCCTCCTCTGACCCTCACTGCCTCCTCTGGCCCTCGCTGCCTTCTCTGCCCCTTCGTTGCCTCCTCTGCCCCTCGCTGCCTTCTCTGCCCCTCGTTGCCTCCTCTGCCCCTCGCTGCCTCCTCTGCCTCTTGCTGTCTCCTCTGCCCCTCTCTGCCTCCTCTGTCCTCGCTGCCTTCTCTGCCCCTCGCTGCCTCCTCTGCCCCTCGCTTCCTCCTCTGGCCCTCGCCGCCTTCTCTGCCCCTCGCTGCCTCCTCTGGCCCTCGCTGCCTCCTCTACCCCTCGCTGCCTTCTTTGCCCCTCGCTGTCTTCTTTGCCCCTCGCTGTCTCCTCTGCCCCTCGCTGCCTCCTCTGTCCTTCGCTGCCTCCTCTGCCCCTCACTGCCTCCTCTGCCCCTCGCTGCCTTCTCTGCCCCTCGCTGCCTCCTCTGCCCCTCACTGCCTCCTCTGGCCCTCGCTGCCTTCTCTGCCCCTTCGTTGCCTCCTCTGCCCCTCGCTGCCTTCTCTGCCCCTCGTTGCCTCCTCTGCCCCTCGCTGCCTCCTCTGCCTCTTGCTGTCTCCTCTGCCCCTCTCTGCCTCCTCTGTCCCTCGCTGCCTTCTCTGCCCCTCGCTGCCTCCTCTGCCCCTCGCTTCCTCCTCTGGCCCTCGCCGCCTTCTCTGCCCCTCGCTGCCTCCTCTGGCCCTCGCTGCCTCCTCTACCCCTCGCTGCCTTCTTTGCCCCTCGCTGCCTTCTTTGCCCCTCGCTGTCTCCTCTGCCCCTCGCTGCCTCCTCTGCCCCTCGCTGCCTCCTCTGCCCCTCGCTGCCTCCTCTGCCCCTCGCTGCCTTCTCTGCCCCTCTGCCTCCTCTGACCTCACTGCCTCCTCTGGCCCTCTGCTGCCTTCTCTCTGCCCCTTCGTTGCCTCCTCTGCCCTCGCTGCCTTCTCTGCCCCTCGTTGCCTCCTCTGCCCCTCGCTGCCTCCTCTGCCTCTTGCTGTCTCCTCTGCCCCTCTCTGCCTCCTCTGTCCCTCGCTGCCTTCTCTGCCCCTCGCTGCCTCCTCTGCCCCTCGCTTCCTCCTCTGGCCCTCGCCGCCTCTCTCTGCCCTCGCTGCCTCCTCTGGCCCCTCGCTGCCTCCTCTACCCCTCGCTGCCTTCTTTGCCCTCGCTGCCTTCTTTGCCCCTCGCTGTCTCCTCTGCCCTCGCTGCCTCCTCTGTCCTTCGCTGCCTCCTCTGCCCCTCACTGCCTCCTCTGCCCCTCGCTGCCTTCTCTGCCCCTCGCTGCCTCCTCTGCCCCTCACTGCCTCCTCTGGCCCTCTCGCTGCCTTCTCTGCCCCTTCGTTGCCTCCTCTGCCCCTCGCTGCCTTCTCTGCCCCTCGTTGCCTCCTCTGCCCCTCGCTGCCTCCTCTGCCTCTTGCTGTCTCCTCTGCCCCTCGCTGCCTCCTCTGCCCCTCGCTGCCTCCTCTGCCCCTCGCTGCCTCCTCTGCCCCTCGCTGCCTCCTCTGCCCCTCGCTGCCTCCTCTGCCCCTCGTTGCCTTCTCTGCCCCTCGCTGCCTCCTCTGGCCCTCGCTGCCTCCTCTGGCCCTCGCTGCCTCCTCTGCCCCTCGCTGCCTCCTCTGCCCCTCGCTGCCTCCTCTGGCCCTCGCTGCCTTCTCTGCCCCTCGTTGCCTCCTCTGCCCGTCGCTGCCTTCTCTGTCCCTCATTGCCTCCTCTGCCCCTCGCTGCCTCTTCTGCCTCTTGCTGCCTCCTCTGCCCCTCGCTGCCTCCTCTGCCTCTCGTTGTCTCCTCTGACCCTCGCTGCCTCCTCTGCCCCTCGCTGCCTTCTCTGCCCCTCGTTGCCTCCTCTGTCCCTCGCTGCCTCCTCTGCCCCTCGCTGCCTCCTCTGCCCCTCGCTGCCTCCTCTGCCCCTCGCTGCCTCCTCTGCCCCTCGCTGCCTCCTCTGCCCCTCGCTGCCTCCTCTGCCTCTTGCTGCCTCCTCTGCCCCTCACTGCCTCCTCTGCCCCTCGCTGCCTCCTCTGCCCCTCGCTGCCTCCTCTGCCCCTCGCTGCCTTCTCCCCTCGGCTCCTGCAGGATTGATGTGCTGCCGCTAAGCAGTGTGGCTGATGCAGAACTGTGGGTATTAGGAGAGAAGCTGCAGTCGTGTGTATTTATGGGTCTGATGGCAGCGTCTCTCTCTATAACATCATTATACAGAGGGCTGGAGACAAGCTTCAGCTGAATTATAGATCCGCTCTATCACAGAGTATATACAGCAGTCATAAACCGCCATAAACATGGGCCGTGCGTAAACTGAGGCGAAGAGCCGGGAGAGGTGAGCGGCAAAATCACATAGCATGGTGGTGACGCCTGCTGCTCCAGAAGTCATCCACCCCTCTGCCTTAGGCTACATGCACACGACCATATGTGTTTTGCGGTCCGCAAATTACGGATCCGCAAAAAAAACAGATGACATCCATATGCCATAGTTTTTTTGCGGATCCATTGTAACAATGCCGAAAATGGACAAGAATAGGACATGTTATATTTTTTTTGCAGGGCTACGGAATGGACATACGGATGCGGACAGCACACAGTGTGCTGTCTGCATTTTTTGCGGACCCATTGAAATGAATGGGTCTGCATCCTATCCGCAAAAAAACCCAAACGGACGTGGAAACAAAATACATTTGTGTGCATGAGGCCTTACCGTAAACAAATACGCATTACATGTATTTTACATTACATGTATATATACCGGCTGTACATATATAATTATATACAGGAGATGCCCAGGTTATACCAGCTGTACATATATAATTACATACAGGAGATACCCAGGTTATACCAGCATGCTCCATATCACTATATACAGGAACATGTATAACTTATACCAGCTGTACATATATAATTATATACAGGAGATGCCCAGGTTATACCAGCTGTACATATATAATTATATACAGGAGATGCCCGGGTTATACCAGCTGTACATATATAATTATATAGGAGATACCCAGGTTATACCAGCTGTACATATATAATTATATACAGGAGATGCCCGGGTTATACCAGCTGTACATATATAATTATATAGGAGATACCCAGGTTATACCAGCATGGTCCATATCACTGTATACAAGAAGATGTATAACTTATACCAGCTATACATATATAATTATATACAGGAGATGCCCAGGTTATACCAGCATGGTCCATATCACTGTATACAAGAAGATGTATAACTGATACCAGCTGTACATATATAATTATATACAGGAGATACCCAGGTTATACCAGCTGTACATATATAATTATATACAGGAGATACCCAGGTTATACCAGCTGTACATATATAATTATATACAGGAGAGACCCAGGTTATACCAGCTGTACATATATAATTATATACAGGAGATGCCCAGGTTATACCAGCTGTACATATATAATTATATACAGGGGATGCCCAGGTTATACCAGCTGTACATATATAATTATATACAGGAGATGCCCAGGTTATACCAGCTGTACATATATAATTATATACAGGAGAGACCCAGGTTATACCAGCTGTACATATATAATTATATACAGGAGATGCCCAGGTTATACCCGCTGTACATGTATAATTATATACAGGAGATGCCCAGGTTATACCAGCTGTACATATATAATTATATACAGGAGATGCCCAGGTTATACCAGCTGTACATATATAATTATATACAGGAGAGACCCAGGTTATACCAGCTGTACAGATATAATTTTATACAGGAGATACCCAGGTTATACCAGCTGTACATATATAATTCTATACAGAAGATAGCAGTAGTTCCTTGGCTGAGGTCCTTGTGCCTAGCGGCTGGAGGCTGGCTGAGTCGACGCTGACTGACTATGCCTTGGCCTGGCAGTGAGAGAGAGAGCGAGGGCAATGTCCGATGTGGTTTCAACAACTGTGTGGTGGTGGGATCGTGGATGGCTGGCCCAGATGCCAGTGAGTGAGTAGAGTGGGCTCTGGGCAGTGGCACCCGCTTGTCTCTTCGCGCTTGCAGAAACAAGAATTGGCCGATGCAGCAGCGCTGATGATGTTGTGATGTCACGTCATACAGTGGGCTGTGTGATCTGGACGTGCTGCCAGGCCCTGCCTCCTGCCATGGGGTTGGTAATACTTAAAGTGGCCATGCCCTCCATCCCTTCACCCATAGTCACAAAAAATGGAGGACTTCTGGCCGTCTGTCCTGGCCTTGCGCCGGACGGAGGACCAGTGGTCTGGAACCCAGACTTCTGGCCACCCTAGCAACAGGCAGTGGCGCTTGTGATTATAAATGTTAGCGTGCAGGCAAGCAGCCCACCGGGGATTTCACCGGCTACCCGGTGGGCAAGTCCGAGCCTGCTTTGTGCTGCTGGAAGACCCTACCTCTTCTATTACGTCATTTTTACTGTGGCCTAAGACTGGATTACACGCAGGACACACCCAGTCAACAGCTATGTACTAAATGCCAGACCTCCTCTGCCTACTCACCTAGTAAGAAACCCTCATTGGGGGGTCTCTTTCCTAAACATTCCTTGTGCAGCCCCGCCATAATCGCAGGGGACTATGGCTTAAAGCAGGTATGCCCAACCTACGGCACACCCGCTGTTGTAAAACTACAACTCCCACCATGCCCTGCTGTACGCTGATAACTGTAGGCTGTCCAGGCTTGCTGGAAGTTGTAGTTTTGCAACAGCTGGAGGGCCGAGAATCTTTAGGGATTATGAATTTGCCTTATAAAGAGAAAATATACTACATAGAGTGATGTAAATAAAAATCTAAAACCTAGAAAATGTGGCCGGAATCCAGGCAGATGATTGGCAGCCAAACCCCAAGAGGTTTTGCAGCAACTGTTACAAAGTGGATCCGGCTGAGTGGATGTGTGTTATAAATACACATTAATGGAGGAGGAGATGGTGGCGGTCATAAATCACCAAAGACATACATACTGTACGTCATAGAGAAGATCCTGGGCGGATTACTGGAGGCGGGAACACCCCACAAAGAGCAAGGCGCACCCCCGTAATCTGAACGTCAGAGGCAGAGGACGCAGAACGGATACAAATAATAGGAAGCAAAATGGTTACATTCTCCAGTCTCCCTGATACATTGTACAGCGTTACATTGGTAAAAATATCTCCATATATTGCCATAGATTCCATTCACTTTTTCCATTCCATACTGTTTTTTATATGAGGGATGTGTCCTATTATATTATACTGTGTTATATAGTAGATTACATGGTATTGTTGTATGAGTCATATTTGCACAGATTGCAAAAAAGCAGGTCCATCTACTGCAGCCTATTTCTGATCAACCTATATTGTATTATTATATGTGGCATACAGTATGTATCACAACCCTGTTATTTCACCCAAAACTGAGGAGCACCACAGATACGGCCCTCGGCATGCTCTCTGCAACTGCATATGTAGTCTATAAGTGAGTGTTAAAGGGACTGTCTAATTACATTATAGGCGAAATGTGATATTACACAGAATTCATGGAAATCCGTGGTCAATAATATATGTAATGTTATAAATATTTCAGATAAAGAACTTTATTATAACTATACTGGTATTTTAGTCAAAAGTTCCATGCTGAATAATATTTTAATAAATCTCTATATCAATCAGAACTTCATTTTTTTCAAAACAGAGCTAAAAATCCCCTGCATGGCCATTATACAATTCTGACTACCTGCAGCGTAGGGAGCTCACTACATACAGATTATACAGCCACCATTAGAGGAAGCTCACTACATACAGATTATACAGCCACCACTAGAGGGAGCTCACTGCATACAGATTATACAGTCACCACTAGAGAGAGCTCACTACATACAGATCATACAGCCACCACTAGAGGGAGCTCACTACATACAGATTATACAGCCACCACTAATGGGAGCTCACTACATACAGATTATACAGCCACCACTAGAGGGAGCTCACTACATACAGATTATACAGCCACCACTAGAGGGAGCTCACTACATACAGATTATACAGCCACCACTAGAGGGAGCTCACTACATACAGATTATACAGCCACCACTAGAGGGAGCTCACTACATACAGATTATACAGCCACCACTAGAGGGAGCTCACTACATACAGATTATACAGCCACCACTAGAGGGTGCTCACTACATACAGATTATACAGCCACCACTAGAGGGAGCTCACTACATACAGATTATACAGCCACCACTAGGGGAGCTCACTACATACAGATTATACAGCCACCACTAGAGGGAGCTCACTACATACAGATTATACAGCCACCACTAGAGGGAGCTCACTATATACAGATTATACAGCCACCACTAGAGGGAGCTCACTACATACAGATTATACAGCCACCACTAGAGGAAGCTCACTACATACAGATTATACAGCCACCACTAGAGTGAGCTCACTACATACAGATTATACAGCCACCACTAGAGTGAGCTCACTACATACAGATTATACAGCCACCACTAGAGTGAGCTCACTACATACAGATTATACAGCCACCACTAGAGTGAGCTCACTACATACAGATTATACAGCCACCACTAGAGGGAGCTCACTACATATAGATTATACAGTCACTACTAGAGAGTGCTCACTACATACAGATTATACAGCCACCACTAGAGGGAGCTCACTACATACAGATTATACAGCCACCACTAGAGGGAGCACACTACATACAGATTATACAGCCACCACTAGGGGGAGCTCACTATATACAGATTATACAGCCACCACTAGAGGGAGCTCACTACATATAGATTATACAGTCACCACTAGAGGGAGCTCGCTACATACAGATTATACAGCCACCACTAGAGGGAGCTCACTACATACAGATTATACGGCCAACACTAGAGGGAGCTCACTACATACAGATTATACAGCACTAGAGGGAGCTCACTACATACAGATTATACAGCCACCACTAGAGGGAGCTCACTACATACAGATTATACAGCCACCACTAGAGGGTGCTCACTACATATAGATTATACAGTCACCACCAGGGGGAGCTCACTACATACAGATTATACAGCCACCACTAGAGGGAGCTCACTACATACAGATTATACAGCCACCACTAGAGGGAGCTCACTACATACAGATTGTACAGTCATCACTAGAGGGAGCTCACTACATACAAATTATACAGCCACCACTAGAGGGAGCTCACTACATACAGATTATACAGCCACCACTAGAAGGAGCTCACTACATACAGATTATACAGCCACCACTAGAGGGAGCTCCTTACATACAGATTATACAGCCTCCACTAGAGAAAGATCACTGCATGCAGATTATACAGCCACCACTAGGGGGAGCTCACTACATACAGTTTATACAGCCACCACTAGAGGGAGCTTGCTACATACAGATTATATAGCCACCACTAGGGGGAGCTCTGTACATACAGTTTACACAGCCACCACTAGAGGGAGCTTGCTGCATACAGATTATACAGGCACCACTAGAGGGAGCTTGCTACATACAGATTATACATCCCCCATTGGTGGGAGCTCACTACATACAGATTATACAGCCACCACTAGAGGGGAGCTCACTACATACAGATTATACAGGCACCACTAGGGGGAGCTCACTACACACAGATTATAGAGCCACCACCAGAGGGAGCTCACTACATACATATTACACAGTCACCACTAGAGGGAGCTCACTACATACAGATTATACAGTCACCACTAGAGGGAGCTCACTACATACAGATTATACAGCCACCAACAGAGGGAGCTCACTAAATACAGATTATACAGCCACCACTAGACCACTAGGGAGAGCTCTGTACATACAGTTTACACAGCCACCACTAGAGGGAGCTCACTACATACAGATTATACAGGCACCACTAGAGGGAGCTTGCTACATACAGATTATATAGCCACCACTAGGGGGAGCTCTGTACATACAGATTATACAGCCACCACTAGGTGGAGATCACTACATACAGATTATACAGCCATCACTAGGGGGAGCTCACTGCATACAGATTATACAGCCACCACTAGCGGGAGCTCTCTGCATACAGATTATACAGCCAACACTAGGGGGAGCTCATTACATACAGATTATACAGTCACCACTAGAGGGAGCTCACTGCATACAGATTATACAGTCACCACTAGAGGGAGCTCACTACATACAGATTATACAGCCATCACTAGGGGGAGCTCACTGCATACAGATTATACAGCCACCACTAGCGGGAGCTCTTACATGCAGATTTTACAGCCACAACTGGGGGAATCTTAGTGAATACAGATACATGATTGTGCTGCAATAAGCACCCTCTGGTGGTGGCTTTACTTAGCTCTTTGTCTGTGCAGAGGATTTGGACTTCTGTATCAAGAAAACTATGCTCAGGCCTTTACTAAAATACAGAATATGAGACCTAACATGCGTGGTGTTAAAAGTTCTTTCACTGTAAGATTTTGCTGATATGTAAACGTTAATAAACCGCTTATTCATAAATGTCACATAAAACATCCTAAAATGTGTAATCTTACTACATTTATATATTTACTTCCATTATCATGACTTGTGCCTGTGTACAATGCCCGGTACTACTTCCCTTATTGATGATGCCTTGGTTTTAGTATGCCATGCACGTTTATTAACCCTATAATCAGCGGCAGGGATAAGGCAGCAGAACTGAGAGCCTCTGGTAGGAGTTAGCGGTGGTTCTCCTTCGATATCGGCATGCTGAGCTGAAGCACAAGAGGCAGCGGGCACACAGCGTACAGCTGCATTCTAAACATAGTTATTGGCTAATATTGTACTTTCTATACTATAATCCTCCCCTATAAATAATAGATCGCTCCCTCCAGGCTGCTTTTCACTCCATCCTTCAATGAGAGGGGAGGATGGCCCATGCAGAGTCATTAGGTGTTCTGGCAATAATATGGTTTAATGTGTCAGCAGCACAATGGAGAACTGAGATTAGTTTCATTCTTTTTAAATTTCCATTGGAATCTATGATAAACCCTTTAGCAGTCTGAATGGATTTATGTGGTTGACGAATGAGAAAAAGTCTTGAAACTTTTTAGGATCTAAAGGACAACACTGTAATCTTGAAATCCAATGTGGGGAGTATCGCAGTTTCTGCAAAAATATTACATTAATGGCATATGCTTCAAAGATAATAAGTAAGTGACTTTGCTATTACAGAGACTGCAGCTTGTAAAAATAATTAAAATCCTGAAATCCATTCTTATTATATTATAACTGTTCACCTGGCGTCAATAAGACTGTACTACTGTTTTACCTCTCTCTATCTTCATACATTCCATTAAAAGAATGTGTTTGAAAGATAATAAGCAAGTGACACTACTATGGCTAATAATGCAATCGGCAAAGTTTTGTAAATAGAAATGTAACCTAAAAATCCATTACACTGTAATGATGTCCCAACCGTCTACCTTTCAAATCGGGACAATGAGAGTTTACCATATTTGATTGCCTAGCCTATCTCTATTAACAGGATATGCTTGAAAAATAATTAGCAAGTGACACTGATATTTTAGCCTGTAAGGTCATATAACGATAGATAGAATCTAGAAATTCAGTGTGGAGACATCACAACTTCTGTATGTTTTAACTAGTGGAGATTACCCTAGATGTAACTAATGACTTGTAATTAACATTGTATGCTCTAATGATACTTATCAAGTGACACTACTATTAGTATCAAAGTCATATAATGACAGATGGAATCAAGAAATACAGCATAGTGATGTGAAATGTATAACAGATTTTAACATACTTGGTTGACTAGCCCGATATGTTATGTGAACAGTATATGTTCCAAAGATAATAAGCAAGTGACACTGCTGTTACCGTTCCTGCGACTAGCAAAGTATTGACAAGATAAATGAACTTTAGAAATCCATTTTAATGATGTCATAACTAGTTTACCTTTCAAATAGTGTCAAGGAATCTTCACAGTTGATTGCTGTCTTTCTTTATATACTATATTATCAGTTTATGCTTCAAAGATAATTAGCAAGTGACTCCACTCTTACCTGGTCTTGTAAATAAATATGGAATCTAGAAGTCTATTATAGTGATATAACTACTCTTCCCAATAGTACCAATGAAACTTTTGCCATAGCTGTGTAGCATGTGTCCATTAACAGGATATGATTGAAAGACACTGCTTTAGCAAGTGTCATTAGCAAGTGACACTGCTGCTACTGATGTTGTAGCCCCTGAGGTCTAGTAAGGATAAAATCCAAAAATACAGTGTCCTCCTGTATTTTTAGGTCATCAGCATCTGATTGGTGGTGGCCTGACACCATGGGACCCCCGCTATCAGCTGTTTGAGAAGAAAGCGGTAGTGCCGCTGCCTTCTCCAGCTTTTCCTAGGCCATGTGATGACATGTTCAGCGGTCATGTGGCCTAGGCGGAGCTCAGCCCCATTGCAGTGAATGGGGCTGAGCATGATACCAAGCACAGCCGCTATACAATGTACGGCACATGTGCTTGGTAAGCTGAGAGAAGGCCGTGGTGCTCACAGGAGCACTGGTGCAAACGGCTGATCGGTGGAGGTCCTGGATGTTGGACTCTCACCAATCAGATACTGATGACTTATCCTGAGGAAAAGGTCATCAGTTAGAAAATCCTGGAAAACCCTTTTAATATATGTCATTAACAAAACATGCTCCAGGGACAATTAGTAAGTGGCACGACTGTAATCACTGTTGATATTGCAGTTTCTATAATTATAGCTGGAAACCAAAATAGTTGGTTATAGTACCAATCTATGCTTTTGAGATAATTAGCAAGTGACTCTGCTGTTATGTATATTGCAACTAGAAAGGTCCTTTAAACACAAATTAAATTGAAAAAATTCACAAATACAATGTGGGGACATTGACTTGCCTGAAATGCTGCAGCCACAGTATTTAATGCAAAAGATAATTAGCAAGTGACTCTGGTGCTGCTACTGATACTGCAGATAGCAATGATAATAATGACTGATGGATTATAGAAATCTATTAGGATGTTGTCAACTAGTTAACTGTCATGTTCTAGTGAGAGTACAACTGACCCCTAGAACATCTCATAACGAAGAATATACCAAAGCAAGCATACACAGAGAAATAACAGTCAGTGGAGACTGGATCAGCAGGTAAGGAACCAGTGGCAAGAAATACCACTGCACAGAGTGCAGCGGGAGCAGAAACCCGTTCTTTACAGAGCCCCAGGTAGGGATAAACTTAGCCGAAGCTCCCTGGTTGCAGGTCCAGGTGCACTTGGCCACTTACCTGCAGAGACTGCTGGAGCAAGCACCGGCAGTCCACACAAACAATGACTGAAACCCAGGCACATGTACTGGAACCTGAACACAGGACACAGTACCGACAACCCACACTGGAACCGGCACAAAAGTAACTGCCTGGACCCCCATGCGGAACGGTCTCAGGCAGAGCTGCTCACAGACTCGATGTCCTCCCTTCGGAGAACCCAGGAGCCCTCTCAGCGAAGGCACAGACAGGGGACTGTCTAGACTCCATGCAGGACGATACAAGGCAGTAACAGACCAGACACGGAACAACAACCTAGGCTTGGCACATACATGAAAATGTCTGGACTCCATGCAAGACGACTCACGGCAGTCACAGACCAAACACTAAACCGGAACAGAGAACCCAAACCGGACATAGAACCAGGAAAGGCAGGAAGACCAGGTGACCTTGATGTTTACTAGGTGGCCACAAAGACTGGGCAGAAGTAAACCCAGAAAAGGTGCACAGCTCCAGCACCCAACAAGGCTGGAGAACAACTGACTCCCTGGCTAACAGCAACAGGATTAAATAGCGCCTAGAGACCACACCCAGACCAAGACCTTAACCCGACAAGAACCTGACAGGGAAAGGAACAAGCATACAAGGATCAGTGCACACGCAGGCTACCAAAACTACACATCGCGCCTGGAAACCAGCATACACGGCATTAACCGCAGCCAGTACGCCAGAGCACAACAGTGAGCAATATGGAACCCGTGTCACAGTGAACTACACAGAGGCCGTGACATTAACCTTCTAAATAGTTCCAAGAGGACTTTAGTTTTACTTGATCTCTAACTAGATAAATTATATTACCAGAATATACTTCAGAGACAATTAGCAAGATGCCCTTCCTGTTACGTGTCTATACTGCAGCCAGCAAGGTCTTACATTAAATAAAGGAATACAATGCGGTGAGATTATGTGTGTAAGAGACCTTCTGTCACTGTCTCTACCGCGACAATGGTCAGAAGATCTAAGAGACTGGCTGCATGTGATGTGATCTGACAGCCTCTTTGGTTTCACCTGTTTCAGTGTTGTTGCTGGTAATCACCACACCTCTTGTCTCAGGTGTAGCCTAAGTGGTCATTCCAACGCCTCTATTTAGTCTGGTCTCACCCATCATGCTATGCGGTTGTGGAACTGCTGGTGTTTGGATCTCCACTGAGTTCCTGCTTGTCCATGTACTTATCGGAGTTAAGTGTCTTTTTCCTATTTCTAGTTTGTTGTATTGCCCTATCTTTTGGTATTGGACCTGAGGGAGTCTCCTGTTCCTTCACCTGGGAAGGAATAGGTCCTCTGTTGTCCTGACACTATTTCCAGGGCCCTTTAGGATGATATAGGGCTTTAGGTTCCTGCGTATGAGCATTCCTACCATCGAGGTCTGTTCATACAGATAGCAGTCAGGGCTCGGATTAGGGATTCACTAGTTGGTGACCATCCCCCTTTCCTTTGTTTCCAGGCCAAGTACCTTTCCCCTTCCCTCCTGTGTTCAGTGTGGAGTTTACCACCCACACCGCGCCGTGACACCTTTATATCGATGGATATTTAACCTGGACAATAGGAGAGTGCAATCTGAAAATAATAAGTTAAGTGACTTTTCAGTCACAAGCTTATTATCAGCTTCACTCAGCAAGAGCCACCACATTGAATTATGAGATAGCTTGTGTCTTCTGTGGAAATGATTAATGTTACTCTCAATGTATATCTCCTAAGAATGAAATGTGTATATGCTAATAGTGCTCCCCCTATCTGTCATAGATTGTACTGCTTGAATCTATAATTCTTACAGTAATACTCCAGAAACAAATCAGATGCATTATGTAATTCCTACTGCAAGGTCTAAGGGGCATTGCCCAACGGAGGACTAAAGATTGTGATGACCTGCCACCTGCCAGCCCTGCACATAACACAGTGCATTGGTTTTCTTTGGAGTTCCCTCTTCATATAGAAGTAAATTTACCCTCTAACCTTAAGTGTTCACCCTGGCACAGATAAAACGCAAATAATCGATAGATTTCTCTTCCTGTTATCACCCACTGAGCTCGGCTTCCTAGTAGCCCCCATTGCCCATCTCTGGACTCATTACTACTTTAGACGGATGACCCTCAGCAGGCAGCAGACAGTAGCCACAGGCTGAGCAGAGTGATACCTGAGCTTTAGAATGAATGGAGAAGACAGAGTCCCTAATGCCGATTTAATGGAGTGTAAGACACCAAATGGATGTTTCCAAACATCATTCTCTAGCTTGACCTACCCGTTCTGCACAATTAACTTGATTGTGGCCCGCCTTATAATAGCTAGGAGCTGCAAACACCTCGTCTGCAGAGTGGATGTTAATTCAATGTGTGTGCAGGCTCCTCCAGCGCAGCAGGGGTTATTCCCAGCACCTTAGCCCTTGGAATTAAATACTGTGTTTGCAGAAGGAGCCGTGCTCCACATTCCCACCGCACTCAACCTCTCCCTGTCCTGGAACTGCGGAATGATCTGCATCAATGTAGCAGCAATAATCCTGGGGACTGCACGGTTGATTTATCATTAATTACCCCCTTACCTTACAATCCCTTTGTTACACAGACACGGGTTTCCAGTGATCATTAACATACATGAATAATTGCTAGAACCTACTGCAAGTCGGTAACACTCAGCGTTTATTACCATCGCCTACTGCTACTTGGCATTATCCCGAATGGTGCAGCAATGTATTATCCAGGCACATAACAGATACTGATACTTCCTGCCTCACTGGTGTCAAGTGCTATGACTCTCACCTGCAAGACATTTCATCACTTGGAGCACTGTTTAAGGGTGTGCACACTTTTTCAACCAACACTTATGCAGCTATAAAAATATCTAAGATGTGCAACCTCGAAGTTTTCTATAAGTTCAGGGTCAAGATCGACAATGACAGGAATGCTTACATTGTTACTAAGTTGGAAGCTTACAGGATCTCTCCAACTTTGCATCCCATTTTATTGCTGGCCTTGAAGCAAATTTGCAAATGTTCTTGACTCAAAATTTGCTACAGTTTTGTGTATACAGCTCCTTTGCAGACATGTGTGTCTATGGTTGCAGGCTACAAACACTGGGTTGTCTGATGCTGCGGTCAGTACCTCTTCTCTCCTTCAGAATTTACAGAAAACAGAAGAGGAGGTAGAGAGCAGGGAGTTATGATGGCAGAATCAGACGACACAGGAATTGTGTACCGGACGTTCCCGCGAGAGGAGGCAGGAGATCTGGGAGAATGGCAACACGTGGTTTGATCTGACAGGTTTTCCTTGTGGATCAATAGGCGTCTGTGTTGTTTCTGGTAATGGCCACAACCCTTGTCTCAGGTGTTGCTAATGTGGTCATTTAACCTTCCTTATTTATTGTTGCTTCTCCCACAATGCTGTGCGGTTTATAGATTCAGTTTTAGTTGTGGATAGCTGGTGTGTGGATCTCGGCGGAGTTCCTAGTGCTTTCATTGCTCCTTTGAAGTTAAGTCTTTCCTTTCCCTCTTTGTATTTTGTTTGGGTTCTGTATGTGTGTTGCATTTCCCTATTGTTTGTATTAGGCCTGAAGTAGACTCCTGTTCGTCCTTCCTTTTAGAGGAACAAGTAGTCTCGTCCCTGCCATTAGTACCAGGGTCCTATAGGGCTAGGTGTTCCTGTGTATGAACTCACCTACCTCAGTCAGGATTTTGGTTACGGTTTTACTAGGAGGTGTCCATCTTCCTTCGCTACTTTTCAGGCCTGATAACCTGTTCCCCCTTTCCCTCCTATGCTCGCTATGGTGTTTCCCTCCCACACCGAAGCGTGACAAATTGCTTGTGGTCTGTATCCATAGAAACCCACTGGCCTACATAGGAGCTGCCGACACAAACAAGATCTCTAATCAAGACTATTTGCAACTTTGTTTTATCTGTATTGCTCTAAAACATTTTTGTGTACATTTTCTTGACAATAAATCTTCTATCATTTTTTGTATACAGCCCAAAATCCTGTTTCCATGGTTACAGACTACAAACTAACACTGGGTAGTCTGATGTGACACTTCTCCTTTTTTTTAGAACTTACATAAACAGAAGTGTAGGATAGAAGGAAGTATCAGACTACACAGGGATTGTTTTCAGTCTGTATCCATGGAAACACATTGGGATAAGAGCTGTGGACAAATGAGATTTCTAAACAAGACTATCTGCAATTTATTTTTATTTTTATTTCTCCTAAGCACTGCAAAAAAGAAGCAAATGCTTACATTTTCTTGGTTAGAAATCTTCTACAGTTTTATGTATACAGCCCCAATCCAAACATGTGTGTCCATGGTTACAGACTACAAACAAACACTTGGTAGTCTGATGCTGCAGTAAGTACTTCTCTCCATCTTCTTCATAACTAGTGTGACTGCAGAATCAGACTACACAGGGATTGTTTGTAGTCTGTATCCATGGAAACACATTGGGCTGCATTGGAGCTGTTGACACCAAACAGATATTTTAATAATCACGGCTATTTGCAGTTTTTTCATGTTTGAATCTTTTTATATTCATCCAGCTTTATCCACAGATTTTTTTGGAGGGGGTGGAAACGTCAGTCACTTAGGGGTGAACTTAGGAGGCAACCATTACTCTAGTAGCTGATCGCCCCCTATGGATTTGATAGGACCCTATGTTGAGTCTGCCATATGGATTACTTTGGCATGCTGATGATGTCACATTACATGATGGCACCCAGTGTAGTGCATATACCAGTGGTGCTTAGCTGGTGATCAGGGCATATATTGGGCACGTACCCTGTTGTCTAGGTGCATTTTGCTACCTGCGTCCCCTATTGATTCCATTCCCACAGCCATTATCGCCTGACGCACCAGCTCCTAATCATTGCTGCTAACCTCGTTCATTTTCATTATCTCACAATTTGCTGAAATCACATTTCCGACCCAGTCTCATTCCTCCTACCCCTCTCTACGCGCTAATATCTCATTTACATTGCTACTTAGGCTCTCACTATAGTCTTATCTTCCTCCACTGATACCGGCTTTCATTAAAAATGTCAATAGCAATTGTGGCCGCAAATCAGTTCCATATCTCAATTAAACATGAATCCTTAATAAAAAGAGGTTTTTCCTCAAGGACTTAACGTGAAGCCGTTATATCTTAGGACTGAGGCAAATCTCTCATCCCACGGTCCATGCGAACATCTGTGCCGGCTGGAATATCTTGCAGGCACCATGTATTGTATATGCACTGACCTTATATCACTGCACGCCTTGGTGGTCACCTGTCATTAAGGCCTCTTTCACACGACCGTATGGTTTTGCGGTCCGCAAAAAACGGATCTGCAAAAAAAACTGATTACCTCCGTGTGCATTCCGTTTTATGCGGAACGGAACATCGGGCCCCTAATAGAACAGTACTATCCTTGTCCGTGATGCGGGCAATAATAGGACATACGGAAATACGGAAACAGAATGCATACGGAGTACCTCCTTTTTTTTTTTGCGGACCCATTGAAATTAATGGTTCCGTATACAGAACCCAAAAAACGGCCCGTACACTCAAAATAAAAATGTTCGTGTGAAAGAGGCCTGAGATTGCATTTGTATAAATTATTGCTACTTCTGAATATAGGCAACTTTGCACTTTGTATCAAAGGAGGAAAATCCCCCTCCTCATCTTCCGGAAGCCTGTGGTTTATTTTCCCAATCGGCAAATGTAATGTGAGTGTTCAGAAATCTCCTCAGACCCCGATGTATCCATCTAAAATAATGTAACGAACCCCCAGCGGACACTTTGTCTGTTCAATTCATATTATCATTTTATTATCATGGGTCTACAGCCATAAAAAGATGCGTTTCGGTCTGTCCAGCCTTTGTCAGCGAACTCCAGACGGGCCGAAACGCATTCTTTTATGGATGTATACCCATGGTAATAAAATGATAATATGAATTGAACAGACAAAGCGTCCGCTGGGGGTTCGTTACATTGTGTTTGCTGGAGTTTCTCCTTCCCGGGATGACGCAAAGTGAATTGGGTGCTGACCATCTTTTCTATATACTCCATCTAAAATAAAACAGTGGAAACAGAGTTGGAAGGAGGAGGGAGAGGAGGGAGATGCAGCTGCACTTGTGTGAGACCTCATGCTGTGAGAGGGGAGAAGAAGCAGCACGCTCAGAGCATAAAGCATAGTTTGGATTTTACGATGGAGATCCCACCCATTCAGCAGGTATGAAAATAGAAACGTGATGGAAAAGACCCGCATCCTGCATGAGGCACAGGGCGGCCCTAGCTGTTTTACAGCTGCCTGGCATTGAGATTTTTTTTGTGATGATTTAATTACAGACTGCACTGGGATGACGGATTACATAGCTGTACGTGTAGCAGTAATTATTTCTCATGAGCTATTTCTTTGATGTTTCATTATCTTTTCTTTTTCTCAGCCGAGGCAATTACTGCAGTATATTTGTGGAAGGGATCGTGCCTGATCCTCTTCTCTTTCCTAGGAAGCAGTGGATGATACATAGGATGAAGCCACCTGCTGCTTCCATGGGATCCACAGAATGAGGAGGCAGATAGGCTCCTCGGGGTTTGTTGTCTGTTACCATGGTGACACATAGGTTTACCTAGGAGCTGTAGACACAAAACAGCAATTTTCAAGACAATTTTTTTAGAGTTTCTTCACTTTTTCTATAGAATATTAGGTTGTGAACTAAATGTATCCTTAAATCCTCCAAATTTCTGAAATAATTTCGGGACGGTTGTTAACTAGAAAGTGTGGGGCCCCATACCAAACTTTTCAAATGGGCTCCGACCTCTGAGCATTTACCAAAATGACCGCCCTTCAGTGCAGAAACGTCCCTTCTCTTAGCCCCTATAGGCCTTGACTATGCAATATTTCAAGGCTGCACATCATGAAGGTCCACAGGTCCATAGAGGTCCACGTATTGCCCTGAAGAGTGGATCCAGAGTAAGGTTGTTAATGTGGAACCTGGCTGAAGGTCAAGCGTGTCCACCACTCCTCAGACAATCAATAACCTCCTCTCGGCCTCTTCATCCGCTGCTTACTTTATAGGCCGGTTATCATTCCACCTTTGATTCATAAGAAGATGATTTTATTACCGGTGTCTGTGTCAGGCTGACAAAATATGATCATTTTAATAAGAGCTGCGCATTAACTGTCCTGGAAGCATCGAGGTAATGTGCATTAAAATGTAATCAGAGCGTTTTGTAAAGACAATTACTTGGCAAAAATTCCACCGCCATCTCCAGAGGAACGTTTAGACCATATCTGGGACAATTTGTGAAAAATGAGGGCTAGCGTAACACAGTAGACTCCACATACAAATCACGCTCGGCCAGGGTCTCTGGTTGGCTGCACGTACAGGCTGACATTAAAGGCATTTGACCTAATGTCTTCACCCTTGAGACCCTCCTTGGTTTCATCACTTCCTAAAGCTCTGATATCATTCACTTATGGTCTCCCCTATCCATTATTGTGACTAGTAGTAGAGGTGGAGAGGACCTTCTGACCTGATGCAGCGTCCCTCCGAGTCTGGAGAAATGATCCGATTAGAGAACACTCTAGGGAAGGGAATGGTGATGAGCATGATGATGATGATGGCCTCCAGTGCTTGATAGTGTTCCTTTGATCCAGAAGCTTCAAGTGATTGACCCAGAAGCGTCTATTGACCTCTGGAGGCTGTGACATTACTTATGATAAGTAATAGTGGAACTCGTCATGACCAAGTCATCCCATGATGCACATCCTTGTAGATTTCATTTCTGAATTATTGGATGGAAATCCATACTGTGAAGACCATCAATGATCTGGAGGGCTCTGGTTGCAGTTGACGTGCATTACTTGGTCATTCAAGGTATTGTCCAACCCTGCTCGGCTGGTGACTTGTTGGGGAGGGGGGGGGGGCAAACAACAGTTAAGCCACATTGCACCTTGCTTACATAATATTTTATCTATGCGCCTTTAAGAAATGTTTTCACTTATGGAGACAGCGTCCCTAAGAAAACTGGTGGTCAGGGATCATATTTTGGTCCCATAACCTTTTGGTTGATGTGTGTTTTTAGGTCTCTTGTCAGGGTTAGCCAAATGGTTATTCCATGAAGGGTAGTGGCTGAGATACTCATGAGGGTGCTGGGAAATCACAGACTAGTGCATAGGTATGGTAGCCTAGTACGGGGTACCCTCAGCAGTACAGAAGGTTTGGGCAATAGTCAGGAGCCATCTTGGGTGCAATATGACCCTTGGGTGGACTAGTTGTGATGCACCATCCTCTAGGACCCTTTAAGAGGTTGCTTCATGGGATGTTCTGCATCTGTTTAAGATAATCCCCCAAGTCTTTACTGCAACCACCAAGCGTACTATGCCGCTTCGAGTGACTGTAACCATCAAGCATGCAGTAGTTCTGCGACAGAAAAATAATAAAGTCAGTGACCTTTCAGCAGGAGACCATCCACTTACAGCACATGGCTCCTAAAAGGTTATCCCACTAGAGATGCCTCCAAGTGATAAAATATGACTTCATCTTGGAAGATTCGGAGGGTTCTGGCCATGTCCTTGTCTGTAACTGTACACAATGCCATCATTCCTGCAAAAGATCGATTCCTGCTCTTCAGATGGAGGTTCTGTTCCCAGACTGACAGTGGAGCTGAGAACAGCCATTTAGGAGACATTCAATGAAGCAATTGATTCGGGACCTTGGTTAATCCCTGGGGGCTAAGGAAACAATAATTATTTTGCCATTCTTCAGTCAACTCTTTTCTCTTTGCTCCTCTGCTTCTCTAATTGCACTTTGCAGGATCTCGTTGGATCTCCTTATCTCCATCAGTGACATGAAGCGCGGCCTTCTTAATGCTGCCTCAAGGGTAGGCAAAAGACCAGGTTTTCAGGGTAATAAAACTGTAGCAATCAACTCGCCTCAATGTTAATTAAAATGAAGTTAATTGGTTACCATGTGTTAGAGAGATCTGAATAATGAGGGAGAACTACGTGTTTTAGGGTGAGCCAAGAACAAGCCGCCATACTAACTGATAGAGTACAGGGGATCGGACAGCAGATGCTGAGGGTACTACTATACTCATCATTGATGATGTGCTTTATATCAGATGGTTACAGAGAAGAAGAAGAAGAATGGGGGTTCATACTATCACACCTATCATCCCAGGACAAGGAGACACCAGGTTTTCATACCTGTCCATATTTTACAGAATTATGGACCAATTTCTTCTCCCTTATTTACATTGTTAGCATGGTTGAGGCGGGCGTCCCCCCATGGCACAGGGTCTGCACCTGTCCTTGGCCCCCGTGGTGCGCACATCTTTATTGTCATTTCCTATGGGCTGCCCTCATTTCTATCTCATTTATTACAAGTGGTTTAATTTAAAAATAAGTTTATGCAATGTAAGCAATTTTCAACTTTAAAGGGATTGTCGGAGTATTTAATACTGATGACCTATCCTCTGGATAAGTCATCAGTAACTGATCGGTGAGGGCCTACCCCCCCCCCCCCCCCCGTTCAGCTGTTCAAAGAGACTGTGTCAGGCTCCATTCACACGTCCGCAATTCTGTTCCGCATTTTGCGGAACGGAATTTCGGACCCATTCATTTCAATGGGGACAGACGATGTCCCACCCGGGTCCGCAATTGCGGATCCGCACTTCCGGGTCCGCAATCGCGTTCCCGAAAAATATAGAACATGTCCTATTCTTGTCCGCAATTGCGGACAAGAAAAGGCATTTTCTATGAGAGTGCCGGCGATGTGCGGTCCGCAAAATGCACACGGACGTGTGAATGTAGCTTCAGTCTGTGAGCGCTGTGGTCTCTTCCTAGACCAGTGACGTCACGTTCATTGGTCACACGGGTTAAGTGTAGCTCAGTCCCATTTAAGTGAATATGCTCGGGCTGCAATACCAAGCACAACCACTGTCCAATGGATGGCGCTATGCTTGGTAAGCTGCGAAGAGGCAGGGGCACCACAGCCTCTTCAAAAAGCTGATTGGCGACAGGTGCCAGGTGTCGGAAGCCGTAGGTCGGAACCCAGTATTAAACACTCGTAAAACCTCTTTAACCCCTTACTTTTGTCAACATCATCATATTCATCATAATTCTCTTCATAATCATTATCAGGACACTCATCATCATGGTCACATTCTTTCTCATAGTGGTGTTTGTATTCATCACTAAAATCATCATCATCATTACATTTGTCTTCCTCATTATCTCCCTTATCAGGATCGTAGTCGTCTTCATAACCATAATGGTCTTTATGATCAATCCGCACATCCCCATCACGGTGATCATCATCAGCGCAATTCTTTTAGTCACCATCATGGTCGTCGTGGTCTTCATCACTTATTTCACCATGATTACCATAATCATCACCATTGTGGTCAACATCATCCTCATCAAACCCATAATCATCCCTATCATCATCATCATCCTCATTATCACATCACCCATATTTACTGACTATGGCCAAGTCCCAGGCTGCGGTAGTAACTCCATTGTTGCCGGCATTGAGCGCGGTTTGGAGACGGTAGACGCTTTCCCTTCCGCTGCCTCTCAATTCCTAATTACATTGAGATAATTCCCCCCAGATGAAGCCATGAGTGTCCTCTTTAGTGCTCCTCTCCTGCTCCGCCACACACAGACGCCAGGCATTAATATTTCATTATGATGCAGGAAGGCGCAGAACTAACATGTGTTCCTACTCCTGTAAATCTGTATGTTCCCGAAGCCGCTTGGATGGATCCAAATCCCTTTATTGTCTTCTTGGCATTTACATAAGAAGCTTCCTGGGCCATGAGTAACCTGCTGGAGGAGATGACCCCCACCCAGGAACCTCGAGCATTCACCCCCTGATAGGGTGCATCTATTCCTTCTGCTTCTGGAGTGTCCTAAGGACCAGCACCCATCCACAGTCAGGAGGTGGGGTACTCCCTGCACCACTGCCCCCCATGGTGCCTCTGTCCCAGGACTGTCGTTGCGCCTGCAGTTCGTCATGGTAGATGAGCTGAGGAACTAGAAGAGGGGAGATAATGTTATATTTCCTATGAGACCTTGGAGGTTATATGAGCGCTGGAGCGTTATAAGAGGAGCGGCTGATATCAGTCACATATGATGTAATGTCTCTGGAGGTTATATCAGCACTGGAGCGTTATAAGAGGAGCGTCTGATATCAGTCACATATAATGTAATGTCTCTGGAGGTTATATCAGCGCTGGAGCGTTATAAGAGGAGCGGCTGATATCAGTCACATATGATGTAATGTCTCTGGAGGTTATATCAGCGCTGGAGCATTATAAGAGGAGCGGCTGATATCAGTCACATATGATGTAATGTCTCTGGAGGTTATATCAGTGCTGGAGCGTTATAAGAGGAGCGGCTGATATCAGTCACATAGGATGTAATGTCTCTGGAGGTTATATCAGCGCTGGAGCGTTATAAGAGGAGCAGCTGATATCAGTCACATATGATGTAATGTCTCTGGAGGTCATATCAGTGCTGGAGCGTTATAAGAGGAGCAGCTGATATCAGTCACATATGATGTAATGTCTCTGGAGGTTATATCAGTGCTGGAGCGTTATAAGAGGAGCGGCTGATATCAGTCACATAGGATGTAATGTCTCTGGAGGTTATATCAGCGCTGGAGCGTTATAAGAGGAGCAGCTGATATCAGTCACATATGATGTAATGTCTCTGGAGGTTATATCAGTACTGGAGCATTATAAGAGGAGCAGCTGATATCAGTCACATATGATGTAATGTCTCTGGAGGTTATATCAGTGCTGGAGCGTTATAAGAGGAGCGGCTGATATCAGTCACATAGGATGTAATGTCTCTGGAGGTTATATCAGCGCTGGAGCGTTATAAGAGGAGCAGCTGATATCAGTCACATATGATGTAATGTCTCTGGAGGTTATATCAGCACTGGAGCGTTATAAGAGGAGCGTCTGATATCAGTCACATATAATGTAATGTCTCTGGAGGTTATATCAGCGCTGGAGCGTTATAAGAGGAGCGGCTGATATCAGTCACATATGATGTAATGTCTCTGGAGGTTATATCAGCACTGGAGCGTTATAAGAGGAGCGGCTGATATCAGTCACATAGTATGTAATGTCTCTGGAGGTTATATCAGCGCTGGAGCGTTATAAGAGGAGCGGCTGATATCAGTCACATGTGATGTAATGTCTCTGGAGGTTATATCAGTGCTGGAGCATTATAAGAGGAGCGGCTGATATCAGTCACATGTGATGTAATGTCTCTGGAGGTTATATCAGTGCTGGAGCGTTATAGGAGGAGCGGCTGATATCAGTCACATATGATGTAATGTCTCTGGAGGTTATATCAGTGCTGGAGGGTTATAAGAGGAGCGGCTGATATCAGTCACATATGATGTAATGTTTGTGGAGGTTATATGAGCGCTGGAGCGTTATAAGAGGAGCGGCTGATATCAGTCACATATGATGTAATGTCTCTGGAGGTTATATGAGCACTGGAGCGTTATAAGAGGAGCGGCTGATATCAGTCACATGTGATGTAATGTCTCTGGAGGTTATATCAGTGCTGGAGCGTTATAAGAGGAGCAGCTGATATCAGTCACATATGATGTAATGTCTCTGGAGGTTATATCAGTGCTGGAGCATTATAAGAGGAGCAGCTGATATCAGTCACATATGATGTAATGTCGCTGGAGGTGATATTAGCACTGGAGCGTTATAAGAGGAGCGGCTGATATCAGTCACATATGATGTAATGTCTCTGCAGGTTATATCAGGGCTGGAGCGTTATAAGTGGAGCGGCTGATATCAGTCACTTACGATATAATGTCTCTGGAGGTTATATCAGTGCTGGAGCGTTATAAGAGGAGCAGCTGATATCAGTCACATATGATGTAATGTCTCTGGAGGTTATATCAGTGCGGGAGAGTTATAAGAGGAGCGGCTGATATCAGTCACCTATGATGTAATGTCTCTGGAGGTTATATCAGCGCTGGAGCGTTATAAGAGGAGCCGCTGATATCACATATAGAAGGTTCTCACCACTGGGCATATAGTAGTGATCATGGGGGCAGGGAGATTTCTGTACTTTCTGTGAAGGACTTCCCACTGGAGAACGTTGCACTCAATTTGACATTAGTATTCCTTTAAATGGGTCGGGTGTGACAATATACAATGTATCACTCTGGGTGGAAAATATTACTTTATAATATATTACAGAGAATTCTATTCTGATTTTGTGACACCAGAAAATACATTCAGCGTGGAGCGTCTTCTCCCCGGGGATTGCGCTGTTCCCTTTAATCCTTTTGCCTATTTCCCACCTGTGGGAAAATGAGATTTGATCCGTTAATATTCCCATATGGCGTTATTGAAAATATAAGCCAGGAAAAGTCCGCTGGGCTGTGACCGTCTAATGACTCTGTATACAGATTAGGCGGCTTCTTACACAACTTATCTACATGCCGCTGCCGTTTTACAATGCTAATTTTCCTCTTCGTTGCCTTCCAAACGAGGGCAGGACTTCCAGTCGAGTGATTTTTTGCTTCTTTCTAGAAAGGAGCTTTCCTCTTCTGGAGTGTTCGGGGGGCACATGGTCGGAGAGACGGAGGAGTATACATGACCATAGTCTTTACCCCACCTGAAACAAGTCCTAAAAATCATGTGAATTACTACCGCTGCTTTCTGTGATCTGACAACCTCTTTTTACAAGGTTGTCAGAGCATAGTAGATTAACAGCAGATTAGGGGGCTACATATGGACAGGAGGACTGTAAGTTTTGATACAGTCAACCTTAAAGGGAATATGGGAAGTGGTCGATGGAGAAAAGCAGCCATGCTTGTCTGATCGCATTCAACCCCCTGTAATATGCAAATCTGCGATTCCTTATGTCTCTGATTTAATATAAAAACTGTAAAAAAAAAAAATTCCTGCCATGTTCCATAGGATGAGATGTTATGGAGGGGAGAATACATTGTCATCCAATGTAAAATCTGTAACATGATCCGGCCACCATGTGCCAGTATAATAAGTGTCTTCTCAGGTGGCACAGGGGCCTTTCGTTCACCTTTAGACACCAATGTCCGAGTGCTGCTGCCAAATATACCCTGCCTATAGCTGCACCCCTCAGTGCCATAAGAGGCACCATACCTCTACCCCCTATAGCTACATCCCTGAGTGCGATAAGAGGCACCATACCTCTACCCCCTATAGCTGCACTCCTCAGTGCCATGAGAGGCACCATACCTCTACCCCCTATAGCTGCACCCCTCAGTGCGATGAGAGGCACCATACCTCTACCCCCTATAGCTGCACCCCTCAGTGCGATGAGAGGCATCATACCTCTACCCCCTATAGCTGCACCCCTCAGTGCCATGAGAGGCACCATACCTCTACCCCCTATAGCTGCACCCCTCAGTGCCATGAGAGGCATCATACCTCTACCCCCTATAGATGCACCCCTCAGTGCGATGAGAGGCACCATACCTCTACCCCCTATAGCTGCACCCCTCAGTGCCATGAGAGGCACCATACCTCTACCCCCTATAGCTGCACTCCTCAGTGCCATGAGAGGCACCATACCTCTACCCCCTATAGCTGCACCCCTCAGTGCGATGAGAGGCACCATACCTCTACCCCCTATAGCTGCACCCCTCAGTGCGATGAGAGGCACCATACCTCTACCCCCTATAGCTGCACCCCTCAGTGCGATGAGAGGCACCATACCTCTACCCCCTATAGCTGCACCCCTCAGTGCGATGAGAGGCACCATACCTCTACCCCCTATAGCTACATCCCTCAGTGCGATGAGAGGCACCATACCTCTACCCCCTATAGCTGCACCCCTCAGTGCGATGAGAGGCACCATACCTCTACCCCCTATAGCTGCACCCCTCAGTGCAATGAGAGGCACCATACCTCTACCACCTATAGCTACATCTCTGAGTTCCATGAGAGGCACCATACCTTTACCCCCTATAGCTACACCTCTGAGTGCCATGAGAGGCACCATACCTGTACCCCGTATAGCTACATCCCTGAGTGCGATGAGAGGCACCATACCTCTACCCCCTATAGCTACATCCCTGAGTGCGATGAGAGGCACCATGCCTCTACCCCCTATAGCTACACCCCTCAGTGCAATGAGAGGCACCATACCTCTACGCCCTATAGCTACACCTCTGAGTGCCATGAGAGGCACCATGCCTCTACCCCATATAGCTACATCCCTCAGTGCCATGAGAGGCACCATACCTCTACCCCCTATAGCTGCACCCCTCAGTGCGATGAGAGGCACCATACCTCTACCCCCTATAGCTACATCCCTCAGTGCCATGAGAGGCACCATACCTCTACCCCCTATAGCTGCACCCCTCAGTGCCATGAGAGGCACCATACCTCTACCACCTATAGCTACATCTCTGAGTTCCATGAGAGGCACCATACCTTTACCCCCTATAGCTACACCTCTGAGTGCCATGAGAGGCACCATACCTGTACCCCGTATAGCTACATCCCTGAGTGCGATGAGAGGCACCATGCCTCTACCCCCTATAGCTACATCCCTGAGTGCCATGAGAGGCACCATACCTCTACCCCCTATAGCTACACCTCTGAGTGCCATGAGAGGCACCATGCCTCTACCCCATATAGCTGCACCCCTCAGTGCCATGAGAGGCACCATACCTCTACCCCCTATAGCTGCACCCCTCAGTGCCATGAGAGGCACCATACCTCTACCCCCTATAGCTGCACCCCCCAAGTGCCATAATAGAGGCACCATACCTCCCCAGGCTCAGGGTGCAGGAGCTGACTTTTCGGACTCTGTTTTACTCCTGCAGAGATAAATGAACATTCAGATCTATGAATTTATGTAAACACCGGGGCTCTCCACCGCAATCAGCGCGCTCCCATTCACTTTCCACATTCTACCCAAACATTTTAATGATTTGATTACCAACTGCAATCTCTTCATTTTTTTATTTAACTTTTTTTGTCAAATGAAAGGGATTTTTGAGATAAGTGCCATCTTTATTTTATTTTTTTATTACTGCAAAACATAAAATGTAAATCGCTGTTACATATTCATTACAACATCTTCGCAAGATCCCCGTCCTCCAATACAGCAGTCCACAGTGACGTCATATCCACAGCGACAAAGTAATGAGACCAAATCCTCTAATGCAGTGGTCTCCAACCGGTGGCTCTCCAGCTGTTAACTGGATAGATGGATGCATGGATGGATAGATAGATAGATAGATAGATAGATAGATAGATAGATAGATAGATAGATATGAAATACCGTACATTTCTATATAGAGTTGGAATACCCCTTTAATTATGAACAGTTTGCATTTGCTACTTTGTGTGTAGCAATGAATAAATGTTACAATGTTTAACTTGCCAAACGCAACACAAACTCCTGATTAAGATCGAGCCATTGATTTTGTAGGAGCCGGAAGGCTAATGGGAGGCCGGATGGTAAATGGGGGAGTTATTCCATGTTACCCTCTAATGATTATAATTATGATGTTTGTAATTAGCTATTGGAAGCGGTGGCTCTTGGCCAGCGGAGCGGCTCTTGTCATTTTGTCACAATTAACATATTGACTTCTCGTGGCATTTCCCGTGTCTGTGGCAGCCTCAGTCCCGCTCTTTTACGTCTCCTCTGCGATCAATACTTTGCTGTATTTCTCCTAAACACTTTGTGCGTACAAAGACAATCTTCACTTTTCAATTAATTTTTTGCGGTATTTAACCAGGTCTGGGCAAAGTCTCAGATGTCTGTTTATAGCTCATTGATTCAGCACATAAAATACAAAAGAAACTTTCATCCCGGTTCTGAGATGTCCCGCACATAAAATAATCTGTTCACATTATTGTCTATTGACAGACAGAAAGAATATGCATAAAGCTGTCAACTCCAGCCTGTATCTAGTGGGAAGGGGGAGAGGAGGGGAGGTCTGTGAAGGTAACCGCACATCTGGTAAGAAGAACCGCCACATCACTGGCACCGGGGGTCTCAGTTATCGGCTTCCGCCCTTTCAGAGTAGAGAGTGAATGACATGTCTCCAGTGTATATAAAAACAAGTGTACAATGATGTTATAGTAAAGGTGGTCTCCATGTTCTTCCTCCATATTGAGAGTTCTGCCCTTTATGCAGACATCTGAATTGTACAAGCAGAGCTGTAGGGTAAAGCATGTGGGAGGAACAGTATAGTATGAGCATCCTGTATTATGCTCCAGAGCTGCACTCATTATTCTGCTGGTGCAGTCACTGTGTACATACATTACTTATCCTGTACTGATCCTGAGTTACATCCTGTATTATACTCCAGAGCAGCACTCACTATTCTGCTGGTGAAGTCACTGTGTACATACATTACTTATCCTTTACTGATCCTGAGTTACATCCTTTATTATACTCCAGAGCAGCACTCACTATTCTGCTGGTACAGTCACTGTGTACATACATTACTTATCCTGTACTGATCCTGAGTTACATCCTGTATTATACTCCAGAGCAGCACTCACTATTCTGCTGGTGAAGTCACTGTGTACATACATTACTTATCCTTTACTGATCTTGAGTTACATCCTTTATTATACTCCAGAGCTGCACTCATTATTTTGCTTGAGCAGTCACTGTGCACATACATTACTTATTCTGTAATAATGCTGAGTTACATCCTGAATTATACTCCAGAGCTGCACTCACTATTCTGCTGGTGCAGTCACTGTGTACATACATTACATTACTTATCCTGTACTGATCCTGAGTTACATCCTGCATTATACTCCAGAGCTGCACTCACTATTCTGCTGGTGCAGTCACTGTGTACATACATTACTTATCCTGTACTGATCCTGAGTTACATCCTGTATTATACCCCAGAGCTGCACTCACTATTCTGCTGGTACAGTTACTGTGTACATACATTACTTATCCTGTACTGATCCTGAGTTACATCCTGTATTATACCCCAGAGCTGCACTCACTATTCTGCTGGTGCAGTCACTGTGTACATACATTACTTATCCTGTACTGATCCTGAGGTACATTCTGTATTATCCTCCAGAACAGTATTCACAATAACGTAGACACTAGAGCTGAAATCTCACAGTATTCCCTGCTTGTTCAGTCTCTGCACACATTGCTCCCCTTATATTCACCTGTTTTATGGTTTATTTTGTTATTTCCAGCATCTGTTACATTAATATTTTGATGGTAAAATTAGGAAGTAACAACAAGGAAGTGGAGATGTAAATATTTGTGTCTTGTGACAATATCGGAGGAGTCGGCCGCAGTCTCCCATTAACAATGTTTAATTGAGTTGTGGAAGTGATTCATACATTACAATAGGAATAGAAGCCGGGGCGGCGTTTGTTACTCGTCTGTAATTTAACATATTGCGGAGCAGGAGTGATGGATATAAATACATAGAATTTACAGACCAGATGGCGCTGGATTTAGGAATTTATTGAGGACAAACTAAGATCAGAATTTAAAGGGCCGGTAAGTGCAAGGTCGGGTGTGTTTATGAGTACGAGTCTTCATATTATGTGGTTAAGTTCTACATGTATCACTCTATTGAATTCCCCTTTCTAAAAGATTTCTTGAAAATTATTGGAGACCATTAGATCTCACATTGATCCTTAATAACATCCTGCATTATACTCCAGAGCTGATCCTAAGTGACTCCACCAGCAGAATAGTGAGCGCAGCTCTGGAGTATAATTCAGGATGTAACTCAGGATCAGTACTGGATAAGTAATGTATGTGCATAGTGACTGCACCAGCAGAATAGTGAGTGCAGCTCTGGAGAATAATACAGGATGTAACTCAGGATCAGTACAGGATAAGTAATGTAATGTACACAGTGACTGCACCATCAGAATAGTGAGTGCAGCTCTGGAGTATAATACAGGATGTAACTCAGGACCAGTACAGGATAAGTAATGTATGTACACAGTGACTGCACCAGCAGAATAGTGAGTGCAGCTCTGGAGTATAATACAGGATGTAACTCAGGATCAGTACAGGATAAGTAATGTATGTACACAGTGACTGCACCATCAGAATAGTGAGTGCAGCTCTGGAGTATAATACAGGATGTAACTCAGGATCAGTACAGGATAAGTAATGTATGTACACAGTGACTGCACCAGCAGAATAGTGAGTGCAGCTCTGGAGTATAATACAGGATGTAACTCAGGATCAGTACAGGATAAGTAATGTATGTACACAGTGACTCCACCAGCAGAATAGTGAGTGCAGCTCTGGAGGATAATACAGGATGTAACTCAGGATCAGTACAGGATAAGTAATGTAATGTACACAGTGACTGCACCAGCAGAATAGTGAGTGCAGCTCTGGAGTATAATACAGGATGTAACTCAGGATCAGTACAGGATAAGTAATGTATGTACACAGTGACTGCACCAGCAGAATAGTGAGTGCAGCTCTGGAGTATAATACAGGATGTAACTCAGGATCAGTACAGGATAAGTAATGTATGTACACAGTGACTGCACCAGCAGAATAGTGAGTGCAGCTCTGGAGTATAATACAGGATGTAACTCAGGATCAGTACAGGATAAGTGATGTATGTACACAGTGACTGCACCAGCAGAATAGTGAGTGCAGCTCTGGAGTATAATACAGGATGTAACTCAGGATCAGTACAGGATAAAGCCGCTTTCACATCTGCATCCTCGGGGCTCTAGGACAGAAAGATACTGATCAGGATTATCCCAATGCATTCTGAATGGAGAGAAATCCGTTCAGGATGTATCAGGATGTCTTCCGTTCAGTATGTGAACGTTTTTTGGACGTTGACAAAACCGCAGCATGTCTCTCGTCTTATGCTCCTAAAGACAGAGCATAAGACGAAAGACACAGAAGACGGAGGGGATAGAGGGGGAAGGTAGAGACACCGCTGTAGGACCACCAATGCTATGGACACCTATTGAGTTCAGTGGTCTGCTCAACTAGTGTACCTAAGCCTATCGCATGTGATACTATCTTCTAAAAGAGTGTATCTAAGCCTATCGCGTGTGATACTGTCTTCTGAACCACTGTATCCCTTCCTATCTTCTGTGATACTCTAAGCTGAGCTACTGTATCTATCACATGCAATAACAGGTGTGATACTGTCTGCTGAGCTGCTATATCTAAGCCAGCCAGGTGCGATACAGTCTGCTAAGCTGCTGTATCTAAGCTTGTTATGTGAGCTGCTGTATCTAAGCCTGTCAGATACTGTGCTGAGGTGCTGTATTTAAGCCTATCAGATGTGATACAGTCTGCTGAGCTGCTGTATCTAAGCCTATTATGTGTGATACCATCTGCTGAGATGCTGTATCTAAGTCTATCAGGTGTAATACTGTCTGATGAGCTGCTATATCTAAGCTATGAGGTGTCATATATCTGCTGAGCTGCTGTATCTAAGCCTATTATGTGTGATACTGTCTGCTGAGCTGCTGTACCTAGGCCTATCATGCCGGATACTGTCTGCTGAGCTGCTGTATCTAAGCCTATTATGTGTGATACCGTCTGCTGAGCTGCTGTACCTAGGCCTATCATGCCGGATACTGTCTGCTGAGCTGCTGTATCTAAGCCTATTATGTGTGATACCATCTGCTGAGCTGCTGTACCTAGGCCTATCATGCCGGATACTGTCTTCTAAGCAGCTGTATCTAAGCCTGTCAGATGTGATACTCCCTGGGCCCGCGCGGCTCTCATGCTCCCACTGCTTTGCTTTCTATATAATGGATGTAATCATTTCTGCCTCGTATCTGAATTCCATCAATTACAATTTTTGCATTTCCAGGACAATTTGCATAAAAACTGCAGGAAATAAACACTAATTAGCATTTATCCGTCTAGTGCCGGCATTTGATTGGTCGCTAATGCCTTATGCAAACTTACACCCCCAATAAATGGCACCTATAAAGGACGGGGGGCTCCGGCGCCTCCCATCAGCGAATAATTAGAACAATTTGTATAATGGATCCGAGTTTATCAAGGCATCGCCTTCAATTCTCTCACAATTACAGGTAATGAGATAGATGATGGGAATTATACTCACAGAATGCACACGAAACACTGATCTGCAGCTCAATTACATCAATGAATGTTCATTTAAAGGGATGCTCCATATCAATCCCCCCTCCCCTCCACCAGATGCTGAAATACTAAGGAATTAGATGTGGGAATTGTGACCAATGAACAACCTGCGCCGCCCATGAGGGGCCTGAAGATGGCCTTTCACATATGCCCCTCCCCTCTGAGCTCCTCCAGCCAATCAGCAGAGCCCTCAACGGTCACATGATGCATACCTCCCAAAAATACTGTCTCATGGAGTGGAGCAAACTTTTTCTTAGGGCACACTCGGTGGGCTGGGACCACTGGTCCTGTATTAATAAGGCATGGTCCTGATTTAAACGGGTAAAATGGCTGCCCCCAAAGTAGTCAACAGTCAGGAAACAGCCAAATACCTATAACTCTCAGTAAGACTTATGTACAGTTCTTAGGTGACAGTACCTCTCCCCCATCTTCAATAGCACTTAAAGGGAGTGTCTGCTTTGCTCCACCCCCTTCCAAATGCCATTTAGGAGCATACTGACGGGGGTTCCGTATGTGGATCCTGGCATTAACTAGAATGGGGTAACTGGTGCAGTGAGTACGGGCTGACCCGTGAAGTCATGTATGGCTGAATGAATACCAACCGGACTATCCCTTTAAGAACCATCGGAGTTGTCACGTTTCCTCCCTGTATTTTCAGTATGGCTGCCGTCGTGTTCCGTTCTGTTACCGGTGACTTTGTTAATAACGCAATTAAGTAGATAAAAATGAGAGAAGTGAGGAAAAACCGCGCCATTGACAGCGCAATTGAGCTGAACCCTGTTTGCAGCTCCTCGCCGCGCCGACCTTCATTGTTGTGGTGTCACCGCCGCTTACCGCAGTCGCTGGAGATGATTATCACAGGAGATAACGATCATCTTTGTTATTCTCATTAGCAACGTTGCTGATTTGAGTCGCCTTTTGAAAAGATACGTGATGGATTATGAATATAATGAAAGGTCTCTGGGGGGGCGGAGAAGGGGTTAATGATGCACACAATACGGTGCCACGTGGCGTGGTAAATATTTCGATTGAGTAATGGCGGATCCCGACCCCACTGATTGTCACTGCACCCTGGTGTCAGCCGCTGCTGTCATCAATGTATAAGGGAAAAAAAAGTTCTGCAACTTTGTAACATCATTTGTGTTAAAGTTCTATGCCATCTCTGCTTGCTGACCATGAATGAAAACATCTGTGTTTACATACAGAGGCTGAAGATCCAAACATGCCTGATATTTCCCATAGCTGAAGGTTTGGTACAATTGTATCCAGTCTAGGAATTTCTCTGGGACATGCACCTGTCTGACACTGATGGCATATTCTAGCCATTCTGTTCCATGTTGCGGAACAATTTAAACCCCAATTTGCCCAAAAACAGCCCTTTAGTGAATCGCCTAGACTGGATACAATTGTAACAAACCTTCAACTAGGAGACGTATCAGGCATGTCATCAGTGGTTGAGATGGGAATACCCCTTGCTGACGAAAATGATGTTTTAATATAGGCAACCGAGCCTCTAGGAGCAACAGAGGCGTTACCGTTACACCTAGAGGCTCTGCTCTCTGCAACTGCCGCGCCCTTCGCACTTTGATTGACAGGCCAGGCGTGATCACTTTTACACTGCCTGGTCCTGTCAATCAGACTGGAGAGGGATGCAGAGAGAGGAGAGCCTCTAGGAGTAATGGCAACGCCCCCATTGCTCCGAGGCTCATTTGCATATGAACGGACACATATGAACATGGGACCAACACAGATGTCTTCAGGGTTAATACAGAGATATGAATAGTTGCCAGAGAAGAGAGAAGGCCTAGCCATGTCTGTGCCTATCCACGTAACTTCTACATGCGCCATGTGTAGCCCCGCCCACCATGTGTAGCCCCGCCCCTCGTTTTACCTGCACCATGTGTAGCCCCGCCCCCTCATTTTACCTGACCATGTGTAGCCCCGCCCCCGCATTTTACCTGCATTGATACATTGTGTCAAGCTGAGGGTTTAGCTCACCTTCCATTGTTTAAACTGGACACAAATGTAGCCCAATCCCAGAGTCCGGCCTCCACTGCTCATCCATTGCCTGCAAAATGGGAAGAAATGAAAATCTCTTTAGTCGCTCGTTTGTTTTTGTCGGTTTCCCACCTCTCTCTGGTGATATATTCGTTTGCTCCGGTATCGCAGCAGCGTCTCCCCCCCCTTCAGGCGACCAGGCAGCATGTTCCCGAAACTCTACCTCGCCTAAACAGCTACTAACTAAAATAAATTCTAGACCCGCGATGAGATCTCGCCGATGGATTTGGCCTCCCAGACCCGTCTTCAAAGCGGCTTTTTGTTTATTAAATTTGTTTCCTGCTTGAGTTAGATAAGGAGATCCATAATTCCTCCGCTGCTGCCTTAGAATCTTTCTGCAATAAAATCCAGTTTACGGGGAGAGGATGATTGTCACAAGTCTTTATTGGCGGTAAATGAAATATACATCATGTAGCGTAGTGTGGATTACTCGCCTCGCACTGCGCCGCTTGTTGTGCGGCATTGGGAGAGCCAGGCGAACGGTAAACGGCTTATCATCCCCTGGAAGCGCCTGTCATCCTTACAGGCCCCGCTAAGTGTGCAGCCTGTCACGAGGACGGCATCTGGGGCCCAGAAATTGGCTACTTTGTTACCGGCCGTCATTGGCGCTATGATCGGTGACATAGCAGAGCTGATTGAGTCTGACAGCAGCGATGTATAGATAACATGTGATATGCCGACTGTATACAGGCAGGAGCGGACTGAAAACGTAGAGTGGCCCTGGAGAAAACCAAAAAGAGGCCCCGTGCTGCTCCAAATTGACAGAAGGAGGGGCAACACAAGTAGATGGGACCAGCAATACTGTAGTGCAGCACAATATACCGCCGTTGCAGAACCAAATACACAGTGCAGCACAAAATACTACCGCCCCCCACTGCAGAAGTAACTGTATCCCAGTCCTAAGGGCACAATACAGCTGAATTCAGGAGGCGCCTGCAGCCGCCAGCAAGTGCATAACTACCTGATGCTCCGAGCATTATGTATCCAGCTGGTGGAGGAGAGCTCGGGCGGCCCCTTGGGCGTTGGCCCACTGCTCTATGACCAGTCCACCGCTGGATACAGGCGTCTTCCTGCATGAGGGGCGGCCTGCCGAGAACGATGGATCAGAAGTGGCAGCAATCGGAGCACACGGAGAATCTACCGAAAATGAATGTATACTGAGTGGTGGCAACTATTAATGTCTGGCGAGTAACCACCCAGTTTCCCAGATATATTATCACTGTGTTATCTGTGGTGTTACATAGGACTGCAGGTGACATCTACTACATTATCTGTACTCAGAGAGGTATCACTGTGTTATCTGTGGTGTTACATAGGACTGCAGGTGACATCTACTACATTATCTGTACTCAGAGAGTTATCACTGTGTTATCTGTGGTGTTACATAGGACTGCAGGTGACACCTAGTATATTATCTCTACTCAGAGAGTTATCACTGTTTTATCTGTGGTGTTACATAGGACTGCAGGTGACATCTACTACATTATCTGTACTCAGAGAGTTATCACTGTGTTATCTGTGGTGTTACATAGGACTGCAGGTGACATCTACTACATTATCTGTAATCAGAGAGCTATCACTGTGTTATCTGTGGTGTTACATAGGACTGCAGGTGACATCTACTACATTATCTGTACTCAGAGAGTTATCACTGTGTTATCTGTGGTGTTACATAGGACTGCAGGTGACATCTACTACATTATCTGTACTCAGAGAGCTATCACTGTGTTATCTGTGGTGTTACATAGGACTGCAGGTGACATCTACTACAGTATCTGTACTCAGAGAGTTATCACTGTGGTATCTGTGGTGTTACATAGGACTGCAGGTGACATCTACTACATTATCTGTACTCAGAGAGTTATCACTGTGTTATCTGTGGTGTTACATAGGACTGCAGGTGACATCTACTACATTATCTGTACTCAGAGAGTTATCACTGTGTTATCTGTGGTGTTACATAGGACTGCAGGTGACATCTACTACATTATCTGTACTCAGAGAGCTATCACTGTGTTATCTGTGGTGTTACATAGGACTGCAGGTGGCATCTACTACATTATCTGTACTCAGAGAGTTATCACTGTGTTATCTGTGGTGTTACATAGGACTACAGGTGACATCTACTACATTATCTGTACTCAGAGAGTAATCACTGTGTTATCTGTGCTGTTACATAGGACTGCAGGTGACATCTACTACATTATCTGTACTCAGGGAGTTATCACTGTGTTATCTGTGGTGTTACATAGGACTGCAGGTGACATCTACTACATTATCTGTACTCAGAGAGTTATCACTGTGTTATCTGTGGTGTTACATAGGACTGCAGGTGACATCTACTACATTATCTGTACTCAGAGAGATATCACTGTGATATCTGTGGTGTTACATAGGGCTGCAGGTGACATCTACTACATTATCTGTACTCAGAGAGTTATCACTGTGTTATCTGTGGTGTTACATAGGACTGCAGATGACATCTACTACATTATCTGTACTCAGAGAGTTATCCCTGTGTTATCTGTGGTGTTACATAGGACTGCAGGTGACACCTAGTATATTATCTCTACTCAGAGAGTTATCACTGTTTTATCTGTGGTGTTACATAGGACTGCAGGTGACATCTACTACATTATCTGTACTCAGAGAGTTATCACTGTGTTATCTGTGGTGTTACATAGGACTGCAGGTGACATCTACTACATTATCTGTACTCAGAGAGTTATCACTGTGTTATCTGTGGTGTTACATAGGACTGCAGGTGACATCTACTACATTATCTGTACTCAGAGAGCTATCACTGTGTTATCTGTGGTGTTACATAGGACTGCAGGTGGCATCTACTACATTATCTGTACTCAGAGAGTTATCACTGTGTTATCTGTGGTGTTACATAGGACTACAGGTGACATCTACTACATTATCTGTACTCAGAGAGTAATCACTGTGTTATCTGTGCTGTTACATAGGACTGCAGGTGACATCTACTACATTATCTGTACTCAGGGAGTTATCACTGTGTTATCTGTGGTGTTACATAGGACTGCAGGTGACATCTACTACATTATCTGTACTCAGAGAGTTATCACTGTGTTATCTGTGGTGTTACATAGGACTGCAGGTGACATCTACTACATTATCTGTACTCAGAGAGATATCACTGTGATATCTGTGGTGTTACATAGGGCTGCAGGTGACATCTACTACATTATCTGTACTCAGAGAGTTATCACTGTGTTATCTGTGGTGTTACATAGGACTGCAGATGACATCTACTACATTATCTGTACTCAGAGAGTTATCCCTGTGTTATCTGTGGTGTTACATAGGACTGCAAGTAACACCTACTACACAATGTGTCCTCATAGGCCGTACAGTAAAGATCTTCCTGATAATGCCCCTCACCATCACCCAGGCTGCTCTCCATGGTGCTGATAGGAGTCTCCCATGTCGGGGGCAGTATGCAGCACCCTGACTGTATGAGAGCCTCTATAGCGGGTGCTCTTAGTTCTATATTAACCCATTATGAGCTCCTTGTATCTGATTTTGCTCCTGACATGTGCCCTTTAAACACTGGTCTCAGCTCTGCTACATCTGTGCTTCAGTGCAATGAAGTGAAGCCATCTGGTGACAGGGATGTATGTGCTCATAAGACAGGGGAGAGGTTGAGTGCACTTTCCCTATCACCCCCCTCTCTCCTCCGCGCTGCCGGAGATGGAACATTGTGTCCATTTCTTTCCTCGATCATCAGCTATTTAGACGCAGTATTTTACATATCGTCATCAATTACATCCGTCCTGACTGGAGAAAGCCACACTCCGTCTCCGCAGTCTCCGGCAGATAATCCTCTGTCATGTCAAATCCACTAACAGCCAGACACAATAAGGAAAATCCACCTGAGTGTGAATTATAAGCGAGGCCCCTGGGAGACCCCGCTGCACAATCAACCCTTTCACTGCCAAAAACGCTCCTGTCCTCTCTGCAGATCTTCAGTCTCGACCGGAGCAATCACATCGCGGGCAGATTTTCCTCCCCAATCAATATTTCTACTCCTTCACCTTAAGTGCATTCATCCCAACATTTATTTATGGCAGGCGACTAGAGTCGTGTTTTTCTCATCGCGGTCTTCTGACATTTATCATCCATCAAAACCAAAATAGCGAGAAAAACAGAAACCTGAAAATATCTCATCAAATAAAAAATACCCCATAGAATAGGCAGAGTAAGCAGTCAGACCTGGGCCCTGGTGTCCTAGGGGTCCAGGAGCTTTCTATCACTTCAAGGGGTGTTCCAGTTATAACAAGTTATGTCCTATCCATCAGATTGGTGGCTGTCGTACTCCTGGGACCTCCAGCGATCATGAGAATGGGGGCCTCGTACCCTGTGGAGCCCCCCAGGATGGGTGAGTGGCTGGTCAGAAATGCGCGCTGCTGCTCCATTCATTTGTACGCCGCTATCTCTGGTGGTCCTATAGAAATGAACAGAGCGGGGGCACGCTTTTCCAACCAGCCACTCCCTCCATTTCAGGGGGGCTGTACAGGGTACGACTACTCCGTTCTCATGATCTGTGGGGGTCCCAGCTGTAGGACCCCCACCAATCTGATAGTTATCACCTATACCATACCTAACCAGAATACCCCTTTAAGAATACACAGTATTAAAAATGGCATATAGCAGGGGGGGCCCTTTTACAGATTTTGCATTGGGGCCCAGAAGATACAAGCTGCCCCTTTGGAACCCTGACATGTAGGGGAATACAAAACTGATACAGTCATGTGCGCCATTATGATGAATGGGAGACAGAAACCATAGGCAAGCGCCCCTAGTTCATGGTGAGCGACCACACTTGAGGCCACTTCAGGAATGATTCTTGGAACTTGTCAGGGTCCCAACCCTTATCAGACAACTAGAACATCTCACATGTTAAAGGGGGACCCTTAAAGGGGTTGTATCAGGAAGATAACCCTTGTTCATCTCTGACCATCATAGAGGGGTCAGTGAACCCATCATTATGTTCCTGATGTCTGGAAGGAAACTGGAGGCCCCAGAGCATCAACAGTGTGGGGTCTCCAGGAAGCAAGACCTTCCATTAATATAAAAATAAACTAAAAACATCTAATATTCTGCTGCAATCAGGAAGGAAAGAAGGATGAAACAGTCAGCAAGCAGGCAAGACATTTGGTAGAGCATGACCGTCAATGCACATGAGAGCTGGAGGGTGTAATCTATTGGGAAGAGCATAGGTGTCTCCTCGGGGGAGGGATATAACCAAATAAAGGGGTGTGGCTTTATATACTGCCTATAGCATGTGATCAAGCACATATAAGCTACTGCCGTCACCCTGCACAGGAGGATTAATATAAGGCCATGTGACCGGATGAAGGATATACCGCCCCCCCCCCCCATCCAGTGATCAACTCCATTACACCAACGAAAAGCCGCGGAGGTTACAAGACCTTTAATAAAACCGTAATGTCTGCAGAGCACTTGGGTAATAAGCGCATCTCGGCATGTTATAGCGCGTCACCTCCATGTTTTCCATACTGTAGGCGTATTTCCAGCGTGCACATGGCCTCCCCTCCTCCCTCCGTCCGTTTAACTGCGTTCAATACACCTGCTTGACAAGTTTGATTTAGTTTAATGGCCGTGTCTGGGAAAAAGCCTTGGCTGAATCGGAAGCTGCAATCAGGCTTTATTTGCAGGGATACGAATCCCTTTAAACTTAACACGAGCTTATCAAATATAAGACTACAGCGCAGCGAAGCATCGTGGGAGCCCAGCGCGGCCGAGGTGCGGAGGTGAAAGCCTCGCACCTCCCCAGGATCTCCCTCCAGGGTTCACAGCCATTAACTTTCAAGTCAGGAAATAGGTCGTGGAGAAATCCGGAACAGGTTTCATCAGGACATGGTCGTCTTGGGGAGCATTACGCCAAAGTCAATGGGAACGCCTGACCTCCTTTCCTGCCTAACCACTTCCTTGCTTCACCCTTGGAGGACATTCAATGTCTGGACTGTAAACTGGACTTTAATTGCTCCGAGTCCAAACAGTCCAATTAAATCCTAATTACTAAGTAGCAAACCGACAACACGGCCAAGAAGACACGGCTCAGATCCATCACTTCTCTGCTGAGGAGCCTTCAGTGGACGCTGGGATGCAAAGGGGTAGCTATAGGGGGTGCAGAGGTAGCAGTCGCTACCGGGCCCAGGATCCTGAGGGGGCCCAAAGACCCTTGTGGTGCATAAGAAGACATCAGTATTATATTAGGTGCAGGCTGGTCAAGTTACACCTCTGGCTGGAGGGAAGGGGTTAGGTCAAGAATTTAGCCCAGGGGGAGGTTTCAATTTTTGCCTCAGGCAGTATAAAGGCTATGGGCTTCCCTGCCCCTGGCCACAAAGCACTGAGGGAAGAGGGGCCCAAGCTGAACTCTTGCACCAGGGCCCATGAGCCTTTAGCTACACCCCTGCTGGGATGGCAGTGCTTTCTGCTGAGGAGCCTTCAGTGGACTCCAGGATGGCAGTGCTTTCTGCTGAGGAGCCTTCAGTGGACACGGGGATGGCAGGGCTTTCTGCTGAGGAGCCTTCAGTGGAGGCTGTGATGGCAGTGCCTTTTGCTAAGGAGCCTTCAGTGGATACTGAAATGGCAGTGCTTTCTGCTGAGGAGCCTTCAGTGGACACTGGGATGGCAGTGCTTTCTGCTGAGGAGCCTTCAGTGGACACTGGGATGGCAGTGCTTACTGCTGAGAAGCCTTTAGTAGACACTGGGATGGCAGTGCTTTCTGCTGAGGAGCCTTCAGTGGACACTGGGATGGCAGTGCTTTCTGCTGAGGAGCCTTCAGTGGACACTGGGATGGCAGTGCTTTCTGCTGAGGAGCCTTCAGTGGAGGCCGGGATGGCAGTGATTTCTGCTGAGGAGCATTCAATGAACACTGGGATGGCAGTGCCTTTTGCGGAGGAGCCTTCAGTGGATGTCGGGATGGCAGTGCTTTCTGCTGAGGAGCCTTCAGTGGACACTGGGATGGCAGTGCTTTCTGCTGAGGAGCCTTCAGTGGACTCTGGGATGGCAGTGCTTTCTGCTGAGGAGCCTTCAGTGGACTCCAGGATGGCAGTGCTTTCTGCTGAGGAGCCTTCAATGGACACTGGGATGACAGTGCCTTTTGCTGAGGAGCCTTCAGTGGACGCTGGGATGGCAGTGCTTTCTGCTGAGGAGCCTTCAGTGGACACTGGGATGGCAGTGCTTTCTGCTGAGGAGCCTTCAGTGGACACTAGGATGGCAGTGCTTTCTGCTGAGGAGCCTTCAATGAACACTGGGATGGCAGTGCTTTCTGCTGAGGAGCCTTCAGTTGGCGCTGGGATGGCAGTGCTTTCTGCTGAGGAGCCTTCAGTGGATACTGGGATGGCAGTGCTTCCTTGTTTTGCTGCAATAAGGGTCCTGATCTTAAAGATCTCAAAGAGCATCTATCAGCCGAATCAACCCCAAAATGCTTGGCAGGGTTAATCCTGCTGAGTAAAACTATGCCGTATTTACTACCTGTTTCTGTTGCATCCTTCCACAGATTTTGTTAACATGCAAATTAACTCATCGATACACAGAGGGGCGGCCCAAAGAGATCTTCACTATCCTTTACCTACTACTACTCCCCCTTTCTTCTTGATTGACAGGGTTAGACATCTCACCTGGTCCTGTAATCTGGCGCCTGCACCATAGCCTCCTATATTTGCACATACACACAGCAGCTGCACAGATCAGTACTGCGCATACGCTGATATAGGAAACTATGGTACAATGCTGGCCTAGTCAATCAAAGAGAAGGTATGAGTGGCTATAGGTGAAAGACGGTGAAGATTTCGTGCTCCAAGGGGCTTGGTATGCCCATCAATGCATCAATTAGTTAACTTGCATACTAATAAAAATGGTTATAACTTTGGAAAGGCCTCCTGTTTTCAGCAGCATTAAACCTACCAGGCATTACCCCTAGTTGCACAGACGTCTCCCTCCTGACAGTAGCTCTGACAAAGCAGTAGGCACAAGAACCCTAATGCCACCACCCTCCTTATAAAAGTGTTCTTCTACCCATCCCTGCCTTTCTGTGCCATCTTTATTATAGAGCTCACTGTCGGTGGGTAATCTAATAATCTAGTAGCTCTGCTAATCACATGCCCTATGATCTGCCCAGGAGGAGCAGATGCTATGGAGATCATTTCAAATTGTGAGCAGGAAGATGAAGATTCACAGATTCCTCGTGCCCAGGAGAGGCAATAGACTGTGATGTGCAGCAGCATGCAGCATGTCACAGGCAGTGCGCACAGTCCAGCCCTGCAGGAGCAGCAGAGAGGATTGGGTGGCAATAGCCCCACCTTGTGCACAGAAAGCATGTCATGTGGCTATGGAGATCTGCAGTTGTCACCCAGTGCACGCCCTTCCCAATTTGTAGAGTTCTGCAATGCAAAGCATTATGGGAAGACAAAAAAAAACTAATTTACATAGTAATTGGAATAAATATAATATGTGTAACAGAAAATGTGATAAGCCCAGCAAGCAGTGATGTATCAGGTGGAATCTATGGAGGCGTGCTGGAAACGCTCTCTAATTGGGGAATTTCACACAAATTAATCATTCCTTTGCCAATTCAATGTCTCTGATGCAGAAATCAAAGGCGCCGAGCGCTCAGTCACATCCACTTCAGAAGGGAACCATGTGTAAGCGGCAGACACTGGCGGAGGAGCAGAGGTGACCTGGTGCCCGACGGGCCTGAAACCAGAACCACCAGGGAATCGGCTGTGCCTCCTCTAATAAGGCTGGCATCAGGTGGCAGCTCAGCACCATGGCCTCCTGTTGGCACCAGGTGGAGGCTGGGGGGGCCATTGCTGGAATTGTTTGACACGTATGATACCTGTTTAGACTAAGCGTTCTCCGGAGTCTCCTCAGCGGCTTCCTGGGAGCTCGCATCCGAGGATTTCATTGACGTCTCTTAACTGCTTATAACAAACTGTAATATTAATGACTGATAATGGATCCGCAGAGGAGCATGGCATAAAAACTTCTGTACTTTGTATTACAGTGACTCACCATTTTTAAGACCTCTGCTTGCTGTCCGTGGATGTCCTTGTTTTTTTTACATATAGAAGCTGAACACTTTTCACTGAGGATTTGTTACAATGACTCTCCAGCTGTTTTAAAAACAACCCCCAATATTCTCTCTCAGCTGTAGGCTGTAAGTCCATGATGAGAGTTGTAGTTTTCCAACAGCAGGAGAGCCACAGGTGGTGGACTTGCCTAGACAAGGAGGTAAGTATAAATATAAATAAGGGGTCACATAAGTAGACACCGGCATTGTAGGCGTTTAAGTAATGTTTAGATACAGCAGCTCAGCAGACAGTATCACACATAGGAGGCAGTAGATGTATCAAACACAACAGGTTTAGATACAGAAGCTCATCAGACGGTATCACATATGATAGGATTAGATACACACCTCAGAAGACAGTATTACACATGATTACGCATTAAATACATAGCTCAGCAGACTGTATCACACATGATAGGATTAGATACACATCTCAACAGAAAGTATTACACAGGACAGGATTAGATACACAGCCCAGCAGACAGTATTACACAGGATAGGATTAGATACATAGCTCATCAGACTGTATCACACATGATAGGATTAGATACATAGCTCATCAGGCGGTATCACATATGATAGGATTAAATACATAGCTCATCAGACGGTATCACACATGATAGGATTAGATACATAGCTCAGTAGACAGTATCGCACAGGATAGATTTAGAGCCTCTGTGCCAGGAGCGGATTGGCCATAGACCTTACAGGGAAATTTCCTGGTGGGCCGATGCCCAAGAAGACACCCGAGCCCTCCTCACGGCCGGCCAGTGGATGTTATTGGGGATGTATTTTGTGCTGTTGACGGCAATATTCTGTGATCTAATCCACATCCATTGCTCCGTTCCGTGGCCCGCAAAAATTATAAGTCATATCCTATTCTTGTCTGTTTTGTGGACAAGAATAGGAATTTCTATATAGGGGCCACCTGTTCTGTTCCACAAATTGCGGAAGACACATGGGCGGCATCCGTGTTTTGCGGATCCGCAATATGCGGACTGCAAAATACGGCACATTCATGTGAACAAGCTCTAAGATTGCAATAAATTCTGGTGACAACGAGACGTCAGCTATTCCCTATGGAGGTGACCTTGCAAATATTCCAGAAGATGCAATCATGCGGAAACATTGGAGATAGTTGCAAGGTTTCTCGTGACCTTTTTCTCCATAGGTAATAACTGAGGTTGTATTGTGACCGTACATCGTCGACCAGGACTGCTCCATCCTTCTTTTCAGACTCCCATATATACTGACATCAATAGAGACAAGATGTCCCCGATGGCTCCTATAAATACTGTGTCTCATTCTGAGTGATACGTTTTCTGTCTGCTTAGCCCTCAGATTTTCCTAAATCCACTGAGCCTTTCACTTAAACCGTTCTGACATTGCAAGGGTTAAAAGCAGTAAAGAAAAGATGGAAAAAGTCATCTTGAAAGTTCAAGGCCAATAAAATCCTGGCAGGAGCTGATTATTACTCAACAGGTGTCCTGTGCCGTCCCTCTAACTGCTAATGTTTCCTGCGCCCTCGCTTCAATTGCCTCTTTGCCTTTTGGAGGGATTTTGAAGTGGTCCTTGGAGGACATTGTCCTTTCCATGGCTCCGTCTAGGGAGCCATATTTCTTTAGCGCTGGTAGTCGAAGAATCGGAACGCCGGAGCAGATAGCGGGTCAGCTCAGCTGTGTCGCAGAACATATGTGACGCCGTCCATCTCTGCACAAAGGTTTGGTTAATACTGATTTGCATTTTGGATAGTGCAAAAAATCCAGTCAATGAGATACAATGTACATTTCTATGGAAACCATTTAATGAAATGGATACAATGTAGCAGGACGGACAGTCAATGAAGAAGAAGTTCCTTACAGTAAATGTCTAGAAACCTTGGGTCCAACCACCCAAAGATATAACCCGGGGGCCCTCAAATCTTAATCTCTACTGTCATCACTGAACATATCATCCATAAGAACTAATCTCAAATAGAGTAGAACCTGGACAGCAACCTACCTGCTCCACAGGCTGCATTATATGTCTGACCACTGCTGGACCTTACTGGCCCTGTTGTATACGGACCTCGTGATATATTTAGGATCTGAACCACTGGAGGATCCACTGATGACCAGTCCAACCTCAAGGCTTCGGTCCATATAGAAACCTGCCCAGAGATGACATGGAGAAGATAGCGTTGACCATCCACACTTGAAGTGGAGGAAAAATCTTGAGACCCTGCATCTTAAGTAGCCAGGCAACCAACCTGCTATATGCACCAGTTGTGGAAACCCTATATTCCTAGGGATGACTATCCTGCAGGAACATTGCACCTATGGATGCTTTCCAATTAGGCCCTATTCACATGTCCGCAATGTCGTCCGCATGTATTCCGCAATTTTGCGGAATACATGCGGACCCATTGACTGTGAATGGGGCATGGAACGATGCGGAGAGCACACACTGTGCTCTCCGCATCAGTTTTTGCGGAGCGCGCCGCCGATCTTACAGCGGCAGCAATTTGCGGATCCATAAACACAACGGACGTGTGAATAAGGCCTTAGACTATGGCTATATCATGACATTGGTTGTGTATGTGTTGGTAGCCAATCACCACAACAGCGATGCAAACTCAATGCTTCACTATGGAACACAAGGTTGACCACTGCAAAAAATGTAATCAGTGTGATATGTCCTTGTCTAGTCCTCCTACATGTTCCCACCTAGACCAATACCTGCGTCCTCTAAGGTTGCACTCATCCGCTGTGGATTTTGTTGCAGAATTTCCTCGACTGAAAATCAGTTCAGTTCACCTGGATGGGGCTTGCAGAAATCCATGTGCTTCCCTCTCCGCTCAAATGAAAGGAACTGATGCTCAGTGGCGGAAGATTCTGCATCAAAATCCGTAGCGTGTGAAGGCGCCCTTAACTAGAGATGTGCAAATCATTTCATTTAGTTCAGCAATCTCTATAATACAAATGACAAAGCCGTGTGTGCTGGCCATGCCCATATTGCAGCCAGTAAACAACAGGTCCGTAATATACAGGCACCAGCCGTGTGCACACCGTATGACAGGTGCGGACCCATTCACCTGAATGGGTCTGCGATCTGGAAGATACGGAGCAGTGCGGAGTGGAGGCACGGAATGGAAGCACTATGGAGTGTTTCCGTGGGATTTCGGTTTATGCCACCGCACCGCAAAAAATAGAAAATGTTCAATTTTTTTTCAGAATAGAAAGATTATTGTAGACCCAATCAAGTGGATGGGTCTGCATTGACCACATGGCCAATGTCTGTGCTTTGCGGACTGCAATTTGAGGTCCGCAGCACGGGAGGTGCGTGTGCATGAGCCCTAAGCATCCTGATGGCCACAGAATAGTAACATAGTATATAAGACCGAAAAAAGACATCTGTCCATCCAGTTCGGCCTGTTTCCTACAAGTTGATCCAGAGGAAGGCAAAAAACCCCTGTGAGGTAGAAGCCAATTTTCCCCACTTATGGGGAAAAAATTCCTTCCCGACTCCAATCAGGCATCAGAATAACTCCCTGGATCAACGACCCATCTCTAGTAGCTATAGTATATCTTTGTGGCCTCTTTCACACGAGCGTGTCCGGATTAGGTCCGGATGCGTTGCGGATGCGTTCAGTGAAAACTGTGCGATTTCACAGGCAAAGCCATTCAGTTTTGCCTGCGATTGTGTTCAGTTGTTCAGTTTTTTCCGCGCGGGTGCAATGCGTTTTGATGCGTTTTTCACGCGAGTGATAAAAAACTGAAGGTTTACAAACAACATCTCCTAGCAACCATCAGTGAAAAACGCAACGCACCCGCACTTGCTTGCGGATGCAATGCGTTTTTCACGCAGCCCCATTCACTTCTATGGGGCTAGGGCTGCGTGAAAAACGCAGAATATAGAACATGCTGCGATTTTCACGCAACGCACAAGTGATGCGTGAAAAAAAACGCTCATGTACACAGACCCATTGAAATGAATGGGTCAGGATTCAGTGCGGGTGCAATGCGTTGACATCACGCATTGCACCCGCGCAGAAAACTCGCCCGTGTGAAAGGGGCCTGTCAGTAAGGGTGACAGGCACATCACCGTGAAGCTTGTGTCACTTCTGTCAGAGATCAGTTATTTTTAGTGTAAACTGATGCTCAAAATAAGGATCTTTTTTTGTTGTTGTTATCAGTCTGGCCGTTGTGCGGCCGTTTGCGGTCCCCAATGCATGGGCAACGTCCGTGCAGCGTCCGGGATGGATCGAGAGTCGACACCCATTTGACTTGAATAGGTCCGTCATCCGTCCGCACCGCAAAAAAAATAGAACATGTTCTATTTTTTTGCGGTGCGGAGGCACGGACAGAAACACCACGGAAGCACTCCGTAGTGCTTCCGTGAGGTTCTGTGCCTCCGTTCCGCAGCTCCGGATTGTGGACCCATTCAAGTGAATGGGTCCACATCCGTGATGCGGGCCGCACCCGTCCCCTGCCCGCATATTGCGGAGCCGCTGATTGTTGGCCGCAATACGGCCATGGCCTAGCGGTGATGTGAGCTCAGCCAGACACAGTTCTCACCTCTGCTAGTTCCCTGTGATGGAGCAGAAGGTTTCAAGTGTTTTCACACAATTGGAAAGCAAATATTTGGCAATTATAAAAACAATGAATGGTATTTTCCAGTGGAAATACAGGGGATATTTGGGAAGTTGATATTTATAAACACATTGTAACAAAATAATAATAAGTAATAATAGTCATATTTCCACCACCACCTTTTCTAGTGAATCCATACCTCAGGCTGCATAAATTTGAGTCTTGGTCCAGGGGTCTGCACGGTTGCATTGTGGGAGTATTTGTGCATCTCATGAGGTGGGGATTAGTGTCACAAATCTCAGACCAGCCTTACAATCCTCGGAATCCTCCTCAGACGCTGAGGTTCTCTGATTTCATTCATCAGCTGAGCACAACAAGCCTGTTAAAGGCAGATTCCCACAGGGACACAATGAGCGGAGCAGATGTGCGTCCTATATATCTGCTGCACTCATGGCCCTGACACAGCTGTGTACAAGGAAGGCTCCTGCGCCACTTTCATGTTTGCAGACACCTGGATTTCTGTTTGAATGCAATCAATATCAGCCACTTCTACGGGATTTCATGCAAAATGCTCTAAAGCTATGACAACAGACGTCCGATAGAGACCCGCAGGCGGAGCACTGGGCAGAATGAATGGCGGTCAAGACGATATAACCTAGGCACGCTTCCCTCATTGTGGCTGCAGCAGCCATATTGTCCTGTAACAGTAAAGAATATGCCTTAAAGGGATACTCTGCTATGGAAAAAACTCTATTTTGCTCAAAGGCTCCTTGAGCCAGTCAGAGATTCCTGCTCCTAGAAGAATTGGCCTGAGTGACCAGTCTTCATCTCTCTGCAATACAAATGTAATATTAAGGGTACGTTCACACGGCGACATTTGTCGCACGACAAATAGGGCACAACTTCACTGCAACATTTGATGCACCAATGTCGCGCAACAGTTTTTATAATAGGAGTCTATGGTGTCGCATTGTGACATGCGACATGCTGCGACTGCGACGCGACAGTCGCAAAAAAATCCATCTTGAATGGATTTTTTGCGACTGTCGCGTCGCAGCATTTAGCATGTGGCAATGCGACACCATAGACTCCCATTATAAAAATTGTCGCGCGACAAATGTCGTCGTGTGAACCTAGCCTAAAGGGTGCCCATTGATTGGGTCTGTGTGTCACTCTCTGTGGTTATTACTCCCTCCACCTCCATGTGCCCTACTAGACCCAGTGTGGACAACCCCTTTAAATTGTGTCTGTCACTAGAACTGACCCCTTTAAATGAAGGTCTCTGTATGATACCCTAATAAAACAAAACTAGGGGTGCAATTGGCCCATTGGACAGCCCAAAATTGCTAATCAAGTGACCAAAAGGATAGGCATCCCGTGTGCAAATACCAGGACCTTCCCTGCATGTGTCGTCATTAGAGGTCCTTCTCCCACAGAGGAGTTAAATGCCAACCCTAATATCCGTCAGCGCTTTAAAAGTGGCACAGTGTCTCATCCGCATACAGTTAAGGGTTGGGTGGCAGTAAATGGGTACAATTGCAGCCCTTAGTCTACTGCAAAACACGGATGCTGACCCATGTGTGTTCCGATATCTGCGGACCGCATATGGCCAGTGCTATTATAGAAAATGTCTATTTGAATAGGACATGTTCTATCTTTTTTTGCAGGAACTACGCATCTTTTGCGGCCCCATTGAAATGAATGGGCCTGCACCCGTTCATACGGCCATGTGAATGGGCCCTTACAAAAACATGGCGACTTTCTTGTAAAGACAGCGCCACACCTGTCAGTGGGTTGTGTCTGGTATTGCATCGCAGCTCCATTGAATTAAATTGGGCTGAGCTGCATCCGCATACCCCAGGGACAGGAGTGTTTTTGGAATAAACATATTGGAAGCTCATTTTAAGGCGTCGCATGGTTAATTCAATTTAAGGGGTCTGACTGGATTTGTAATTATTTGTCTCCTTTTAATTACAAAATAGAACATTGAAAAGAAACAATGTAACAGATAGAAAATTGAGAACTTGTGCAAGGATTGCTAATGAGAAAGGAGATCAGGATGGAGAGGGAGGACGACAGGGCTCAAAGGGAGGGTCACAGTGGAAGGAAAAGGGCCCCAGAAGCACAGAGTGTTTCAGGAGAAGAGTGTGCTGATCTGGTGGAAGGTGTCCAACTGAGGTTTTCACATTTGAATAGTAGGGTCCCCTGCAGCACAGAGTATTTTAGTAAAGGAGTGCAAGTCTTATGGAGGGTTCCAGTCTAAGGCCTCTTGCACAGGACCGTATGCCCTCCGAGAAATACAGTCCGTAAGCGGACCATGTGTCCTGGAGCGGCATGGATCGTGCGCACGGGATGCTGTGCACTTCGGGCCACCCGCGGGGCTATTGTCCCGCACTTATATGATCATATTAGCCCCGATGTGCACAGCATCATTGTAATCTATGATGCCGTGCACACAATCAATGCCACTCCGGGACATATGGCACACTTGCGGACCATATGTCTCGGAGGGCATACGGTCGTGTGCAAGTGGTCTAATAGTAGGATCCCCTGCAGCACAGAGTATTTCAGGAAAGGAGTTTAGTGATCTGGTGGGGGACGGTGCCCTGTCCTTTCATATGATGATGTTAGTGAGGACAGGAGTATGCTGTCATGATGTGAGGATAGGAAAAAAAAGGAGCAAAGTCTGTAAGCTTCATCATCATCGGCAGCGCTGTAGAACATTATCTATTGTGCTTAGCCTCCAGTGAAAGGGTTAACCATGAGAGGGATGAGAAGTGCGCTCAGTGTCCTTAAGTGCAGTGCATCCTGGTATTAACATAAATTAAGAGCAGCTAAGTATTCCGGGTGTCAGAGGCCGGATGAGCCGGAGCCTCCAGAAGAGACATCCAGCTGTAATGATAAGAGTTTCTGTAAATGTGCGGCGGGAGCCGCAGGAAATCGCACAAATCCAGAGACGACGATCAGCAGAGAGAGCAGAAAACGGAAAGACTCTGCCTGCCAATAACAGCAGCAGCAGCCTGACATTGAGCTGTATGCAGAATGATCAGAAACATACCATGGTGCAGTCATAAGCCATGTCACCAAGGATTGCTGCTGTGTGGCCCCTGAAGAAGGGCCGAGGACCCCACGGTGAACCTGCCAATGGTTAAAATCGATAATAATATCAACCCTATTCCACATCATTTCTAGATCATTAAGTGCTGGTTAATTCCTTTATCCATCTTCTGATGCAAAGATCCAAGTTCCCTGAACAGGCGTAGCGTAAGGGTAAGTTCACACGTCAGTGTTCCGTCAGTGATTTCCATCAGTGATTTTGGGCCAAAACCAGGTCCAGTCCGACACCCAGAACAGGTGCAGATCTTTCCCTTATACCTGATGTCTGTGGAGGCTCCACTCCTGGTTTTGGCTCAAAATCACTGATGGAAATCACTGAGCAAACACTGATGTGTGAAAGTGGCTTTATATAATACAATTCTGCTGCCTTCAGCAACCACAGATGGGCGCTCACTGCATAAGGGGGGACATTTATCAAGCCCTGTACACCACAACTGTGGCGTAAAAAAGGCCTGTAGCTGGCATAGACTTCACTTTCTGGTGCATAGCAGGGCAAAGGTGCGCCTGATTTATTAAGAGGCTTCAGCAAATCAGGCGCATCTCACGCCAATGCAAGGAGATCAAGACTGGTGGATGGATCCACCAGTCTAAATATATATCCCCCACTGCCTTTATATTAAAATAAAAAATAAGACAGTATGCTCAAAGCTCCTGAGCTCCCTCTAGTGGTGGCTGTATATATCTATATGTAGTAGTCTCCTGAGCTCCCTCTAGTGGTGGCTGTATATATCTGTATGTAGTAATCTCCTGAGCTCCCTCTAGTGGTGGCTGTATATATCTGTATGTAGTAATCTCCTGAGCTCCCTCTAGTGGTGGCTGTATATATCTGTATGCAGTAATCTCCTGAGCTCCCTCTAGTGGTGGCTGTATATACCTGTATGTAGTAATCTCACGAGCTCCCTCTACTGCTGGCTGTATATATCTGTATGTAGTAATCTCATGAGCACCCTCTAGTGGTGGCTGTATATATCTGTATGTAGTAATCTCCTCAGCTCCCTCTAGTGGTGGCTGTATATATCTGTATGTAGTAATCTCCTGAGCTCCCTCTACTGCTGGCTGTATATATCTGTATGTAGTAATCTCACGAGCTCCCTCTAGTGGTGGCTGTATATATCTGTATGTAGTAATCTCCTGAGCTCCCTCTAGTGGTGGCTGCATATATCTGTATGCAGTAATCTACTGAGCTCCCTCTAGTGGTGGCTGTATATATCTGTATGTAGTATCTCGTGAGCTCCCTCTAGTGGTGGCTATATATACCTGTATGTAGTAATCTCCTGAGCTCCCTCTAGTGGTGGCTGTATATATCTGTATGTAGTAATCTCCTGAGCTCCCTCTAGTGGTGGCTGTATATACCTGTATGTAGTAATCTCCTGCACTCCCTCTAGTGGTGGCTGTATATACCTGTATGTAGTAATCTCCTGAGCTCCCTCTAGTGGTGGCTGTATATATCTGTATGTAGTAATCTCATGAGCACCCTCTAGTGGTGGCTGTATATATCTGTATGCAGTAATCTCCAGAGCTCCCTCTAGTGGTGGCTGTATATATCTGTATGCTTAAAGCTCCTGAGCTCCCTCTAGTGGTGGCTGTATATATCTGTATGTAGTAAGCTCCTGAGCTCCCTCTAGTGGTGGCTGTATATATCTGTATATAGTAATCTCCTAAGCTCCCTCTAGTCGTGGCTGTATATATCTGTATGCAGTAATCTCCTGAGCTCCCCCTAGTGGTGGCTGTATATATCTGTATGTAGTAATCTCCTGAGCTCCCTCTAGTGGTGGCTGTATATATCCGTGTGTAGTAATCTCCTGAGCTCCCTCTAGTGGTGGCTGTATATATCTGTATGTAGTAATCTCCTGAGCTCCCTCTAGTGGTGGCTGTATATATCTGTATGTAGTAATCTCCTGAGCTCCCTCTAGTGGTGGCTGTATATATCTGTATGTAGTAATCTCCTGAGCTCCCTCTAGTGGTGGCTGTATATATCTGTATGTAGTAATCTCCTGAGCTCCCTCTAGTGGTGGCTGTATATATCTGTATGTAGTAATCTCCTGAGCTCCCTCTAGTCGTGGCTGTCTATATATATCTGTATGTAGTAATCTCCTGAGCTCCCTCTAGTGGTGGCTGTATATATCTGTATGTAGTAATCTCCTGAGCTCCCTCTAGTGGTGGCTGTATATATCTGTATGCAGTAATCTCCTGAGCTCCCCCTAGTGGTGGCTGTATGTATCTGTATGTAGTAATCTCCTGAGCTTCCTCTAGTGGTGGCTGTATATATCTGTATGTAGTAAGCTCCTGAGCTTCCTCTAGTGGTGGCTGTATATATCTGTATGCAGTAATCTCCTGAGCTCCCTCTAGTGGTGGCTGTCTATATATATCTGTATGTAGTAATCTCCTGAGCTCCCTCTAGTCGTGGCTGTCTATATATATCTGTATGTAGTAATCTCCTGAGCTCCCTCTAGTGGCGGCTGTATATATCTGTATGTAGTAATCTCCTGAGCTCTCTAGTGGTGGCTGTATATATCTGTATGTAGTAATCTCCTGAGCTCCCTCTAGTAGTGGCTGTATATATCTGTATGTAGTAATCTCCTGAGCTCTCTAGTGGTGGCTGTATATATCTGTATGCAGTAATCTCCTGAGCTCCCTCTAGTGGTGGCTGTATATATCTGTATGCAGTAATCTCCTGAGCTCCCTCTAGTGGAGGCTGTATATATCTGTATGTAATAATCTCCTGAACTCCCTCTAGTGGTGGCTGTATATATCTGTATGCAGTAATCTCCTGAGCTCCCTCTAGTGGCGGCTGTCTATATATATCTGTATGTAGTTATCTCGTGAGCTCACTCTAGTGGTGGCTGTATATATCTGTATGTAGTAATCTCCTGAGCTCCCTCTAGTGGTGACTGTATATATCTGTATGTAGTAATCTCCTGAGCTCCCTCTAGTGGTGGCTGTATATCTCTGTATGTAGTAATCTCCTGAGCTCCCTCTAGTGGTGGCTGTATATAGATGTATGCAGTAATCTCCTGAGCTCCCTCTAGTGGTGGCTGTATATATCTGTATGTAATAATCTCCTGAGCTCCCTGTAGTGGCGGCTGTCTATATATATCTGTATGTAGTAATCTCGTGAGCTCTCTCTAGTGGTGGCTGTATATATCTGTATGTAGTAATCTCCTGAGCTCCCTCTAGTGGTGGCTGTATATATCTGTATGCAGTAATCTCCTGAGCTCCCTCTAGTGGTGGCTGTATATATCTGTATGTAGTAATCTCCTGAGCTCCCTCTAGTGGTTGCTGTCTATATCTGTATGTAGTAATCTCCTGAGCTCCCTCTACTGGTGGCTGTATATATCTGTATACAGTAATCTCCTGAGCTCCCTCTAGTGGTGGCTGTATATATCTGTATGTAGTAATCTCCTGAGCTCCCTCTAGTGGTGGCTGTATATATCTGTATGTAGTAATCTCCTGAGCTCCCTCTAGTGGTGGCTGTATATATCTGTATGTAGTAATCTCCTGAGCTCCCTCTAGTGGTGGCTGTATATATCTGTATGTAGTAATCTCCTGAGCTCCCTCTAGTGGTGTCCGTAAATATCTCTGTGCAAAAAGCTTCTGAGTTCCCCCAGTGGTGGCTGCAGGAAGCCAGTATTTTATCATGTACCTCTATGTCAATGTACAGGATTTGACGCTCTGCATCAGAAAAATGATGTCTTTTATGTTTGTTTTAGGGGTGAATGCCCCGTACGCCGGGACATGTAAAATGAAGATGGTGCTTATGGACTGGATACATGTGTATCGCTTGTGCTTCCTAGAAGATTAGAGAAAACAATTTCCCATACCCCTGAGGCTTTCCCCATGAGACTGGAGTGCTCCTAGTCATGGGCACAACGCTTAGCACAGGGGAACGTCTGGTGAGATCATTCTTATTCCACCTGTGTGCAGACATCGATGTCCTCGCAGGATTCCTCCATTCAGGAGAATTACTCCAGAGATTGTTCAATGTTTCTATTAAGCTAACCAGCCCTTCTCTCTGCTCAACCCTACACATGTTCCCAAGAGCGTAAAGAGGGACTCTGATAAACAATACAGCTAAGCTGAGCCACTCATCATAGCTGGGACTTTTTAGAGCAGAGTTGCACTGTAAAGCATTGGAAATCAGCAGCTTAATGAGACAATAGGTTTATTTCAAACTACCTACACTCCAAACGACAATGCAGCTTAACTGGAGTCAATGGATGGAACCAATGATAGAGAAGAGTTGTGGTGTAAAGTATGAATGAGCAGAGCTGTAGTCTAAAGTATGAGGGATAAATAGCATAAAAGTCTATGATGAGACAGACAGTGGATTTAAGACTACCTCAGTCTTCAATAGACAATGCAGCTTAGCTGGAGTCATTGTTCATGGCTGTCAAAAATATTGCATGAATCCCAGCAGGCGTATATATCAGGAAGTATGCTTTTATTCTATAAGAAACAAATATCACATGACGCGTTTCGGCCCGTCCAGCCTTCCTGAACTGCTGTGGCCTGATGGAGGAGAGGTGAGTAGCTGACACGGAGGACAGTGAATTGCACTTATCTTCATATCCAGTTTTTCTACACAAGTAGCAAAATATTGAAGAAACTGATCATTTGTGTAGGTGAATAGCACTTTAAATAAAGCTGCAGTTTGCAATGTGCCGCCCTGCGCTGCCTGTACCGCCACTAGACTGACAGCGCGGATCAATCACCGGGCAGACAGACACATCCATAAACATAGCAGAATTTGGACATTTTAATGACAAGTAACGACGGCCGGGACTTGGGGCAGCGGGGGGACCGTAAAGAGCTGACATTCGCTGACACCTTTATAGACGAGACACAACAGTTTTATAATTTGACAACAGGAATATATGAGGAAATGTCTGTAAATAGCATATTACATGTGTGTATTATATGTGCAGTATGTATGAGCGCATCCGTGAAAATGATTGACAGTAAAGTCCTTGATCTTGGTTTCTGGAAAAGCAGGGTGAGAGAATACGTAATTTATGTACACAGTGACTCCAGCAGCAGAATAATGAGTGCAGCTCTGGAGTATAATACAGGATGTAACTCAGGATCAGTACAGGATAAGTAATGTATGTACACAGTGACTCCAGCAGCAGAATAGTGAGTGCAGCTCTGGAGTATAATATAGGATCAGTACAGGATAAGTAATGTATGTACACAGTGACTGCACCAGCAGAATAGTGAGTGCAGCTCTGGAGTATAATACAGGATGTAACTCAGGATCAGTACAGGATAAGTAATGTATGTACTCAGTGACTGCACCAGCAGAATAGGGAGTGCAGCTCTGGAGTATAATACAGGATGTAACTCAGGATCAGTACAGGATAAGTAATGTATCTACACAGTGACTGCACCAGCAGAATAGTGAGTGCAGCTCTGGAGTATAATACAGGATGTAACTCAGGATCACTACAGGATATGTAATGTATGTACACAGTGACTCCACCAGCAGAACAGTGAGTGCAGCTCTGGAGTATAATACAGGATGTAACTCATGATCAGTACAGGATAAGTAATGTATGTACACAGTGACTGCACCAGCAGAATAGTGAGTGCAGCTCTGGAGTATAATACAGGATGTAACTCAGGATCACTACAGGATATGTAATGTATGTACACAGTGACTCCACCAGCAGAACAGTGAGTGCAGCTCTGGAGTATAATACAGGATGTAACTCATGATCAGTACAGGATAAGTAATGTATGTACACAGTGACTCCACCAGCAGAATAGTGAGTGCAGCTCTGGAGTATATTACAGGATGTAACTCAGGATCAGTACAGGATAAGTAATGTATGTACACAGTGACTGCATCAGCAGAATAGTGAGTGCAGCTCTGGAGTATATTACAGGATGTAACTCATGATCAGTACAGGATAAGTAATGTATGTACACAGTGACTGCATCAGCAGAATAGTGAGTGCAGCTCTGGAGTATAACATAGTTAGAGAATTGCAGGATGAGACACTATGTTTTCTGCTCACTATCTATGTAGTGGTCTCTTTAAACTTTTAACTTGAGTGATGCGACTAATATACTGCGGCTCCTTTGTGCGCCATGTTCTGTTCTTCGGCATTGTTGATGCATTTCACTTGGCATCTACACAAAATTACAAAATAAAATTCCAATTCGCGCTTATGGCGTCTCTCATGAATGGTAAATTATCATGATATAGGGAAACATAAAACGCTTTAGAGATGTGAAGTAGATAGCAGCGCCGCCGACTGCAGATCTATCACAGGGAGAGCGGGATTTCTGATAGTACAGGCCCGCGGTCTGTCTTTACGCCTCTATCTCATGTCCCGCTTATTGTCCCTATGGCTTCATCCTCCATTTACATCCTCTCCGGGGGGCGAATCGCTGATCACTCACAGCCCCCAGAAAGCTGGTTCGATTTCCGTTTACTATCATTCATAGGGACGGACGCAGCGTAACGCCATGCTGGTGGTTTAGTGGCCCCAAACCAGACGACAGTCCCTTTAATAACTAATAAAGCTGCATCTACCCCTCCCATGACACTTGTGACCCAGCTTTCCCAGGATCCAGAATGCATGAGTCCGCAGGTTTACAGCAGCCTGCCATGGCTGACTACATTGACCTGATCAGGGACTTCCATGTACTGTTGAGTTTTTGGTTTCTTCCGGGGTTCCTGATATTGATATCTTGTCCCTTTTCTCCCGGCAGATCCCGCAGATCAGTTACGGCTCCACTGCGCCTGAGCTGAGCGATGACCGCCGCTATGACTTCTTTTCTCGGGTGGTCCCTCCGGATTCCTTCCAGGCTCAGGCCATGGTGGACATCGTCAAGTCAATGGGATGGAATTACGTGTCCACGCTGGCGTCAGAAGGAAGTTATGGGGAGAAAGGGGTGGAGTCATTTATGCAAATTTCCAGAGAAGAAGGTAAGGAGCGACTAATCTATAATAATCTTGGGGTTATTATTAGAGGTCACTGGACGGACAGCAGAGGCGGCATCCTCCAATGTCCCCGGTATGAAGAGGCTGACCAATTCTATGACGTTTCAGAGGGTCCTCCCAGTATATTCACTTGTAATGTTCAGTTTGCTTTTCTTCCCTTCTGCTGAGCTTGAGTTACGTCATCTTATACTCCAGTCACTTCTAAAGCAGCATCCATAATTCTTAATTCTTCTCTTTGAATCAGTTCACCCCACTAATAGCTTGTCTTGGACCCCACAATGCACTGCACTCTGCTACGCTGCACTATGTTACCCTTATATTATATAATACTCAGTAATACCTGAAAAGTCAGCGCACAATCTGCCTCCTTAAACGAAAAACTATAGAAAATGGAGGCCTGGTAAACAACCCACACAGGGCTGCTATATTTAGTAATTTCCTTAGTAGTGAAAGGGTTAATTGTATATTCTCTGGTGGTCTAGAGTAGTGAAAGGGTTAATTGTATATTCCTTGGTGGTCTAGAGTAGTGAAAGGGTTAATTGTATATTCCCTGGTGGTCTAGGGTAGTGAAAAGGTTAATTGTGTATTCTCTGGGGATTTAAAGCAGTGAAAGGTGTTAGTTTTACATCCACTGGAGGTCTAAGGCACTGAGCAGGGTTAATTTTACATTCTCTGATGGTCCTGGGTAGTAAAAGGGTAACTTTTGCATTCTATTGAGGTCCAATGGAGTGAAGGGGGTTAATTTTGCATGCTTTGATGATTCAGGGTAATAGCAAGGGGTAATTGTACATTGCTAGGTGGTCTAGAGTAGCGCAAGGGTTAATTGTATATTCCATGGCGATTTAAGCCAGTGGAAAAGGCTCAGTGTATATCCCCTGGTGGTCTAGGCTAGTGAAAAGGTCAATTTTACATTTCCTGGAGGTCTATGGTACTGAAATGGTTACTTTTTGCATTGCCTTGTGATCCAAGGTAGTGAATGGGGTTAATACAACATTCTTTGATGATTCAGGGTAATATGAAGAGTTAAAAGGGTTAACTGTATACTCCCTGGTGGTGGAAGGCACTGAAAGGGGTTCATCATTTTACATTCCTTGGTGGTCTAGGGCAGAGATGGGCAAACTGCGGCTCTCCAGTTGTTGTAAAACTACAATTCCCACCATGCCCTGCTGTAGCCTGACAGCTGTAAGCAGTCTTTGCATGCTGGGAGTTGTAGTTTTGCAACAGCTGGAGAGCCACAGTTTGCCCATCCCTGGTCTAGGGTAATAAAAAGGGGTTAACTGTACATTCCCTGTTGGCATAGTCGTAGAACAGTGAAGAGTTCAATGGTAAATTGAGATTGCTCCATCCGGGGGGCCCAGGAGAAGGAGGCCTTGGGCAGTTGCCCAGTTTGCCACCCCCTAAACTATCCCTGCGGAGCCGCTTTATAGAATAATTAGCTTCCTGCAGGCGCTGTCAGCACAATCCAGGCTCCACTGCTTCTGTGCCGTATACACAAGGGCCATAAAACAGGCAGTAATATTTGTGAGCGATGATATTTCCCGAGGTTTTCAGTATGGGAAGCACGGTTCATGAGAAGGGGCAGACGGCCCGAGGGTCCCTGTGCAGCAGCCCACACAGCTGGGCCACACAACCCAGGGTCAAGTCTCCAGCGAGACCCCCCCCCATAATAAAGAGAGACGTTACATGATGTCTGCGCTTGGAGTACAGAGGAGGAAGCCATTAAATACCCGCCCTGAGATGTTAACGGCGCAGGATCCGGCAGCCATGGTGCGGTCGGTTTCTCACCCTTCGGACCCTCGTCTCTGCCAGCGTGCTTAATGATGGCAGCGTCTGCCCTGCACCGACCATGTCTCTCCTCCACCTTGTTAATAATGTAAGGAGCCTGCGCTCTCAGCCTCCAGCAAAACTAGGAATGAGCCTCTGGTCGCACTGACCAGACTCGTGCTTTAGATGCATCTCAGACCGAGAAATCATGGCTGCCTGTTACAGAGCGCGGCGTGTGGATCCGTGCTACTGATTGGGGGGGGATAACCGGCCATGTCAAACTTGGCTGAATTCTATCTTTTAATAGCACTGCAGGGCCTTCAGATGCACTGCGCTGTGCTGGAGAGGCGCCACCGCGCCGCAGATATGCCCGGTTAGAAAGTGAGATGAGCACAGAGACAGTCTACAGAGCGCTGCAAAGTCTGGTCCGAACGAAAGCAAGGAATAATCCAAACTATCATCCACATATAAGATAATATTACAATTGTCAACGTTTATAACATAAATGTATGTCTTTAAATTGAAAATTAATAAAAAATACTTTGTTGGAATAGAAAGCAATGGGCTCCTTAGTGATACGCAGGCAGCAGAGTCTATAGGCTTCCTATGGCATCGGGGGCTGGTACCCCGCCAGGGCAGCGAGAGAGACACGGCTGCAGTGCCAGATCTGGAGCACCCTGTACAGTCCTCAGGTACCCGATCCCGGGGACGTCTGTAACCCTTTACCCTCAACACCAGTAGGTTTCAACCTGTGCTGCTGCAGCTGCTGTAAAAACTACCAAAACGAGCCACTGTCAGAGGATGATGGGAGGTGTAGTCCTACAACAGCTGGAGAGACCCAGATAAAACACCACAGCTCTATCACAATGCAATCCGGAAGAATGTCATATACTCCATGAGCAACAAAGTATCAACTAAGTAACAAAAGGAGACAATAAACTGTACTCTATGGACTGGGGCAATATATCACTGCACACCAAGGACTGGAGCATTATATCACTGCACACCAAGGACTGGAGAATTATATCACTGCACACCAAGGACTGGGGCATTATATCACTGCACACCAAGGACTGGGGCATTATATCACTGCTCACCAAGGACTGGGGCATTATATCACAGCACACCAAGGACTGGGGCATTATATCACTGCACACCAATGTCTGGGGCATTATATCACTGCACACCAAGGACTGGAGCATTATATCACTGCACACCAGGGACTGGGGCATTATATCACTGCACACCAAGGACTGGGGCATTATATCACTGCACACCAAGGACTGGGGCATTATATCACTGCACACCAAGGACTGGGGCATTCAAACACTGCACACCAAGAAATGGAGCATTATATCACTGCACACCAAGGACTGGAGCATTATATCACTGCACACCAGGGACTGGGGCATTATATCACTGCACACCAAGGACTGGGGCATTATATCACTGCACACCAAGGACTGGGGCATTATATCACTGCACACCAAGGACTGGGGCATTCAAACACTGCACACCAAGAAATGGAGCATTATATCACTGCACACCAAGGACTGGGGCATTCAAACACTGCACACCAAGAAATGGAGCATTATATCACTGCACACCAAGGACTGGGGCATTATATCACTGCACACCAATGTCTGGGGCATTATATCACTGCACACCAAGGACTGGGGCATTATATCACTGCACACCAAGGACTGGGGCATTATATCACTGCACACCAAGGACTGGGGCATTATATCACTGCACACCAAGGACTGGAGCATTATATCACTGCACACCAAGGACTGGGGCATTATATCACTGCACACCAAGGACTGGGGCATTATATCACTGCACACCAAGGACTGGGGCATTCAAACACTGCACACCAAGAAATGGAGCATTATATCACTGCACACCAAGGACTGGAGCATTATATCACTGCACACCAAGGACTGGGGCATTATATCACTGCACACAAAGAACTGGGGCATTATATCACTGCACACCAAGGACTGGGGCATTATATCACTGCACACCTAGGACTGGGGCATGATATCACTGCACACCAATGTCTGGGGCATTATTTCACTGCACACTAATGATTGGGGCATTATATCACTGCACACCAAGAACTGGAGCATTATATCACTGCACACCAAGGACTGGGGCATTATATCACTGCACACCAAGGACTGGGGCATTATATCACTGCACACCAAGGACTGGGGCATTATATCACTGCACACCAAGGACTGGAGAATTATATCACTGCACACCAAGGACTGGGGCATTATATCACTGCACACCAATGTCTGAGGCATTATATCACTGCACACCAAGGACTGGGGCATTATATCACTGCACACCAAGGACTGGAGAATTATATCACTGCACACCAAGGACTGGAGCATTATATCACTGCACACCAAGAACTGGGGCATTATATCACTGCACACCAAGGACTAGGGCATTATATCACTGCACACCAAGGACTTGTGCATTATATAACTGCACACCAAGGACTGGGGCATTATATCACTGCACACCAAGGACTGGAGCATTCTATCACTGCACACCAAGGACTGGGGCATTATATCACTGCACACCATGGACTGGAGCATTATATCACTGCACACCAGAGACTGGGGCATTATATCACTGCACACCAGAGACTGGGGCATTATATCACTGCACACCAAGGACTGGAGCATTATATCACTGCACACCAAGGACTGGGGCATTATATCACTGCACACCAAGGACTGGGGCATTATATCACTGCACACCAAGGACTGGGGCATTATATCACTGCACACCAAGGACTGGAGCATTATATCACTGCACACCAAGGACTGGGGCATTATATCACTGCACACCAAGGACTGGGGCATTCAAACACTGCACACCAAGAAATGGAGCATTATATCACTGCACACCAAGGACTGGAGCATTATATCACTGCACACCAAGGACTGGGGCATTATATCACTGCACACAAAGAACTGGGGCATTATATCACTGCACACCTAGGACTGGGGCATGATATCACTGCACACCAATGTCTGGGGCATTATTTCACTGCACAGTAATGATTGGGGCATTATATCACTGCACACCAAGAACTGGAGCATTATATCACTGCACACCAAGGACTGGGGCATTATATCACTGCACACCAAGGACTGGGGCATTATATCACTGCACACCAAGGACTGGGGCATTATATCACTGCACACCAATGTCTGGGGCATTATATCACTGCACACCAATGTCTGGGGCATTATATCACTGCACACCAAGGACTGGGGCATTATATCACTGCACACCAAGGACTGGAGAATTATATCACTGCACACCAAGGACTGGGGCATTATATCACTGCACACCAATGTCTGAGGCATTATATCACTGCACACCAAGGACTGGGGCATTATATCACTGCACACCAAGGACTGGAGAATTATATCACTGCACACCAAGGACTGGAGCATTATATCACTGCACACCAAGGACTGGGGCATTATATCACTGCACACCAAGGACTGGAGCATTATATCACTGCACACCAGAGACTGGGGCATTATATCACTGCACACCAGAGACTGGGGCATTATATCACTGCACACCAAGGACTAGAGCATTATATCACTGCACACCAAGGACTGTGGCATTATATCACTGCACACCAAGGACTGTGGCATTATATCACTGCACACCAGAGACTGGGGCATTATATCACTGCACACCAAGGACTGGAGCATTATATCACTGCACACCAGAGACTGGGGCATTTTATCACTGTACACCAATGTCTGGGGCATTATATCACTGCACACCAAGGACTGGGGCATTATATCACTGCACACCAAGGACTGGGGCATTTTATCACTGCACACCAATGTCTGGGGCATTATATCACTGCACACCAAGGACTGGGGCATTCTTTCCTATTCCTCCCCTCTTCTATGAATTAAGCAGGGCTATTAAATCATAAAATGTATAGTGGTGGGCGCGAATATTCGAATCGCGAATATTAATCGTGAATATCAGCACTTCTAATATTCGCTAATATTTTCAATATAGTTATATATATTTATAATTTTGAATATTCTAGATTTTTTTTCATCAGTACCCTCCTCCCTTCTTGCTTGTGGGCCAATGAGAAGCTGCAATGTCTTTGTCAGAGCTTAGCAACCAATAGGAAAGTTGTCTACCCCTTTACTATATAAGAACCTCCCCAGCAGCCATTTTCTGCAGTTTTTTGCAGTTCTGAGAGAGAAAGCAGTGTAATTGCTGTGCTCTGTGCTTTCCTGTGTCACATTACATTAGTTAGTTAGTTAGTTATCTTATATATAATACAGATAGTTAGTGGGAGATAGTCAGTGTAGGTTAGATAGTGATATAGTGTAGCTGATAGGTTCCAGTGCAGGGTGTTAGGTAGTGTGATAGGTTCTGCTGTCCATACATACATGCTACAGACATAGTGCTGTGATGTCACATTACATTAGATAATTAGTTAGTTATCTTCTATATATAATACAGATAGTTAGTGGAGATAGTCAGTGTAGGTTAGATAGTGATATAGTGTAGCTGATAGGTTCCAGTGCAGGGTGTTAGGTAGTGTGATAGGTTCTGCTGTCCATACATACATGCTACAGACATAGTGCTGTGATGTCACATTACATTAGTTAGTTAGTTAGTTATCTTATATATAATACAGATAGTTAGTGGGAGATAGTCAGTGTAGGTTAGATAGTGATATAGTGGAGCTGGTAGGTTCCAGTGCAGGGTGTTAGGTAGTGTGATAGGTTCTGCTGTCCATACATACATGCTACAGACATAGTGCTGTGATGTCACATTACATTAGATAGTTAGTTAGTTATCTTCTATATATAATACAGATAGTTAGTGGGAGATAGTCAGTGTAGGTTAGATAGTGATATAGTGTAGCTGATAGGCTCCAGTGCAGGGTGTTAGGTAGTGTGATAGGTTCTGCTCTCCATACATACAGGCTACAGACATAGTGCTGTGATGTCACATTACATTAGATAGTTAGTTAGTTATCTTCTATATATAATACAGATAGTTAGTGGGAGATAGTCAGTGTAGGTTAGATAGTGATATAGTGGAGCTGGTAGGTTCCAGTGCAGGGTGTTAGGTAGTGTGATAGGTTCTGCTGTCCGTACATACATGCTACAGACATAGTGCTGTGATGTCACATTACATTAGATAGTTAGTTATATTATATATATAATACAGATAGTTAGTGGAGATAGTCAGTGTAGGTTAGATAGTGATATAGTGTAGCTGATAGGTTCCAGTGCAGGGTGTTAGGTAGTGTGATAGGTTCTGCTCTCCATACATACAGGCTACAGACATAGTGCTGTCACAAGTTCACAACAATCACTAATATGTAGTCAGACCTACTAAAATGTGAATTTGCACGTCTTGCGCCGAAATATGTGCATCATTAATTGCCGATTTGCACAATCGTGAATATATCGGAGCACTCTACCTGCATATAAAGCTATTGTAATGTTCTGCCGGGCAAACCATTTTCTCCAGTCTCAGGACGCTTCTAGCAGCTTGAAAAATGTAGCCATAGTGACCCATGCCTGTATTGCGCGTGCATTACGCGAATATTACATTGCCGATTTCACAATCAAGAAAAAAATTGCGAATACTCGAATATATGATGAATATTCGCCCAAATATTTGTGAAATATCGCAAAATCTAATATTGCCCCTGCCGCTCATCACTAATAATGTACTAGAATTACAGGAATGTTTCATTTTTCTCTTTTAAATCTTGTCCAGAAGATGCCATTTTTGATATCTCCGCCTGGCCGGTCACTTCTGGGGGTGCAGGTCTATGAAGCCTGGGGGGTTCTTACCTCTGGATACTATCACCACCCGCTGCACGGTGGCAGTCGTCAGAGTCAGGGCCGGCCACCCCCTCCTGGCCGTGTCATTTGCCAGCTGGCGTCTGTCCTTCCTGGCAGTTCCCGGAGGAGCAGTAATAGAAAATCCCTCTTCCAATCTGTCAGGCAGGAGCTTGTTAGCGGTTATTATTCATCAGGTGGCGGCAGAATTCGTTCTTGGCCCTTCAGAGCCGGAGACGCTGACCTTGCGAACACTAGACTCCTGACATGACACTTGGAAGTTTGATGATTTCATTGTTCTTTCGGTGGCGACTCTACCGCCATCCATTGTGCCGACAGCTATAAGCCGCCAGAGCCGCCCCCGATTAACCCTTCATTATAAATCTGAACTACAGGTCTTGGCGAGGAAGACTCCATTCCTCCAGGTTCTCTCCAGAGTCACTTCAGTGATTTATAATGTATATTCGCCGATCTGCCTAATATTGTATAATACCGCCCTATAGACAGAAAACTGTGATGCCGCGTGTGTCCTGACACCTTTCTATCATCACCTGCAGTTTCCTTTCCAGTAGCTCTTCTATTTTTGATTAGACCAGACTGGTTCCCCGTCACCGCCCGTGACTATGGCTTCTGGTCACTGGTTGTCCTTCCTTGGACCTCGTTTGGTAGGTACTAGCCCCCACATACCGGGAGCCCCCCACAAGGCCGGCCGCTCTGGAGGGGATCTGACCCAGTCGTCCACACATCACATTTGGTCCTTCACTCAGATCCTACATTCGCTCATTTTCCTGCTCCCAACTCATCAACTGCAAGAACTGATTGTTCACTTCTGCAACTTTCTAATACACTCTCCATATTTAAGACTTCTGCTTGCTGTCAGTGAATGAAAAAAAAAACCCTGTAAAGATTTAATTCTTCATTCTTAATGGTTTTTACCCAGCCCAGTCCCAGGAGCGATTGGTATGTAAGAGAGGTGCAGCTGCCAACAGGAAGCTACATGTTATTGTCAGTGACCCTGGTGCCATCTCCAGTGATGCCAAGGCATGTCTTATCTACAGCTATAGGGTGTCAAGGGACCCCGGTGCCATCTCCAGTGATGCCAAGGCATGTATTATCTACAGCCATAGGGTGTCAAGGGACCCTGGTGCCATCTCCTGTGATGCCAAGGCATGTATTATCTACAGCCATAGGGTGTCAAGTGACCCTGGTGCCATCTCCAGTGATGCCAAGGCATGAATTATGTACAGCCATAGGGTGTCATGTGGCCCTAATGCCATCTCCAGTGATGCCAAGGCATGTATTATTTTCCTTTGCTATGCCAGATGCGCCCGTATTAGATTTTAGGACACAGTAAAACCCTGGCTGTGCCAGGGGCAGCGCGAACATTGCAGGGATCATCCCCGACCCTGAGCCCCCTGAAGCTCCGGCTGTGATCTGGATACCAATCTATACTTACCTCTCCAGGAGGAGGTAGGTTCCTGAGATGGGTGATGTTCATCCTTCTGTCCTATCGGCAGAGCTCAGAGCCGAGGTGACATTATTCATCAACAGAGAAGACGAGGGCAAAGCAATGACTAAAATCATCCTCTTGGCCTCTGCAGAAGAAGCCATTAACCTCCCACTTACCTGAGGAGACAAGAGCTACTTACCCGCATCCAATTAGCCTTCATTATACAGAAGTTACCGAGAGTTATCACTGTGTTATCTGTGGTGTTACATAGGACTGCAGGTGACATCTACTACATTATCTGTACTCAGAGAGTTATCGCTGTTATCTGTGGTGTTACATAGGACTGCAGGTGACATCTACTACATTATCTGTACTCAGAGAGATATCACTGTGTTATCTGTGGTGTTACATAGGACTGCAGGTGACATCTACTACATTATCTGTACTCAGAGAGCTATCACTGTGTTATCTGTGGTGTTACATAGGACTGCAGGTGACCTCTATTACATTATCTGTACTCAGAGCGTTATCACTGTGTTATCTGTGGTGTTACATAGGACTGCAGGTGACATCTACTACATTATCTGTACTCAGAGCGTTATCACTGTGTTATCTGTGGTGTTACATAGGACTGCAGGTGACATCTACTACATTATCTGTACTCAGAGAGTTATCACTGTGTTACCTGTGGTGTTACATAGGACTGCAGGTGAGATCTACTACATTATCTGTACTCAGAGAGTTATCACTGTGTTATCTGTGGTGTTACATAGGACTGCAGGTGACATCTACTACATTATCTGTACTCAGAGAGTTATCACTGTGTTATCTGTGGTGTTACATAGGACTGCAGGTGACATCTACTACATTATCTGTACTCAGAGAGTTATCACTGTGTTATCTGTGGTGTTACATAGGACTGCAGGTGACATCTACTACATTATCTGTACTCAGAGAGTTATCACTGTGTTATCTGTGGTGTTACATAGGACTGCAGGTGACATCTACTACATTATCTGTACTCAGAGAGTTATCACTGTGTTATCATGTGGTGTTACATAGGACTGCAAGTAACATCTACTACATTATCTGTACTCAGAGAGTTATCACTGTGTTATCTGTGGTGTTACATAGGACTGCAAGTAACATCTACTACATTACCTGTACTCAGAGCGTTATCACTGTGTTATCTGTGGTGTTACATAGGACTGCAGGTGACATCTACTACATTATCTGTACTCAGAGAGTTATCACTGTGTTATCTGTGGTGTTACATAGGACTGCAGGTGACATCTACTACATTATCTGTACTCAGAGAGATATCACTGTGTTATCTGTGGTGTTACATAGGACTGCATGTAACATCTACTACAGTATCTGTACTCAGAGAGTTATCACTGTGTTATCTGTGGTGTTACATAGGACTGCAGGTGACATCTACTACAGTATCTGTACTCAGAGAGTTATCACTGTGTTATCTGTGGTGTTACATAGGACTGCAGGTGACATCTACTACCTTATCTGTACTCAGAGAGATATCACTGTGTTATCTGTGGTGTTACATAGGACTGCATGTAACATCTACTACAGTATCTGTACTCAGAGAGTTATCACTGTGTTATCTGTGGTGTTACATAGGACTGCAGGTGACATCTACTACATTACCTGTACTCAGGAGTTATCACTGTGTTATCTGTGGTGTTACATAGGACTGCAGGTGACATCTACTACATTATCTGTACTCAGAGAGTTATCACTGTGTTATCACTGTGTTACATAGGACTGCAAGTAACATCTACTACATTATCTGTACTCAGAGAGTTATCACTGTGTTATCTGTGGTGTTACATAGGACTGCAAGTAACATCTACTACATTACCTGTACTCAGAGAGTTATCACTGTGTTATCTGTGGTGTTACATAGGACTACAGGTGACATCTACTACATTATCTGTACTCAGAGAGTTATCACTGTGTTATCTGTGGTGTTACATAGGACTGCAGGTGACATCTACTACATTATCTGTACTCAGAGAGTTATCACTGTGTTATCTGTGGTGTTACATAGGACTGCAGGTGACATCTACTACATTATCTGTACTCAGAGAGTTATCACTGTGTTATATGTGGTGTTACATAGGACTGCAGGTGACATCTACTACATTATCTGTACCCAGAGAGTTATCACTGTGTTATCTGTGGTGTTACATAGGACTACAGGTGACATCTACTACATTATCTGTACTCAGAGAGTTATCCCTGTGTTATCTGTGGTGTTACATAGGACTGCAGGTGACATCTACTACATTATCTGTACTCAGAGAGCTATCACTGTGTTATCTGTGGTGTTACATAGGACTGCAGGTGACATCTACTACATTATCTGTATTCAGAGAGATATCACTGTGTTATCTGTGGTGTTACATAGGACTGCAGGTGACATCTACTACATTATCTGTACTCAGAGAGCTATCCCTGTGTTATCTGTGGTGTTACATAGGACTGCAGGTGACATCTACTACATTATCTGTACTCAGAGAACTATCACTGTGTTATCTGTGGTGTTACATAGGACTGCAGGTGACATCTACTACATTATCTGTACTCAGAGAGTTATCCCTGTGTTATCAGTGGTGTTACATAGGACTGCAGGTGACATCTACATTATCTGTACTCAGAGAGTTTTCCCTGTGTTATCTGTGGTGTTACATAGGACTGCAGGTGACATCTACTACATTATCTGTACTCAGAGAGTTATCACTGTGTTATCTGTGGTGTTACATAGGACTGCAGGTGACATCTACTACATTATCTGTACTCAGAGAGTTATCACTGTGTTATCTGTGGTGTTACATAGGACTGCAGGTGACATCTACTACATTATCTGTACTCAGAGAGTTATCACTGTGTTATCTGTGGTGTTACATAGGACTGCAGGTGACATCTACTACATTATCTGTACTCAGAGAGATATCACTGTGTTATCTGTGGTGTTACATAGGACTGCAGGTGACATCTACTACATTATCTGTACTCAGAGAGATATCACTGTGTTATCTGTGGTGTTACATAGGACTGCAGGTGACATCTACTACATTATCTGTACTCAGAGAGTTATCACTGTGTTATCTGTGGTGTTACATAGGACTGCAGGTGACATCTACTACATTATCTGTACTCAGAGAGTTATCACTGTGTTATCTGTGGTGTTACATAGGACTGCAGGTGACATATACTACATCATCTGTACTCAGAGAGCTATCACTGTGTTATCTGTGGTGTTACATAGGACTGCAGGTGACATCTACTACATTATATGTACTCAGAGAGTTATGACTGTGTTATCTGTGGTGTTACATAGGACTGCAGGTGACATCTACTACATTATCTGTACTCAGAGAGTTATCACTGTGTTATCTGTGGTGTTACATAGGACTGCATGTGACATCTACTACATTATCTGTACTCAGAGATATGACTGTGTTATCTGTGGTGTTACATAGGACTGCAGGTGACATCTACCACATTATCTGTACTCAGAGAGTTATCACTGTGTTATCTGTGGTGTTACATAGGACTGCATGTGACATCTACTACAGTATCTGTACTCAGAGAGTTATCACTGTGTTATCGGTGGTGTTACATAGGACTGCAGGTGACATCTACTACATTATCTGTCCTCAGAGAGTTATCACTGTGTTATCTGTGGTGTTACATAGGACTGCAGGTGACATCTACTACACTATCTGTACTCAGAGAGTTATCACTGTGTTATCTGTGGTGTTACATAGGACTGCAGGTGACATCTACTACATTATCTGTACTCAGAGCGCTATCACTGTGTTATCTGTGGTGTTACATAGGACTGCAGGTGACATCTACTACATTATCTGTCCTCAGAGAGTTACCAGTGTGTTATCTGTGGTGTTACATAGGACTGCAGGTGACATCTACTACATTATCTGTACTCAGAGAGTTATCACTGTGTTATCTGTAGTGTTACATAGGACTGCAGGTGACATCTACTACATTATCTGTACTCAGAGAGTTATCACTGTGTCATATGTGGTGTTACATAGGACTGCAGGTGACATCTACTACATTATCTGTACTCAGAGATATCACTGTGTTATCTGTGGTGTTACATAGGACTGCAGGTGACATCTACTACATTATCTGTACTCAGAGAGTTATGACTGTGTTATCTGTGGTGTTACATAGGACTGCAGGTGACATCTGCTTATTTATTATCAGTCAGGCAATGCACTCCATAGAGTTAATTACTGTTTCAGCTCTGCTATGTTGTTTTTTCTCTCTTCTCTTTACACTGATACTAAGTTAGAAAATTAGAGATTAAATACAAATGACAGCCCATTGTGTCCGATGAGAAATTCAGCTCTACTACGTCAGGAACAGCGGTGTCGATCCTGCTGTATGTGGAGGAGGGGCTCTTTGGTCAGGTTCAGCACCGCACGGAGCGGACAGCTCCGTTCACACTGGGTTTGTTGGAGTGGATTCTCCTCCTTCTGGCTGAAAAACCTGCAGGAAAATCTGCCTCAAAACAGCATACTCAGTGTGAACCTGTCCTAAGATGTTTGGAAAAAACTGCCATTAGTGTCAGAAAGGGTTAACTGTCTAGTCAGTTGAGGTGATGTGGTACCTGAACACAGCGCAGAGCGGGCTCAGTGGCGGCAGCTGCCGTTCTCCCGCCCGGGGCCGATCACTTGTGATTCCTCATATTAAACTCTGCTGGAAAAACAACAATTACAAATAATGGATCCTACGAGCGGGAAATCCTCCTCCTCCTCCTCCTCTATCGCAGGCCTTATTCATATATAGCGCCAACATATTCCGCAGCGCCTTACAATAATAATCACTGGACGGCGGGGGCGAGCAGGCGGCCGGGCCCCGGTGCCTGAGGAGGGGCCCGGAGACACCGGGATTATACACCTCACCTAATCTTTAATCTTAGATACAGCAGACAATAAGCTTAGATACACAGCTCAGCAGTCAGTATCACACAGGACAGGATTAGATACACAGCTCAGCAGTCAGTATCACACAGGACAGGATTAGATACACAGCTCAGCAGTCAGTATCACACAGGACAGGATTAGATACACAGCTCAGCAGACAGTATCACACAGGATAGGATTAGATATACATCAGCTCAGCAGACAGTATCACACAGGATGGGATTAGATACATCAGCTCAGCAGACCGTATCACACAGGATAGGATTAGATACACAGCTCAGCAGACAGTATCACACGTACTAGGATTAGATACACAGCTTAGCAGACAGTATAACACAGGATAGCATTGGATACACAGCTCAGCAGGCGGTATCACACAGGATAGGATTAGATACACAGCTCAGCAGACCGTATCACACAGGATATGATTAGATACACAGCTCAGCAGACAGTATCACACAGGATAGGATTAGATATACATCAGCTCAGCAGACAGTATCACACAGGATGGGATTAGATACATCAGCTCAGCAGACAGTATCACACAGGATGGGATTAGATACACAGCTCAGCAGACAGTATCAAACAGGATGGGATTAGATACACAGCTCAGCAGACTGTATCACACAGGATAGGACTAGATACACCGCTCAACAGACAGTATCACACAGGATAGGATTAGATACACAGCTCAGCAGGCAGTATTACACAGGATAGGATTAGATACACAGCTCAGCAGACAGTATCACACAGGATGGGATTAGATACACAGCTCAGCAGACAGTATCACACAGGATGGGATTCGATACACAGCTCAGCAGACAGTATCACACAGGATAGGATTAGATACACAGCTAAGCAGACTGTATCATACAGGATAGGATTAGATACACAGCTCAGCAGACTGTATCACACAGGACAGGATTAGATACACAGCTAAGCAGACTGTGGTCTCCATCTTGTTGGAATCCTCGGTTTATTCGCAGCCTTTTTTTTGTTTGAAGTCTCTAAAGTCGTTTTTTGACCGGCCCATACACCGACATTGGAGCGGTGAGTGTGTCCTCGCTGCGCTCGCACTGCCTTTCGTGTTGTTGTTACTGAGAAAAAAAGGGGGGGCTTGATAAGCCTTAAAGGTAAACTGTGGTGTCGCTCCCATAGAGAATATTATATTATATTGTGCACCATCCGGGCAACGATGCCCAACCTCTCGCCCTCATCATGGACCATCCTTGCAGCAGAGGCCAGAGGAGACTGTATTCTGGTAGAAGATCTGTGGAAGCCACCAGGTGTCTTCTGAAAGTAATCCTCTTTATTCAATCCAGTGAAAAACACCAGAATGTCAGCTATGAAGAAACCGCACTGGCTGACGCGTTTCAAACCCTTACGTCATTGCTCATAATCCCAGGGCATACACTGAAATTCAGATGGGATTAAGCCCAATCACTAAGATAAATCACATCTCTCTTCAGCCCTGAGACTATGAGTGCAGATGTAAGGGTCTGAAATGCGTCAGTGAAGTTCTTCTGTCTCTGACATCTTGATGCAAAAAAGAAGACACTTGGATTGCACCCTTCATGGGGTGAGCTGGACACTGAGATCTGCCGACCCCGTGCTGACATCATTCAAGAGCAAGAAGTTCAAGGCTACACCGTGGCATCACTTCACCATCATCTTCACTACCCTGAAGGGCATCTATACCCTATGTGGGCCATCGAGAGTGGGGGTCCAATGTGTAGATAGTCTCATTGGTCAGGACTCTTGTGCAGGACTCTCTGCATCTAAGCTAGGAAGGGAGTGGGGAATAGGTCCAAGGGTGATGGAAAGTCCTGGGTGCCATTTTGGTTTTTGCTTGCCCCCTAGGTATTGTGCGGTTAGAAGATCCACCTTATGTCTTGGCATGACCCGGAGGCAGAGACATCGAGCCCTCGCCTCCATGTTCGGAGGAGCTGTCCGGCTGTGGAGAAGAGGTGGACGCTAATTACCAGCTCCCTGTTTCTCGGAGACGGTGAGAAGATCCAGGCAGAGAATTCACTCCATTTAATTGCTCTGAGTGAATCCTCCCAGGTCCGTGGCCGCTTTTCATGCCTGGCTGCCCGCTGACAGCTCTCCGTTCACCTGCTTGATTAGTTTTTGCCATTTTTCTTTATGCGCCGCAAATAAGAAGAAAAAAGAGAGTGTGCGAGGCAGAACGCGGGAGAAGCGGGATTTTACAGGTGCAGGATGGATTCCGGAATAACACGGAGATGACGCGGCCAGCAGCTCCTTCACCTCCCAGGAAGCGCCCCACTGGGAAATGCTAAAGAACCGATCTACAGCCGTCAAACTGACTGGCAAAAGTTCTTGTGACCCAGTGGAACCTGCTGGGCCATTTAACCCCTTTTTGTCCTACTAATTGCCGATCAGTTCAGCCGCTCAGGTTATAATGGGTTCGCCGCCGTCTTTGCATAGATTACACGTCTTTTCTTGGTGAATACCTCTTTCAGACTGGGACCAGTTTGCCAAGGGGGATGGAAGGCAGAATTTCTGGTGGAGCTGGTAACAGCGACCTGCGCCAAAACAGCAGATTGTCTCCTCCCAAAAGCGGAGAGGTCAAAACCGAAAGCAAATAAACCATTTCATAAATTGTCTTTATTTCATGCTGCAGTCCTATGTAAGACCCCAGAGCATCCCTGGAGCGTTATATGGAGTGCAGGCAACGGGTGCAGTCACCTTATAACGCTGCAGAGGAGCGCGGCTTTCAGGCCCGAGTCTGAATACACTGCCAGGGATCAGTGGGGTACATGCACTGCCAGTCTCCTCACCAAGATACCCCCGGCCACTGGTGCCCAACTTGTGGATTTCCAGCTGTAGCAGTCAGGAGATTCCTTATGTACTGCCCATTTATATATGACTCCACCACCACTCATCTGGAGGGGGTCTGCTCTCTTTTCTGGAACCTTCCTGGTGTTGGCGAGTAGACATTAGGACTGTAGCCTGACCCCCACCCGCTTCATTATATGTCTCATATGATAGAGATGTAGTTGAACCCCTCAAGTACAGGACACTATGGACAACCTGGGTGTAACTAAACCCCTGCCCCATCTCAAACAGCTCTGCTACATCTGTAGGTGCTTTATGCCCATGTTTTGTTATCTAATGCCTCCGGCCTCATTTGGCCACCAGCAGCCCCCTCTATGATGAGAGGAATGACAAGGTCACGGTGAATGTATTACAGGGGATTCTATCAAAAATTCACTTTACGAAAGGGATTAAGTGGAAATTATTGGTTCTTGGCGGCTGCAGATCGGGGTCAGGTGCTCTGGGAACCAAGAACATCACCGGAAGACATGAAACCTGAAGAAGGGCGATCCAGCGTGCCCCCTCGATAAGCCTGGCATTAACTGACGGGCATCATAGGACAACCTGTCATACTGCGGAGGTGTCACCACTGAGTGGGCACAAGAATGTGAAGAGTTTTAATAATTTGCCATTTACTTATTTTCCAAGGACCTTGGGTAATATGGTGACCCCTGTCACATCTAGAGCTGCAGCCACAATCCTGGAGGTCTCCTTTAACCAAACTACATGGCATTGTCAGAGCACAGATGACCATGACACAAGGATCTCAGCTGTGAGGCTACGTGACCTACAGTCAGATTACAGAATTTTGAATGCAGCTCTGGAGGGGGCTGGGGTATAGAACGCAACGTTGCTCAAGTTGCAAAGTAATATGTTACATTGTTAAATAAATGTTGCCCTGATAAATCTGGGAGATCAGAGACATGTGACCTAAGCCCCTCCCCTCTGTAAGTGCTTAGCCAGTCAGCAGAGTCAAAGGTGGTCACATGACACCTTCTTGCACCTCTGACTACTATGAAGCATGAAACATATTTCTCTGGGGGGGGGAGAAGCAGAGCTCGTTATTCTAGCCCCCATATAAGTGTTTGTGGGGGTCATTTAAAGGAAAGTGGCGCACCAGCCCATTCAGCTCGGACAGGGCATTGCTCAGGTGCTCGGCTCTAGGGATGGTGCCCTGGAGATGGGCGCACTTTAAGACATCGTCTCCATGTGAGATTTGCACAGCTCCCACCTGCCAGTATCATTATCACGGATTTGCTTCTAGCATAGCATGTAATATACTAATCCAATCTTTCTCCTCCGCACACACAGCATTCGAATTAATCCCGTGCATCTCCGCTCGCGGCCGTCATAGTCTTTATAGACTTATATCTTCACGGGGTTCTACATAAGTATAATGCTCTGGATAAGCCGGTGAATGCAGCGCCGAATTATCTGATGCGTTATTATGCGGCCTCTCCAGTCGCCGCTTCTCCATCATCGTCAGATTACGTCAACCGCTTATCACGTTCACCCTGACTCTAATCTAAATCTTACAACTAGAGATGAGCGAGTGGAATTCGATCCGAATTTCAGGAAAAATTTGATTCGCACCAAATCCGAATTTCCTCGCGATTCGTGGTAACGAATAGCATTTTTTCCTAAAATGGCTGCTGCACAAGATAGGACATGGAGCAGGGAACTCTGGAAAGTCAGGATCACCCATAATTTCATGCATGCAGCCAATCAGCAGCCAGCCAGCCCTGTGATGTCACAGCTCTATAAATAGCGGCAGCCATCTTGGATTCTGCCATTTTCCAGTGCACTTAGTGCAAGGAGAGACGTCAGCAGGCGCTAGGGACAGTGCTAGGAAAGAGTTCATTGTGCTGAAAAACGATTTACAAGTTCAGGGAGAGATTATTCAAGATGTAGGGAAAGGATAGGGAGGAATCATTCCTCAGCATAAATGTAGAACAGGGTTCAGTCGGGGAGGTTACATCCTGGGTAATAGGAACAATCCTATTACACCTTGCTGCACTGACTGTGGATCCAAATAGCCATTATACAGCTCTGTAATTCCAGTAAACCGTTCCTGTTATTGGGGTGTAAGTGCTGTGTGATACCGCCATTAACAGGGTTTATTACGAGGAAGTTTTTCTATGTCTTATTTGCCCTGGTGCGGTGCAGTTATATGTTCTAAAGCATTTTTTGGCTTGAATTAGTGGGGTAAAAAGGGGCTTATTAGCCGTTGTGTGATGAAGTGCGAAAGTTAAAGCCTTTTATGGCATGTATTAGTGGCAAAAAAATATATATTTGCTGTTCAGCAGTGCAGTTATATGTTCTAAAGCCTTTTGTGTTGTGTATAAGTCATACTGACTCACAGTATTATTTCACTACCACAGCAGACTCCCTATGCGTGTTACTGCAAGGCACAGTGTTCTACACCACTATAAAGGCTCTCTGAAGCCAGGAAATAGCATTTTATTAACGCAATTCGCCGCAAATAAATTAGAATCGAACCAAATTCGGTGAACCGGTAAATCGAGTTTTTGAAAAACTCTACTTACAACCATAGAGGAGTCCTGGGCATGAAATCCACCTAGATAGACAATCATGAATGATAATGATAAGTTCCCATTCAGGAGTCTGAGAAAGCTGGGTGACAACCTCTATGTGACTAGTAATGGCGGCTATCTTGGTTTACGCCCATGAAGATATCTTAAAGTGAATGTCCACCTTTTATCAGCTTGTCATTTTTAGATCATTTTGTGTGGAATAATTACATAATATATATTTACAGCGGTCAGAGCTTCGTTATCATGCAAAACCCCTGGATAAAACATAAAGATAATAATAAAAATCTGTCTGCCTGCTGCCACCACTAGGGGGAGCATACTAAAAACTGTGTTACTATAGAGTTATATACCACTATACAGTAATCTCCTGAGCTCCCTCTAGTGGTGGCTGTATATATCTGTATGTAGTAATCTCCTGAGGTCCCTCTAGTGGTGTCTGTATATATCTGTATGCAGTAATCTCCTGAGCTCCCTCTAGTGGTGGCTGTATATATCTGTATGCAGTAATCTCCTGAGCTCCCTCTAGTGGTGGCTGTATATATCTGTATGTAGTAATCTCCTGAGCTCCCTCTAGTGGTGGCTGTATATATCTGTATGTAGTAATCTCCTGAGCTCCCTCTAGTGGTGGCTGTATATATCTGTATGCAGTAATCTCCTGAGCAACCTCTAATGGTGGCTGGATATATATGTATGCAGTAATCTCCTGAGCTCCCTCTAGTGGTGGCTGTATATATCTGTATGTAGTAATCTCCTGAGCTCCCTCTAGTGGTGGCTGTATATATCTGTATACAGTAATCTCCTGAGCTCCCTCTAGTGGTGGCTGTATATATCTGTATGCAGTAATCTTCTGAGCTCCCTCTAGTGGTAGCTGTATATATGTGTAGGTAGTAATCTCCTGAGCTCCCTCTAGTGGTGGCTGTATATATCTGTATGTAGTAATCTCCTGAGCTCCCTCTAGTGGTGGCTGTATATATCTATATCCAGTAATCTCCTGAGCTCCCTCTAGTGGTGGCTGTATATATCTGTATGTAGTAATCTCCTGAGCTCCCTCTACTGGTGGCTGTATATATCTGTATGTAGTAATCTCCTGAGCTTTCTCTAGCGGTGGCTGTATATATCTGTATGTAGTAATCTCCTGAGCTCCCTCTAGTGGTGGCTGTATATATCTGTATGGAGTGGTGTCCTGAGCTCCCTCTAGTGGTGACTGTATATATCTGTATGCAGTAGTCTCCTGAGCTCCCTCTAGTGATGGCTGTATATATCTGTATGTAGTAATCTCCTGAGGTCCCTCTAGTGGTGTCTGTATATATCTGTATGCAGTAATCTCCTGAGCTCCCTCTAGTGGTGGCTGTATATATCTGTATGCAGTAATCTCCTGAGCTCCCTCTAGTGGAGGCTGTATATATCTGTATGTAGTAATCTCCTGAGCTCCCTCTAGTGGTGGCTGTATATATCTGTATGTAGTAATCTCCTGAGCTCCCTCTAGTGGTGGCTGTATATATCTGTATGCAGTAATCTCCTGAGCAACCTCTAATGGTGGCTGGATATATATGTATGCAGTAATCTCCTGAGCTCCCTCTAGTGGTGGCTATATATATCTGTATATAGTAATCTCCTGAGCTCCCTCTAGTGGTGGCTGTATATATCTGTATACAGTAATCTCCTGAGCTCCCTCTAGTGGTGGCTGTATATATCTGTATGCAGTAATCTTCTGAGCTCCCTCTAGTGGTAGCTGTATATATGTGTAGGTAGTAATCTCCTGAGCTCCTTCTAGTGGTGGCTGTATATATCTGTATGTAGTAATCTCCTGAGCTCCTTCTAGTGGTGGCTGTATATATCTGTATGTAGTAATCTCCTGAGCTCCCTCTAGTGGTGGCTGTATATATCTATATCCAGTAATCTCCTGAGCTCCCTCTAGTGGTGGCTGTATATATCTGAATGTAGTAATCTCCTGAGCTCCCTCTACTGGTGGCTGTATATATCTGTATGTAGTAATCTCCTGAGCTTTCTCTAGCGGTGGCTGTATATATCTGTATGTATTAATCTCCTGAGCTCCCTCTAGTGGTGGCTGTATATATCTGTATGGAGTGGTGTCCTGAGCTCCCTCTAGTGGTGACTGTATATATCTGTATGCAGTAATCTCCTGAGCTCCCTCTAGTGATGGCTGTATATATCTATATGTAGTAATCTCCTGAGCTCCCTCTAGTGGTGGCTGTATATATCTGTATGTAGTAATCTCCTGAGCTCCCTCTAGTGGTGGCTGTATATATCTGTATGTAGTAATCTCCTGAGCTCCCACTACTGGTGGCTGTATATATCTGTATGTAGTAATCTCCTGAGCTTTCTCTAGCGGTGGCTGTATATATCTGTATGTAGTAATTTCCTGAGCTCCCTCTAGTGGTGGCTGTATATATCTGTATGTAGTAATCTCCTGAGCTCCCTCTACTGGTAGCTGTATATATCTGTATGGAGTGGTGTCCTGAGCTCCCTCTAGTGGTGACTGTATTTATCTGTATGCAGTAATCTCCTGAGCTCCCTCTAGTGATGGCTGTATATATCTGTATGTAGTAATCTCTTGAGCTCCCTCTGGTGGTGGCTGTATATATCTGTATGCAGTAATCTCCTGAGCTCCCTCTAGTGGTGGCTGTATATTTCTGTATGTACTAATCTCCTGAGCTCCCTCTAGTGGTGGCTGTATATATCTGTATGTACTAATCTCCTGAGCTCCCTCTAGTGGTGGCTGTATATATCTGTATGTAGTAAACTCTTGAGCTCCCTCTAGTGGTAGCTGTATATATCTGAATGTAGTAATCTCCTGAGCTCCCTCTATTGGTGACTGTATATATCTGTATGTAGTAATCTCCTGAGCTCCCTCTAGTGGTGGCTGTATATATCTCTATGTACTAATCTCCTGAGCTCCCTCTAGTGGTGGCTGTATATACCTGTATGTAGTAATCTCCTGAGCTCCCTCTAGTGGTGGCTGTATATATCTGTATGTAGTAATCTCCTGAGCTCCCTCTAGTGGTGGCTGTTTATATCTGTATGTAGTAATCTCCCGAGCGCCCTCTAGTGGTGGCTGTATATATCTGTATGTAGTAATCTCCTGAGCTCCCTCTAGTGGTGACTGTATATATCTGTATGTAGTAATCTCCTGAGCTCCCTCTAGTGGTGGCTGTATATATCTGTATGTAGTAATCTCCTGAGCTCCCTCTAGTGGTGTCTGTATATATCTGTATGTAGTAATCTACTGAGCTCCCTCTAGTGGTGGCTGTATATATCTGTATATAGTAATCTCCTGAGCGCCCTCTAGTGGTGGCTGTATATATCTGTATGTAGTAATCTCTTGAGCTCCCTATAGTAGTAGCTGTATATATCAGCATACATTTCTCCCTTGATCTCCCTCTATTGGTGGCTGCAGGCTCAAGATTGTTATCACTATGTCTATTCATGAGATCTAATTGTTATAATGATATATTATATAATTAAATATCACAAAAAATGTGAACATACTCAAATACGAAAAAACTTAACTGGTTCCCCAGGGTGGAAATTCCCTTTAAGGACTGGAGATTTTGGGGAGCTGCTTTCTGTTGTATAACTGGGTGCAATGGGATTCATCACCAGAATATGTCACAGTCCAGTAAAGCTTAGAAAACAGAGGATGAGAGAGATGTAAGTCCTAGCAGACAGGGATCATCATCACCAGGCTTTGTGTGCACTGACATTTAGGAAAAGTCTGAGGCGCAGATAATCAAACAGACCTTTCACGATGCTGCTGCAGCCTCTTGTGCGCTGCGAGTCAGATGAAAGGGTTAAAAGGCTCGCCCTTCTGCCTGATCCTGCTGCTTTATATTTACACCTTCGATGGTTTGCACAAAGGACGGAAGCTGAAGAGGCCCTGCGCCCATCACATGCTCTGCTGGATCAGGAGGTCTGAAATGCTCCAGGCAGGAAAAGGTTAAGTTGTCAGTGTACTGGCAGTGGCAACAAATATGACGAGTCTGAAATCTGTCCCAGTAATAACAATAATCAGCATCATAATAATAATAATAATAATAATAACAGAATAACAAACAAATCAAGAAACCAAAATTATAATTTGATAAACCTAAAGGAGATGTCCATCTGACCACCAGCTGAATAGTGAGTGCAGCTCTGGAGTATAATCCAGGATGTAACTCAGGATCAGTACAGGATAAGTAATGTATGTACACAGTGACTACACCAGCAGAATAGCGAGTGCAGCTCTGGAGTATAATACAGGATGTAACTCAGGATCAGTACAGGATAAGTAATGTATGTACACAGTGACTACACCAGCAGAATAGCGAGTGCAGCTCTGGAGTATAATATAGGATGCAACTCAGGATCAGTACAGGATAAGTAATGTATGTACACAGTGACTACACCAGCAGAATAGCGAGTGCAGCTCTGGAGTATAATACAGGATGTAACTCAGGATCAGTACAGGATAAGTAATGTATGTACACAGTGACTGCACCAGCAGAATAGTGAGTGCAGCTCTGGAGTATAATACAGGATGTAACTCAGGATCAGTACAGGATAAGTAATGTATGTACACAGTGACTGCACCAGCAGAATAATGAGTGCAGCTCTGGAGTATAATACAGGATGTAACTCAGGATCAGTACAGGAGAAGTAATGTATGTACACAGTGACTGCACCAGCAGAATAGTGAGTGCAGCTCTGGAGTATAATACAGGATGTAACTCAGTATTAGTACAGGATAAGCAATGTATGTACACAGTGACTACACCAGCAGAATAGGGAGTGCAGCTCTGGAGTATAATACAGGATGTAACTCAGGATCAGTACAGGATAAGTAATGTATGTACACAGTGACTGCACCAGCAGAATAGTGAGTGCTGCTCTGGGGGATAATCCAGGATGTAACTCAGGATCAGTACAGGATAAGTAATGTATGTACACAGTGACTGCACCAGCAGAATAGTGAGTGCAGCTCTGGAGTATAATACAGGATGTAACTCAGGATCAGTACAGGATAAGTAATGTATGTACACAGTGACTGCACCAGCAGAATAGTGAGTGCAGCTCTGGAGTATAATACAGGATGTAACTCAGGATCAGTACAGGATAAGTAATGTATGTACACAGTGACTGCAACAGCAGAATAGTGAGTGCAGCTCTGGAGTATAATACAGGAATGTAACTCAGGATCAGTGCAGGATAAGTAATGTATGTACACAGTGACTGCACCGGCAGAATAGTGAGTGCAGCTCTGGAGTATAATACAGGATGTAACTCAGGATCAGTACAGGATAAGTAATGTATGTACACAGTGACTGCACCGGCAGAATAGTGAGTGCAGCTCTGGGGTATAATACAGGATGTAACTCAGGATCAGTACAGGATAACTAATGTAACGTATGTACACAGTGACTGCACCAGCAGAATAGTGAGTGCAGCTCCGGAGTATAATACAGGATGTAACTCAGGATCAGTACAGGATAAGTAATGTATGTACACAGTGACTGCACCAGCAGAATAGTGAGTGCAGCTCTGGAGTATAATACAGGATGTAACTCAGGATCAGTACAGGATAAGTAATGTAACGTATGTACACAGTAACTGCACCAGCAGAATAGTGAGTGCAGCTCTGGGGTATAATACAGGATGTAACTCAGGATCAGTACAGGATAACTAATGTAACGTATGTACACAGTGACTGCACCAGCAGAATAGTGAGTGCAGCTCCGGAGTATAATACAGGATGTAACTCAGGATCAGTACAGGATAAGTAATGTATGTACACAGTGACTGCACCAGCAGAATAGTGAGTGCAGCTCTGGAGTATAATACAGGATGTAACTCAGGATCAGTACAGGATAAGAAATGTAACGTATGTACACAGTGACTGCACCAGCAGAATAGTGAGTGCAGCTCCAGGGTATAATACAGGATCTAAATTAGTGCTCCAGAAGGCATAGATTTTATTAATAAAGTGAGATATTATTTTCGCCCATTCCTTTGGTTGGGGGCGGGGGCTGGGAGTCACTGCGCATGCGCCTGACTATGTGCACGCCCGCTCCTGCAAATCCCGACCACCAGAGCAGCCGGCCAGAGCTCTTCCATGCGCCTGCGCAGCCACCGCTGATAGCCTTATAACGGTGGCCGTAACCCCTAGAAACGAGCAGGCAGTGTGGGGGTCTTAGCTGGGGAAAAAACAGTTCACAGAGGAAAAACGGAAAACAGAAGTAAATGGCAAAATTAATCATCACGCTGCAAGGAACGGAATGACTATTGATTGATGAGGTCAGACAACCCCTTTAAGTCACCAGGATCGGGCAAGCAGTACTAGACGGCTGATGAAAGAGGGAATAGCACATCCAAAAAAAAAACTATCGTGAGGGAGTGTACAGGGCTAGCGCCTAGGGCTACCCCTCACCCACTATTGGGATTGTTGTTTTCTTCAATAGTGGCAGGATTGTTGCTGGGAGATTGCCGTCCTAGTTGGACATACAGCATCTGTAGCTTCTATTAGGAATCTTTTTACGTAATACCTAATAAAGGTTATATTTTAGTCCCTATTATTTACGATTGTTTTTTTATTATTTGCTTGATAGAGGACCTTCATATCTGTGATACATTATTATTGATTCTGAATAGCGCATCCACTTTAATATTTCAGTTTTCCTGGAATATCCCTTTAAGCCGCAGGCCGCTGACACATGAGCTGCGTTCATATTTTGCGGATTGTGCTGACATATTGAGCATTAAGCAGGGCACATGAGAACAAGCTGCATTTCCCGTCCTCTGCCCCTTCCTGGCGTCTCTCGGGAGCGTCCCCTGTGTGCAGCACGGATAGACCTCCCCTCCCCCAGCGCAGCAGATATCGGGCTGTGATATTTGTGACTCATGTGAGATATGTATAGAGCAGTGTTTCCCAACCAGTGTGCCTCCAGCTGTTGCAAAACTACAACTCCCAGCATGCCCGCACAGCAAAAGGCTGTCCGGGCATGCTGGGAGTTGTAGTTTTGCAACAGCTGGAGGCACACTGGTTGAGAAACACTGGTATAGAGGGAGCACATGCACCGGGCGGCTCCATGCAGCGTACCCACAATGCAAAGTGACATGGCAGCAGGATCAACCAAGAGACCGATTCCTCCGGGATCCTGGGATGTGACGCTCGCTCACAGTAAAGTTAATGGGATTTCGGGGGTGTGCGCCTATTAGGTCTTGTATTTGCTAATTAGAGCTCTTTAGAAATATCTTACATTTTAATAGGTTAATTGTGGAGTGACCCGGATATTGATTGGATTCCTGCGTTATATCCGTATTGTACAGAGTCTGTTAACCCATTTATTGCTGATGAGCCGCCAATCAGAAAATATCCATCATGTAGAAGTCCCTGAGTTGTCTTCTTTTAGGAGCAACGGGGACGTGTCCTTTACACCTAGAGGCTCTGGTCTCTCTGCAACTGTAACGCCCTCTGAACTTTGATTGACAGGACCAGGCAGTGTAAACATGATCACACCTGGCCCTGTCAATCAAAGTGCAGAGGGTGCGGGAGTTGTAGAGAGAGCTGAGCCTCTAGGTGTAATGGTAACGCCCCCGTTGCTCCTAGAGGCTCATTTGCATATATTAAAACATCATTTTTCTCGGACACATATGAATATGGGACCAACACAGACGCCTTCAGCTGCCGAGCGCACATGGAACAGGTCAGCCGGGGTCATAGGGACAAAACTGCTTTAGGCTACATGCACGCGACAGTTGTTTTTTGCTGTCCGCAAATCGTGCATCCGTCTTCCTTTTTTTTTCACATCCACATCCGTTCCGTGTGTCCGCAAATTTTGTAGGTTGTGTTTCCGTGTGTCCTCTGTTTTTTGGTTTTTTTTGCCGATCTGCAAAAAAAAACGGAAGGCTTGAACCAGTTTCTTAAAGTACCTGTACAAGTGCCCTGGTTTCCAAGCAACCATCTGCAAAAAAAAGTATGTGGATGACAAACGGATGGCTTCCATTGGTCATCCGCATTTTTAGCGGACCCATTGACTTCCATGGATCCGCAAATCAATTTTTGCGGACAAGAATAGGACATGCCATATTTGTTTTGCGGACGTGAAATGCGGACAGCGGACAGTCAACGGAAGAGGCATCCGCATTTTTAACGGATCCATAGAAATGAATGGGAAACCATCGGATCCACAAAGAAAACGGAAAGGAGGCCGCAAAAAACCACTGCCGTGTGCATGTAGGCTTAAGGATAAGTAATTCCATGCATGTTTGCTGTAATTGAATGGAAACATTCTTGTGAACCATCCAGATCATGCACTGCTGACCTAAGTTCGTGGCTCATTACAAAAGCGCGCTCTGATGTCACCATCCAGGGGTGTAAATCATGAGGCTCCTTAGGAAAACCTATGAATAGTGATGTCACAATAATGGAATAATGCACACAGTGATGTCATAGCATAAGCAAGGTGGATAATGCACACAGTGATGTCATAGCATAAGCAAGGTGGATAATGCACACAGTGATGTCATAGCATAAGCAAGGTGGATAATGCACACAGTGATGTCATAGCATACAAATAAGGATGTCACAGCAGACAAATAATGATGTCACAGTGCAGACACAGCTATGAGGATCCATAACATATCTTGCAATGGGTTCCTATTCCAATTTTCATGGCTTCCTCCATTGGCATCACTGTGAGTGTTGGGCCCCTGGTTGTCAGACCCCACAGCAGCTGTTATGTCTGCTCCCCTGGTAGTTGCCCTATGCATCATTTGGAATATCTAGGGATTCAAACAACCAAATAGTCAGGTCCACATTCTCCTCCCCCACTATGTAGATTTGCCCAGCTGTCGGCCTCCATTAACGCCGCGTTTCATCACCAAGTTTAGGCCTCTTTCACACGGGGGGGGGTGCGTTGCGGGAAAATGCGCGATATTTCCGCGCGAGTGCAAAGCGTTTTAATGTGTTTTCGTGTGAAAAATCGGCATGTGTGGTACCCAGACCCGAAGCCGGACTTCATCACTGAAGTCCGGTTTCGAGTTGAGTATTCTGTAGATTTTATTATTTCCCCTTATAACATAGTTATAAAGGAAAATAATAGCATTCTCACTACAGAATGCAAAGTAAAAAGGCCAATAGAGGGTTAAAAAAAAACAAAAAAAACCTCACCTCTTCCATTTGATCGCGTAGCTGCCGGTCTCCTGTTCTGTATCCAGCTGGGCGGGGGGTGAAGGACCTTCAGTGATGTCACTGGGTCACATGGTCCA